>JAUIMM010000791.1:4905000-5505000 GCA_031769625.1 Taudactylus pleione
CTAAACGTTTTTCCAACAGGGTATGTTTGAATTTTAACTCCTAAATTAAATTGCATTGAATTGAAAAACAGTGCAGACTATATTTTAATTTTCTGGGGACTGGATGTGAAAAAAGACCAAAATACTGTAGGCCCCAACACACTTTGTTGCATGTGCAACTATCATAGGACAATAATGAGAGATTGTCCAAAGCCTATTTACAGTATCTAAATGGTGAGTTTAATGCTTTACATTTGATGTACTCTATATTCCTTATTCTATTCCACATATCTTTGCACATCTTTATTCAAAGACCTCCTTAAGAAATCACTACTTTCCTAATTTTGTCATACTGGTGTGCAAGGTTTCATCAATATCATACCAACTAGCATTGTTCAAACTCCACCCTTCCCTTTAATATCCCACTTTACTTTCACAAACACTATTCAGCTGCCACTAAGGTTTCCTGGATGTTCTTCAGTTCTCCAACACTTTTGTCACATTTCTATAGTCAAATATCTGGTTATCCTAACTATATTTAGGCCTACTTTCAAATGTACAGTAGCATTACCTTAATAACAAACTGTTCCCTTGCACATGCATGCATTACTACCTCAATCATGTAATTTGTTACATAGTGTTTACTTTGACATAAAGTAGTTGAATAGCTTTAGATAATAAATATGAGTGACACACAATAAAAGATTCCACAAGGTTGAATGGGATTGCAACAGAATATTCACTTGCAGTACAACAACACCGCCTGTGTCTGGGAATAGCAGTGACAGATGCTGGACAGCCAGATTTCCCGGACCTGACAAGTTCTTTTTCCCTAGCAACACTTCCTTCTTTTCTTCTGACATCCCTTTGCATGTTTCCTGCCCTCCCACTGTGACAATTTATGTTTGTATATTGGGGTGTGTTTTTGTTGATTGCCTGGTTTTTGCTGAAATTGTGCCTGATTTGTTTTTAGTGTTGCTGACAGGTGGGTTCGATGTTTACTCCATGTGGGTTTTAAGCTTTCTTACTGTATGTATGCAATTAAAAAAAGTGGTCGCAAGGTTTTCGGAGCTGAAAACCCTGCAGTGTGTAAAAAAAATATATATATACTTACATGTCCAGGGGTCTCTGGTGGTCTCTTTGGCTCCTGGTGGGCTCCCCTTCATCTTGTCACTGAGAAGGGGACTGCATGGAGTCCCAGGGGCTACTGGGAGAGTCCGGGGGTACTGGGAGGTTCAAGGGTTGCTGGGAGATGTAGTTCTCCCAGTGCCAGCTACAGAGGGGTAAAACACTTACATGGGGGGAGGGTGTGTCACACACATACACACTCATGCACACACACACTCACAAACACACACACACCCTGCTGCAGAAGACCCGACACTGGAGGAAGAAGACACCACTTTGGAAGGTGAGTAATTAAGGACTAATTACACTAATTGGAAACTTCCAATTGCTTAATTAGTCATTAGGAGGGGTGCCGACAAAGTCCCAGAGCATTTCCCGACCATCTTTCCTAAAAATATATTTTTCTAGGAAAAATTGGTCATGCTCTGAGGCTGCTCAAAAAAAACCTCCCAGCGCTCAAAAACTAAAATCTCCTGCACCTGATTGAATAGCAAAAATTCTGCAGGTTTGTGAATTTTGCTATTCTTGCACCTTATTGAATATGTCCCAATGTGTTCTAGGTATCTATTGTAAGTCCCCTGCAGGCCCTTTTCCTAGGAGTTCAACAGATAAGATGGCTGGAGTGTTGGGATTTTATTTGAGGGGCAGGGCCACCATGTCTGGAAATGCGATGTGTTGCCCCCATTTTCTTTGAGTGCTAAGTAGAGTGTCTGCATTGGTCGATGCAGATTTCCTCGCCTCGCAAGTGACCAGGACCTGGCTAGGCTGAAGTAAGCTTATGCAGACTGGCCAAAGGGACAACCATCGCACCCATGACACCTCCTGCTGTATTTACATTTTGTTGGACGGTATTGCACAGCTGATTCTGTGCGGCTGTGCAATACCGTCCATCTCTGAATTAGGCCCTCTGTTCATTAAGAATCTTTTTAGGTGGTTTATACTTTTATTTAGGGTTGAATTGTTTGTTGAGGTTGTATGTTGGCAGTGCTGTGAGCCTTGCTGTGGCAGTAAAGAATGACAGTTTTACAGTAGCTATTATAAACTTTTGATTGACAAGACAGAGCTCTCCATTACTAGTTCTGATAAATGACAGTCTTGCTGATTCACAACAGAGTGTGTCTTACCTAACCAGATCCATTATGAGGATACAACTGTATACTCTTATGCTTCCTGTTTAAGTCATTGCTCCCTTTCTTTCTGGATGTTTTTTGGTCTCTTTCATCTCTTCAATTCTTGAGGGTAGGATTGGTATCATAACTACTTGTCTATTTGCATCTTCTCGGTTCCTGAAACTATTTGTTTGTCCTGTGCCCAGGAACAACATCTAAAGGCATGAGAAAGATCTACAACTTTAACTATCTCTCCCTCAAAGATTCTGGCAATGCATGGATATTGTGTACACAAGAAATTCAAGATTTAATTACAATTGTTTTACATCTTTTTATTATATTCAGTACTAGTAAATAAATGGACCTTGCATCTGCCAGGTCACCTTAGCTGCCCTGTCCCCTCAACAGCTACCCCCTGTTCCTGCCCCCTCTCTCCCCCCCCACTCCCCTTCCTTCCCAGTCCACACCCCCTTCCAACTCGTTATACTTACTACACCCTATCCCAGTCCTCTTCTCTCCCGATGGTGAGGCACTTGGGTGAACGTCACACCAATTAACAATAATATTGCAATTAAAGCAATACTTTAAATACAAAAAAATATATACTAAATATTTAACTAATACAAAAAACTTTTTGTAGCTTTAGAAACTTGAAAATATCATAGTATAAATCGTAAATATTATAAAAGATCAACTGAAGATATATTTATCAATTGCCAGTTACTGTATACTGCACAAAATAACAATTTTTGTTCAAACAGACGAGAATGAGCAATGTTCCATTAGAGACTTCTTATTTCTTTCACCCTGAGAGGTAAAATGAGGAAAGTAAAAAATGATAAGAACAATATGATCCTTTTCGGTCATTTCTTACATTGTAAGTAATGGAAACAGTGGGGTGTTTGTCCTTATGATCTTGAGTAAAAAAAGTGTTATGCCAATAAGATATGTATTTTTATCCTTAAAATGCATGATTCTTATTATATATTTTAAATATCATATTATTTTAATATTCAAAATGATAATAAAAAGCACCAAAAATACAAGGTCGATTGCATGAGACAAATAATAATTCCTATATTTCATGTTTATTTACTAGTTGATTTTGCTTGATGCCTAATGTGTAAAGATAGTAAAAAAATATGTTACATAAACCTATAAATGGAATAATGACAAGTGAGAATAACTTATTGATAATGTGTTATAGGAATCCCTGAGCACAACCTCCTTGGTTCTGCCAAGTCCCGATGATACTGCATTCTTTTATGAAATGGTTTTACAGCTTATTATTCCCAATAACAATTCTTATTTACTAAACTGCAGTAACCAGTGAATTGATAATGTCCTTTACTGGATGTAACTGTTCATTTTTACTCAATTAATACTGTTTTCCATACATAGCAATATGTGTCATCCATGAGAAGGCATTGTCATTGATCAGCTTTTTTCCCCTGGATTTATTTGATATATTTATTTATTTTCCTGTTATTTTTAGTCTCCCAGCAGTTGTGATAGGATCTCAAACATTATTATAAATCAGAAATAAAAAAATAAGAAAAACAAACAAAAATATTCTCCCTTCTTCTCATAAAAAGTCCCAAAACTTACATACATACTGTACAAAAAAGAGCCAAATAGACAGGCCTGCAAGTTCTATTCCACTGTCAAAGTCTGTTTTTATGTTCTTGTCTGCTCTACACTAGTCACTAGACTGAGGGTTCTGGTTCAAACTAGCCAGCAGTTTCTTTACAGTAGCCACTAGTGTGAAGAGCCTGTATACATTTGCCACCTGATTATGAAGTCTGCTCTACACTAACCACCTGATTATGAAGTCTGCTCTACACTAGCCAGCACACTAAATTGTATGCATTATATAGTAGCTCCCAGATGATGGAGAGGTTTCTGCCCACACTAGAGTGGGATGTCTCTTATAACCAAGATTTGGCTGTGTCTGTTATTTGATATTCACATGATTGGGAGATCTACTCTATACTGGTCACCAAACTGGGCAGATCTACTCTGCAATAGACATATGATTGCTCTACCCTAGGTACCAGATTATGAAGTCTGCAGTACACTAGCCACACCATTATAAGGTCTGCTCTAGACTAACCACCAGAATTGGATCAGCTTAACTCTGTATACTGGAAGACAAGGTTGACTATGTTCTAGCAAGCAGATTGCGATAAAAAATATTTGATAAAAGCCTAACTTGCAATAATATTTAAAATTAATGGCAATATACTCTGTTATCCTTCACCTTTTACCATTTCCCTCTGATCTCACTTATCAAAGCAAATCCAAGCCATCTCACCTTGCTGTCTTCTACTTTTCTTTTGTTAGACCAACATTGAGGTGCCCTAATGGGGAGTAAAGAGTAGAAGAAAATGTAAAGAGAAGTACATGAGGGAAGAGGTCCCTGCTCATGAGAGCTTACATTCTAAAGGGGAGGGGCAGACAGACAAGCATGACACAGAAGGGGAAGATAGGGAGGAAAGAGCATGAGGTGGGTTAGGATGAGTGTTGGAAGGCCTTGATGAAGTAGTGGGTCTTGAGAGCCCGTTTGAAGATTTGTAGAGAGGTGCAGAGTCTGATGGAGAGAGGAAGAGCATTAAAAAGGTAGGGAGCAGCACGGGCAAAATCTTGGATGCGGGAGTGGGAGGAAGTAATCAGTTGGCAAGAGAGGCGGCATGCATTTGTTGAGTGAAGCGGACAGGCGGGAGTGTGAAGGGAGAGAAGGTCAGAAATGTATGCGGGAGAGGATTTGGTGAGGGCTTTGTAGGTGAGTGTAAGAACCTTGAATTGGCATCTGAAGGGGAAGGGGAGCCAGTGTAGGGCTTGTAGGAGAGGGGAAGCAGATGTAGAACATCTGGAGAGGAAGATGAGCCGAGCAGCAGCATTGAGAACTGATTGTAGTGGAGAGAGGTGAGAGACTGGGAGGCCAGCTAGGAGAAGGTTACAGTAGTCCAATCTGGAGATGACCAGTGAGTGGATGAGGGTTTTAGTGGCATCCTGGGTGAGGAAAGATCGAATCCTGGAGATATGTTTTAGGTGGAAATGGCAGGACTGCGAGAGGTGCTGAATGTGTGGTTTAAAGGAGAGGGAGGAGTCTAGGATAACTCCAAGACAGCGCACTTTGGGGCTAGAGGAGATAGTTGTGCCATCAATGGATAATGAAATTATCGGAAGTGATGTAGTGGAAGAGGGTGGGAAGATGATCAGCTCAGTCTTAGACATGTTAAGTTTAAGAAAGTGCTGGGACATCCACAAAGAGACAACAAACAGACAGTTGGAGATATGGGTAAGAAGCGAGGGGGAGAGCTCAGGGGTGGAAAGGTAAATTTGAGTGTCATCAGCATAGAGATGATATTGGAGGTCAAAGGAGTTAATGAGTTCACCTAAAGAGGACATATATAGGGGGAAAAGGAGAGGTCCAAGAACAGAACCTTGGGGAACTCCTACTGTTAGTGGAAGTGGGGGGGAGGAGGAATCATGAGAGGACACAGAGAAGGAACGATCAGAGAGGTAGCAGGAAAGCCAGGAGAGGGCAGTGCCACGTAAACCAAGATAGTAAAGGCACTTGGTGCCTTGTCACCATTCCCCTTTATTTATCTCACCTTCTGCCATATCTCTCCCTTTTTTTGTTTCCCTTCACCTCCATTCATAACTATACACCTCCAATTTGCTTTGTTCCCTCCTTCTCTGCCCTTTTGACCTTTTCTGTCTCCTCCTTTTTTCCCATCATCTCATTCCCGCTCATTTGACCCTACTACCTGCTTGTTCTACACATCAACCCTCCTCCATCCTTATCTCCCCCGAATCATCCCTCTTCAAGCCACTGCTCCCTCCCTATTGTGTGCCCTCATCCAGCTTCCTCCTTTACTTGCACTACCTTTTATTGCTATCTCCTCTACTCCCACTCACCTTGTCACTTGCTCCTCCCCTGAATCGCCCCAGTGATATAGTAATTTGGACAACCTTATTGCCTTTTTCTCTTCTCACTCTCTTTATTTTTCATGTGCCCTGTGGAATTCCAGGTCTATATGTACCAAACTGGCCTTTGTCCATGATGTCTTTATTTCCAACTCCCATAACCTCCTTACGATCACTAAGATTTGGATATACCACTCTGACACCACTTGCCCTGATGCCCCCTTTGATGGTGGCTCTCCTTCTCCCACCATCCCGTCACTGCACTTATCAAGTCATTCTTACTGAACCCTCTCCTTTCTTATCCTTGTTTGAAGTCCATTCTATTCACTTCTTCCATCCTCTCCAACTTCAGACTGCAGTCATCTACTGTCCCCCTGGTTCCTCCACCATCTTCCTTGACAACTGCACTATCTGGCTCTTCCACTTTTTATCCTTGAACTTCCCAGCCTGGGTGACTTCAACATATCTATTGATAATCCCATGGATTCTGTTGCTTCTATAATTCTCTCCCTTTCACCCCACATGAACTTTACTCAATAGTCTTCCTCCTCATCTCATTCCAGCAGCCATAGTCTTTTCCCACTGTGATATCTATTTTCCAACTCTCTGACCATTACCTCTTCTCCAATTAACTCCCTCATTCCAAAACCTCCTCTGTGAAAACAACCTTCACTTGACCCAACCAATATTGATGCCCTTGACCCTGACATTTTTTCCAAAATCTTGTGCATTCTTTGAATCTGTTTGCTTCAAATTAATGATCTAATTTTACAGCTCCACTCTTTCTCTTTCCAAACAATCCTATTTCAGTTCTTTAATTTCTTCCTAATTCTACAACCATTTCACTGCCTCTTTTCCACTTTTAATTTACTCTACTCATACCAATAAAACACAATCTCTATTTTATATAGCTGTGTCTCACAATAATTTTGTGACTTACTCGGTGTGTCACTTTTAGCCCCTCACATCGTTCTTTTCTTTCTGCTCTCATTTTATGTCATTTATAATATCTGACCTTATATAATTTTGTCCTCAACAGTAATTACTTTAGCATACCTATTCCCAATTATTTCCAATGAGAGTGCTACTGCAGTTACAATAACTGGCCTATCTCTCTCAATTAATCTTCTTTATACTACACACTAATTCTTATAATCCTTTATAGTCCCTTTTTCCATTGTGTTGTGAGGATAGCATATAAAACACCACCAGCCTTGGGCTGCAATGGCTACCTCTCACCACTGCTCCTCTTGAGTATTGTTGGTTAAGGGTGGGCCCAGAGATTCATTTATAATCTCTGCTAATGCACTATTGTCTTTTTTCTTGCTCCAGCTTCTGGGATGAGGTGCTGAGGTAATACAAAACAATACTCACTGCAATACCTGCACCTCCTGCTTAATGTATTTGCTGATGCTTTGTAATTCATTAAATATCAATTCATTAAATATCTTGGATATTCCCATCAATGATTTACAATCAATCACTCAATCAATCAATCAATCAATCAATCAATCAATTGCTCTATTGTCATTAACAAATCCACAAAACATTAACTGTCAATGAAAAAAACACATGTGCAAATCAACTACAATCATAAAAACAAGGACATCTTACCTAAAAAACCTCCAACAGTGCATAATTTGTTATTTAGAAACATTTTTTAATCAGCTGGTACGACATAATATAGACCTATAACGTCTATTTAGGGGCAACATATTAAATAAGTCATAATTTACATGTGATCTATCAGTAAGTATTTCATGTGCCTTCCTAAAAATCCTCTTTTAACCCGGTGTCATTGAGGTTGGGTCATAATGACCCAAGGCATTTTAAATTATGTGCAGCTTTTTACTTAGTTATGCAACATTGTGAAACTTCTCAGTAGGTGGAGTTAAGACCCCTTCCCACCCGTTTCCTGCTACCACTCAGTCAGCTGGTGTAAACACAGAGAACTAGATAGGCGCACTCTCCAAAAAGGTTATTATGACCCAACCTCAATGTTGGTGTAACAATTTTTTTGTTTTTGTGCTTTAATTTTCAAAGATCTCATACTTAAGTCAACGAAAAAGTTTATTTTTAGATGAACAGTTTATTTTTTGTTAAGATATTAGCAATAACACAGAAGTTGTCAATTTTGTTGATTTTTTTTAACTACGCAGAAATAAAAAAGTTTCTTCCCTATTCTCTATGACTTTTTATTTTATAAAAAATACCTCATTCAATAGTTATTCCAAATATACTAATAATCTTCCTTAAAATTTCAAAATAGGCATAAAATATAACCGGGTCATAATGACCACCTCAATGTCCATATAACAACTTTCCACCACAATGACGCCAAGTTAATAAATCTCCTGAATACTTGATAATTCTACCCCAATTACAAGCCCCTCGGTCCTAACTACAGTACTCTCTCCAGAGATTTCCGCTCAGGTGCTGTACAGTTCCCCAACCATACAACAATGCTGTTAGCCTTACACTTACTATGATACAACTATAAAAGATTACTAAAATATCTCTACTAATTCTAGATGCTCGCATTTTCCTTAAAAAGAGGACTGAGTGTGAATAGTCATTGACAGATCGTAACTCCATTTTCCCAAACTAGAGACTTCTCCCTATAATCAGTCTCATCACCTTTCCTAATTCGACCTACTATGGCAATATCATCTGCAAAGTTAATGATTTGAACTAGAGATGAGCAGGTCCACCCGAACTTCACAATAAGGGTTGGGATCCGAGTACGGCTCGGGTTTTCTTGTCTGACTCTGATCTCAAAACGAGACAAAACGTAATCATCTTGCTGTTGGATTCTCGCGGGATTTGGATTGTATATATCTCCCCACAGTGATTGGCGCCATTTGCTTGCTGAGTCCCGGGCTGTGCGGTGCTGTGCTCCATTGAAAGATGGCTGTGGTGTCCAATACATGGGTGTGCAGGGGTGTTGTGTTGAACATCAAGGGGTTTGCTGTGCTGGGCTGTGTTGTCCAATCCAGGCAGGGTATGCTGTGCTCTTTCCAGATGGCTGTGTTGCCCATCAAGGGTTTTGCTGTGCTGGGCTGTGTTGTTCAATCTAGACAGGGTGTGCTGTGTTCTGTCCAGGAGGCTGTGTTATTATCATTGCTAATCCAGGGGTGTGCTGTGCTGTCCATCAAGGGGTGTGCTGTCCAGGGATGTGCTGTCCATCGAGTGTGCTGTCCATCCAGTGTGCTTTCCATGGGCTGTAAAAAAAAAAGTAACTAAAAGTTTAAAAAAAATAATAAGTTACAAAAAAGTTACAAATATATATTTTTTGTGCTGCACCCCACACTGTGATGTTATATGCCATACCCACTCCCAGTGTGTACAAAGCAATGTGATGCTGCTGTCCATATTGTGAGTGTCGCTGTAGATTCACCATACTGCAGTGTATAATTCATAAAGTATTGTGAATTATGCTGTCGTTCAGTGATACCGCAATGTAATATTATTCATACAAGAATTGTGACACTGTTGGTCAGAAATACCGAAGTGTAATATATTCATTCAAGTATTGTGACACTGTACGTGGTAGTGCAGTGTAATATTCATAAAAAATATTGTGACACTGTAAGTTGAAATGCAGTTTAATATTTAATACGTTTTGTGACACTGTAAGTGGAACCGCAGTGTATTATTCATAAAAAATATTGTGACAATGTAAGTGGTAGCGCAGTGTATAATTCATAAAAATTATTGTGATACTGTAGGTCATTGATAAAACAGTGTAATATTTAAAATTGGTACAAATTGAAATGTGTGTTGACTGGAGCTCAATTGTGAGCTCCGGCTTCTGGCTCACACAGTGCACTCATGACGTCTCTCCCATAGTGCAGAGGAGCAGCCAGGCAGAATGGACGTGGATGGCAGTGGGAGCGGGGCTTAAGGTAAGTAATAGCTTTTTTTTTAAAAAATGCAAATGGCTTTTCTACTGGGGGCATTACTTGGGGGGGGCATTACTCAGGGGGGGATTACTACTGGGGGCATTCCTCAGGGGGGTTTACTACTGGGGGCATTACTCAGGGTGGGGGGGATGTAACTACTGGGGGCATTACTCTGGGGGGGCATTACTACTGGGGGCACCACTTCTGGGGGAATTACTCAGTGGGCATTAATATTGGGGGCTCTACTCTTGGGGGCTTTACTACTTGAAGGTGGGGCATTACTACTGGGGTACTACTACAGGGGCCACTAGCACAGGGGGCATGACTACTGGGGGCACAACCACAGGGGTATTATTACTGAGGGCATTTATACAGGGGGCATTACTATTGGGCACACACAGGGGGCATGACTACTGGGGGCATTATTATTGGGGGCACAACTACAGGGGTATTACTACTGGGGGTAGTTATACAGGGGGCATTACTATTGGGGACACAACCACAGGGGGCATTACTACAGGGGGCATAACTACAGGGGGCATGACTACTGGGGGCACTACTAATGGGAGTATTGCATAGGGGGCACTGCATAAGGGGCACCACTCCTGGGGGCACTGCATAAAGGGCACCACTACTGTGGGCTCTGCATACGGGGCACTACCACTGTGGGCACTGACACTACTGGGGTCCCCACTGAGCATAACCCCAGTTTGTCACATTTAATAGGGACCCCACATGTTTGTTGCCCAGGGGCCCCCACAGACCTTAATCTGGTCCTGATGATTTCATGTATGGGGATCTGGAAAATTCTGAAGGACGTGCTGTGCAAAAATGTAAATGTTATATCAAAGTCCAATCTCCTACCCCCCTCATTCATTATTTTTGTTTTTGTTTTTCTTCTAATATACTTAATGTTTTAGCTTTGATTATATCTTACTTTTTTATAAGTATAAGGCAACATCAATCTGTCTAGAAGCATTAACGAGGGATATGCGACCAATGCTGCCACCAAGGTCACAATGCCGAGAGGGTGGCACCCGTTTCCAGCAACATACCATGACCATTTTCCTGCTACTGGTGAGTGTTCTGTGACATCATGATGTGTGTTGGGGGCAGAGGGTGCTATCTTCAAGTCATAGATCAATATTGTAGTATAAATGTTTTCCTTAACAGTGTTATTATTTTAATTTGTATCAGAATTAATAGACCAAGTTTTGGTTCAAGTAAAATAAAACATAATTACATATGAAAATCTTAGTCATTTGCTTTTCTCTTTTTAAAATGTTGCACCAATGTAAAATCAACATTATGTTTTAACGGGATGCAGTCAGGAAGCCGACGGTTGAAATGCTGACCGCCGACTTCCCGACTGTCATATCCCGGTAGGGTACTAATGACAGGCATTGAAATCTTGACGCCTGTCATTAGACCTATGCCGGGAGCCCAGCGCCTGGCATACCGAATGAAGGCAAGCCGGGCAATGGGTGTGGACAGCTGCTTAGGTGTCAGGGCTCCCGAGGGGGATTTAGGGTTAGGCATCCCCCTGAGAGGGTTAGGATTAGGCTATGGGAAGGGAGGTTTAGGGTTAGGCACCCACGGGGGGAGGTTAGGGTTAGGCACCCCCCGAAGACTTACATTTAGACAGCAGGGACGGGGGGGGGTTAGGTTTAGGCACTTAGGGGGGTTAGGGTTAGGCACTAGTGGTGAGGTTAGGGTTAGGCACCCCTAAGCGAGAGTTAGGGTTAGGGGGGCGGGGTTAGTAGTACTTACCAAAAACCCCTGTCGGGATAATCACCCCTGCCTGGCTTCTCACTTCGGGATTTGAACCCCCAGCCATGTGGCTGGCGTTAAGACATACCAATCTCGTTTGAACACCCATTATAGATAAGGGCTTCACAACTTTTAAGTACCACCAAACAGGTCATGTTTTCAGGATTTCTCTTATCATGAGTTAATCTATTTTGCTGGGTCAGTAATTATTCAATCTATTCTGCAGACAGAAATCCTGAAAATATGACCTATTAGTGATACTTGAAGATTGGATTGAGAGACCCCATTATAAATCATTTGTATTATTACAATATAGGGAGCATAAATTGCAAAGAGCTATATGTATAACCCCTAGCAATCTGTTTGACACTTATATAAAACAATTAAAGAAAATACAGATTAATGAGTTGCTATGGGTTACAACATGTGTACTGTACAAGCTATTTCACAAGTCTTCCATATATCTTGTATAATAGTTAATTCAATATTCATAATAGGATTCCTATCTTTAACAGCCTGTGTCGTCATTCTATTATGTGGTACACAGTTTTGTGCTCTCTGTATCTATTTTGTCATCACAACTTTATAATTGTTTTGGGACCTTTCTGAGTATTTTGGGATTATGGGCCTGATTCAGAGCCGTTCGCTATTTGTGGTCGTTCGTTCAAAAACAAGGGGTGGCTATTCAAATGATCCGTTCGCAAATTGCAGTCTGTTCACACCTCTAAGTCTGAACGAGCGAGCAAAACATATGCTCGTTTATTTGATAAAAACGCCCCCTGGCCGCACGCACCATACGTCATGTCCGCTATTTATTAGATTAATCGAGTACATCGTACAGCGTATGAACTGCTCGCTATTCTTGTGGTTGGTGTTTTCAACCGCTATTTTGCGAGCAGTTCTGAGTTAAAAAAAACCAAGTGACGTGGTCAATGACGCTGCTGTATTAATTATGCACTCCCTTAAAACGCCCGTTTTGACCTTTAAGCACGCCTGCGTTCGGATCTCCACTCCCCGTTTTCAAGCACCTTCCCCTGTTACCACCCACATACGCCTCATTCTGTCACTCAAAATAGCAGGCCCTCGCTATATTGCGTACCAACGATTTTCGGCCGCACTGACTGGTTCGCGCATGCGTACTAAAAACCGTACGCATGCGCAGATGTGCGAACATCGCTCGGAACGAGCGTACTGCCGCTAGCGAGTGGCTCTGAATGAGGGCCAATGTTGTGATTGATGTCTCAGAGTGTTTAGCAGCTCAAATTATAATTTGATTCCTACTTTGCCTATTGTGTCTAAAAATGCATTTAAAATAGACTGATGCTTATATTTTCTAGGTGATCACTTCTTCCTGAATAACTGGGAGCTACAAAGTAACTGACATGAAAAAATAAATCACCAATATATTGCTCCCTTCCCTTATATATATTGTGACACAATGCAATTTTGCTAACATACTGTAGAGCCCCCCCCGATCCGAGCCGGGAACCGAGTCCGGCTCGGGTTTTCCCACCTGACTCGGAACTGAAATCGAGGCAAAACGTCATCATCCCGCCTTCTGGATCTCATGGGTTTTGGATTCTATAAAAGGTCCCCGCATCGGCGCCATTTCTTACTCTGGCTGTGGACAGTGAAGAGGGAGAGTGGGAGCTAGGGCTGGCTGGGCTGTGTTGTGCTGCTGTTGTCCATAGGGGCTGTGTCCACTCAGTCCATAGGGGCTGACTGGGCTGTGTTGTGCTGCTGTTGTCCATAGGGACTGGCTGGGCTGTGTTGTACTGCTGTCATAGGGGCTGGCTGGGCTGTGTTGTGCTGCTGTCAAAGGGGCTGGCTGGGCTGTGTTGTGCTGCTGTTGTCCATAGGGACTGGCTGGGCTGTGTTGTACTGCTGTCATAGGGGCTGGCTGGGCTGTGTTGTGCAGTCAGCTGTCCGTAGGGGCTGTGTCCACTCCAAAGTCTATAGGGGCTGGTTGGACTGTGTTGTGCAGTGTCCCATAAAGGCTGTAGTCCTAAATGGGTGCTGTAGTGTTGTCCAGGGGGTGATCTGTCCATCAGGGGTGCTCCCCCAAAGTGCACTCCAAAAAAAAATAATAATAATAATTTCTGTTTGTGAATTGTGTGCGCAGTAGCCGCACGTGCATCAACAAAGTAGCGCCAAGCGTGCGCCTGTGTCATAAATCAAGGGCCGGCTGGCTTGTCCGTTAAAGGGTGCTGTAACCCCCAATGTGTACTCCAAAAAAAATAAAAAAATAATAATTTCTGTGTTTGTGAATTGTGTGCGCAGTAGCCGCACGTGCATCAACAAAGTAGCGCCAAGCGTGTGCCTGTGTCAGAAGTAAAGGGCCAGCTGGCTCATCTGTTAAAGGGTGGTGTAACCCCCAAAGTGCACTCCAAACAAATAAAAAAAATATTTTTTCTGGGTTTGTGAATTGTGTGCGCTGTAGGCGCACGTGCATCAACAAAGTAGCGCCAAGCATGAGCCTGTGTCATAAATCAAGGGCCGGCTGGCTTGACCGTTAAAGGGTGCTGTAACCCCCAAAGTGCACTCCAAACAAAATAAAAAATTATTTTCTGTGTTTGTGAATTGTGTGCACTGTGGTTGCACGTGCATCAACAAAGGAGCAGCGCCAAGCGTGCGCCTGTGTTCCATAAGTAAAGGGCCGGCTGGCTCATCTCTTAAAGGGTGGTGTAACCCCCAAAGTGCCCTCTAACAAAAATAAACAATTATTCTTTTCTGTGTTGTGAATCGTGTGAGCTGTAGCCGCACGTCCATCAACAAAGAAGCAGCACCAAGCGTGCGCCTGTGTCATAAGTCTGTTAAAGGGTGGTGTAACCCCCAAAGTGCGCTCCACAAAAACTAAACAATTCTTTTTTTTTCTGTGTTTCTGTGTGAAATGCATGCGCAGTAGCCGCACGTGCATCAACAAAGGAGCAATGCCAAATGTGCGCCTGTGTCCCATAAGTCTGTTAAAGGGTGGTGTAACCCCCAAAGTGCGCTCCACAAAAAATAAACTATTCTTCTTTTTTTTCTGTGTTTATGTGCGAAATGTATGCGCAGTAGCCACACGTGCATCAACAATGGAGCAGCAACAAGCGTGCTTCTGTGTCCGATAAGTATGTTAAAGGGTGGTGTAACCCCCAAAGTGCGGTCCACAAAAACTAAACAATTCTTTTTTTTTCTGTGTTTCTGTGTGAAATGCATGCGCAGTAACCGCACGTGCATCAACAAAGGAGCAATGCCAAACGTGCGCCTGTGTCCCATAAGTCTGTTAAAGGGTGGTGTAACCCCCAAAGTGCGCTCCACAAAAAATAAACTATTCTTCTTTTTTTTCTGTGTTTATGTGCGAAATGTATGCGCAGTAGCCGCACGTGCATCAACAAAGGAGCAGCGCCAAGCGTGCACCTGTGTCATAAGTCAAGGGCCGGTTTGGACATCTGGTCCGGACTGAAGGACGTGCCAAGAATTTCTGACCTGTCTACTGTCACTGCATATGATACTGTCACCACTGACAGAATGGTGGAGGATTACATTGGTGACCGCATCCAAGTAGGGATGTCAGGCAGTCCATACTTGTACTGGCAGGAAAAAGAGGCAATTTGGAGGCCCCTGTACAAACTGGCTCTATTTTACCTGAGTATACTCGTAAAGGGAAAAAGGCGGAATCGACGCACCGACAATGTATTGACTGTACCAATAAAAGGAACCGCTATTGCATTTTAATCTATAAAGAGCAAAATAATGAATATGTATATATCTCAAGTTGCGGTGGTGCTCACTAGAGTAGAACAGTGATATCAAAATAAAGAGAAAAAGAAACTCTATTTTGTGAGCACTCTTAAATCAGATGTAATAACTAAAAACATAGCTTTAATTGGCATAGTAATGCCTATGTAACTCACAGTATGGACAAACAACAATAATAAATAACATGATACAACATGAAACATATATTACCGAGTACAAGTATATTAAAAAATTAATGGGGAAAGAAAACAAGTGCCTCTATGTAATATACTTCTGTGAGATAATAGATATAATCTCAGAGCATAAGAGCAAGGTATGCTCCTAATAATGGCGAAATATAACATTCATACATAATTCTCATATACAGCTATACAATTGGAATATAAGCTAGGACTAGTTTGTATGATGACAACATATAAGATAAACAACATATATCACTGTGTTGGCCGAATGATCAGTAATGTCTATCAGTGTAGGTAACACCTAGAAATATCAGGAAAGTCAGGGGTGAAGACACTGTTGCACTAAATTCTACTGCTCCTCACTTAGCATATAGCCATCAATGGGGAGTGAGAGATTATTTGGGAGCAGTTGCCCCTTAGAAACAACAGAGTAACCGCAACGTTACTCAATATTTCACTTCTGCTGTTATGGGTCTTACATAATGCATAGGACCCTTAATGAGAGAGTTACTCTGATTGAGGTAGTCATCAGTTAATAGAGTGAATAGCAAATATAGACAACAGGTATCAGCATAATCTGAATATATACCCATGTAACAATCTTATATATTATAGTGGTTTATATTATATAGCCCGTGTTAATGAACCACTAGTTTTTTCATAAGGAACCAAGAAGTCATCACTCTGTGTCGGCCGAATGATCAGTAATGTCTATCAGTATAGGTAACACCTAGGAATATCAGGAAAGTCAGGGGTGGAGACACTGACAAAAAGATCAAGTTGATGAATATATACGAATAGCTAATTTTAAATGAGTATGACTAATAAGTATTAGTATAGTATGAGTATTAGTCATGAGTATGAGTATTAGTATAGTATGAGTATATAGTATGAGCATAACTATGAGTATTAGTCATACTCATTTAAAATTAGTTATTCGTATATATTCATCAACTTGATCTTTTTGTCATTCATTAATTATTCATATTAAGTGATGGTCACATTAGTAGGTTGATCATTTGTTGTACCCAGAACTCTACGATAGAGGTAAATATCAAATCCAGATCAAAGGAAGATCAGGCTGGATCTCTTTATCTCCTTTGACTATTTCGGTCTGGCATAGATGCTTACTGGCCGGATCTCATGTCAATCACGTCTCAATGATGTATGAGACGCTACCGCACAGGATATGAGCCCGGGCAGTCCTGAGACTTTCAAACAGTGTTCTCACCTCCGTGAACAAGCCTGGTTGGCGAAACGCGCGTTGGACGGGATGGACGGGTGCCTGTGTCTGCGCAGCACAGGACACCCCCTTTACAAGTTTGTATATCTACCTTTCACTATTTATCGCATGTTTTTCTGGACGCTACACTGTATAGGCGGACCACTCAGCATGACTGCACACTGTTGTCTGACAGGTGCTTTGATTTGTCTAGTGGCCCTTACTTGTTAGCATTTATCACTATTTAGATAACACATCCTATTTATATGACCTGGTATCATTCCGGATGCTACATAATATAAGTGGACCACACGGCGTGACAGCACACTGTTGTCTGGCAGGTGCTTTCATATTGTCTAGTGGTATATATCAGTCTTTTGTACCATTTAGGCAGCATATTTATTTCTATTGACTCAGCATTATACATATAATTTAGAATGTATTATTAACAGTCTTATAACCTGTGTTCAATATAATACTATTATACTTTTCCTATTTATTTTCCACTTAGCCATATGCAGACTATAATAACAATTGTATTTACATCTATTTGGGGATCAGCAGACATTTGCCTTTATATATTATTGCATAAATATGATTATATCTCTTGTTACTCTGGTCATGCTATTTAATGTGGATTAACTATTTGAAAATGGATATATTATGACATGTACTAGTAACCCTTTGAATTATCAGTATAATTTACCAATCACGGACTTGTTGAAATTATAAAGCAGAATTGGATGGATGTTTGGTAATAACATTCACACTTGCACTTTATCCTGTTATAATATAGAATCAGGAAATAGTTCTAAATACATTGTTGCAGATACTTGATTATGTCTCCTGCTGTTTCAACTAAATCAATCAACATAGATTGATTATTTAAGAGTGATGACTTCTTGGTTCCTTATGCAAAAACTAGTGGTTCATTAACATGGGCTATATAATATAACCACTATAATATATAACATTGTTATATGGGTATATATTCAGATTATGCTGATACCTGTTGTCTATATTTTCTATTCACTCTATTAACTGATGACTACCTCAATCAGAGAACTCTCTCATTAAGGGTCCTATGCATTATGTAAGACCCTTAACAGCAGAAGTGAAATATTGAGTAACGTTGCGGTTACTCTGTTGTTTCTAAGGGGCAACTGCTCCCAAACAATCTCTCACTCCCCATTGATGGCTATATGCTAAGTGAGGAGCAGTAGAATTTAGTGCAACAGTGTCTCCACCCCTGACTTTCCTGATATTCCTAGGTGTTACCTGTACTGATAGACATTACTGATCATTCGGCCGACACAGAGTGACGACTTCTTGGTTCCTTATGAAAAAACTAGTGGTTCATTAACACGGGCTATATAATATAAACCACTATAATATATAAGATTGTTACATGGGTATATATTCAGATTATGCTGATACCTGTTGTCTATATTTGCTATTCACTCTATTAACTGATGACTACCTCAATCAGAGTAACTCTCTCATTAAGGGTCCTATCCATTATGTAAGACCCATAACAGCAGAAGTGAAATATTGAGTAACGTTGCGGTTACTCTATTGTTTCTAAGGGGCAACTGCTCCCAAATAATTTCTCACTCCCCATTGATGGCTATATGCTAAGTGAGGAGCAGTAGAATTTAGTGCAACAGTGTCTTCACCCCTGACTTTCCTGATATTTCTAGGTGTTACCTATACTGATAGACATTACTGATCATTCGGCCGACACAGTGATATATGTTGTTTATCTTATATGTTGTCATCATACAAACTAGTCCTAGCTTATATTCCAATTGTATAGCTGTATATGAGAATTATGTATGAATGTTATATTTCGCCATTATTAGGAGCATACCTTGCTCTTATGCTCTGAGATTATATCTATTATCTCACAGAAGTATATTACATAGAGGCACTTGTTTTCTTTCCCCATTAATTTTTTAATATACTTGTAATCGGTAATATATGTTTCATGTTGTATCATGTTATTTATTATTGTTGTTTGTCCATACTGTGAGTTACATAGGCATTACTATGCCAATTAAAGCTATGTTTTTAGTTATTACATCTGATTTAAGAGTGCTCACAAAATAGAGTTTCTTTTTCTCTTTATTTTGATATCTCTATTTTACCTGAGTTGCCCCCCTCCAATGTGTACTCCGAAAGAGTGTTTAGTGCAGCCGGGAACCTTGTCAGTGAAAGGCGTAGGAGGTTGCTTCCACAAATGTGGAGAAGATGATGTTCATAAAAATGAATTATCAACTCTTCCAGGGAGACCAGCCTCCAGAACGTACAGAGGGACCTGTGGTGGTGGATTCCAGTGGGGATGAATTAATACTCTGTGAGGATGAGGATACACAACACTGAAGAGGGTGAAGAATCGGTGGATGAGGAGGATGAGGACGACATCTTGCCTCCGTAGAGCCAGTTTGTGCAGGGACAGATTAATTGCCAGCTTGTTTTGTGGGGGCCCAAACAAACCAATCATTTCAGCCACAGTCGTGTGGCAGACCCTGGCGCTGAAATGATTGGTTTTTAAAGTGTGCATGTCCTGTTTATACAACATAAGGGTGGGTGGGAAGGCCCAAGGACAATTCCATCTTGCACCTCTTTTTTTTCTTTCCATTATGTACTGTTTGGGGCCACATCACATCAATCTTTGATACATTTGCCCCTAAATGTGAGCATTATTCATATCAAAGCCCAGAAACTAGTTTGTTTGGTTGCTTAGCATTGAAGACATGTAGCCAGCTCTCACACTATAAACTAATTAACATCTCAATATATGTGGCCAAGAGCTCTCTGGCTTTTGTTGTAACACATAAAGTTAAAACCATCCCCCAAGGGTTTTAGTTGAGCAAGGAGTAGCCACGCCTCATATGTGAGGAAGGGTTGGATTCTCACTCAGAGAGCTCAGAGAGACACACGGACACTCACCATGCTACAGCTATACCAGAAGGATGGGATCTCAACACTCCCCAATGGTGTAGCTGGGTCCTTTCCTCCCTGATGGATAAGTATTCTTCTCTCTCAACCCACACTTGTCTTACATGGACCTTGATAATGGCATGGTTAATAGTTTGTATAATTATGTGTTAGTCTATATGTGTATCTGTAGTGATTTGTGTTAACATGCAGTAGATGCTATAGTAGTTCTGTGGTGTTTTGCATGGGCAGCGGGCAGCATGCAGGAAAGTGATTTGCAGTGAAGTTTTTGTACTATTCTGTGAGACAGCACTGTTATAGTGAATAAACAGCAAGATATGCTGTTTATTGTCAAGTTCTGTAGTAGTCAAATATATTGTAATAGGCTCATAAGTACCATACGCTGTTTGCTGTATATTGTCAAGATGGCCGCCCACATGTGGACTGAACAAAGGGATTCATACCATTCTCTTCATCCCCTTCCCCCTTCCCATCTGCTGAACAATAGCACGGCCTAGGAAAGGTCGGTTTGTGAATGTTGGCTGTATTCTGAAAGGATTGCGAGGTCTATATTAAGATGGTATGGTTAGCTATTGGAATCAGCTTATGTTATGCATTCTAGAACCTGTCCCATTAAGGCTTCTTAGACATGACCTGAATTTTCACAAAACCTACTGAATTGATGCCACTCAAACTTAAAAAGCAATGAAATTCCAATCATTAAGGCTGACGGCTTAATGGAAGTGTTCCTTGCGCAATACAGATATGGTATTCTATCACACGCTGTGGTTAACTGCAGATTCAACACTCTCACAGAGTGAGATTGCTGTCACTCACAAAATGGTGGAGCTGCTAATTCACACAATTGTGTGCTCCTTGTAATACACTCGTGCAGTCTATGCAACTGAGGTCTGAGCAGAAAGGCATGGAGAGGGGGATGTTTAAGCAGTAGAGATGGAGGAAAACCAAAGTGATTCAGATGGTTGGAAAACAGTGGTGCGGATGGGGGGGGGCAAAATTGCTGCAGCAGATGGATGGAAAACAGATGTTTTGATGGAGTAATACAGCAGCATGGATGGGGGGAGACAGAGTGGCACTTTTTTTGTCTATGGAATTTCATGGCTTTTTTAAATGTATTAACTCTCAGGGTTTGGAGGAGCAAACCGTGGAACCTGCAGGGGAGAAGGGCAACAAAATTGTATACTAGATCAGGTGAAAGAGTGGCCGGCACACAGGAGGTGGTTTGGGAGGTGCAAAGTGAGAAACGGCTGCAGAAATGGGCTGTAGGCGTGCAGGGCAGCAGCAGCAGTGGGGGTGCGGAGCAGTGGCAGCAGTGGAGCAGTGCACAGGGGATTCAGCAGAGGGCTCACCGGTACTGGGCATGCACCTGAGAAAATAAAATCAATAAGTCATAGATGCATGGACGTATCGGGCCAAATGTAATAGGTAGTCTGTTTTGGTAAATGGCGAGTTTGGTGCTAAACTCGCAATTTTTCACAACTCTCCAATGTAATAGGGTGTCTGTTCACTAAAACTCGCATTTTTCAGAGTTACTAAAACTCTCCATTCTCAAACTCGCATCCAGATGTTTTCTCATTGAAAACAATCAACTCGCCCAATGTAATAGAGTGTCTGTTTCAGACTCGCAAAAAAAAGATTACCAAAAGTCCCCAAATAATAGACCTGCTTCAGGCTAGCGAGTACATCCTGAGCAGGTCAGATTAACACAGAAACATGCACATATCCATGAGATATGTACATGTTTCTGTGTGTACTTATGTAAAATGTTTTTAAATTTTAAAAAAATGACGCGCACCCCCTCCCCAAAAGCATAACCAGCCCTGAGCTTTATAAAGTCTGTTCTGGTTCTAAAAATACAGGGGCCAAAATGCGTAGGGGGCCCCTGTATATTAAGAACCAGCACAGGGCTTTGTTGAGCTGGTCCTGGTTCTGGAAAATCAGGGGACAAAACGAGTAGGGGTCCCCTGAAAATTCCTGAACCAGCACCGAACTCTTTCTAGTGGGGGGATAATGCCACAGCCAGGGAAAACCTTTCACCGGTTTCCCCGGCCAAAGCATTATCCCTGACCGCTAGTCAGTCCAGGCCGGGGATCCCTGGGGAGTTGGGTACCCCCCCAATAAAGGGGTACCCCTCTCCAGGGCACCCCAGGCCTAGACTGATAGCCCGGGGCTTTCCCTGGCACCCTAGGGCGGTGGGTGCCGGGTTGATAGTGTAAAGTGAAAGTGTAAAATTAAATTTACCATATTGTCTTTATTTGTAGAACCACAAGTACCGTGAAAGTATAATTTTAATAAAACATACATGCACACTCACACTCACACTCACACAATAAATAAAATTATACTTTCACGGTGTAAGTTTGTTTTTTTACGTATTTCTTTAGTTGTGGAACTACAAGTGCCAGCGGGCCCATAATGCCCCGCATGCTGGTATTTGTGGTTCTCCAAATACCAGCATGCAGGGGAGGCTTGCTGGTACTTGTGGACTTGTGCACTGACTAGCGGTCAGGGATAATGCTTTGGCCGGGGAAACTGGTGAAAGGTTTTCCCTGGCTGTGGCATTATCCCCCCGCTAGAAAGAGTTCGGTGCTGGTTCAGGAATTTTCAGGGGACCCCTACTCGTTTTGTCCCCTGATTTTCCAGAACCAGGACCAGCTCAACAAAGCCCTGTGCTGGTTCTTAATATACAGGGGCCCCCTACGCATTTTGGCCCCTGTATAAAGCCCGGGGCTGGTTATGCTTTTGGGGAGGGGGTGCACGTTTTTTTTTTTTTTTAACACACACAGAAGCCATCACGGATCTCAGTGATCTGTGATGGCTTCTCTAAAACTCGCACCTTTTAATGCTACTCGCAGTTTACATAGTCCTAAACTCGCCTGCACTCACAAATGCAGTAGCCTCGAGCTGAAAAGTTCGCAGGCTATTGAATTTGTGAGTTTCAGTACAAACTCATACTTTTTAAAAGTGCGAGAAAGTGCGAGTTTGTACTGTTACTAAAACTGACTACCTATTACATTTGGCCCATCATATGCATTAATGTTAAAAAATTGACTGTGTAAAATAAAAAAAAATGTGCTTCCCCCCCCAAAGCACAACCAGCCCCAAGCTTTTCACTTATTTATTTACCCTTCTATAGGCTCTCTTATTATATGTCTTTGTGATAATGCTTTTTTAATTTTTTATATATGAGTCTGCAGTTGAATAAAATAACATTGCAGTTATATCTATAAGTATAAACATCATAGCCTTTTTAAGATAAAATGGTGCCATGGAAAAACAGTGACACATGGTTTAATTCTTAACTGACATGAGGCCTGAATCAGCAAGGAACGCACGGATGCAGACGCACGCACCTGTCCGCTGCGAGTGTATGCTAATAAATGCATACGCACACAGAATAAGCAGATGCCTAGCAAAACACAATACCTCCCACTTCCTTTAACGTGCGTTCTGTTATACCACGCAAGACAGCGGGAACATCGAGAACCATCAAACACATTAGCATATTAGTGGTTGACCTGACTCCACGCAGGATGTGTGCCACTTCCTGCGTGCAACTAGACCTCAGGCTATGGCCGTTGCCACAAGGGCTTAATTATGCACGCCATCCAAACGCACAGGCACGCATGCGTTTGCCCATCTACCCCCACAAAATGACACTTCCTGTCAATCACTTTTCTCTGGGTCTGCGTTGTCTCTGCACACACAGTACCCTTCACAATAGCTAGTTTGCGCCCGCGCACTGCAAAGCATACACATGTGTAGAGCTATAACATCGGCCGAGTGCGTGCGTTCTCTCCTGTGCATTCCTTGCTGAATCAGGCCCATAGTTAACACAGTGAGTTGCAGGTTCAATACGTAGTGAATGTAGAACCTGATTACATCAGCTGGCACTATAGAGGTGAAATAAGGACACAGAATCGCCTGAGTGAGGCTTGCAGATCACAAGTATGCAATACACATGTATATTATGGAAGTGGATGATAACAGCTGTTTCCAATTACCAGCGCAGCAGTATTTATAGAGGCTGATGCAAACGGATGGATGACATACATTTTTGAGGAAGCCGCTGATGGGCCTGAGAGGCGGAGAAACGCGTTATTGCCCATTGTGGAGAGGTAACAATAAAGTGAAGGGTCAGCATCTGTTTAAGTGATACAAAAACTGTTTTCAGCATATGAGGTGTTTTTCCGGCTGCCGGCACCTGACCACAGTGATACGACAAACTGGTAAAAAATGGATGGTCTTTAAATTAAGAACTATCCGTGTGCAAATTGCATATGTGTGATTGACTACTGGGACCATTTTTTCTGTGCATGCATGCTAATTGATTTAAACTCTCCCTGCCACCCATGCCTAAGCAATCCACAGTCTGTCTGGTAATATGAACCTGAACATAAACTCATTAATATTGGATTGCTTTTTGAATTCTTCTTCTTTTGCTCAAACTTTTTGAAATGTAATGTTCTTTTTTAAAAACACACTCATACCAATTTTTAGCTAGTATCAATATAAGGATAAATTGTCATAATTGCTGAATTGGGACTTCAAAAAGGAAACAACATCTTTTCCAAATGATGCAAACCTGGTCATTATGAATAATAACTTTACTATATTGGTTCTCTGTTATGCAGAGTCTACATGTCTGATATTTTTAAAATCATCTAACCATCTAAACAGAACATATGATCCTATGTTTATCTGTTGATCCATGAATTGTAAACTATTTATAGTATTCTCTACACAGTAATCATCACTAGCAGGAGCAGGGCCTCATGAGTGCTTAAACATATTAGAGTAGAGTTATTTTAGGTGGATTATACATATACAGTCATATCTTGTAGTTTTTTTAGGTTATTCTTATACATTGTTCTGTATGTTTTTTTTTGTATAGATATGTAATTAAAGTCTATCTAACACCTTTTGAATATTTTTATCTTCCGGGCCTAGTTGTGAAAATACAGGGGACAAAAATAATCGGGGTCCCCCGTATTTAGCACAACCAGCACCGGGATTTTCAGAGCCAGACCTGATTGTAAAAATACAGGAGACAAAAAGCATAGGGGTCCCCTGTATTTATCACAACCAGCACTGGGCTCTGAACCAGTCCTGGTTTTGGAAATACAGGGGTAAAAATTTAGTAGGGCTCCCCTGTTTTTACCAATACCAGCATAGGACCCTTTCTAGCAGAGGGGTAATGCCACAGCCAGGGGAGCACTTTCACCAGGTCCCCCAGCCAAAGCATTATCCCTGACTGCTAGTCATCCCAGGCCAGGGATCCCTTGGGAGCTGATGATCCCCCCATTAAAGGGGTTCCCCTCTACAGGGCACCCCAGATCTAGGCTGAGAGCCTGGGGCTATCCCCAGCACCCCTGGGTGGTGGGTGCTGGGTTGATTGTGTGAAGTGACCCCCATCCCCCTAAGGCACAACCAGCCCAGGGTTTTTTACTGCCAGTCCTGGTTGAGAAAATACAGGGGATAAAAAGAGTAGGGGTCCCCCGTATCTAGCACAACCAGCACCAGGCTAGGCAGGACCTGCCCTGGTTGCCAAAATATGGGAGACAAACAATGTACTTGTCCCCTGTACTTTGAGCAACCAGCACTGGATTCTGATCCGGTCCTGGTTCTGGAAATACAGGGGGGAAAAATTAGTAGGGTTCCACTGTATAATCCAGAACTAGCACTGGCCTTTTCCCCAGCCGAAGCATTAATCAGTGCACAGGAAAACACCTTTTCTAGAAGCATTAATCCTGATCGCTAGTTAGCCCAGGCCGGGGATCCCTGGACACCTCCCATATAATGGGGTTCCCCCTCTCCAGGGCACCCGAGGCCTAGGCTGATAGCCCGGGGCTATCCTCGGCACCCCTGGGCAGTGGGTGCCAGGTTGATTATGTATTGTCTATTGTTTAAAAATATTTTCCTTTGCAGGTGAACCACAGGTCCCAGCAAGCCTCCCCTACTGCTGGTACTTGGAGAACCACAAGTACCAGCATGCAGGGCATTAGGGCTCACTAGCACGTGTAGTCCACCTGTAATAAAAATATGAAAATAAACACTACACACTTTAATACTGTAATATTTTATTTTACTGCGTCTTCACCTGGGTGGCGGCGGGCATTTAAGCTCTTTTGCATGGCCGCCGCCACCCCGGGGCTTCGGAATCTTCACCTGGCTCCAGGGATTCGGCATCTTCACCTGGCTCCAAGGCTTCGGTGTCTTCACCTGGTGGGCACCAACATGCCAGGGCTTTGCGTCTGCCTGGCAGGCGCCAACCCGCCAGGGCTTTGGCATCTTCATCTGGGGGACGGCGGCCTTTAAGCTCTTTTGTGTGGCCACCACCTCCCCAGGGCTTTGATGTCTTCACCAGGCGGGCGCCAAACCGCCAGGGCTTTGGCATCTTCACCTCGGGAGTGCTCTTTTGCACGGCTGCCACCTCTCCAGGGCTCCTGATGTCCTCTTCACCTAGTAGGCGGCAGTCTGTGTCAGCTCTTTTGCATGGCACTGCATGCTGCCTCCTCGCACTGGCATATATAAGCCAGCCGAGGGGGCAGTGCAATTATGTTGCGAGCCGTGATTGGCTCGCGGTGGCCATCTTTGAATTTTAAAAAATGGTGCTTTCATATATATTTCATATATAAAATTGTCTTTCATATATAAAGATTGTGGAGGAGGATATACCTGGGACATTTGAGCATATCAGGAGGAAATCTGTTTTTCTCATACATGTGATGTATATTAATGTGTTGTTGAACTTTTCTTATATTTTAAGGGTACAGTGCCTTATTTTTAACCATTTGTATTGTATAGATTAACTGTTTTTGTCTTGTTGTTTGAGGCAGGATTAGGTTGAAATTGGGCTGCTGACTTATACCCATCTCTGCGCTATTAGTGCACTTTATCTTCATGTTTTATATTATAAAATAGAAGTCACTCCTAACTGTCCAGGTGGGGGGAAAGGAGGTGTCTGGCACTGCCTTATACCTGCAGCAGGAACAATACCAAAGAAAAGATGAAGAAAGGGAAAGAGGAGTATTCAGAGAAAGTAGAATCAGGTGGATCATTTCAGTATCTCCTATACATTTTTGGAAGCAAGATATTTTTTCAACACAAACTTCCTGTTCATAACGTCGCCAAATTGAATCATAATGGTGGCATATCAGAATAGAACTCTCTTGTCCCCTATAGAGGACAGTGCATTAGCTATTCAGACACAATCTGAAGTAGACCTGCTAATAATTTTGACAGATGAAGATTCGGAAAGAATATTTTTGGGGGGTCCCAACTCTCCAAAGAATTACAACCCTGGACTGATCAGTTTGTGGCTTGTCGCCCTTATGGCAGGGAGACCACATGCTTTGTCCCCTCTTCCTATAACATTGGTTCCCCGGCTAGTACAACCTGGCGCTGGCTATTGGGAAATAGGTGGAGCCCCACACTCTTTTATCCTACTATTTTCCAAAGATAGCACAGGCTCAGAGGTCCAGGGATGGTTACTGATTGGGGAGCATGCTTCTAACATTTTATTTAACTATTTTTCTGCTACCAGTAGCATCTAATCTAATGTTTTGGTAATATATTATATTTTTTATTAGATTTTTACTTTTAGACTACTAGTTCTTGATAAATGAAAATATTATATAAGATTTTGTAGTTTATTAAACTCCCATCCTGTCTACCACTGCTGTGCCACTATGTTTTATAAATGTACCAATATGGGTCAAAACAATATTGTGAGTTGGTCAAAATTGACTGGAAATGACTGGTATTGATCAAACTCTATGAACAAAAACGGATCCAAATTACATGATTTTACCTGTTTTTATAAATTTTTAAAGAAATCTAAAAACAAAACACTTGAGTGTGATTTTGTCAACGATGATTTAAAACCAAAACCAATACACAGGGATCTGGGCTCATCTCAAATGAAGACACATTCTTATTGAATCCAGATCAGCCATAGCCCAATATTGAAAATATTTAGCCCCCTATCATGATGTAAAATTATCTCCAATACTCAGAGTATCTATGATATGTATACTTTAACATTTACATACTCAGCTTTGGTTTCTTCATCTTTGATTATACAGCACCAATGTTATGATTACAAAACTGTGCACTTTGGGGCTAATTCAGCAGTGCACGCAAGTGCATTGCTGAACACAGATTCCCGTTTATTATGGAGAATCTGCGCATGCGCAGGACTCATTCTGTGAGTGTGCAGAATGGGTCCTGCTAACACGCACGCTAGACCTTGAATGCCTCTGCCTGATTGACAGGGGTGGGGTCGGGTGTTATTCCTGGAAACGGGGGTGTATCTGCATCATTTTCTGGGAGTGGCAAGCCCAGGATCTGCGTTGATCAATGCAGCTTCCTGGGCTTCCAAGCCGGCTAGGCTGAGTAAGCCTCCACTCAGCTGTCCGGCCATCCTGTGCCGTCCACCATCGCGACCACCAATGGTCGCGATGGTGATCCCAGCACTGCGACCTCCGTCAAAATGATGGGATCGCAAATGCAGCAGGGGGTGTCATACACCTCCTGCTGCATTTGCATTATTGCAAGGGTATAATTGCAAAGCTGCCTTGCTGAATCAGGGCCTTTGTCCATCCACAATCCTCCTCAAATTCATATTGAATTTATGTCTGTTTCATAATGTGTAACCAGCTTATTTAAAGTTCTTTGTCTTTTGCCTCTTCAAGATATTTGATTTTGTCTACAGTATGACTAATATTGTATTTGGTTTTCTGATATATACTTCTCCTTTCTTACTTTCCATTGTTATTTATTTATCTTCCCTAATTCTGTCCTTATGTATTTGTAACATGTTTGATACTCATTTATATGATTGTATTGGAAAATTCCTTAATAAAAATTTTGGTTAAAAAAGAACTAAAAATACAACCAGTTGAATATATGTCTATCAATGGGTAGTGCTACCAAAATGACCAACTTATCCATGTTGTCACACTCCTCTTGGATGAGCACACAACAACCCACAACCCCTAAGGCCTACGGTTTTCCCATTCAATCCATGAACACATATATGAAAACAAAACTTCCAATTTCATTAGGGGCCTGTCTGAGACTAGGCTGAATGTTGGAAATGTAAAAAGCAGAGGATTGCCAATGTTTAGCGCTGAGTATGTTTACTGATTTTCTCAACAAGGATATACTGTACACTATTTCTCCTTTAAGGAAGGCGTTTGCTTGTCCCTAATATCACAATAAGTAATTTCTTATGTAAAAATTCTTTTTATAGTCTCTATCGATTCAGAACTGTTTGTGGCTCAGAATAATCTGCAACTTTTAATAGTCAATGTCGAACACCTTCAATACAATTTGTTGTCCAAAAATAGTTCATACAGTAGTGTCACCTTATCTCCACAATATTAAGAACTGAATACAGCAGAAAAACTTACTCCATAATAAAGTGCATGAAGGCATTGAAGAAATCCACAAACTTAAAAGTAATGAGTACAGCTGTCCATTACAATAAGCGTGTGCAAGTTAGTTTACTGGACCTTGGAAGTATTTAGGAATGATTTTAAACTGGCAAGTGTGTTATACGCCCAGGACTTCTATTCCATTAGCCGTACTTTGCCTCCACTGTGCGGTTAGGTGTATTGTAATACTTGATACAACAAAAAAATTACCACCTTCACCTGTTACTGCCGATGAGCTTCAACCTCTATGGGTCTTTACCAAGGCGCCTTCACAAAGTCCCATAGAGGTTGAAACACGAGAAGGTGGTCAGCTTTTTATGGGATCAAGTATTCATTGATTTTAAGTTTGTGGATTTCTTCAGTGTGGTCATACAGTATTTTGCATTCTGCCATTGGCAGCTGCTGGTCACATTCTTTGCACCTGTGTTAAGTAATGCACTGCCTGTCGTGGCTGGAAATGATGCGACAACGCCAGGCAAGTGGTTAAGTGTATAAATTGCTCAATACACTGGGCAATGCATATTTGTGAATTAAATTTTGCAATTAATGGGAGCACAGTATGAACTACAAAGCAGTGGGGGACAGTGATATACCCAGATGAAACATCCTTCACCATCTTCTTGATAAATGGTCAAGTGCGCATATGGTACTATCGCCCCAAGTACTTGTTACAAGAAATGGTTACAGTGTGTCCATAATGTCATGAAGCACATGTTCCTGGTATGATCTGGGTGTGACTAAGGCATCATCAATTTATATTTAATGAAAACATAATCATCTTCACTCTGCTGGGAGGAGTCTCTTCTAGAACAATGACCTAAGCCAAATACTATATGTGGTAATCCAATGAATTGATGAGCATGATATTGGTGTTATCCATATGCCATGGCATCCTCAGTCACTGGATCAAGCATTGCTGAGATTTTGTGGAACTTACGATAAACCATTTTCCACCTCTATCATCCAGGTGTCATTTGAGTTACTTTCTTGATATCAACACTAGCAGTTGATATTATTAACGTGGTTATACCCCTTAAAGAGTTACAACACACTTATCTGATGAAATAAAAACACACAGCAACAGGAGCTGGCTAAAAAAATTGTACATTTTATTTTTCAAATTAATTAAATTTCATCTTAATGGTTTAAGTTACAGTAGTATGGTGACAGACAACATCAATGGCAACATAAAACAAGACAGTCATACATTCCAAACTCAAACATTGGTATTCAACTCTCTAAGGTTAGACACACCCAGACAGCCAATGTCAGATGTCTTGATGGGCCAATCATCATACATCATTGGCTGAGGAGAGTGCACTCAATTAAGGAATAAATGACAATCAGTTAAACAGCTGTTTTTATCACCACCATAACAAAAAGAGACAACATCCAAAAAGTGAAGGGGTGGAAAGGGTTCCAGCAGGCAAGAGGAGAAATAGTTGACAGGGATCACTAATACTGTATAACCCTTCAAAACACACTTTAATCTGTGATAAATAAAAGGGAAACATCTACCATCTTAATAAGTCCATGCATTATCAACCTCATGGTTTATTTTGTACTGGTTTATTTATTTTGTACTGGTTTACTCAACCTGCATCAGTGAGGAGAGGTGCTGTATCTCTCTAGCACAATTATACATATTGCTAGATTCGATGCCCTGGTGCACACAGGCCGTACTGATTGCTGGTGGTGGTCCATTACCTGTACTTCTGTTAGAAGATGCTACAGCTAGATGTGCACGGACCCCCGTGTTTTGGTTTTGGATCTGGATTCATCATCATGTTTTGGTTTTGCAAAACCACCATCAAGTGTTTTGGTTTTGGATTCGAATGAAAATCAATTAAAACTCTATAAATAAAGCTAAAATATCCGAACCCAAAACCCGAGTTCTGAACCGGCAACATATTCAAAACGGGACACGGTTGGAGCCAGATCACAACAGTGAATCTGAACCTTGACCTGGTTCTGCTCAGAACACCTAAATTTGTGTATGTTCGGATTAAACTGATGTAATTTTTTTAAAATAAAATTACATCAGTTATATCTAAAATAATGCATTTTTGATAGATAGGCAAACTACTGACAGTGTAAAATTACATGTATAATAAATAGCGGAAATTTGAAATTCATTGTTCTTATGATTATACAATGACGTTGAAGTGCGATGTTCTGTGACAAAGTCTGCATTATAAGTAGACTGTAGCTGATGCCATATATCTGCAAAGTGACAAAACATGACAGTTTACAAATGTGCTAGCAGTTGGAGGGTTTAATTTCAATTCCAAGCTTTTATAACAGTAGAACAAATTCCAGATGTCTTTAATAAGATTTATTAAATGTTGTAATATTTTTTCAATAGTTTAGTAATTAAAGAAGTACTGGTTATAAAAACAATATACACTGTAATGCAGTTTTTTTAATATAACTTCATAAAGACCAGTACACCCATTACTACTGAAATTAAATAAAAAGTTAAAGAACAGTAGTGTATTTTAATGACACAATGACATTTCACAGTATTGTGACTCCTCAGTGGAACTGTGAATTACTTTATCATTTATCAGACAATGGTAAATAATATGGCAGCTTGTAATTATATTCATAGTATTCATAGTTTAGAAGGTCCATGAAGTGTGTAAAGACATTCACAGTGCCAAATACATTTTAAAAGTTTTAAAGGTTTACTAAAAATGTATATAAATTAACATTTATGTCTCTAATTATGAACATTATTTTTACTAAAATAAAGTGAAAAGGGGTGTTTTCACACCCTTTTCATATTATTTTAGTTCACCTAAATTTATTAAAGGGCATTTGGAATAGAATTCATAAAATTCTACTCCAAGCCCTAATTATCACATATTTTTAGTAATCAGATCGCATTTCCCATAATTGTAATGGGAAATGTGATCTGCCTGGGATTTACTAAAAATTAAATGTGAAATAATACCGGGCGAAGCCCTGTGATATTAACACCACCTGGAGGTGGCGTTATACAGGGTCTCCCCTGGTTACCGGACTCCTGTTCTGCTCTAACAGGCAGAGCAGAGCCCGCAGCCGGCCCCAGTGATCAGCTGTGTGGTCTAAACAGACCACATGCTGATCACTGCTAAACAAAAAAAGTAAAAAAAAAAACTTACCTGAGTCCAGGGCCGGTGATTGGGGCTCCAGTGATGTCCTCCGTGGCTCTGGTCAGTTGGTCTCCAAGCTGACCAGGTCACAGTGCAAGATGGGAGACCAGCTGACCGGAGCCATGGAGGACATCACCGGAGGCCCGATCACTGGTGGTAAGTGAAACTAAGAAAGGGTGTGGTCACAGGTGGTGGGGTCTGTGGTGGGGGGGTGGCACAAGGGAGAGGGTGGGCGGTTGCAGGGGGGGTCATGATCGTGGGGGGGAATGGCGGCCATGGAGGGGATTCGCAGGGACAGAGCTTTATTGGAAGCTCTGTCCTTGCAAGGGAATTTTAATAAATTCCTGTGATATTGCCTGAATTTGCAATGTGAACTCAGTCGCTAATATCACACTACAAGCTGCATTTTAATGTGGAATGTAGTAAATAGAGCCCTTAGTAATTAAATGTATCATAATTTTCCAGGGGGGCTACAGTTATCAATTGTTTCTGCTTATTATTAGACCTTAGACTTTACTATGATTATGAAGCAGAAATCCTATAACCTGTCTAACTTACCATAGAAGAATGATTACTATTCCAAGGACAATAGTCTTACTATCTTGCCACACTCATTCCATGACTGCCCAGATGCTTTTCCTCTGGAAAAAGGTGAGGCATTAATTCCCCTTTATCCCATTTTTACTTTGATTACACGCAACAATGATTCTCACCAGACTTGACACCTCAAGCTTGAAGAACTGGTGTTCGATGCAGTCTCTCATTTTCCCTTTCCAGAGTAATTGTCTCTCCCTGAGAGGGAAATCTGGTCCCACATACTACCTTGGGGGAACTAATTGGAATAATGTCCAGGGAAGGGAATTAACTCTGGAAAGATCCAAAGCATTCAGTCTCCTTTACCTGTAAACAGCTCACTGAGAACTTTGGCGCTACCCTTTCAAATGTATAGACGCTTGGGAGACTTGCACAAATGTTTTCTGCACTGTTCAATAATTTTTGGCATTGTGGAGAAATCACATAGTATTGACATATTTGGTGGGGGTGCCAGAAATGTAAGTAATTTTGGATGGAGATAGCATAAACCTCTCAAGAAATTCTAGAAGAAATTCTGCAGGCTGACCCAGAATTCTAGAAACTCAACAATACTAAAACTCCGATATCTACAGTACAAGAAATTCCTCTTTGTTGCTTGCCCATTAGAACTTGTTCTGTGTGTTACTTACCAGTTTAGTTGTTGGGTCATAAGGAGATCTTGCGGTTATGTGACATCTTGCCCATGCGCATTAAGGATCACCTGTGAGCCATGATACAGCACATCCACACTAGGCTGATGCACTACAGGACTTGCCAAGATGACTGAATGGGGGAGTTTTCTCTCCCCTATTCCAAAGATCAAGATGTCAACGTTATTGCTTCCTGCTTCACCTTGATAAGCAGCAAAGCAGAAGAAGCTTTAGTGGCACAATATGTGACTTACTGATACATTTCCCCCCATAAATTGTAAGCTCCATTGGGGCAGGGACTGATGTGAATGACTGAAATATTCTGTGTATTCTGTGTAAATAGATGCAGCATATGTGTGTGGGGTATTTAAATAACTGCTAGTAAATAAATAATGTCAGGGCACTAGGAGGATTAAGAAACTGGTCAGGGCCCCTTGGGCTAGCTGAATGTACAGCAGTGTGAGTGAAGCTGGATGGCCTTATGATGCTATTCTTCATGTAGAGATTGTCGCCCGAGATAGGGATCCACAGCCAGAAGGCTAAAGTGGTTGGCTGATGCAGGCTTAAAGAATAGCCCATAAGGCAGTTGCAGGTTTGCAGGATTTACCTATTATATGGAGTATTAGACAAGTACAGGTTTTCAGGATTTGCCTATTTGCAGGGGAGCTTGAATGGAATGCTAGGAAACAGTCTTCAGGAATACACTGGAACAGAATGCTGGGATGCACAACAGTAATAGACTACATGAATATAGCAATGTTCTACCTGCACCTACTGCTAAAGAAAGGTGAATGGTGCTTAGAAAACTGATTGGCTGAGCGGATCATGTGACATCAGTACAATATAGCAGCACCCATACCCCTGGAATCGCGGAAAGTGCTGGGAGGAAGACACCAGCCACGTTTCAGTTTAGTGACTTGGGGACTTTGTGGGTGCAGGCAGCCAGCAGTGGCACAAATGGAGACTAAGTGATGCTGCTGGTCCAGGAAATGGGACCCAGCATGTAACAAGTAATAAATGTATATCAATTAGGTTTGTTTTACTGGATATAAGCCTTTAGTTGCTTCATGGGTCAGCTTATCTACTGTTTCCCTATTATACTCCGGAAGCATACTGTGTATGTTAATTGTGTTTCCCTGCTATAACATTGGAAAATACACTACGATTGTCATGGTGTTGTATTATGCTTTTACATGCTATATTTGTTCTTATTAGAACAATAAAGAAAGTTTGGCAAAAAAAAACACTATTGCATCTGCATACACTGCAGATACATACTTTAAGGGGCCTATGTATCAAATCTTGATGTGAGATAAAATTGTGAGATATAGATCACCAACCAATCAGCTTCTAACTTACATTTTGCAGGCTGTGTTTAAGAAATTATAGTTTGGAGCTGATTGGTTGGTGATATATATTTCACAATTTTATCTCACATGAAGCTTTGATACATATGCCCCTTAGTCTATAGTGCGGTTTTTGTTTAGAGTTCAGAGAAAGGCAGTCAGTTCGATTTCAGGCTTAGCTGTACAAAAATACTGTGCTGTGTCTGAGTGAGCTGTTTTTTTAAAAGAAAAGTCTTTTTATAATTCAATTTAAATAATATTTTAAGTGAAGATTGTGTGTTTTTGAGAATCAGCATATATTACTGTACTTACAGGGGGTTGGTTGTGTCCCCATCAGCTGTACCTGAAAATAATATGTGCACAAAAGCCTTTTTTTGGGAGGAGGGGGTGTAAAAAAATATCAAGTCTTTAATAATACAATTGAAATTATATTTCAAGAGTGTATGTTTTTGAGAGGCAGCATATATTACTGTACTTGTTGAGTGTGGATTAGTCTCCATCAGCTGCACCCAAAAATAATAAAAGTGCAAACAAGAAATTTTTTATCGCTTGTAAAAAAAGTATTTTAGAATTCAAATTAAATCATATTTCAAGAGTGTATGTGCATATATTACTGAACTTACAGGGTGTGGTCATGTCCTGTCAGCTGCACCCCAAAACAATAAAAATAAAAAAAAATAATAATAATTCCTGGTGTCAAAAAAATGTATTTTAATAAAACTGCATGGTAAAGTTAACGGTCCCTCATTTTCCTATCTCATTGTACATTCACTTGGTGTGGTGGCAGCTAAGTTCAACTCTTGTCCTGGTGTAAATCAATCAGGAATAAGTCTATAGAAGAACAGGAGCATCTCAGTACTAGTACTGTCAGCCATGGTAATTCAACATCTGCTTTTAAAGAGGGTCCAGAGGTAAGAAGAAAGTTTAAGAAAGGGCTCTCCAAATTTACAATCTTTAAGAAAACATCACTCTAACTATGAATGGAAAAGTTACTGCCAATAAACATTGACTTGCCAACATGCCACACTCCAAGCAATGGCAAGGAAAGACTTAGACCATGGCCTTTATTTGCAACTGGTTACCTGCTATGGCTCTATCATGCACTAGAATACCTATTATGAAAGCCAGTGCCAAACACAGTCAGGTATTTTCTGTAACCTCGAATGCTCCATGTTTTCACTGTGAGTCTAGGGGGCTTATGTAATAGGTTGTGAGCTGCAACCACTGTGGAAATTCCTGTGAGTCTTCCCGCATTTTTAAACCATAATGATTTTAAAAGCAAAACCAAGATAGTTTATGGGAAGACTCAAAGGAATTCCCCCAGGGGCTGCAGCTCACAACCTATTACTTAAGCCCCAATATGAGACACCTCTAACACATACAAATCAGTACACAAAAAAACTTTAAGGCTGAAGAACAGACTTTGTGTGTTCACAAACTTTACAGATTTACAGTTTCCTGAGAAGGGTATCCACTAGTGCTATGTTTGAGTCTGACATTTCTTATTCTGATTTTGTAATCATAGATTAGCCTCCTTTCACCATTTCTGAACCCTCTGCATATGTGAGGATTAGAAATAAAAGTAATTCTAATGATGGTTTAGACATGAAAATTAAAGGTGCTACTTTGGAAGTGCAACAGAATGAGGGGGATACTTGTGTACAGTATCTGACAATTATGAAGATGTTGAATGTGTTAGACAAGAACAAGTTGATACAATTTAAGAGGATGATGTTGCTTGTGTCAAAGTGGGCTAGCGACCAGTGGCAGCAGTTCTTGCCAAAAAACAAAAAAGCCACCGCTTCCGTATGGAAGTATTTTACCCAAATCATGACAACAATTTTAAAGCCATGTGCACCATTCATAGAGCAAAATTAAGTACAAGTAGGGACATTAACCAACTAAGCACCTCCTCCATGTTACATCATTTGCAGCGAGTTAATTCAAAATAATATAAAAATCTGGAAAATCTAATAACAAGCATCCCAACATCAGCTACAAGCAGCATGGATAGAACCCAGCACATGCAATCTCCACCATCAAAACCGTGTCATCCTCCTCATTTATGATCAAAAGCAAAATGACTTCTTCCCTATCCAGCATTTCCAAGTAGAAACCTTGTGTGCCAATACTTAATCTTCATCACAGTAGGGGACTAAAGGTGCGTACACACTAGGTGATCAGGAAAGACAGTACGATTACAACATCATAATCGTACCGTCGTTCCTGATCCCCTGTAGTGTCTGCACTGAACGATCAATTGTTCAGTGCAGGCACTGTTCATCATTCCTGAACATGCCAATCTGTCGTTATCGTCAGATTGTGCTGCATGTTCAGGCGATGGACAATGTCGGAAACGACCAGCGGGAGTGTGCATCGCTGGTCGTTTCTGACATAAAAGTGCACGATTTGTGCATGATTACTGAGCGATTGCACGATTACGATGTCGTAATCGTGCAGTCGCTCAGTAATATTGCCCAGTGTGTACCCACCATTAGAGTATGTTTCACACAACAATTGTCTTTGAAACAATCATTTGCAAGAGGAACCAAGTATGTCAGCCACCATCCCATTGCACAGTGGATAACTGAATCCATGTCTGCTATATAAACATTAGATCTGTGCCCAATATCCACCATCACTGCATATCCAAGCTTCATTTTAGATGATTAGTTGAGGTCATGTGTCTACGCTAACAAATTCCATCTCTCTTTTACCAGAACAGCATTTCCGCACTTGCACTGGGACTTGAAACAAAAAGTTCTTCTTTGCCTAGAAAATGCCATTGTGCTGACTATCCGTTCAACTATAGATATGTGAACAAGCAGAGCTGGTCAAACTAAAAATTACATTACTGTGTCAGCCACTGGGTGAATTTATCGTCTTCAGCAGCAGCAATATCTAACATGCAATACCAGTTCATTCACAGACAGGCTACTCTCTGTATCATTGGCTTTACTATGAAGCATACCAGTCTCAATCTGTTGGAAAAACTGAGGGATGTGATAGCAAAATGACTTACGCCGATAAGACTCTCCTCAGAATCTATCATTTCCGATAATGCAAGTGACATTGTAGGAGCATTAGAACTGGGTGAATTTTAACATGTACCATATTTTGTTCACACAGTAAACTTGTTCAATCAGATTTTTTTCAAAAATGACAGGACCGTGCTGGATATGCTGACCATGGCCCGTAGAATTTCTGGGAATTTTTGGCATTCAGCAACCGCATGTAGAAGATTGCAGCAGCTGCAATAACAGTTAAATTTTCCATGCCACCACCTGAAGCAAGAGGTAGTAACCAGGTAGAATTCACCCTTTATATGACTTAGCGTTGGGAGGAACAACAACAAGCCATCATGATGTACACATCAAGCAATGACATAGGTAGAGGGGGGATATGTTACCTACTGCAGCACACTGGTGAATACTCCCAGGGCCTGATTCAGCAAGGATTGCTATAGTGATCGTGGTAGCAATCGTGCAAGCAGTTTGCTGCGAAAGTATGCTAATAATCGCAACCGCAAAGCATTTTCACTGACAACATGTAAAAGCCCCTCTTCCCTCTCGCACGGTTTAACCAAACTACCAAGATGTTTTCTTTAGTGGGGGCCCATACAAACCAAGCACTTCAGCTTCAAAAGTGGCAGTCCCTGACATTAAAGTGCTTGGTTTGTTAAAGTGAGCATGTCCTTTGTTGTGAGGACCCAAGGAAAATTCCATTGTTTGACAGGCAGCATATATTATTATTACTGAAATTTAATGAGGGTTTTGAAACTGATTAAAAATTATATTAATGCAAAGCAAAATTCTAACCACATGAAGACAAAATTACGTCTCCACATGATTATCACCACTATGCTCCCATACAATGAATAGTGATGGTGACCGTTTGAATATATGGATTATCTCAGTCAAACCGAATGTATGGAAATATTAATAAGTGCCCTCTGGTAATTAGACTTTCTTATGTATTCGCCCGAATTTACTATATCAAGTACACATGGTCTGAGTTGCTTATTTTAGCTTTTCCTCTTTCAGTTGATGTTGAGGTATCAGTTCCAGTTTCTTAGCTATCTACTAGAAGTCAAAGCAGCAGCATACATTTAGATGTGGACAGTCACTTGTCACAGGCATTCATATTTTGTATCTTGCAAGACTATCAACCACCAGCTTGAAATCCAAGCATAAAGGCCTTATTTACTGCAACTTTTCCACATATATAGTGGGGGGGGAATTCAACTAGCCGTAAAAGGATTTTACGGGTGAAAAAGGTAGGTAGCCTCAAGGTTATTCAATTAGAGTCTCTTTTTCATCTGATAACTTTGTTAACGGCAGTTAAATTGATGTGTTAAGGTGTGTGAGCACACAGATCCATGAAAAGTTCACTGATTCATGTGTTAATAGGGTCGTAGCACTGATTAAACAGCTAGTTATTGGGGATTTTTTTTTCACTGCCTATGCAATAGTGGAAAATAAACCCAATAAATGCTGCAATTCAGGGCTAATTCAATACCCCTGGGAGATCAATTTGCCCACAGTAAATTACAGCTGCTAGTTGACTTACCTCCATACAGTATCATCTTCTTTATCATACTTTATTGTGTGTGTTTGACAGGCAGCATAACTATTGCTGAACTTTACTGGGAATTTTGGCCCAAATAAAAATTATATACAAAGCAAAATGCTGATTGCATAAAGATAAAGTCTCCACATAATTATCAAAACTATGATCCCATAGAGTGAATAGTGATGGCAACATTATGAATACATGTATTGTAAACTATTATGGAAAATAAAGTCAGCGGATTATCTCAGCCCAGCCAAACCAATATTATGGAAATAATAATAAACACCTTCTAGTAATGAGACTCTCTTTAATTTCATTGGGCCAGTGATTAGTTGGTTAGAGAAGTGTGTTATTAACTTATAATGTAATTATCAATTTCTACTTCCTGCAACTATCAATTTATATTGGTCTGAAGTCTGTGATTTACTGGTTGGAGAAGCTTGTTATTAACTTATTAATTAATTATCACTTTCTACAATTATTAATTTCTATTGGCCTGAGGACTGTGATTTTTTTATGTTTTCTATTATTACTTTTCTACTAGGCTTTTACTTTTAGTCTATTAGTTCTTGATTAATGAAAACATTCTATAGGGTCATATAGTTTATTAAATTGTCATCCTGTTTTCCACTGCTGTGCAACTATGTTTCATAGATGTGCTACAGTCTTTTAAACTGCCATGTGTTTGTGCTGTTGCTGTGTTGCTTAGTGTAGCCAGTCAGCTCGCTGCAGCCTTTGGCCAATATTGGTGAAAATAATATGGTGAGCTGTGAGGTGGTCAAAATTAACTGGAAAGTAATGTTGTCTATAGTACTGTAGGAACAAAAACAGGTCCAAATTACATGATTATAGCTGGTTTTATCAATTTTTAATCAAATCCAAACCAAAATCACATTTGAGGGTGTATTTGTCAAATCCAAAACTAAATATAACAATGACTTAGAACCAAATCCAAAACATGGGGGTCACGCACATGTCTACTAAAAACCTTGTGTTTATTTCAGATACAGTATTATATTGAATTGCAATATTAGCCATTCTAATAAAGAAATGCTTCTTATTGTGATTATAATGTGTTTAGTCCCTAAAATTTGATTCTGTATACTTGTCCTGTGCTTATTACTGTATAGTAAACAGAAATAGCCCTACAAACTACAGCATCATTATAAATTACTTATTGGCAAACAATAATTCTTATGCATATATTCCATTTTACATGGAATCTTCTGTGTTAAGAACACCTCAATGTATACTGTAACTTTTATGTTTGTACATTTGCTAATACTTTCCATTTGTTTATCTAAAATCTTTATTTAAGTTGGGTATCTGTAAATGTCATCTACTAATAGATCTTTTTCTATATTATTAAATGTGATACTATTAATATATTGTAGTAACATTCGCACTCACCAAAATATAACCATCCCTTTATCATTGAATTACATCTATTATAACAAAAATTGTTTAATATTGCCTACATTTATTCCCAATTATTGAAGCAGAGAAGTAATTTACAAAGTTGCTGTTTCAGCACCTTTTAGTTAATTAGAAGAATGGCACAGTACACTTTTTAACTTTAGACAATGAATCATTAATCATTGTTCTAGAGAAGAAGAATGATTGTCATACTTTGCTAAGGACAATATACTGGATTGATCTGACAGATCAATAGATATAGTATTCAGAGCCAATAATTTGCTAATTTGATGATTTAAGACTAAATAAGTGAACAAGTTTCTCTTACATTGCTCTTAAACAGCTGGATGTTTTGTCGATATTATATAAACTCTAAAATATGCAAATATAGCGTTTTAGACAAAATCCAAATATCTAATCAGCCAGTTATGTTGCAGGAACTCAATGCATTTCAGCATGCAGACATTGTGAAGAGGTTCAGTTTTTGTTGAGACCAAACACTAGTGGGTAAGTGTAATAGGATGTCAGTTGGGTGTGAGATTGTACTCGCCTAGGCTCACTGCAAGTTTGGTATGAGAATGCATAGCAACTCACCGGATGTGTTAGGCTGTGAATAACAAGTTACATATGCCAGAACCTGTCAAAAGCTTGCCAATCCAACTGCGACTTCCATTACATAAACTGTGTTTTCTATTAAACCATTATAGCTATGGCTTTGGCAATGAAGCACAATTTTTGCATCTTTAGCTATATATATATATTTAAACTTTTGGTCCTTGTCTATTAGCTGTCTGTTCTTATGTCCTGTCTCATTTGTGCGGGAGAGGTATATAAGTGGTGTGTGGTAGTGTCTGTTTGTTCTATGTTGAGTGTCTCAGTGTTAAGTTTTTTTGTCATTTGTGAGGTGGAGGATGGCTCCTGGGAGGAGGATTGAGGGTCAGTTTAGCAGTGAAGAGAAGGAGGTTGTAGGCGTCCCCACTGAGTTAGTGGAGGAGGGTGGAGAAGGTGAGGATGAAGAAATGGAAGAGGTTGCAAAACACACAAACTGGGCATAATGTGTAGTTCACCTATGATAAACATTGTGTACTGGTATATGCTATTGTGCCAGTGTATGATAGGCTGTTAGGTAATCAGACACACTGCACATCATTGCCCCAAAAACAATCTTATGGCAGACTGTCCTATGATGTGGACAATACTGTTGGCTCTATCAGACATAACCCAGAAACTGCCACAAATGGTTGTTAAAATGCACCTTTAAAAAATCTGTCAGAGGAGATATATGCAGCAAAGGATACATGGGGTGGCATACCACACCACATGGACTTCACCTCTTATGAGTAGGAACTACGGCAAATTATTCCACCTGAGATACTTCCTGGCATGCATGTGGAGGACAGAGATCATACAAGTCAACCCCAAGTGATGAGTAACACACATTATATTAAAGTAGAGATGTGAACAGACCCCTGTGTTTTGGTTCTAAATCATCATCATATTTTGGTTTTGGCTTTGGCAAAACCACCCTGAAGTGTTTTTTTTGGATCTGTTTTAGAAATTTAAAAAAACAGACAAAGTCAAGTAATTGTGGCTACTTTTGTTCCTACAGTATTACTAACACCAATAAAATTAATTTTCAGTAATTTCCTACTACCTTACAGATCGCAATATTGTTTTCACCAATATTGGCCAAAGTCTGCAGTGTGCTGGCTATATTATCTGAGCAATAGAGCAGTGGTACAAATACATGGCAGTTTAAAAGAATATAGCACATCAATGAAACATAGCGGCACAGCAGTGGCAGACAGGATGGTACTTTGATAAACTATACAACCCTATATAATGTTTTCAATAATCAAGAAATAAAAGCCTAAAATTAAAGCCCTAGTATTAAATATGATATATGTATTACCAACACACTTCTCCAAAAGACAAATCACAAGCATCAGGCCCATACAAGTGAATGGAGGTGGAGTACTAAGCATTTAAAAACAAGAATTAAATTGTGAGTTTACAAACACACTGCATCCAATTGGCAAATCACAAGTGATTGGAGTTGGGAGTAAAGTAATAAGTATTTAGTGATGTGTAAAAAACTATGTCCACATATGAAGTTACAAACACACTGAATCCAACCAGCAAATCACAGGCCTCAGGACAATACAAGTGATTGGAGTTGGAGTACTAAGTATTTAGTAGCATGGAAAAAATTATTAAAAAACTGACATCCAACCAGCAAATCACATTTCTCTGTGATCTTTGCTACTCTGCAGAGTGGTAACTATAACTATATATGGGTGTGTGGTGTGGGACCCCTGGAACCAGTGGCCCTTTTGTAGTTTGTGTTGGATGCTACTATTGCTGACAAACACACAGTTGCCTGTTTACAGTGCATTGGATTGCACTTTTTGCTAGTGTGTCTGACAAACAAACATACATACACAGTGACAAAGATGCCTGCAGTCATCCTTCCCACTTACTTCATCTATAGTACCTTCTACAACTCTCTCTAATTTAATGATGTCCTCCCATGAAGAGCATCTACAGCCCATGCCCCTCCATACACACTTGTGAAATGGTGCCTGACCATGTAGGACGGACTCTTATATGCCATATAAAACAAATGAGATACTAGGAAGACCCAAACCAGGACTTGGTTATACACAGAAACCAAAAGTTTGAAAGTGTTCAGAATTTTGCAAACCCGAACTGCTCATCTCTATATAAGCATGTTTGATTTTGATCTCATAAATCTATATAAACCCGTGTTTTGTGTTTGTTTTTAATTAATCTTTGTGTTCTGGTTATACCAAAACCACCCTCAAGTGTTTGGTTTTGGATCTGCATTTCCTTCAAAGAATTATAAAAACAGCTAAAATCACATACTGTAATTTGGACCTGTCTTTGTTCCTACAGTATTATAAACCTAAATAACATTAATTTCCAGGCATTTCCAGACAATTTTGACCACCTCACAGCTCACAATATTGTTTTCACTTTTCACCAATATAGCCTGAAAGCTGCAGTGAGCTGCCTTGCTAGAGTAAGTGACAGAGCAGTGGCACAAACACACAGCAGTTTAAAAGAATATACAGTAGCACATCTATGAAGCATTGCCCCGCAGTGGCAGACAGGATGGCAGTTTAATAAACTATAAAAATGTTTGTTGTCTATGCAAAAAGACAGTCACCAATGTCCTAAACAGTGCATAATGCAAAGAAAAGAGGTGCATAATGGAATTGTCCTTTGGCCCTCTCACCCACCCTTATGTTATATTTTAAAAAGAACATGCACAGTTTAACAATCCAATCACTTCAGCGACAGGGACTGCCACTTCTGTGGTTAAAGTGGTTGGTTTGTTTGGCCCCACAAAAAAAAGCTACCAATGGATTTAGGGCAGCTACAATGTTGTCAAAGACCAGATTAAGGCAGCTAATAGTGCTGTTAATGACCTTTTCTCTACAGTGGCAAGATGTCATAATCATAATTTCATTTATCTCTTACTCCCCACTAGGGCAACTAACAAATGGCTGCTTATGTGGGTGTAAAGGTCGCTAATATAACAATGTTTATTATCCATGTCTGTGTCCTGCTTTGTATTGTATTGTAAGTCACTAGTTACTTATTTATTTATGTACTTTGTAAGGCGCTGCAGAACACTTGTAATGCCATATAAATAAATGATAATAATAAGAATTGTTATCCTTCTCCTCACCCTCATCAGTGTTAACATCATCTTCACACAATATTAACTCTTCCCCACTGGAATCCATCATTACAGAAGTATCTGTACTTTGATGTAATTGGTGATAAAAAATCTTCATTGTGGAATTTATAGTTCATTTTGTTGAACATAATATTTTCCACATTTTGAAAAAGTAGCCTCCTACACCTATCACTGACAAGGTTCCAGGCTGTGCTTAAAACTCTTTCTGAGTACACACTGGAAGGTGGGCAGCTTAAGTAAAGCAAAGTCAGCTTGTACAAGGGTCTCTAAATTGCCATTTTTCTCCTCCCAGTAGTCAAAGGGACTATCTGACATGTCTATTTGTACACTGTCATAAAAATAATCCTCCAACATTCTATGAATGGTGACAGTAACAGATTGTGTTATGGTAGAGGTGTAACTAATTTTGGGCAACTCTATTTGACCTGACCAGATATCAAAACATTGTGTTGACTCATCCACATCTCCAGTGGATCTCTTGGTGAAGCTTATTTTTTCCTGGCAGCCGCAGTTGCCAGAGAAACTGAAGGAGACGTTGTCATGTCATGTGCCACTTGAGCTGACAACTTGCTCACCAAGAGCTCTTTGTAAATCTAAAGATCTGTGTCAGTTGGATAGATACATGATGTAGATCTTAAACCTACAGTAGGATGAAGTACGGTCAACAAAATGTAATAAATCCTAATTCAAGATGTTGACAACCCTTGGATCCTGGTAAAGCAAATAAAGGACTTAATGTACTGTACAAGTATGACATACTTAGCGGAATCGCTTAGTTTTATCTCCTCCTTCAGTTTCTCAAGCTGCTTTTCCAAAAGTCTAATTAGGGGAATCACCTGGCTAAAGCTGGAGAATGTTCCACTGCATTGGACTAAGGTATATCTCCTCCTCTCCCTATGTCATGGCTTATTGTGTAAGTCTGGATAGCTTGTTGCTGTTCCTCCATTCGCGAAAGCATATAAAGGCTGGAATTCTACCTTGATACTACCTCTTGATTTAGTTGGTGGCATGGCAAATTGAACTTTTATTGCAGCCAATGCAATCTTCTACATGCAGTTGCTGAACAGAGCAAAATGTCCTGACATTTTTTGGGCCACAGACAGCATCTCCTGCACAGATCTATCATGTTCTTAAAAAAATTCTGTACCACCAAGTTGATTGTGTGAGCAAAACATTGGACATGTTCGAATTCACCCAGCTGTAATGCTTTCAGTATTTGTGGTGTTTATTAGAAATGACAAAACCTGAGGAGAGTCCAAGCAGGGTAAGCGATTTTGCTATGACATCCCTTAATGTTTCTAACAGGTTGATACTGGTATGCCTTTTAGTGAAGGTGGGTATACAGAGAGTAACCTGCCTGGGAATGAGCTGGCATTTTGTGTTACCTACTGATGCTGCTGCTGAAGGTAATACACCCACCAAGTGGGCTGTCACAGTCATGTAATTTTTCATTTTCCCAGTACCACTTGTCAGCATACTGTATCTGTGGTTAAGAGGACTGTGGGTACAATGGCATTTTTCTAGGCCAATAATTAGTTTTTAACATCCTGGTAAAGACAAGGAGTTGCTTTTGTGGCAAAATGGAACCTAGATGGATTTTGGTAGCTGGGACACAGGACCTCAATTAAGTGTCTAAAACCAAATGCATTATTTGGATGCCGATCTAATACTAGCATAGCTATCATGGCTTCAGTGATCCGCTGTGAAACTGATAGCTATCATACTTGCTTCCTCTTGCACAGGATTGTTTAACAGTCAATTATTTTTTTTAAACTACTTCTATTCTTAGTCCCCTTCTCAGATGAAGATCCACCTTCCCAGCAGCAACAACAGGCTAGTGCTCCAGGATTCTTCTGAGGAATCCTGGATAGGGGATGACTTAGTTGGCCTTAGCAAATTGGGTGCAGGACTACCATCTTTTTTGAGACGATTAAAGATGAAGGTGTTGGTGGTGGAGATTGAAAGTGCTGGGATTTAGCTGAGAGATTGGAGCTAGCTGACACTGGAATGCTTGTTGCTATTAGTTAGTAGAATTTTCAGATTTCACCAAAAATTGTGCATGAACTCACTGTAAATTACATAACAGGGAGGAAGTTCCTAAATGGTTAACTACCTACTTCTTCTTTCTTTGGCTTTACAAATGCTACAGATGGATTGACAACTGTTGTCAGGATTTGGTTAAAAATAATTCCACACATATGAGGTGGAATTTTTGGTCTTATGCCCAGGCATGACAATGGCCTTCTTCTAATCATGGCCAAGAACTGCTTCCACTGGTGCCTCACTTACACAATCAATATACTCATCATCAACATCCTCATTAGTGGCATCAGCTACACAAATATCCCCCTCATCCTGTTGCATTTCCTCACTTCCTCCTGTTGCACTTCCTTAGTAGCATGCTCAATTTCTATGTCAGCATCTTTCTATGTGAGAGATTTCTTTGCTCGTGCACACATTTGCTGAGGGTGCAGAAAGAAGCTTCTCTACATGTCCTGTATCAGAAAGGTCAGGCTCACAAGTAGCATTCATGGAAACCCATAGACCCTCCTCAGGGATTTGTGATATTTTTGAACACACAGTTTGTTCTTCTGCCATAGTGCTTTTGTTATAATTGTTTTGACACCTCTTCTAGACTCTGAATGAGAAGGTCTTGCCTTGTCATGTGAGGCAAAAGATGCCTGACTGATAGCAGTTGCAAAACCACCACTCACAAATAAAGGCCAATGCCTGAGCCTTTCCTTACCACTGAGTGTGGTGTGCGGCATGTTACAAATTTTATGATTTTCTGCAGGAAACTTTCCCTATATTAGAGGTGATGTTGTTTCAGTAATGTCAAATATTGGTTTCATTTAAAAAAAACACCAGTGTGCAGTTGTGCACCAAGGGCTAATCCTGCTCAGTTACAGTTACATTACTTACAGCACCAGTGTGACACTGACAACAAGTAGTATTAAGCAATATTATAGATGTTCCTGCACTATAAAAATAAAAAACAATGTTTTTCTAACTGCCTACTTCAAAACTAGCTCAGCCAGTATTACACTGATGGGGCACATCCGCTAGGCGACAATGAAAAGCCTGAACGATAATGATATCATTATCATTCAGACGTTCATTGTACTGTGTAGTGCCTACACTGAATGATATATCATTCATTGTAGGCACCCCCTTCATCCCCGAACATGGCCAATCTGTCGTTATCGGCAGATTGACCAGCATGTTCGGACGATGATTGATTGCTGGTCGTTTCTGACATTTTAGTGCTCGATTCATGCATGATTAATAGACCACTGAACGATAATGATGTCGTTATCATTCAGTCATCCATTAGTATCTGCTAGTGGATGTGCACCTTAACGGACATGTGGGTGCCACTGCACATCAAACAGAATGCCTGAAAGTTTAGAGTCCTCAGTCCTCCTATCTAACATACAAATCGTCCGGTGATTCCATTTTCAAATGGTGCCCGAACAACCACATGAGGAACTTATATCGGATCCAAAACACGCGAGATCTGATACCTGGAAGGTAACATTTTGCCTCATTGTGGAATCCAAAAATGGATCAGGTAAGTTCGGGTGGAAGCCACTCATCTCTAATTTTTTATTTTAAAATAAACTAGTGTCAGTTTTAAATTAGTTTCATCATAGTACACAAAATAAATAGTCAATATTTGTATAATGATATTTTCTATAAAAACATATTTTTTTATGCAGATGTTAAAACCCAACAGCAATTATAAAACATATATTTTATGTTGGAAGTGTTGTATTGTTCTGATTGCTCTTAATAGATCAAACATTAGAGTTTTCTTGAAAAACATTTTATATAATATTGCTTTGTATTTGACTACAGCTGCACAGAGCAAGAAAAAAAGCTACAGCCAAATGGCCCCGTCCCACAATCAATGATGGTGAAGTCGCTAGTGAGTACTCCTAAAATACAATATGTAATAATGTAAAATCAGACAACTGTTACCATTGACTTTAGAATTGTAATATTAACACATCGCAGTGACAGGCTCCTATAGGAGCTTCTGTAAACGCATGTGACTTTTGTTAAATGCTGGTGATTCTTAATGCTGCGATAAATGGCAATATGAAATTAAAATTATTAGGACTATATCAGTTTAATTAATATATACAGATTACCAAAACAAATCCAACCTTGTGGGACTTGATAGCAGAATGTGGTAGAGGTTGATACCTAGATAAGCCATAAACCTTAATGAACAAAGGGTCTGATTCAGACCCGCTCGCAATCGCTATGTGCTCGCAAGCAGGTCGATGGCCGGGCAGTGCGTACGTGCCGCGTGCACGAGTCCCGGAGCGAGTGAGAAATTCACTCGCTCCAGGGCTTGCTACAAACAGGGCGGCTGTTGATGTTGATCGACAGCTCGCTCCATTTTGTAGGCGGGGAGGGGGGGTGGCTGGTCAAACGGAGGCGTACCTGAAGGAATGCCTGCCATTTGAGGGCAGCCCTACTGACATCACGTCACATTAGAGCCGGAAGCCCACTGGGGCTTGCGGCAGACGAGACCCTACCACAAGGGTCTCATCGCAAGCCCGATGGTTGCGACCATCACCTGGCCACTCACAAAAGCTGTGGGTGGTCACCCACAGCTTACCAAGCAGCCAGGAGGCTGTTTTTATTTTAAAAAAGCAGCAGCCCTGATTCAGAGCGAGCGCTCGCTTTCTGCGAGCGGATTTGAATCAGGCCCAAAATGCAATGGACTGATGAAACAAATTCCACAACCACAAAAGACACTTTTGGATAAATACTGTTAAGGCAAAAAAAAAAAAAAAAAAGCAACTCGTCAACTGTTATACATTAAGGTTGGTCTATTATGCTAATGGTTTGAGTGGCAGTCACATGCAGAAGAAAATGTGTCCATATAGAAAAAAAGGAGGCATTAAATTAGATATAAACAATTCCTAGAAACTAATGACCCAGAGCCTGTGAAAAAATTGAACATGAAGAAGCAAAATAACTATAAAAAAAATCCTGGCTTCACAGGTTAAACTCGAATAATATTGAGAATTTTTGAATGTAAGATACCTAAGAACATTTATGAGCTAGAAGAGTTCTGCAAGGAAGAGTGGGAAGAATTACTGAAGCCAAAATAGAAAGACATAAAGACATTAAGCTGGCTATAAGAAATGTTGCAAGAACTGAGCGTAACTGTAATTCAGTAAATGACACCAGGATGATTATTAATAGGTTTTAGTGGTTTGGATTTGGAAAAATTTGGGGTTTCTGAGAAGAACTGAGTCCTGGCTTGGTTCCTCCAACCAAATTTGTTTCTCAAAATGAGGCAAAACATAATTTCATTTGTTTTGGATTGTATATAAGAGTACTTTCCTCGTGATTAGGTGCCATTTCACACAGGAGAGTGCATGGAGATGGTTGTTAGCTATAGCTGTGCTGCAATAGTCACCATTAGAGAGAGTTGTAGGTGGTTGGAGTAGGTGAGAAGATTGGAAAAGAAAACCGGCATCTTTTATCTGTGTGTCTGTGAGGTTCAGATACTAGCAAGCAATCAGTAACACAGGCTCCTGTGTAGGTTATGTTTGGCAGTCAACAATTGGAATCTGCAATACAGGTTCCTCCTGTATGTTTGTTTGAACTTGAAGTGAGCTGCACATACTTACAATTGTTTTCCATGTAATGGGATTGAAATACAGGCATCGGATGTCCGACAGGATGAAGATCCCGACTGGGGCAGGTAAGTATCCTAACCCTCCCCTATCCCCCCTAACCCTCCGTTAGTGGTGCCTAACCCTAACCTCCCCCTAGTGCCTAACCTTAACCTCCACCCAGGGGTGCCTAGCTCTAACCCCCTCTTACCGGTCCCTAAACCTATCCCTCCTGGGGGGTGCCTAACCCTAATCTCTCCCTGGGGGTGCCTAACCCTAAAATTCCCCCTAGGGTCGCCTAACTCTAATCTCTCCCCCAAACCTAACCCTAACCCTTCTAGACTCCCTAATTCTAACCCCCCGCACGGCTAACACTAAGGGTGCCCCGGACTTAATTTCATTCGGGCTGGCGTCCTCAGTATTCCAGCATTGGGATTAACATAGGAATCGGCGTTTCGACACCTTTGTTAAATCCCTTGCTGGGATTTTGATGTCGGGATTGAGACATCCCGTTTTCCACAAGGGAGTCTGTATCTACACAGTATTGCAGTATATATTATGTATGAGGGCAGATACAGTACTGTGATTGCAAGCTTAACTGACTGTCTGAGTGAGCTGCACCCCAAAAGACATCTTTTTCTGGTTTTAAAAATAAAACAAGTCTTTTGTATTTTAATTTAGATATATTAAGAAAATTTGTGTGACTTTAGGGAGGCTGCACAGATTGTTGTACTTGCTGGGTGTTGTGTCCTTGTCAGCTGCACCCCAAAATAATAAAAGATGAAAAACATTTTTTTTTTCTATTTTAAATATTTTTTTTATCCAAGGGCAGATTGTGTATTTTGAGAGGCAGCAGATGTTACTATACTTTCTGGGTATTGTGGCCTTGTCAGCTGCACTCCAATATAATAAAAGTTGAAAAATATTTTTTTCTTGTCTTTTATAATGCAATTAATATAATTTAATGGAAGATTATTTGTATATTAGAGGCAGCAAATACTACTGTACTTGCTGGGTATTGTGGCCCTGTCAGTTGCACTGTAATATAATAAAAGTTGCAAAATTATTTTTTGTTCTTGGTTTAAAAAAAAATAGCAAATCTTTTTATAAAACTGAATGGTAAAGGTAACAGTCCCTCATTTCCTTATTTCATTGAACATTATTTGGTGTGGCAATTACAAAATCAAGTACAATAGCTTTACACCTGTCAAGCTGTAAATTAATCATAAATCAGTCGACAGAAGAACTCAGCAACTCAGTACTAGTGCTGGCAGTCATTTTACTTTAATTTCCACGTTTAACAAAAGTCAAAGGGAAAGAAGAAGGTTTAAGAAAGGGCACTCTAAATCTACACAATGTTTAATCTTTAACTATGAAGGGAAAAGTTACTGCCAAAAATGTCAACGTGCCATACACCACATGCAATGGCAAGGAAAGTCTCAGACCATGGACTTAATTTGCAAGTGGAGGTCCTGCTACAGCCCTTTCATGCAATAGAATGTGTATTGCGAAAGACAGGGCAAAACAGTCAGGCATCTTCTATAATCTCCTTCTCGCTCTGAGTTTAGATGCATCACCTCTACTATAGGCAAACCAGAGCACAAAAAGAAAATTAAGGTGTAAGAACACACTGTATGTTCACAGATTCCTAAGGAGAGTCTAAGAGTGTCCCTGAATGTTATGTGTGAGTTTGACATTTCTGATTCTGACACTGTAATCCTAGAAAAGACTCCTTCCACCATTTATAAACACTCTGTACATCTGATAATGAGTAGTAATAACAGTAATGATGACGGTTTAGACATAGAAATTGAGGATGCTACTGTGGAAGTTGTTAATGTGCAACAGGCTGAAGAGGATAATTATGAATGTATGTGGTTGATGATGATGTTGGACAAGAACAAGTTGATAAAATTCAGGAGAGTAATGTTGTTTTGTTGTTTGTGTCAAAGTAAGTTAGTAACCAGTGGCACCACTTCATACCAGTAATAAGCAATGCATTTATATGCCTGGGCATACAAAAAACCTCCTCCCTGTTACTTCATTTGCAGTGAGTTCATGCAATTATTTGGGAAAATCTCAAAAATCCTGCAAAATAATGCCAAGCATCAACTAGCAGCAGCATGGATAGATCCCAGCACATCCAATCTCCACCACCAACACCTTCACCATCAATATCCTCATTAATGATCAATTTGTGAAGGCTAACTGACTCCTCCTCTATCCGGGATTCCCCAGAAGAATCCTTGTATGCTAGGGCTTCTGCTGCTTTTGGGGGTGAATCTTCATCCTAGAAGGGGACCAAGAAGACTAGTTTCAAACAACAATTGACTGTAAAACAATGCTTTGCAAGAAGAAGCAAGTAAGGAATGCTGCCATCCAGTGTCACAGCGGATCACTGAAGCCATGACGGTAATGCTAGAATTAGATCTGCATCCTAAAATCACCATCAATGCATCTGGTTTTAGACAGTTAATTGAGGTCCTATGTCACAGCTGATTCCATTTTACCAGAGCAGCAATTGCTCGCCTGTACCGGGATGTTAAAAAAAAACCAAATTCTTGGCCTAGAAAATGCAACTGTACCCACTATCCACTACACCGCAGATATATGAACACGCTGTACTGGTCCAATTAAAGATTACATGACTATGACTGCCCATTGGGTGAGTGTATCATCTTCAGCAGAGGTATCTAATTTTTAATAGCTTAATGTAATTCATGTAGTGCATATATTAGTTTACAAAGCCTACCAGAGACAGAATATATAGTATTTAAATTGTATTATACACTAAGTATTATTTCAACTACTTATAGTTGAGTGTGGCCACCATTTATTATTAAGTTTTTTGTTGACAAGAACAAAGTATCATCACTGGTCTCAGTAATGTAAAAGTATACTTTTTCTTTTGCAGACTCTTTTGCAACACTGTGAAGCCTAGAGTGCAGATTTTGGTAGCGATTTCAAATTATGAATTTAATAGGATTTTGTGGAGAATGGTACAGATGTCCTTTTTGTCAGACAACCATTCTCCACAGCCAGTGGACTGGATAAAGTATCAATCAATTAATTGTACCTTGCTTCCACTAAATAGTACTCCACCTCCATTTACTTGTGCTGGCCTTGGCCTCTGATCTAGGTCTTTATTAATTAAAACATTCTATAGCATCATATAGTTTATATTAAACCACTATTTTGTCTGCCACTGCTGTGCCACTATGTTTCCTAGATATTATTTTTTAAACTGCCATGTGTTTCTTCCGCTGCTCTGTCACTTAGTTTAGCCAGTCAGCTGACTGCAGACTTTGGATAATATGGGTAACAACTGAAAACAATATTGTGAGCTGTGAGTTGGTCAAAATTGACTGGAAATGACTGGTAATACTGTTATTAATGTTTATAATATTGTAGGAACAAAAACAGGCTCACAAAACATAATTTTTTTCAAATATCCAAATCCAAAAATAAAACCAAAACACTAGCGGGTGGTTTTGACAAAACCAAAACACAATGATGAATTATATGGAAAGGGAAAACGAGTGCTTGTGAATACTAAATCGGGGAAAACCAAAAAGATATTGGACAAATAAACAAACGAACAACCATAAAACACTGAAACCATATGTTTAAGCTCTTTTAGGAGAAAATTGATGGCAGGTCCAAGCAAGCGTGCAGTGGTATATTAGATCCAATGCGACCTAGCTGTCCCTACCTTTGTCTGTAGCTTCTAGTGCTGGCAGCGTGTTGTGTTGTCTGCACTACACGGGAAGCTGCACAAGGTATAAGTGGGGTAGCGGCGGCTGTGAGCAGTGGCACAGGATGACGTCAGCGAATCGTGGAGATCGTCAAGTTGTAGTCCAGTAATGCTTCACTGTTCTTCCTCCATGCTAACCCTGGGGTCCAACGCGTTTCGTACCTGCCTAGGTACTTTTTCAAGGATAGTTTCCTTCTCTCTGGATACTTCCTTTTATAGGGAAAACTTTATTAAGCAATAAAAAAACCGGAAGTGGTCATCATAAAAATGGCCAAAAAGAGCGGTAAGCTCATGGGCCAATGTTAAAACATATGGTTTCAAAAACAGTAAAATAAAAAATATAAAAAATAAAAATAGTACAACACTGAAGACAAACATGAAACATATACTGTAACTAAAGAATAAAGGTGAAAAAGGGGGAATATTTTTTTATAAAAATATTTTTATAAAAATACATTAAGTTAAATATCTACATTAAGTCCTAATGGCTCATTTTCCCTTTCCATATTTGATGTTTTTTAACTGAGCAGCTATATAGACATATCTAGCGCAGTTCATTTACTTTTATTAATGATGAATTATAACCAAAACACTACGCTCATCTCTATTATAGATTGATAGATCGATATCTGTACTGTAATTGTTTGTTTTCTATTGTATATACAGCATTGATACAGATACATTAATGACATGTAGTAATTGTAATAATATTAAGCAACTGGAGTAAGTGCAAACAGCAGAAAGGAAGGGAATGGGATTGAAATGCCGGTGGCTGTTTGTCCACCAGTTCAAATCCTGACAGCGGATGCCCGACAGAATCAAGATCCTGACAGAGGCAGGTAAGTAAGTACCCTATCCTTCCCTGTCCTCCCCCTAACCCTCCCTTAGTGGTGCCTAACCCTAACCCTTCCTTACTGCTCCCTAAACCTAACCCTCCCAGGGGATGCCTAACCATAACCTCTCCCTGGGGGTGCCTAACCCTAATCCCCCCCAAATCTAACCCCACTAGGCTCCCTAATCCTAACCCTCTTCCTCCCACGGCTAAAGCTAAGGGTGCCCCAGACTTACCTTAGTTCGGGATGGCGTCCTCAGCATTCTGGCATTGGAATTATGATAGGCGTCTGTATTTCAACGCCTATAAGAAATCGCATTCCACTGTCGGGATTGTGAACGATGGCCTTGCGGCCGCCGGTCACATGACAACATCTTGAAAAGAAGGGCGTGGTATGATATGGCAAAAGTCATAATGCATAATGTTGGCATTCAACATGTCAACTTGTAGACACTGATTAAATGTTGAACAAAAAGCTGGGACTGCACTCTTTGACATTCAAATTGTGAAATGGCAGAAAAAAATCATATAGCTGTCAGAATTTCCATAAACCTTTGTTTTAATCATATGTAGAAAGTCATAAAATCCTGTATATAATTGTAATACACAGTAGTGTAGCCGGACTGCCTGGAGGAGTGTGAGAGCCAGGCGATACTACCGGTGCAGTGAATAGGCTGCATTGGAGTTACCCTATCGACCAGGTATATCTCATGTGGCCATTTATTGTGGCACTACAAGACTAATAATATTAGTATCAAGGTCCCCTGTCTTGCAGAGACGGACAGTATATTTGGGATATTTTACCCCTGTACATACCATCTACCACGGATTACTTTTTAGTTTTTATTAATTTTTTTTAATTTTTCTTTTTTTATTGGAATTTCTAGCATATATCAAGGAAACTTTATACTCTAAGGAGATTAATATCCATAATTTCAGCATACTATCTGTTTGCGGGACATTATTCTGTGTTATATACAAGAAATATACATGTGAGTCTGAGTTAATGTTCAGACTTTTATAAATTTGATAGTAAATCTTTTAGCATTATTGTAGTGTACTGTGTATTACAATTATATATTTTATGACTTTCTACATATGATCAAAACAAAGGTCTATGAAATTCTGACTGTTTTATGATTTTTTTTTTGCCATTTCACAATTTGAATGTCATAGAGCGTGGTCCCAGTTTTTTGTTCAAATATATTGTTTTTATTGGGGTGTCCACACACCTCCAAAGTGGGACATGCAGCTGATTAATTGTTAGTAATTATCAGGGAAATCATTCCTTTATTTTGAAACGTGTCATCTAAGTGATCTCAGTGTCTCTAAGGAGTTAAACGAGTGCCGAGGTCATCTGTTGTTAATAACTGATGAAATGTTGACATATTGTCCCTGGTGCTCAGCGGTCACTAACCAGCTCCTGATGTCTCCAGCAGCTCCCATCGTGGATTTTAGGTCCTGGCGGTCATGTAACTGTCACTTCAGGGTCAGATTTCTGGTGCTCATGTGAGTTTTTCTCCCCTAACCCTAATCCCTACCCCTAATTTAACCCTCCTTTTAGTGCCTAATCCTATCTTTTCCCCTTGCAGCCTAACCCTAGCCTTCCCCTCATGGCTAACCTTAACCCCCCTTCCCACAGCCTAACCCTAATGTTAGCATACTGCCAATGTTGACATTTCACATGTCGAGATTCTGAAAATGTCAACATGTTGCCTGTCAGCATTTTAACAATGTCAACGTCATTACTGTCAACATTGTGGTGTCAACACTATGAATGATGACAAAATGGTGACCTATTAACTACCTCCTGAAGGAAACATTAGCAAGGTGTCGAAATAAAGTAGGCAAAAAAAGGACGTCTAATCTAGTAAGAGGGAATGACCAGCCTGCCCAATCTCCCAATTGTTTCCACACTTCTAGCACAGAAAAAATGAAAACAACAGCACAATCTTCCTATTATACACATAATCCCTCTAGATCTTTTACATTCTCCAAGACATGAATGGGGAAAATACTTTGCTAGTTGCAGTTTCTGTCACTAGCTCACAATTATACAATACTGTATGCATTGCATGTAGTTCGGTAACTGTAAAATATGGTACGCTACTGTAGCAGCCTTCTTTCTCTAGTAATAAATATTTTGTTCAGCATCTGTTGCAGTTTTTGATTGTTCTCAAAACAAACCACTATAATTTTGCACCACCTGGGACCACAAGGAAAGAGTTCCTGTAACATAATAATTTTTCTTTTCCTTTTGCAGCTGTTCAAGTTTTCTTATAATAGGACAACATTTGGTTCAGGGTTGTTTTTACCACTCCATGGAGACTATACATAAAAATAAAATTATATAAAACAAATTGTAATGGTTTTAGATATAAGCTTGGTTATTTTTAAAATATGAGTTATTGTGTTTTGTACAGAATGTGCTTACTTGCAAAATACCTTACGAAATACTGTACACAGCAATGTATTATATATTTGTCTGATTTTCAATATCACACACACGCAGAGAGGAGTCACCTCCAGACCCCTCTAGAAAGGAGGCGTTGCCTGGTTTGTCCCATTTCAAGGGTGTGACTATGTGTCACTCCACTGGTGTCATCATGCGGGGGGCTTGGCTAGCGCTCCAGGAGCAGCTAAGAAGCCACCAGGGGTGTGGAATGGATGACATCCATCACCGCTGCTCTGCTCACCACTTATTGACACCATCCGAGGGAGTGACACCAAAATTCCATCCCCCCCGGATGGTGTCACCCGGTACAGCCCTCACCTCCTTAGTGACACCACTGCACACACGCAGTCTATTTGAATTAGCATTGCAATTTATTTAAAATAAATAGTGATAATCAACTCTTAGACTGGTATACACAGGGCTATTTTTCTGGAAATATAGGTTCAGGAATTGTGGATGGAGCTACTGGGGGTGGAGCTAAGAAAATAAAATGTATATATGTATACAAATATATGGTATTTAGAAAAGGCGACACTCAAAAGGAACTTTAAAGTAAAATTTATCTTATGGAAAATACATTTTGGCCCAGGATATTACGTCAAAGTGAATGAGAGGTTCAGGAACTGAGGTCCTGCTGAAAAATAGCACTGGATACCAATTATGCAATAATCGGCCATAAGCAGTGTCAGATTTTTACCTAGGGGCTGCAGGGCAACCCTCCCAGTAACATCTGTCACATCAGTGAACCAGTTGCAGTCCGTGATTGCACTGGCTACACTGTGACTGGCAGTGGCTTCCCATTGGAAGCGATACCGGCCAGTCATGCACAGGACAGACAGCCCCAGGGGAAGGGAAATATACCACACCCATAGTGACATTGTTCATCTGAGTTTTGTTTAGGACCCTTTACCAGGCACCTGTATTATCCAACATGACTGGAGTGTTGACCTTTTTGCTTGCAGAAGTCTTGTCAATCTTTATACTACCGACTATTACAATTTAAAGTTCTACCAAACAATAATACCCCTTTCATACTGTCGACCCGGGAAATACATGGGTTTATCAACTCGTGAATTTCCCGGGTCTCAGTGTCCAACCCTGGAACAGAGCAGGTTCATGGACCCGACACTTCAACCCGAGTTGTTTGCATTTACACATAGCTAAAACCCAGGTCTACAGTATGTGCGTTCAGTGTGTGAAAGGGGTGTAAGAAAATATGGGCAAATGACACCAAAAATATATTTTTTATGATTTGTTCACAGCATATTTATTTTATTTTTATTTTTTCAACTCTTGACCCCTCTACTACATAATAGAAATCAACAGGTATAGTATTAATTAATAAATATGATGAATTCATGCTGATTTAAAAAATAATTGGAATATAATTTCTTTTATTATAAAATTCAAGCAATGAAAAGGTCATTTACCAGTAACACACAGACCTTCTGAAAATGCAGTAACCTTTTCCATCAATTAACTGGCTCAACACAGATTATTGCAATCATAAATTAAGTAGGAATTCCAGAAGCAGAGAATTTTGTACCAGGTGAAAGGGATCATGTTGGAGGGTCCGAAAACATAAACAAGGAGCAGTGCAATGTTGCAATAATATTCCCAAAGTCATAATAATACACTTTAAAATATGACAAGTTAGCAAAGTTTATATGCTATGTAGCAGTTTTATTACCTGGTTAATAAAAAATAGTTCAGCAATGATCATGTGCTGTGTAGCACTGAAATAACCTTTATAAACAGATTTAACACTACAAATACTGTAAACAACCAATCAAATGTACAAATATACAAAATAATTACGTTAAAACAGGAAGTTGCAATGTGTGGGTGTCATGTTGCACTCATATTACCAGTTTAATACCAATACATTCAGTGGTTGAAGTGGGGGTATGGAAAATTGATGGTTGTACTTATGCGCACTCCAAAAAGTGACGTGGCCACTCAAAAGAGGAGTGTCATTAAGAAGCGCCCCCACACCATAGTACCCCTTATACATAATGCCACACAATAGTAATGCCCCTTAGAATACATTATGCCATGCAGTAGTAGTGTCCATTATACATTACACCACACAGTAGTGCCCCTTACATATTATGCCACACAGTAATGCCCTTTACAAGTGATGCCACACAATAATGCCCTCTACAAATTATACCACACAGTATTAGTGCCCCTTACACATTATGCCACACATTAATGCCCCTTATAATATTATGCCTCACAGTAAGCTCCCCCACAGCCTCCTCCTTGTGTCCCTCCAGCAGCAGCCTCTGACCTCCCCGATGCCTGACAGGCATCTATGGAGAGACAGTGGTACAGTGCCACTGTCATTTTGAATCTGGTGCAGTTCACTAGCCAATTGGAGCTTGCGGACTGTCAGCCAATCAGCCATCACTGCAGCCACTCCTGATTGTCTGTGAGCTCCAATTGGTTCATGGACAGTGCCAAATTCAAAATGACGGCAGTGCCGTGCCGCTGTCTCTCTATGGATGCCTGCTGGTGAATACAGCTGGCGGCCTGGCACCAAAACCCCCTCAACGTTCAGATTTTCCAGTGGGCAGGACAGCAGGGCTCATTGCTTGAAGTGCTGGTTTATCTTATCTTTGTATACTGGCACACTTCTAGCACTCAATACATCCCAAAAAAAGAAAGGTGGGATGGACTTTGGTGCCGGGAGTGCGCAGGTCGTGGTCCACTACCAGCCTCCAGGAGGTAATGATGTGAGGTTAAAATGAAGCAAGGTACAAGATCAGCAAGAAAATATGTAGTCAGGCAATCCTGTGTTAGGGTCGCAGGCAAAGTAGCAGCAAGCTGAGGGGAAAGGGCAAAGATAGGTTGCTGATGAGACAAGCTGAGGGGAACAGGCATGAAAACAGGAAATACTACTGTAGTCAAGGCAAGCAGAAGTAAGTACACAGGAATCAGCAGACAACTAACAGATGCTAGAGCAAGGCGATGTGACCTAATATTCCAACACTTGAATAGTGCCCTAATAAGTCATTAAATAATGGGGATGTAAAATCAATGCCAATGTCATGACAGTGCCTTTAAGGCTTGAGAGGAGTGACTGGATGCGGTAAGTCAGCACATACTGCTGTTTTGTGACAGTACCTGACATCTTAAGTACACTAAAAATTATTTTTTAGTGCCAAAATAATATCGGGTCACTAGGGTTATTTGGCAAATCTTTCAGATGTGGACCTAGCTTAAGTCTTATAGTAGCTATCAAATAAAAATTTACAGTCTAGATGATAAGTTTTATACTTTTACTCATTGTCTGCAATATATACTGTACATGTACTGTATACATGTATTCATTTTCCTATAATTACACATGTGTAGACTAGTCTCAGTGCCAGGAAACTGCAGCAAGCCTAAAGACTGATTTTATTGTATTTATTAATACAAATTAAATATATTCCTAGAAAGAGTAATATCTTGAAGGAAATAACTAAAGAATATTATCATATTGTAGAGGCTAAAAAGCTAGAGTGGACTCACTAGTTAAGGATAATAAACAGCTGGAGCAGACTTTCTTCCACCACAATTCAAAATGAATGTACCTTCAAAATTTTCAAACACTCCAAGTCCCATTACAGTAACTTCTCCACTGAAATATAGTGTACTTTCCCTGGGACTTCTAACATAAAAAGTATTCTACAACCCATATTTTCTTCACTTCTACAGCCTTACAGCCCCCTTATTTCTGAAAAGTCCTATAACACAGACTTTATTTTTTCAGGGATCCATTTTCCAATATACTAAAACAATAAAAAGGTTAAACAGATTGCAAGTACAGTCTCTCTGATAAAAGATGGTAACCCAAAAAGGAGCAGATGTAGAAATCACAAATGTGGTTTAATAGTTACATTTAATAGTTTAATAGTTACATTTCACACTTTTATTTCAACCCACCAATGTGAGTGTTATTCATTGACCTACTAGACCTAAGTTTATTTGAAATTTATCTCTTAAGATATACTTTCTGCAAACCTCCAATAAAACCAGTTTAGATCATCCCAATTCATTGACCTACTAGACCTAAGTTTATTTGAAATTTATCTCTTAAGATATACTTTCTGCAAACCTCCAATAAAACCAGTGTAGATCATCCCAATTCATGAAACAATGATCAAGAAACATCAACAAATATCCTTCCTTCAAAATCTACTTTGAAAATACTGTCTAAGTTTTAACATTTAAGGCATTTTTTCCAAAGCAGTGGCTTCTGTAAGCTGCTGCTTCCCAGTGGGTTGCCGATGAAATTTGAAAACTGCTCCTGCAGTCAGTGTAAACCCTGTCGTGCTTTACAATGAGTGCGGGAGCCATTTTAAATTTTCACCTGCAACCCGTCGCTTACAAAGCCACTAATTCATAAATTAAACCCTCCCCCAATCAAAAAGAGTAATTTGAAAAGTGTTTACAGATTGGATAACAGAGATTATTCTAATTTAAAATTGAAAACTTCAAATCAAATCTTTCTTGGTCAGACCATTCAGTTCTTAGAAATTACAAGGAAAATAAACAATTTGTGACCAGACAGAAGATAAAATAGGCGTACAGTAATAATCATTTGGTGCACACAGGTATTTCAGTTACTTCACATCGTCTTATGACCAGATACACAGTAAGGCGTTTAATGAAATGCATGTTTTTTTTAGGAAGTTCATATTTGAGACTCGTCTTGGTACTGTCTGTTTTAAGTTAGATCAAGCTAATACAGGCATAGTACAATTTACATATTTCAGATCATTTTTACATGCCACTGCATATTAGATTTTTTTAATCTTATTTTATACGTAAGAAATGTACTTAATAAAAAGCCATAAATTTCATCTTTGATGAGGGTTTCCCAAAGAAAGCATGCATGCTAGTCTTGAGGTAATTTTAGATGGCACTGTGAACAAATAAGTTAAGTACTGATACAAGAAAGTTTAGTAAGACATATTTGATTCATTCTCTTTGAGAAACTCCACGTTAAATAAACTGTGTTGGATCAGACTGTCTGCTCCTTTGCTGTGGTTCTAGACAACAGGTTCGGGTGTCTATATAATCATTATGTCAACATTGAACATGTTAACATGTTCATGGTGTCGACACTGACCATGCTGATGATCTACATGATGTTATACCGACATTGTCAGAATGTCGACATACTATTTTTCTTGTCATTCTGTCCCTAAACCTAATGCTAACCCAAACAGAAAACCTAATGCTAACCCTAATCCTGACCCTAAAGGCAACCCTAATCCTAAAGGTAACCCTAACCCTCAGTGAATATCGTAATTATAACAATGTCAAAATTTCCACTGTCAACATTCTGTCAATTACGATATTTTGCAGGTGTCAACATTAATGATGTCGACATAATTAATTTTGACCTTATGTTGTTGACATGGTGTATGTCGACATGGTGACTACATGCCCTAGACAACAGTGAGCTATGGTTATATGCTAATCCATGCACCTGAAAAAGTAGAAGAGAAATGTGGATGAGGCAGTAAAGAAAAAAGGGATGTTGTTTACAAAAATCCAGATCTTAGGGACATTTTGTTGTTGGTTAGGGACGAACACTGCAGTTCCCACAACAGTGAAGTGTCAATGTTTTATCTGAGCCTTTGACTTCCTGTGACGTAAAATTATGCTCTACTGCTTACAATGTAATATTAAGCCGCATGAGACATAAGTTAACACATGAATAAACAATATTAATAAAAAATATTATTTAGCAATATATAGTTTCTACTGTTCCAAAAATCATTGTGTAAATGTACAGTGTTATTTTTACTAAAATATAATACATTTTATTAAACATTAAAACAATTAATGAAGTAACTGAACCTTAACTATTGGTAAATATAGGAAAATAAGGTAAAATAATAATGACAGCAAATACTTAACTTACATTTTCTGGCATATATTTTTTTGCATATTTTGGGCATTTTCTTAACTTTTTTTAAGTCTTAGCTGCATACAGTATTACATGCTTATTTTGGGCAATACATTTTGCATAACTTCCTACAGTATGTCTGCATAAGACAAACTAAATTTTGGATCCCATTTCCAAATGTTAAGATAACTAAACTGTGCAGCTCAGAGAGACTCTAATAAATACATTCAGAAATGAAAATGAGGTTAAATATATTCATCAGTGGAATCCACTTTATTGATCCACAAAAATGACAAATCCCTGATAAATCCACTAGGCAGACCTATTATGGCAGGCATTGACTCATTGACATCCCATGATTCGGAGTAGGTGAAGGTATTCTTTAAGAAGTATCTTTTAACACTACAATCATATCTTTGGGATAGCACCATGACTCTGAATTACTTCTAAGGATATTTTTGGCAGATTGGTTTCTGTGTCACCAAAGGTGTCCTATCACAGTATAACTCAATGATGAAGGCATAATGGCATACACATATTATTTACACAGTAGTAAATTCTATTTTGATACAATTATTTTTGCACATGGGGTTCAGGGAGTATTGCCACCTGTTGACCAAGAACTCTCTCTATTTTTATATCAGGTATTAGAAAGGATATATTGATTATTTCTTCATGGTCTGGTAGGGCGCCTTTCAAGAATACAAAGAATTCATGGATCACATTCAGGCTAATTATTTTTATTTCAAATTCATGTATAAGATTCAACAAGATCATATTGAGTTTCTAAAAAAAGTTAAAAAAATATGCACATTAATTATATGGCCTTGTTGCTGTATTACTGTATGTGTAGTTGCCACTGTATACTCACATCACTTATTTGATATGTTCATTTGGAATGAAGAAGAAAAGAAGATTCATTTTGATTCTTGAAGAAGTCTATAACTGATGTTGGTATTTAATGAAATTTGATACTTTTATTTTGCCTTTGTGTCTGAAATGTTATTATATTTTACATGGTAAATGCAACTATCTCATTTATTAACTCTGGCTAATAGTATTTGCTCTTATGTATATGACAATTACTTACAGTAGATTCTATATACAGGGCAATGCAACATTCACACTTGTCTACTAATACTCTCATGTCCTATCTCTGAACTATCCCCATGCTTTCTCTATGCTTGTTCTATGCTAGCATGGTGCATGTGTATACATACTACTAATGCAATGTAACCAACTGAAAGTATAGACCAAGGGCCTGATTCAGAGCCGGATGCTATTTGCGAATGGTCGTTCAGAAAAAGGGGCCAGCTATTTAAATTGAGCGCTCGCTCTTTGCGGTCTGTTGACGCCTCTATGTCTGAGCGAGTGAACGAAACACGCGCTCGCTATTTTGTAAAGACGCCCCCTGGCCGTTCGCATTATACGTCATCTCCGCTATTTATTAGATTAATCGAGTACATCGAAAGGCGTCTGAACTGCTCGCAGTGCTTGTGGTTGGATTTTCTTACCGCAATCATGCGAACAGTTCAGGCTAAGAGACAACCAAGTGACGTCGCCGATGACGCTGCTTTGTTAATTATGCACACCCTTAAAACGCCCATTTTGACCGTTTGGCACGCCTGCGTTCGGATCTCCACTCCCCGTTTTCAAGCACCTTCCCCTGTTACCACCCACAAACGCCTCATCCTGTCACTCAAATTAGCAGCCACTCGCTATTTTGCGAGTGCACAATTTCCGACCACAATGACTGGTTGGCGCATGCGCATTACGACCCATATGCATGCGCAGATGTGCGAACATCACTCGGAGCGAACGAGCGGCCGCTTACGAGCGGCTCTGAATCAGGCCCCAAGGCCCAATCTCAGACTCCTCATAGGTGGTTGAAAAATGAAGTGTTTGTCAGGGAAAAAGGTTTTGTTCTTTTCTAGAAAGTAAGAAATGTTTCCATAACAGTCACTTTTTGTACCCATTTACCTATAATAAATAATACTATCTCTAAAGTGGGTGCAAGCATAGTGCATTCATGTCAATGCATCAAAAACATTTGCTTTCACCTCTCCTTGTCTATCATATATTTGATATTATATATTGTTATTGTGTATGTGAATGCAGATCCCAGGATCTACAGTGGGAAGAATCCTTGGAGTTGTTAGGCTCCTGGACTGGGGAGCCCCCTCATGCTTCTTCAGAACATTGCACCTGATTGCTGTCAGTAACAGCGGAAGGGAGGGGTTCGGACAGTGGGATGAGGAAGCAGAGAGCATGTTGGTAAGAGATGACCAGAGAGTGTGCGAGATGGGGGTTGCCGGAGAGCAGGTGAGACAGGGGTGGCTGAAGAGAGGGCGAGATGGGGGTGGCCTAGGTTGATCTGGCAGCAGATGTCAGATCTATACCTACTAGTCATATTTATTAGTGGTAGGACAAAGGTGTGTCATTTAATAATATATATTACTGGTCAGACAGGACAAGTGTGTCATGTATAAAACATATTTATTATATTATTGGAGGGTAATTACATATACAGGGGAAGTGGTAGGTGTGTCATATAGTAACAATTGGGGTCACTAAGTGGGGGGTAATCAAGCTGAATTTTGGGTCACTGTAGGGGGTTGGGACAGGGGAGACTGAGTTTGAGGTACTGTAGTTTTGTGAGGATACGGTAAATCAGGTTGAGTTTGGTTGCAGTATTGGGATGCTAGTATAACTTAATAAATGATGTGGGCAACACTTGACACATCAACTAATTTATTGTAAAGTACCCAACCTTGCAGAAGATTTTCAATCATACATTCAGGACCTCAGTTAGCATAGGCCAATAATTTACATCCCTAATGTGCTCATAGAACTATAGCCGCAAAACTGATGCATATCTTAACATATCATGAATCCAACTAAAAAACTGTTTATAAATTTGCCAGGCATGGAAAAACAGTTGGAATACGATTAAATCAAACTCAATATTTATGGATGCAGCTACCTAGTAGCATCCAAATGTGAAATGTGCTGGGTGTCTCTGCATGGCATTTTCTGTACATATACTATTTTATGTTGGGATATAGGCCCTCATTCAGAGCCGTACGCTCTGAGCAGAGCGCACGCTCTGAATGAGGGCCGGCCTCCATGAAAATGGAGCGTCCTCCTGGACGCTCGTATAGCTGTGGGTCACCACCCACAGGCTATACGAGCGTGCATTTTGATGGCCGCGATGGTCGTGACCATCGCGACCATCGAAATTGCGAGCCGGAGCCTGCGGTTGAGGTTTTCAACCGCAAGCTCCGGAGTGATTTTGGCTCTATCAGAGCCAAAATCACTCCCACTGACATCACTAGTGATGTCAGTGGGCCGGCTTCTGACGGGAGGCGTTCCCGTGGGAACGCCCCCGTCAGGGAGGCACGCCCCCGGCACGCCTACCAAAGGGGGCGTGCTGTCAATCAACATCGACAGCACGCCCCCTTTGATCAGACACAACGAGCGAAGGACTTTCCTTCGCTCGTCGCGTCTGGCGCATGCGCACGACGGAGCTCCCTCCGTCGTGCGCATGCTCAGTCCATAACATCGACCCACTTGCAAGCGGACAGCCGCTCGCGAGTGGGTCTGAATCAGGCCCTTAGTCGGCATCCTGACAGTCAGAATGCTGGCGCCCACAATAATGGCGGAGGGATCTTGAAGGGTCATAATGCCAGCAACTTCTAACATTAAGTATGAGGGTTAGGCTGTGGGAGGGGAGGGTTAGGTTGCAGGGGGGATGGTTAGGGTTAGGCTGCGGGAGGGGAGGGTTAGGTTGCAGGGGGGATGGTTAGGGTTAGGCTGTGGGAGGGAGGGTTAGGGTTGGGGGGGATGGTTAGGGTTAGGCTGTGGGAGGGAGGGTTAGGGTGTGGGGGGTTGGTTAGGACAGGGCTGTGGAAGGGGTGGGTTAGGCTGTGGGGCATTCTGACCATTGAGATTCGGACTGTTTAGACGCTGTACCCAACCCTTCATGTTGTGTAAGTTTGGAATATGGGCTTTATTCAGAGTTGTGCTGAGAATTTGTAACTGTGTACAGAATCGCAGTCTGCAACACGCCCTCAAAAAGCCTGTGTTTTCATCTTCACTCCCGTTACATCCCACAAATTCTCCATGACTGTCCATCACACTGCTGCCAAATTATCGCTGTCGTTGGTAATGATACATGACACAAATGCAGAGTTCAATTTAGATGCATGCGCAGATCACTGACAATAACTCAACTGCATAAAAATTTACATTGCATTCATCTATGTACTACTGTTAGTTTATCAGCTCATTAATAAACATGAATGTAATATTCAGTATGTACTAAAATACAATCACATTTAAAAAAAACAAAAACAAATAACAATGTATTAACTATCAAAACATTAAGTAAGAAAAAAGCAGAAATGCTAGCGTGACCAGTGCCTCAAAATAATCACAAATAAAAGAGAGCATCTCATGGCATCCAGTTGTTTTCCACTGCTTTCAAAATTGTCCATGTAATAATATATTTAATTTTGAAATGTATAATTAATGTGTAATATATGCAAAGAATACTTAATTTGTACGATGCACTTCTGATCAGTAGTGCTAAATTACAGTATATTGTTATTCATAAAGGCACTCATTAAAAAAGTTCTATAGCAAAGGACAATACGTTTCAGGGGCCTATAGCACTCTAGGTTTTAAAGATACCACTGATTTTCTTCAATAGTTCTATATTATTTAATGAAGGTTGTTTGTTATAAGCATGTATCTTGCAGAATGACATATTTGGAAGTGGTTCACCAAAAACTTTGAGGGTGATTTGGATTTGGGAGCAAATGCAGAACCTGGGTTGATTATTTCAGCAAAAAGTATTCTGTGATTATGGTGGGGATACTATAGTGCTACACAATTTTTATGGTTATATATACACATATCATATAGATTGTTCAACATTATGCAATGAAATGCATAGTGTCATACATGCAAAATGTGAAATCTACTTTATGTATTAATGGAAATACAGTACATAAAATTGACATTTTTGAGGGTTCACTAGTGGCTCCTCCTTTTCCACTATCATTACCTCCACTTCAGCAAGGTCATCTGCTGGGTTTTCCTCCAACTCCACAGTTCCTCCTCACAGGACCATAACTACCTATGGGTGACTGGTGCCACTGCACAGAGCGCAGAGACTCTGGGGGCGGTGCCGTCACCTTGCTTCTGGCTTGCAGGGTGCCTTGAATGGCACCCTGCAGTCAAAATCAATGCAGCAGTGCCACCCGTAGTGTCCGCTGGATGTTGCAGGCAGGCACACTGCCCTGTTTGCTGCCCGGAGAGTCTTGAAGACTCTCCATGCACTCACTGCTGTTGGAGCTCCAGGCGGCAGGAGTGCTAGTTACGGCGCTGCCTCCTCATTAACCATCAATTCCCTCTCCTCTACTGGTCATCTGTCTCCAATGCCACCAACTTCTCCCCACTGACTTGTATAGGTCAAACAGCTCCACCGAGGATGCTGCTCTTACGGTTTTACATAAGGTTCTTTGTCATTTAGAGAACAGGGACTCATCTGTAAATTTGTTGTTTGTGGACTATAATTCCACTTTCAACACCGTTGTGCCAGTGGTACTAATTGCCAAGCTCCGAGAGATTGGTTTTGATGTGCCAAAATGTAACTGGTTGTTAGACTTTCTGACTAATCATCCACAGTCAGTTAGGATGGGTTCTACTCTCTCGTCTGAGCTCCTACTGAACACATGAGTCCCTCAAGAGTGTGTTTTAAGCCCCCTTTTATATTCATTATACATGTCTGATTGTAGTACAAATTCAGAGTAAAATTTTATTTAAAAATTTGCTGACGACATTACGCCCGTGGGTTTGATTAGTAAGGGTGAGGAGGACAGTTATAGGGAGGATGTGAGGCAGCTTGTTAAGTGGGGGGAGAATAACAATTTGTTGTTAAACAGTAAGAAAACTATGGAAGTGGTTTAAGTATAGATTTTAGAAGATCTAGGAAAATCACTCCATAGCCATTGTTTTTGAACGACGAGAAGGTAGAGATGGTAGAGATGGTCAGTGGGATTAAGTTTCTAGGCATTACCTTTACTGAGGATTTATCGTGGTCTTCTCATTTCAGCTGTGGTTGCATTTTCTTCCTATGTAGGCTCAGAGCAGTGGGCCTATCAAAGCCCATACCGCTGCGTAATTGAGTGTTTTTTTACTTATTCTATTACGGCGTGGTATGGAAATTCCAAGTGTTCTTTAAATAGAGTAGTTAAAGCTGCTGAGAGAATCATTGGCCAATCCCTGCCTAAATTGGATGACATATTTTCTAGGAGGAGTATAACTAAGGCCAATAAATTAATCTCTGATCCTAGTCATCCATGTTACTCATTGTTGCCCTCCAAGAAACGTTTAAGGTATTTTGGATGCCGAACCAGCAGGTTGCAGAACAGTTTCTTTCCCTCTGTAATTGTTAGTCTAAACCTTTAATACTGTGTATTTTAACTTTATGTGAGCTATGAGTGTATTGCATTGTAATTTCACTTATGCATTTTTTAATGTTGTAGTGACAATAAACAATTTGATTTGATACATTTTTCATGTCATACTATGGGGCTTATTCATGATATTAATTATCGGGGTCCATTCAGACCCCGATAATTAACATTCTAACTCACCGTGGATTCCAGAGCAACTCTTCATTGCGCCGGCGTGATGACAGCTGATGCGAAAATCATCTGTCCCGTGAGCGACTTCACTGCTCTTTTTCGGAGCAGTTAATCTTTCACTACTCCTTTCGGAGCAGTGACGGGAGTGTGCAGGTGCGACCTACAGGTCACGCATGCGCACAAGAACCCTGACGTCTGGCAGAAGGAGCCGGATAGGGACGGAGGGTTCTGAAAGGATCCCTCTTCCCATAGAGAAGGAGCAGGTATCAGGAGCATTCGCCATCTGAAGATGGGGAATGCTCCAGCACTCAAGTTCCGAAAATATTATATTTTCTGAGCTTGATGAATTCTGTCCCCATACTAGTGTATGGGGACAGGGGGCCATTCCGAACAGAGGAAGGTAACCAGGAGATACAGTATCTGTGATATCTGCTGCTTTACCTTGGTGATGAATGGCCCGAATACTTAATTTTTAAAGTTGCAGATGAATATGATCATTTTCACCTGCTTTTGTAAAATTGATGATGAATATGCCCCTGTATGTGATAAAGACTTTCAAAACAATTTCTTACTGGTCCTACAAGATATAACTAATGTCATCCTGTAAAGCAGAGTAGAAGTTAAAATGTATATGACAGTAGTGAGAGCTGAATTTGAGTCTTAAAAATGAGATGCAGTGTAAGAAGAAAGAAACAAAACCTTCTGCTCTATTTCCTTCTACGACACTATTCCAACATTTATAATTTCTTTGTGAACAGACTATTTATTGCCAGCGAGACCATTTCATGCATTCATTTGGTATTTGAGCAGCTCTACTGCTCATTATCTCCAGCTTGAAGAAAAAACAACACAATACCAAATAAGACGCTCTATTATTCTGAAGAGAGGATTTCTGATCATGTGGAGATCTTGAATATGGCTTGTAACTTAAGAAAATAATTTATTTGCTAAACAGAATAATAAACCAGGTGTTCATCGCCAGCAAAGTGGTTTTGATGAGCTAGGCAAGCTCTGTTCAAACAGTTGAAGTGTTGCAGGCTTGATTGCAGATACAATGAAAGTATATTTATTATGGATCTGGTCTTTTAATCAAAACGATGTTGCTGAACTAAGGCTGTCAGTTTTGTCATCATTCTGAAGCAATTATTGTATGCGCATATAGGCTAATGGTTTCTCTGATGTACATAATGAGGCTCTAATTGCCTTAGGTATATAATCAAGACATAATTAGAGAAGCAGCACTTCAAGAATCCCCATTTTTTCTTTTCAGCTTAACAAATTTAGGTAAATAAATATGAAGTAGCAGGATAGAAATAGACCAATAATTAGAAATGCATAATAATAAAAAAAAGGTTACAGATCTTTTAAAACAAAAAAAGTAATCTACAAAACTAATGAAGATTTATGTAGAACAGCTTATTACTGCTCATCTCACATTGCACTCAGGGCAGTTTACTAAACATTTATGCCGGAACAAGAAAGTTTCAGTCCTGGCAGTATAGGACAAGCTTAAACCATATGGTATACTACAATGAACACCATTACTAAGCCCCTAGCTATATGCTCTTCTCAGTCCTGGTGTGTGATGGCCCATAGGATTAGCTCAGTGTTTCCTGTTGTATTTATGGTGGCTCTCTATAAACAGTGAAGGGGAAAGCGGAGGAGGGCCGACTTCTGCCCGTAACACCTAATTCAGCAGAGCTACAAGGAATCACATATTTATACTCTAGGGTGTAAATGTAGATGTAATTTGGGATGATCTCTTTAACCCCTTTTACATCGGAGCTAAAACCCGGGTTATTGCAGGGTTAACCCGGGCAGCTCCTTGGTGTAAAAGGGGTGAGGGTTGGATCGCCGGGTCGAGTGACCCGGCAATCCAACCCAGGTAAATAGCAGGGTTTAACATGGGAGTAACCCGTGAAACCCTGCTGTGTGTACGGTGCACTCCGGGTCTTGATGACCTGCAGTGCGCCGCAAGCCAGCCGATTGGTCCGGCTTCAGTGGCGCTTAGCAATGATGTCATCTCCAAGCGTCCACTTTCATGCCGGAAAAGCCGGGTCTATGCAGACCCGACTGCGGTGTGAGAGGCGCCGACTCGGGAATATGCCGAGTCGGCGCCGGCTAAATTCCGTGTCTGATCCGGATAGGAACCCTGTTCCAACTCCAGGTTCAGACCCGGAATTTTGGTGGAAAAGGGGTATTTTAGGGGGAGTAAATTGGTTAGTAAAGAATTGGGTTTTAGAGTTTACCTATACAGTAGGTTCAGGGATTAGGTACAGTAAATGACTATTGACATTTATTAAGGGAGTGAGAGCTTATTGTATTCGGGGCCATGTATTTGGGGATATAATTACTAGGTGGGTACACATCATTTGGAGGAAGTAAATGTAAAGTGTTAATTTATAGTGTTATTTTGTTTATATTATGGTGAAGGTCGTCCAGTTTAAATAATCGCTAATGAAATTATTCTCTGAATTAGACGACACTGAAATATAACAGTTAGAATAAAGATATCTTATTATTACATTATTGGTGTTATTGGTTTAGTTGCACTTCAAATTACTTTATATCCTTAACATAATCTTTATCTTAGAGCTAGCATTCTTGTTCTGATGCAGTAAAGATCTGGTGGAAAAATCCTTGTTCTAGAAACTGCTTATAGTTCCATCCCCTATGTTTTAGTACACCTCGACACCAGGATATAAAATACGTGTTTTTATAGATTGACCCTACAATCTTGATCTATATTGTCCTATTGGAGTGGGCACCTGAAGTATTAAAGGTAGTTCTAGTTTCAACTCCAGTGTTCCACCAACAACCCAATAGTAAGGCTGATTGGTATTACCATTATGGTATAGAGTCTTTTTTTTTCACTGATTAAGGCTTTTGAGCCAGGCATTTTGATCTGGGTTCCTCTTTTGAAGGGGGGGGACTGAAGTAGTAATCTTAATTCTTAAAGTTTCCTATAGTTCTACATCAGTGTTTACACAACTATACCAAATTGTCTCATGCAATACAAAAAAGGGGTACAGCACACCTAGATTGTGGATTTTGTACTGTTCCTTTAAAAAACCTACTGCTACATTATACCTAACAATTTAATTTCATCCTGTCTATTTTCTATTATCATGCCCCTAACCTGCAATTTAAATGAATGCTTGAATGTGTCCACCCATCCGTACAGAAATGCAAAATTTTGCAATCCCATACAGTATACAGTATGCTGACATCCTGATGTGTAATCCAGGTGTTTCCCTGTAAAAACAGATGCAAAAAATAGAAGCTTGCAATTAATCATATGACATCAATGTAAACTGTTCAAAAATGAGTCAATTTAAGGCCAGAACTTCATAGAAAAACTACTATTTCAGGTCCTCAAAATACCATAATCATACCCATCTTCAAGGTCTCTAGCCTTCCACTATCTCAGAATGAGGCCAGCCTTATTGGACAACAAAAACCCTGAAAAAACAAGACTGCTGTAATTATTACTTTATTGTGTGTATATAGACATAAAATATATTCTTACATTTGGATGCTCAAACCTCCAGTTTACTGCTGGAAAAAATACTGAATGTTTTAAGCAAAATAATTCTGCACTATGCCAATTAAAATGCCAATCATTTCAGTGGGTGACAAAGTAATAAACATTGCACTGGCTGAATTTGTGACTAATACAAAGAGGTAAATTACTGGCCCCTGTCGGGATCTTGACCATCAGGATGCCGCTGTCGGTCTTCTGACGGCATCACGTCCGCCAGTATATCATACCGATTCCTTTCCTAGGATGATGCATACATTCTCATGCATGTTTAGACAACATATCCATTCTCTCATGTGTTCTGGCAAAAACTCGCATGACAAAACGCGTTTGTTTTCACCATCGAAAAACACGATTTTGCAAATCTCACTATTTGGTAAATTTTAGAGTTTGCTCTGGAAAAACGCATGCGTGGGAACCTGTTTGAGTTTAATCTCACCCAAACTTGATCCTTAGTAAATTTACCCCATAGAGTTATTTTTAATGCTATTGCATGTTCACTGTCTGGAAAAATAGTTGTTTTAAAGTAAATGGTAGGAAAATGTTTTGAATTATGTTTTTCCATGTTAGCAAAAGTACAATCTCAATAAGAAATATCATAATGTATAATTAATTAAATTGATAACATTGCATTGTATTGTAGCTCCTTCTCCATTGTGATTTGGAACAAGGTTCTGAACTAAGGGGCTAATTCACCTTAGGACGGAATTACAAAGCTGCACGCAGGCAGCTTTGTAATTCCGTCCTTGCTAGTATGCAAATGCAGCAGGAGGTGTATGATACCCCCTGCTGTATTTGCAATCCCAGCACTGTGACCGAGGTCCCATTTGTGGTAACGCTGACTGTCCCCGTCCCTGCACCGCCCCTTATATGTTTCTGCCTGTCAATCAGGAAGAGGCATAGAAGGGGCTGCATGTTAATACGCAGGACCTGTTCTGCACATTCACAGATCAGATCCTGCGCATGTGCAGATTCCCGATAATCGGGAATCTGCGATCAGCCCCTAAGATATCTATTCTTTAGTGACAGTATCTGCATTATAAAACATTAATAACTATAAAATATAACATATATACAGTATGAATATCCAGTCACATCAGGGGTCCCTATATAATGGACTCGGGTTTCTAAACCTACGTTTATACATTTATTGAAAAAAAGTTTTATAAAATAGAGATACACAATTTTTAAAAAGATACACATTTTTTTAAATAAACTTTAATCTGTAATTGGGCAAATGATTACCCAAGACCCTAATTTGCCACTTGCTAAATAAAATTAAAATCTTATTTCAAGCTTTCTTGGATTGATGTACAGTAGATCAACAAGGAAGTATGTTTCGTATTTCTTTCTTTAATCGTCCACATGGGGAAATGCAAACATTCTGGGATTTGACACCCAATACCAGGCTATTGACCTCATATTACAATGTGTAAGGCCTGAAAAAAACGGTGCCCAACAAAATTTTGATTAAAATCAATCAGATTATTACTCACTTCCTTGGTAAATGTATTTGGAAGATGTCTGCATTTGACCCATGAGTTCATTAATCTTCTTATTGCATTAACAGTTCCTAATGCTGATGAAAGTGATCCGTCCAACTGATCTGAGGGACCAAATGGACATATCTCAGATGAGGATGTATGGAAACAATAGATGGAAGAAGGTCGACAACTACAAATATTCAACATGTCAAAAGGTCGAAACACACATGGTGAACACATTTTTTTTTAGGTTTAGACACTCACCCCTACAGTTAGGGTTAGGCACCAGGAAAGAGGGTTAGGGTTAGGCACTTATTGGAGGGTTAGGGTTAGGCACTAGAAGGGATGGTTAGGGTCAGGCACCTACCCTGATGGTTAGGATTAGGCATCAGGGAGGGTTAGGGTGAAAATTAGGGTTAGAAAAAAATGTGTCAACCATTTGTGTGTTGACCATTTTCATGTCAACATTTTGACCAATTCGACCATTTTTACATGTTGACCTACTCCCGTGTCAACCTTTACTGTGTCAACATTTTGTCCCTGTCGACCTATTGGGCCTGTCTAACATCTGGTGTCTATGTAGACCTTGTTGACCTTTTACTGTCTATCTTTTATACCATAACCACATACAGTAGTGTCTAAATAAATCAAACCTACTGTATGCTAGCCTCAGCAAGTTGGACAACTTTGACATTGATACTTGTGAGCGTTTTTAAGATATTATTTCTTCTATTGTATTAACTTTAGTTAAGTACACAAGTTTTTGCTTAATCTTTGGTAAAAGTAATGTTTTATGTAAATTTTGATAAACCTCTTTATATACAGTACTTGAGAGTAACATCATTTATTTCCAGATATTATCATTAAAGATCATTCTGTGTCTAAGATATAATTTTATATAAAAGCTAAGGAAGTAATTTACCATTTTCTATATTGGCTATTGAAGGTAACAGGACAACCATCAGGGGGATTCAGATGCAATGCCTGCAAGAGGTGCCATTGTTTATTAGGGGGCACACTACAACCTTCTTACCTTGCCCTATTGACTTGAACTTTGTTTACTTCAAATTTATGCCCAGCACAGTCCACCAGGGTCCTATGAAGTAGGGGAGACTCCCAGTCTAACAGTCTCAGTTACATCATATTAAGAAGGGAGATATCAGATGAGGATGCATGGAAGCAGATAAATGTAAGTAGGTTTGGAGAGTCTGGGACATATCTGATGTGTGTCTGGGACACATGCAAGCTTTCAGCACTTCAACATGATCAAGGTGAAGAAGAAGAAGGAACTGTATTTAATGGAGGACAAGGAGACAGCCATAATGGTAGCCCTGGAGCTGTCAACCGGTTAATGTGCAGCACATTGATTAATGCAAAGATGAATTTTAGAGCTCTACAATAAATGAAATTGCTCACTGTTTATGGAACCCAATCAGTATTTTTTTCGTAATTCAGTGGCTTTACAGAACATGAATTCACGCAAATACAATAGTAAAAAGGTAACAGTGCTGATAAAATAAAAATATAAAAAGCTGCTTGAATGTAATAAAACCAATTATTTAATAATAAACAATAATTTCTGCATTAAAATCCAATAGCTAATATCACAAGTAATACATTAGTACTCTAAAGTAAGTCCATTATAGTATAGGCCACTCTGGAGAACCATAAGAACAAAGTGTCCAATATAATTTCAATTACCATCCAGAGAATTCCCAGTAAATAGATTTAGCCAGACATGGAAGATCAAATTTTGCAATCATTGGTCAGCAACATTTGGGATCTGGCATAAGAATTCCTTCTATGTGGTAGACTAACCTGGGATGGAGTATAGAGGAGGTACAAATGAGTGGTGCAGTACTGAACGTGATTCGCTGTGGCAATCACCTCACAGTTATTTAAGCAGCATACTCTGCTCTCCAAAATGACCTCATACCCACAGACGTTCAAGACAGTGAGAATCATTTTAAGGCAAAAAAGTGCAAAGTCCAACCATTCATCTTCATGCAAGTGAACACTATTTTCTTTCCAGTTGCTATTTATCAGAAAATTGTCCCCACACGCTGACAGTGTCCCCTGGAGGAAGACATGGACACTGCTTGTTTTGTTTGTACTGTGACCCATAATATGATGGCAGCCCTGGAGGGCACTATTTTGAGTCTACAGGGATTCACAAAATTCAAAATTGAATTTGAAATATAGCAAATTTTTAAGGATTTTTACTAGGGAATTGCATTCTAAACTCTATTATCCCTGATATTTTCTTAACAATGGTTAACACTTTCAATAGCTAAATATAAAGATAGCATTTAATCATTGCCTGCCCTCCTACTTAAATTTGATATGCAAAAAAGGATAATAATTTAGATTCAAGTCATATTTTGTAATATGATTTGGTATTTTAGATGTATTCTAAAAATGAATTTAATGCATCCCTGCAGCAGAGGAATTTTATTTAGAATAACAACATAACAATTCTTCCAAATAAAATTGTGCTCCATCTGTATATAGCTGATACTGTGCTTCCAATAAACAATCAGTGTGGTACTATGAGAGAAAAATAGCATAGAACTTCTTTTAAACAGGCTGTAGATCATGTGACCAAAAGACAAGCATTACATCTAAATGTATTTACACACATCCAAATGTACCTACTTGTACATCAAAATGATAGATGATAACATTAGTTATATAGAATGGAATATTTATCATAAGTTCAACACCATGGCCAATGCTACTCTCTTCTTTGTTCTAAATACAATGTTCCCATGAGCTGTCATTCTTCTGCTTTTTAATTCATAATATACATAAGTAATATAAATAAAATCAACTTTCATTCTACATATTAGAGATGATATAGGGGTAGATTTGGGGGGCAACACTTCTACTTGTCTGTTTTAGTAGCTTAACTAAATCTCTTACTTAGTGTCAATACACAAAATAATTTACAGTATTTCTCTAAAATATCTCTAAAAATATAAGAATAATTTGATCATATAGATAACTAGTTGAAGGTCCCGGCATTGCCTGGGTTTCAATCTTCAAGTTATTAAGTTTTATTATGTGATGTCATCCAAATCCATCCAGTGGAAGGCCCAGAACAGGCTCCCCGGGTCAAAGTTCTGACCAGCTTCCACCAACGGGAGGTCTAACTGGGACCTCAACCCCTAGTACGTCTTCTGGGATCCAATGTTACCACTCTGTGAAGTGTTTGTACAAATTATGTAATGTCGTCTAAATCCATCCAATAGAAGGTCCAGAACAGGCTCCCTGGGTCAAAGTTCTGCCCGGTGCATTCCGCCATGAGGTCCAACTGGGACCTCAACCACTCCTTTAAGCATCCCAGACCAATTGCCTCCCTTCTGTGAATATTTCATCCAAATCCATCCAGTTGAAGGCTTAGAACAGGATCCCTGGGTCAAACTTCTGCCCAGTGTACGGGAGGTCTGACCAGGACCCTAATCCCCCTTAAACCTGGCCAGCATCCAACTGGACCAACTCGCATTGGGTTCATTCCAATCGGTGCAGGGGTGTCTGAATGCATAACCAGGCAGTCAGACAAACAAACGAAAAGACCAATATACTGTATACAAGATATTTTGCTCAAAACTAATAAGCTTTTGTCAAAATGTTAATCTTCTTTTGTGTACTCCTCTGGTACAGTATTTACCGGTGTTCTTGGTACTTGAGTTAGTGCATTGTACAATATGGTGAACCAACTTTGGATAGGCACTGGCCCTTGATATGTATTGTTTTTTTATTTGTTACACCATAAGCTTCATTTGATTCACATAAGCTTGATAAATCTTACTTTTAAGTACAGATAATATACAGTATATAATCAGTCATGTAATTTGTTCCGAGTTTAGACCCGGCATGATTGCCACCAAAACTAACTGACTCAGGGGCCTATTCATTAAACCTAAAAATTTGATGGAGATAATTAGGTTTAGAACTCGCATGGAGTTCTACCTAATTATAGGTGGAATTCATCATTCCACCTCTCCATAAGTATCTATTCCGAAAAGCTGTCATTTTTGCGATGACAGCATTTCGGGAAATAGATACTTTTCCCTGCCTACACTTCCCTATCGCATCTGGAAACAGTGCTGCGCATGCGCTGTTACATCCGCAAAACCAGCGCATGCGCAGCACTGCCTACAGATGCGTTAAGGTAGTGTACCCCCCCTGACCCTCCCCACCCCCCTCTGCTCACCTCCCCCCCCCGACTTACCTGTCCGCGCAGCAGCCTCCGGCTCCATCCTGCTGGTCTGTCATGTGGTTTCCCAGCAGACCACAAATTTTTTTTTTCTTTTTCTAAACTTTCTTGTGCTCTGCTGGGGAGCACACATGTCCGACCAGCCTCCGGAGCCTGAGGACGGAGCAGAGCGTCGGGGGGACTCGTCGGGGTACCTGCACACGCGGATACAGGTAAGTTGATTCTGCTATTCGCCACCTCACAGTGGCGAATAGTAACTGCATCAAATTCCGAAAATTCATAATTTTCGGAATTTGATGAATACCACAATTTCCACATCCCCATACTAATGTATGGGGAGTGTGGAAATTAACGCAGGGGAACTTAGCAAGGAGATATCTGTGATATCTCCTGTGCTAAGTCTGTTCATGAATACCAAAATAACGTTATTTAAGGAAAATGTCCTTAAAACCGTTATTTTAGTGTTGATGAATAGGCCCATTATTCTTTGCTTTATGTAAAAGCTGATAATGAGACTGAATAGATACAGCTGGCCTCTGCATCACATAGCCTCTTGTGCACAATGGAGATTACAAGGCACTTTAAAAGAGGAGGATGTAGTGCACTGTTTTCTGTACTGCATGGAATACTTGCTTCCTTTGCAATCTATGGACTAAAGGTAAGCACATTTTGGTGGTAAATAGGTTACTAGAAGAGGCAGCAATTGTGGTACTTGTGAAGCTCTGTAGAATGTGCAAAGGTCTGTGGGATTTGAGGGATTGCTGGGGTCTGAGAGTATATGGAGGTCTGAGGACCTATGGGTCATTTTATGGTAAATTGGGGTCTGATGGCAATTTGTGGAATTTTGTGGCAAGCCAGGTTGTGAGGCCATGTTAAGCCATTTTTTGGCACATTAGTGGTATGTGGGGACAGATTGGGATAAGTGATGTGGAGGTGGTAAGTTTTTCCCCAACCTTTGCTGTAGTAGTTAATGTAAGGATTTAAGAGCAGCACCTTCCTCATAGCACAGAATGGAAATTATAATTTAAAAAATGAATAGTATAATTTTACAACAAATGTGGTTAAAAAAAAATGTTTTAGGCTGTAAAAATGTCCTTTTTGTTTTTTTCAGTCCTTAAATAAGTTGTTGGTTTCTGTGCTTAATGTGTTAAAATGAATAAAGCAAAGTATTAACACGACATATGTATACTGAATATATGTATATATATAGAGAACAAAGTAGGCAGGGCAGCACTCCTCCACATACAGCAACAACAGCAAATAATCTCAGGTGCCCTCTGCTGCAGCCAGAAAACAATCAGACAGCAAAACATAAACAGCAGCGAGATGGCGGCACTCAATGCAAAAAAAATTGATTCTGCGGGCAGGTTGTTCACCAACGTTTCAATACGTGTTGTATTTTCGTCAGGGTGCAAGGTCTTGCACCCTGACGAAAATACAACACGTATTGAAATGTTGGTGAACAATCTGCCTGCAGAATCAATTTTTTTTGCATTGAGTGCCGCCATCTCACTGCTATATATATATATATATATATATAATATATATATATATATATATATATATAAAATTATATTTATTAATAGTTCTAAACAAGTTACTTTGTATATTATATTTAATGTCCCTTAACCACTTTCCTGGCGTGGTTGCATGTGTTAGTAAAAAAAATGTTTTTGATACCATTTTGCCGTAGGTGGGACATACAGTACTGCATATTTAAAGAGTGTGTTAACTAACAGTGGGCCCGATTCAGAGCCGGATGCTATTTGTGGACGGTTGTTCTAAAAAAGGGGCCGGATATTTAAATTGAGCGCTCGCTCTTTGTGGTGTGTTGACGCCTCTATGGCAGAGCGAGCGTCCGAAAAATGCACTCGCTATTTTGTAAAGACGCCCCTTTGCCGTTCGCATCACACATCATCTCCGGTATTTATTAGATTAATCGGGAACATCGAAAGGCATCTGAACTGCTCGCAGTGCTTGTGGTAGGATTTTCTTCAAACTATCTCTGCGAACAGTTCAGGCTAAAAGACAACCAAGTGACGTGGGTGATGACGCTCCTTTACTAATTATGCACTCTAATTAAACGCCCTTTTGACCGTTAGGCACTCCACTCCCCCGTTTTCAAGCACCTTCCCCTGTTACCACCCACAAACGGTACATTCTGTCAATCAAATTAGCAGCCCCTCGCTGTTTTACAAGCGCACGATTTCTGACTGCAATGACTGGTTTGCGCATTCACATTATGACCCATAAGCATGCAAAGTTGTGCGAACATCGCTCAGAGCGAACGAGCGGCCGCTTACGAGCGGCTCGGAATCAGGCCCAGTATTTTTACACAATTTTTTTTTCTCTTAAACTAATTTATTGATTACCACACAATGAGTGGCAGTTGGCCTTTTTTGGGTGCTTCTGGTACAAGGGTCTATTATTTTTAGGATCCAAACAAATAAAGGTGCCTTCCATCCATCTGGTACTAGTCAAAAGGAGGAAACTCATTTGGATGATATTTGAAACTTTAAAGCTTTCAGTTAAGCATACATTCCAAGATTGTATTATGTATGCATAATCATTAACTTTTTTAATTAATTCTACATTTATTTGAAATATTACACACCCTCTTGGTGTTGGTCTTGGTGTTCAGGGGAGGAAGAAAATAATTTGGTGAGTAAAACAGCTGCCGGGCATGAAATTTAAATCTATGTTTACTTTTTACTTTACCAACTGACGTGAGGGCTGGTCTTTTCCTTATCTTGCTGGATTTAGTATGTATACTGTATATACAACCAGCACTCCACTCATCCACATCAAATATCTGCCCTGGTGCCCTCCTGGATGTGTAAACATTTTGTACACAAGCTAAAAAGAAGGCGGCACTCACACGTACATGAAAATTAAGAATCCAGGTGACAAACTGTGTCAATGCTTAATGATTCAGTATAAATACAACACAGGCCTCACAGTATAAACACAAACAGCCCCACAGAAACAGAACAATACCAATACCACTTACCTACATACATATATACACATATCATAATTAGGGGTGAGCGGGTTCGGATTTCTTAAATCCGAGCCCCCCCGATCCGAGGCAGATCCGAGTCAGGCTCGACTTTTCCCGCCTGACTCGGATCTGAAATCGAGGCAAAATGTCATCATCCTGCCTTCCGGGTCTCGCGTGTTTTGGATTCCATATAAGGTACCCGCGTCGGCGCCATTTTCTCACTCGGCTGTGGACAGTGAAGAGGGAGGGTGGGAGTTAGGGCTGGCTGGGCTGTGTAGTGTAGTGTAGTGTAGTGTAGTGCAGAGTAGTGTTGTGCTGTGCTGTGCTGCTGTAGTCCATAGGGGCTGTGTCCACTACTTCAAAGTCCATAGGGGCTGGCTGTGTTGTGCTGTGCTGCTGTTGTTAATAGCGGCTGTGTCCACTACTTCAAAGTCCATAGGGGCTGGCTGGACTGTGTTGTGCAGTCAGTTCTCCATAGGGGCTGTGTCCACTCCAAAGTCCTGTGCAGTGTCCCAGTCCTAAAGGGGTGCTGTAGTGTTGTCCAGGGGGTGCTCTGTCCATCAGGGGTGCTCCCCCCAAGTGCTAAAATAATAATATTTTTTGTGTGTTTGTGAATTGTGTGCGCAGTAGCCGCACGTGCATCAACAAAGTAGTGCCAAGCGTGCGCCTGTGTCATAAGTAAAGGGCCGGCTGGCTTGACCGTTAAAGGGTGCTGTAACCCCCAAAGTACACTCCAAACCAAATAAAAAAATATTTTCTGTGTTTGTGAATTGTGTGCACTGTGGCTGCACGTGCATCAACAAAGGAGCAGCGCCAAGCGTGCGCCTGTGTCCCATAAGTAAAGAGCCGGCTGGCTCATTTCTTAAAGGGTGGTGTAACCCACAAAGTGCATTACTCTCCAGCAAAAATAAAAAAATATTTTCTGTGTTTGTGTGCGCTTTAGCCGCACATATATATCAATATAACATAAATGGAGGACCAAACTTTTTCTGATAAAAATAAAATAGGGAAAGATCAAGAACCACTTCCTCCTAGTGCTGTTGCTGCTGCTGGGAGTTGTTCATCATCCCAGAGAGGAAGTAGGAACACCACTACTTTTACTAAACAATTGACCCTCCAACAGTCCCTAGCGATGAGGATGAAGTACGACAGCAGTCATCCTGAAGCAAAATGTATAACTGAGGCCTTGACTGCTATGTTGGTGTTAGACGTGGGTCCGGTATCCGCCATTAGTGCAGTGGGATTTAGACAATTGATGGAGGTAGTGTGTCCCCGGTTCCAAATGCCATCTAGATTCCACCTGCATCCTCAAAGCAGCAGCGACAAGCGTGCGTCTGTCTGTTAAAGGGTGGTGTAACCCTCAAAGTGCGCTCCACAAACAATAAAAAAATTCTTATTTTTTTTTCTGTCTTTGTGAAATGTGTGGGCTGTAGCCGCACCTGCATCCTCAAAGCAGCAGCGACAAGCATGTGTCTGTCTGTTAAAGGGTGGTGTAACCCTCAAAGTGCGCTCCACAACCAATAAAAAACTTCTTATTTTTTTTTCTGTCTTTGTGAAATGTGTGGGCTGTAGCCGCACCTGCATCCTCAAAGCAGCAGCGACAAGCGTGCGTCTGTCTGTTAAAGGGTAGGGTAACCCTCAAAGTGCGCTCCACAAACAATAAAAATAACAGCATCCAAGTAGGCATGTCAGACAGTCCGTACCTGTACTGGCAGGAAAAAGAAGCAATTTGGAGGTCCCTGTACAAACTGGCTGTATTTTACCTGAGTTGTCCCCCCTCCAGTGTGTACTCTGAAAGAGTGTTTAGTGCAGCCGGGAACCTTGTCAGCGAAAGGCGTAGGAGGTTGCTTCCACAAAATGTGGAGAAGATGATGTTCATAAAATGAATTATCAACTCTTCCAGGGAGACCAGCTCCTGAACGTACAGAGGGACCTGTGGTTGTGGATTCCAGCGGGGACGAATTAATACTCTGTGAGGATGTACACAACACTGAAGAGGGTGAGGAATCGGTGGATGAGGAGGATGAGGACAACATCTTGCCTCCGTAGAGCCAGTTTGTGCAGGGACAGATTAATTGCCAGCTTGTTTTGTGGGGGCCCAAACGAACCAATCATTTCAGCCACAGTCATTTGGCAGACCCTGGCGCTGAAATGATTGGTTTGTTAAAGTGTGCATGTCCTGTTTATACAACATAAGGGTGGGTGGGCCCAAGGACAATTCCATCTTGCACCTCTTTTTTTTCTTTGCAGTATGTACTGTTTGGGGCCTAGTTTTTCAAACTGCCATCCTGTCTGCCACTGCAGTGTCACTCCTAGATGGGCCACGTGTTTGTGCCGCCCACTCGTGTCGCTTAGCATAGTCATCCAGCTACCACGGTGCAACCTTTTGGACATAAAAACACTATTGTGAGGTGTGAGGTGTTCAGAATAGACTGGAAATGAGTGGGAATTAAGGTTATTGAGGTTAATAATAGCATAGGAGCAGAAAAACCCACACATTCTGTGATTTTAGCTGTTTTTATGCTTTTTAAAAAAAAAATACAGATCCAAAACACAAAACCCAGAACCCAAAACACGGAAGGGTGGTTTTGGCAAAACCAATCCAGATCCAAAACACGAAGAAAGATCCAGATCCAAAACCAAAACACAAAACACGAAAAGTGGCCGGTGCACACCCCTAATCATAATTTATTTTTAAGTTTTTAACAAAAATCTCCCCAGAATTAATTTTTTTATAATTGTCAAATGATTAAATAGCTATTATTTACATAATTTGATAATACAGGTTGAGTATCCCATAAATACGGAATATTCCGAAATACGGAATATTTTTAGCATGACTGAGAAAGTGAAACCTTTGCTTTCTGATGGTTCAATGTACACAAACTCTGTTTAAAGCACAAATTATTAAAAATATTGTATAAAATAACCTTCAGGCTGTGTGTATAGGGTGTATATGAAACATAAATGAATTTCATGTATGTACACAAACTTTTTTTGATGTACAAAATTATTAAAAATATAGTATAAAATTACCTTCAGGCTATGTGTATAAGGTGTATATAAAACATAAATGCATTCTGTGTTTAGATTTGGGTCCCATTCTCTAGACAATTCATTATTTTATGCAAATATTCCAAAATACGGAATATTCCGATATCCAAAATACCCCTGGTACCAAGCATTTTGGATATGGGAGACTCAACCTGTACTAAAATAAACCATTTTGGGGAATTTTTGGAAAACATTTCAGCCAGTTAAATGGTTAATTATTGCAAATATACAGAGTAATATGGTTTTATTTGTGTAATTACATACAGTAGATGATTTACTAAACTATATAAAACCATAAAATACTTCCACACACACTTAGAATAAAGTATTGTTTATTTTTACATCGATTTTTTTTACTGTAATACTAATAAATTGGACTCGCCACTTCAGGCTGCCCCCGCTCCATCCCTTCTGTGTCCCTGCCCCATCCCCACTAAACTAGTTGCCCATTCGTCCTTTCCTGTCCTGTCGGATGGCTGTCTCATCTCCGTTGCTGGCAGTAGGAGCCATTGGGTGGGCACATGCCGTAGGCACTTGTCCTCATCCCATAATGCATGTCAGAGATAAAACAGCCACCCATGATTATTTCATAGCTGCAGGGCCATTGAGACAGCCACGTGGCATGAGTACTGAAATGGGCATGACCAAGTCCAGGGGGCTTGACTAATTCCGATCTATGTGCGATGCCAGGAAGCTGCAAGGGGTCCTCACAATTCCCCTCCAAGAGGCCCAGGGAATAAGTACCCGTGTCTCCCCCACTCACTTTTGGCACCCCTGTATAGATATCCCATGATGTTTACATCTTTCTTGCAATATTTTTGTTCTTAATTACAATATCAGTGATAATATGGCATATTTAATCAATAGGATTTGGCATTCATCAAGCAAATTACAGACTGCAGTTTTATGGACTGAGACAATATTTATAAGTATCAAACTAATCAATTAACTGGGAATGAATGTTCCTAATGTAACCCTATTTATAACTGCAGAGTGACTAGGTTGAGTGCCTCCACCCAAACTATTTACTGTGATAATGTAGTTTGACTCCGCTTGGGCAAAACCCACCTTACAGTTGCTAATGTAGTGTAGTGTTGTATAGAAACATCAATTACCTGTTGCCCGAATGTTTGTGTAATTCTTCTCCACTGATTCACACCTTGAAACATCTCACCTAAGGATTATCAGGTAAATAACATCACAGTACAGGTTTCTTCTCTATATTTTGTGATCATATTCCAACAGGTTTAAAGAGGTTTCATACTGTCAATAATTGACTCAATGGGCGGAATTCAATTGTTTTCGCGGCCCGCATCTCGCGTCTAAAGTGACAGGAGATCGCGGGCCACTATGCAATTGTTCGAGATTTTCGTGCTGATCGCGCCCAAAGTGGTCAGGTTTAGCCGCGTAAAGCAGCTAAACCCGACCAAAGTGCTGGGCGCGATCGCGAAAAGTGCTGTTTGGGAGCCCAAACATGTCACTTTTCGCACATTTCAGCTCTCATCCCCCAGGGGCTGCGAGCTGAAATGTAGTGCTGGCAGCTGATCGTGCCCGACAGGAGCAAGAATTGAATAGCTCCGTCGGGCGCGATGGGGGCAGGAATCAATTGAATTCCACCCAATATGTTGAATGACACATTTTCATGTAGCAAATGCATTAAAATAGTCATGTAATACAATTAACAATACTCTTACTACTAGTACAACAATTTATAAGATATCTAGAAAATAGATAACAGGATAAATATCTTGTGTATTATTATTATTACATACAAACAATGCAAAGCATACTGTAACTTCTGAAAATAGATTGAGAAGTCTATAACATGTCTACTGCACACAAGGGGGGTATTCAATTAGGCTGCGATGACGTTATTTTCGCCTATTTCAATTATCCCCGCATTCAATTTCAAAGACTTTTCGCAGATTCGAAAAGTCTTTGAAAAAAAGCGGGGATAAGTTTTCACCATGTTTTACATGGCGAATAATAGTGCAGAATAGGAGTTTGTGGGTGCAGGCTTAAAAAAAATATCCTGCACCCTTGGGAATAGCCCCTAAAAACGAACTTTTCAAAAAAAGTAAAAAAAAAAAATAGGGACACCCAAAAAAAATAATTTTAACTTTGGGGTGTAAAAAAAAAATGGGGAACAGTGTTTAAACATAGCGAAATAGGTTCAGGGGTATTATGTAAGTATGCGGGAGGTGCTTTCTAGAATAGGCTATTAGCGGGAGGTGCATTTTTGCAGAATTATCTATAAATTAGTTTAGGGACTTAAAAATATGCTAGTACCCATTTTCAAGTACCCCAAATTTGATGGGAACACTTTTAAAAACGAAAAAAAAAACAACCTAAGTGCTCTTCTGCATCCCTTCTTCAATGTCGGGAAAAAACCCCTGCAGCGGCTATTTAAAAATGCAGAACACATTCTGCAGGGCTAAATGGGGGCACCCACAGTGATCCCCCATGTCTGGACATCATTAGGGGGGTCCCAGGATGAATTCCCGAAAATTTCCCTATTTTTCCCGATACTTACCTTTCCGCAGGCTCCTGTTTTCGCCAGCTCCAAATTGAATACGGGGATAAAACGGACACGCGCCGGATACTTTATCCCCAGAAAAGCTCTGATGTGGAGCGAAAAGTCCAGCACTGAATACGGGCCTAAGTAGCCTACAGTATGACTCTAGTCCTAATTCATGCAGTAGCCACAATTCATATTTCGCTGAAGAGTGTTCTCTGCAATAGTTTGCTTAGACTGAATAGCAGTTAGTTCGCTATACATTCCCAGTAGTACCCTAAATCATACCCTGAGGACGGGTACCTTGGTAAATGTGCTTTTCATGTCACAAATCCGGAAATGTCTCTTAGTATTGTTAGCTACTGTAGTGTGTAAATTTTAAAGCCATTTCCTTGAAATACGAATAGTCAGCAATATTGTTACTACAGTCTGCTTTTTAAAGATGATTCATGGCCCCAGAGATTAGTTAGTGTAATAATATTAACTTAAGATGGAATGTAAAATCTCTACCATGGATTCACTGTATAGTTTATCTCAATCCTATTCCCCACCCCTACTTGGCTGTTATAAGAGTTTTATGAGTGTTACTCCTTAGTGATGACCAATGAAGTCCCATTACATACTTTGATGCACAGACTGACAGCTATTTCTGAAGTATCAGGAGTGAAGATTGAAATGAGTGAACATAATGTCTGCACAGTGAGTTCCTGGCAGATATTTATTATATCCTATTAATAATTCTCCTATGCGGCAAAGAAGATATAAGTGCTGTGTCAATTACAGTGTCCCTAAAAGCTTCACTCCCTCACAAATTAGCAAACTGAGGAACTCATTCAGACCTGGACGCTAAGCTGCGCTCTCACACAGCTAAAAGGTGTTTAGACGCCCTCTATGTCTTAGAGAACGACGGCAGACCAAACGCACAACGGTATAAAGTCACTCACTTTTCTCTCTTAACACACGTCATCTCCAGGAAGTATAGAAACAATCGGAACTATCAAGAACCATCGGAGCTGCACGCAGCGCTTGAGGTAGACCTTACCCCACCGCAAGCGCGGTGATCACTGCAGGCTGAAAAACATCCAAGTGACATGTACAATGATGCATCTTTATTAGTTATGCACACCCATAAAACTCAGTTTTGACGGCCAGACACGCCTGCCTTCGCAGCACCACTCCCTCATTCACAAGCACCTTCCCCTGTTACCACCCACAAACGGCACTATCTGTCACTCAAAATAGCGTCCAGTCTGTGTACTATGAGCGCACGATTCCCGATACATGTGAGTGACGCACGCATTCTCATATTGAGGCATGCGTATGCGCAAACAGGCGACTATCACCCAAAGCGTGCGTTCGCGGCTTAGCGAGTGGGTCTGAATCAGGCCCTGAATTTCTCCTGGAGCAGCTGAAACCAGTGTCTGCTTCACCTCACTATCATCTAGTGTAATAATGCCTAGTTATTAACTGAGCTCACCACTTCCGGTGTGTGGCTGCTACCAGCTGACTCCTTATGTCAGACAGGAAAACTCTAGTAACTGCGCCTGCCTCCTGTCTTCTCAGCTGGGCTGCTCCACTGCTGATTGGCTTGCTCCGGCCACCGTCTCCTTTCAGCTGATGGAGTTCCATGTGTCATCCAGCTCCGTGACTGAACTCCTCTAACTCTGCTACCTCAGCGGCCGAATGCTTCCTGCGGCTACCACTCCAGTCTAACACTGACACTACCATTTTAGGTATGTCCCATCTGCCCACACTGGCTTGACTGAGCCTGTTACCCTCATCGCCGCTGTTACCTCAGTCCTTAAGCTAGGCAGCACAGAGGTTACCAAGTCAGTCAGCTCAGCAGGGGGATCAGAAGACTGTCCATTATTGCTGCTGCCGTGGTAGTTATAACCTTGCTGATCTGTCCATGCAGTCTCCCTTATCCTTCCCACTATAGACCATTGCCCTGTCCCACTCGCCCATTTTGGAACTATCCCTCCATGCTGTGTATGATGTGCATTCAATCACTTTCTCTGGGGGCCATGTTTCACCTTTTTAATTCACCTAATTATACAAAAGTAATACAAAAAAGTAGTACTGAGCACTGGGCAACCGACCTATTCTTTGTTTTGGGAGCTGCTGTATACAAAAGGGTATTCTCCCCTTTCCCTAGGATGCAGTATACAAAGAAATGAGTAACAGCGCTATCCCTTTTGAACTCTTATATATTCTGCTGGGTTAAGGCCAATGCCTGATTCACGTGTCTTGATACTACAATTAGCTATACAAAGTGGAAATGACAGTACGGCATAAAAAAAATAAATCTTGTTATTTAATTGTTAAAATAACATGTGAAAAATACATATACAATCACAATGGTCCGCAATGCAAAGAAACTGCTGTGTGGTTGATTTGTAAATGCTAATTGGTGGCGATTGTGTACACTGTCTGTGAACTCTTGGTAGGAATTTGGGGGATGATACAGTCCTTGGGGTGGATGTGTATAGGGCTAGCGGCGTCCCGCTGTGTCACCTATAAAAGTCCAGATACAATTGTCCAAATGATGTGTTCCAATAGATGGTGCCCGGGCTTTCTTCTTTTCAGAAGAGAGGAGAACCACCTGGGTGGCAGTGCAGGATCTCCGGACCTGGGTCATGCAGGGTACAGTGAAGTGAGTGATACGTCTAATTAAAGACTGTATCCTGCACTTCAACTGAGTAACCTGTCACTCCCCTGTCTGGGGAGGGGAATCGTCGGACGCGATCACTCCTGACCTGATCCGGCTTCCCCCTCCTATATCAGAGACTTACCTGTCTGTCTGTCCTCCCGTGTGGCCGGATCCCTCCTCCTTCTGCTCGAGTGTCCTGTTTTCCGTTCGTCGATGGCGGAGGCGGGCGCCCGTCTGTGTCGTCCTCTCCCTTCTCCGCTTCTGTTACTTCCTGGTCACGTGTGATTTGCCGGTCACGTGACTCGGCCGTGAGTGGATGGGAGTAGCAGTGTTCTTTGCACGCCTAGTTCTGCTTTGGCATGCAGGAGATTTGTGATAGTTGGTTTATCTGGTATGTCTCCAACTCATTTCAACCATTAAGGTCTTCCTCTGGGAGTAGTGAAAGGTAGTTGATAAGGAGGTGGTTAAGTGCCCTTATGTTGCCCGCCTTCAAATCTGATTGGTCCTTATTAACATATGCGGATTGGTGGGCTGTTCAGTCACTCAATTAATGTCTGCCTGTTGTCTATCTCAGATCGTAGGTTTCTATTTGATCCTGGATACAGTTTGTTCCATATAAAATCCTACTGATCGATATACATTCTATAGGTGTCTGTGTGATCCTGGATACAGTTTGTTCCATAATAAAATTCCACTAATTGATAGATAGTCCGTAGTACATACATCATTCACATTATGCATGATTGGTTGCCAAACCTTATTAATCCAAACATGGTAAGTATATAATATATAATACGGAATACCTGTCCCACCTATACGCGCTCATACTGTAATGGACTGTAAATTAACCGGCTTAGCTTGCTACAACTTTTGCTAACTAACAGGATTACACCTTGGCTAGCTGATGTGGTATACATAAGAGATCTGACGAATCCCTTTGACTCATGGTTTAGCATGCATCACTATTCATTTGCGCTACACATAAGAGCTGATCTGCATGTCACCCACAAATGATAGATCTCACCTCATTGTCTATATTTAGACCATTGGGTGCAAGTGTATCCATGGTGATGATGGCCCTCAGTTCTTCCTTATTAATGTGCCTATTATAGTCCCCTCCCCTCCAGTTTGGTGTCACTGATCGTATTGCTGCAAATTCTAGTCCCCTAGGATCAGAACCATGGAATGTTTTAAAATGGATGGAAATTGGATGCTCTTCACAACCCGAAATAATGTTGCATACATGTTCTCCTAACCTCTTTTTGAGGGGGTGGATGGTGCGACCTATGTATTGCCTGTTACAAGGACATGTTAGTATGTAAATGACCCCTTTGCTGTTACAGGTCCTATTATCCCTGATCCTCCATATAAATTGATTGGATGTGGATGTAATTATGTGTACTGGTTTTGTGTTCTTTTGTTTCATTTTCATACAGGCTACACATGTTCCGCAAAAGTAGAATCCTCCTTTATTGCTGTCCCTTGTATCTTTTCATGATTCGGTTATTGTTGTTTGTCTAGTTGTTCTGGGAGCTATATGGTTTTAGACCAGTTTCGTTTTGATGTCCGGTGCTTTGTGGAACACTATCTTGGGGACATTAGGGAGTGCTTCTGCTAGTGTGTCATCTTGCATTAATATTGGCTAGTGTTTTTTTATGATCTGTTTTACCCGGGAGGCTTGGCCGCTGTAGTCTGTTGCAAAGTAGATCTCTTTATTGTCAAGATTGTCCACTGTCTTTGTTTTGTTCTTATATTGCAACAAAGATTCCCTATCTGCCTTTCTAAATCTGTCATAGGCTTGCTCGACTCTAGTGCCCTCATATTTCTTCCCTTGTAATTGCATTCTCAATTTGTTCCCTTGTTCTAGGTAGTCACTCTCTCTAGAACAGTTCCGTTTGATTCTTTGAAACTGACTTATGGGGATACTATTTAGCCAATCTGGATGATGACCGCTGTTTGCAAAAATGAAACTGTTGACATCAACAGGTTTACTGTGAGTGTTGGTGTGTATCTTGTTATCTGCAATAAAGATATTAAGATCAAGAAATGTCACATTTGTTTTACTATACTGACTAGTAAATTGTAAGTTGTGTTCATTGTTGTTGATGTAACCAATAAAATTTTGTACAGATGTCTCTTCTCCCTGCCATACAAAAAAGACATCATCTATGAACCTGGTCCATAGGACGAGGTTTGTGTCAAGCTCGCTGTTGGCCCATATATACTGATCTTCCCAGTGGCTCATAAACAAATTTGCGTAGCTCGGCGCAAACCTCGTCCCCATAGCTGTCCCGGTTACTTGCAAGTAATAATCATTATTAAACCATACATAGTTGTGAGTCAAAATATACTTTATGCTGTCAACTATGAAATCACTCTGTTTTGATGTCATTAATGGGTCTTGGTCCAAAAAATGTTTTGCACTTTCAGTTCTTAATGAATGTTGGATGACTGAGTATAGTGAGGTGACATCACTAGTCCCTAGCCAGTAATTATCTTGCCAGGTGATGTTACTTAGTTTACATAGAATGTCAATTGTATCCCTTAAGTATGATTTCTGTGACTTCACGTATGGTTGTAGAAATGTATCTACGTACTGGGATAAGTTGGATGTTAGTGATTGTATACCCGAAATTATGGGTCTACCTGGTGGATTTATTGGGTCTTTGTGTATTTTCAGCAAATGGTAAAAAACCGGAATAACTGGGTGATTTGTATCTAGAAATTCAAACTCTTTACTGGTCAAAATCCCCTCATTCAGTCCCACTCTCAAATGTTGTCTTAATTCTTCTTGAATCAGACACCTATAGAATGTATATCGATCAGTAGGATTTTATATGGAACAAACTGTATCCAGGATCAAATAGAAACCTACGATCTGAGATAGACAACAGGCAGACATTAATTGAGTGACTGAACAGCCCCCAATCCGCATATGTTAATAAGGACCAATCAGATTTGAAGGTGGGCAACATAAGGGCACTTAACCACCTCCTTATCAACTACCTTTCACTACTCCCAGAGGAAGACCTTAATGGTTGAAACGCATTGGAGACATACCAGATAAACCAACTATCACAAATCTCCTGCATGCCAAAGCAGAACTATGTGTGCAAAGAACACTGCTACTCCCATCCACTCACGGCCGAGTCACGTGACCGGCAAATCACACATGACCAGGAAGTAACAGAAGCGGACAAGGGAGAACGGATCAGGACGACACAGATGGGCGCCCACCTCCGCCATCGCTGAATGGAAGACAGGACACTTGAGCAGAAGGAGGAGGGATCTGGCCACACGGGAGGACAGACAGACAGGTAAGTCTCTGATATAGGAGGGGGAAGCCGGATCAGGTCAGGAGTGATCGCGTCCGACGATTCCCCTCCCCAGACAGGGGAGTGACAGGTTACTCAGTTGAAGTGCAGGATACAGTCTTTAATTAGACGTATCACTCACTTCACTGTACCCTGCATGACCCAGGTCCGGAGATCCTGCACTGCCACCCAGGTGGTTCTCCTCTCTTCTGAAAAGAAGAAAGCCCGGGCACCATCTATTGGAACACATCATTTGGACAATTGTATCTGGACTTTTATAGGTGACACAGCGGGACGCCGCTAGCCCTATACACATCCACCCCAAGGACTGTATCATCCCCCAAATTCCTACCAAGAGTTCACAGACAGTGTACACAATCGCCACCAATTAGCATTTACAAATCAACCACACAGCAGTTTCTTTGCATTGCGGACCATTGTGATTGTATATGTATTTTTCACATGTTATTTTAACAATTAAATAACAAGATTTATTTTTTTTATGCCGTACTGTCATTTCCACTTTGTATAGCTAATTGTAGTATCAAGACACGTGAATCAGGCATTGGCCTTAACCCAGCAGAATATATAAGAGTTCAAAAGGGATAGCGCTGTTACTCATTTCTTTGTATAATTATACAAAGTTACATTAATTAAACAAACTAATTAAATATACAGAAGCTAACCCCTAATAAATAATCACTACTTATCCAATAAGATCTTGGCGACAGTAATGGCCCTTTGGTCTCTCGCTTACATAAGCCTGTGAGTAGTGAGTGAAATGATCGGTGATCACTAATTTGGATGACTTTTTCTCCTCTCTAGACTTTATAGTTAGGAAATCTATACATACTAAATCCAATGGGCCATCTGAAGAGATATTCTTAAGTGTTGCATTCTTTGTGGGCAAGGTCTTTCGGAGAATGCAGATGCCACAGTTGGTACAATAGCAAGTCACATCTTCTACCATTTTAGGCCAATAAAACTGATCCACAATTAATGTAAAGGTCTTGTCTATTCCAAAATGGTCATTGTACAAGGATTTAAGTACAATGGAGAGGTATGTTTGCTGCAACACTAGCTCTTCTTTTATTTTTCCCTCCTTGGAAACTTTCCCCCTACACTACAGTCCTCTCCTGATTTTGAGAAGGCTAAACTGTCTGCAGAGCAATCAAACTCGAGGGTTATCAGCAGATATCATCGGAGGGCGCTTTAGACCTTTCATCACAGCTTGTTTAACCTCCTGAATATATGGATCCACTTTTTGCTCATCTTCTAGCTGGCTGCGGCTTATTCTTTGGAGATCTCCCATCTCCACCTTAGATAGCCAGCAATAAGCTAACGGAAGTGCCTTACCTGTGGCTCCTAACACTTTAATAAAGTTCTTGGCTATTTGTTTAGCTGAGGTCTGATAGCATAATTCTCTTCCCTCTACCTTCAGAGGCTAATACCTCTACCCATGCTTCCTCTTAAGAACCATCCGGTTCCCGTTGCAGCCTTGAGAATGCATCCGCACCAATGTTACTAGTCACTGGTCTATATTTTAAGCAAAAATGATATACTGAAAGGGCTGCCAACCACCTATGCCCTGTGGCATCCAATTTAGCCATTGTGTGAACATAAGTGAGGGGTTTATTATTGGTGTGGACTTCAAAGGACACACCATACAAGTAATCATATAATTTGTCTGCCACCTCCCATTTTAAAGCTAAAAATTCTATCTTACGAGCGGGGTAGTTCCACTCACTAGGTGATAATTCTTGACTGATATAAGAGACCGGACGCAATTGAGTGTCATGCTGCTAATATAAGACCCTTCAAGAGACACGTCTATATGCAGAATGTAAGGTCAGGATGGGTCAGCGTATGCCAAGACCAGCATATTGGTGAACCTTTCCTTCAATTCCAGAAAGGCTTGCTCACATTGTTGAGTCCAACACTCACCAAACTCTTCGTTAACCCGATAAAAAGGGCCTGGCTCACTTTTCTTATTTCTGAGTGAAGATTATTTCAAAGGAGGATACTTAGTGAGGTTTGTCAAGGGCTTTGCTATTTTAGAAAATTTTGGCACAAATTGTCTATAGTATCCACAAAACCCTAAAAAGGAACGTAATTCTTTTAGTTTGGTTGGCCTAGGCCATTCTTTCACTGCTTCCACTTTAGACGGATCAGGAGCTATCCCCACTTGGCTGACGATATGAACGATATACTTCAGTTTTCTGGCATATTTTACACTTTTCCAAAGATGGCTTAAATTCGTGGGCAATGAGACAATCTAACACCTTCAAAAGCCGCCGATTGTGCTCCTCTAATGTTTTACCAAATATGTACCAAATTCTAAAGACAGAAAAAAGAAATTGTTCAATATGAGGATAATTGCTTAATAAAATATAACTTTTAATAATACTTTATTGTAAAAAAAACCTTTTTCAGTGAAATATTAAAACCATATGAAGAGATACAAAAGTAGTGAAGACTAAATGAAAGAAGTGAAAAATTAAAAATGTCACTGACACACTGTATGCTGCTTTTTTATAATAGTTTATTATGTACTACTATGGTTATTTACATTCCTCATGATTGATTCATGTGTGAGAAATTTGAACAGACAGAAAAGTGCCTATAAAGGTAAATTGGTCAGTTACACTATCATGAGCTGGCACTTACTTATAGTGCATGTGTGTATATATGGATATATATATACATATATATATATATATATATATATATATATATGTAATGTATCCCTTGTATTAAGTTGGATTAGGTCATAAATCAAAACAGGAGTGCAATAGCACTAATCTAGCTGTACTTATTAGTGTAAAATTACTGTTGATGTATCACCAATAAATACACACGGTACATATATTATTATATGAGTGCTTGACTGTCCTCCAAAATCCCCCATGCTGTATAAGTGGATATAGAGAGATGCACTAGTTAATTTAATCAGTCCATATCAGTGCTGATTTGTGAGTTGCAAATTATCTCCAATGTTACTGTGAATTAATAATGTATGATATATATTATTATACAGTGATGTTGTTATCATATTCAAATTCACGTTCACATTGGTTCAGTGCTAATACTCCATCAATGAATTCAATGAAACAGGGTACAATAGATAGATGAATTCTAACTAGGTTGTTATTCTATTGCTATGTTTCATTGTATCCAAATACAATGATATCATCAAGATACACCACCACTTCTCAGAGATCCATATCTCCAACGGTCTTTTCCAAACTCCTCTGAAAAGTTACAGGAGCTCCCTTGGTTCCCTGGGGCATTCGTAAAAATTAAAAAACAAACAATAGGCAAATGAATGCCGTTTCCTTAGCATCCTTAGGGTCCATTAAGATCTGATAAAAATCCACTTTTCAGACCTAGCACTGAGAACCATTGACTTGTGCTTTCTATTATGCTGTGGAAAGCACAAGACGGGACTCACCTGTGTGAAACCCAAGTAAGGGGCAAATAACAAGTCCAGCTGCTTCTTACCTGGCTGTGCCTTGACTCTCCATATTTTCCATTCAGCTTTCAAAAAGAGGAAGCAATTATAGCTGATGTGCCACCTGACTGTCTCATTCTCATTCTGTCACTAGCACTGAACGTGACCTATGACCCGGATATGAAGGAAAGACAGAGTATATAAAGCAGACCCTGGAAACAAGTGTCACAACTACCTTGAATAGAGTGATATCTCTCGAAACACATTGGTGGAATTGTGACTGAATTATCCAGTGGAGGAGCTATCCAGGATTGGTCCCTTGATAAAGGAGCCTGCGAGAGGTTTCCGCAGACCTCCACCATTTATACATCTACAGGCCCATTTACTAGGGACATCCGGTAATTCTCCAACTTTTAACCAGTTGTATCCTATGTACATATTTTTTATTGTGCAGTTTACTATCACTGATATACTGTACTTAGGGCCTGATTCAGAGCCACTCGTAAGCGGCAGCTCGTTCGCTCCGAGCGATGTTTGCCCAACTGCGCATGCGTACGGATCGTTATACGCATGCGCGAACCAGTCAGTGCGGCCGAAATTCATGTGCTCGCAAAATAGAGAATGCCTGATAATTTGAGTGACAGGATGAGGCGTATGTGGGTGGTAACAGGGGAAGGTGCTTGAAAACGGGGAGTGGAGATCCGGTCGCAGGCGTGCTTAAAGGTCAAAATGGGCGTTTTATGGGTGTGCATAATTAAAACAGCAGCGTCATTGACCACATCACTGGGTTTTTTTTAAGCCAGAACTGCTCGCAAAATTGTGGTAGCAAAAACCAACCACAAGAATAGCGAGCAGCTCATACCCAGTTCGATGTACTCGATTAATCTAATAAATAGCGGACATGACGTAGGATGCGAGCGGCCAGGGGGCGTAGTTTCCCAAAAAACGACCGCAAGTTTTGTTCGCTCGTTCAGACCTAGAGGCGTGAACAGACCGCAAACAGCGAAAGGTTCATTTGAATAGCCACCCCTATTTTGAGGACGAGCGAGCGCAAATAGCGTCCGGCTCTGAATCAGGCCCTTAGTTTATTCCTTTACAATTTCCATTATTTAAAATAAGTGTGAATTTGTTACATTTGGTCTTTGCATATTTTATAGTATACATGTTATGAATTGGCTACCAGCTAGTCAGGCTACGACTGTAGGAAGTATATTTTTTCATGAGTTTATGTCACTAGCGCGATCGGGTTTTCACCATTTTGTTATTACTGTGCACAGGTGGTCTTGGGTGCCAATTTAGATTACCTGGTTGCAGCTGTTAAAGTGTCAGTGCGCGCAGGTTATGGCAGAAAACCATATTTTTGTTTAAACACTACAAAGCATAACTTCTGAAAATAGATTGAGAAGTCTATAACATGTCTATTGCACACTAGGTAGCCTACAGTATGACTCTAGTCCTAATTCATGGAGTAGCCACAATTCATATTTCGCTGAAGAATGTTCTCTGAAATAGTTTGTTTAGGCTGAATAGCAGTTAGTATGCTATACGTTCAGGGTAGTACCCTAAATCATATCCTGAGGACGGGTACCTTGGTAACTTGGTAAATGTGCACAGCCGGAAATCTTGTAGTATTGTTGGCTACTGTAGTGGCTGAATTTTATAGCTATTTCCTTGAAATACAAATAGTCAGCAATATTCTTACTACAGTCAGTCTTTTAAAGTTGAATCACGGTCCCAGGGATTAGTTAGTGTAATAATAGTAACTACCATGGATTCACTGTACAGTTTATCTCAATCCTATTCCTCCCCCAGCCCTTTTTCTACTTGACTGTTATAAGAGTTTTATGAGTGTGACTCCTTAGTGATGACCAATGAAGTCCCATTACATACTGCGATGCAATCTGCCTTCAGACTGCCAGCTATCTCAGTAGTATTAGCAGTGAAGATTGAAATGAGTGAACATAATGTCTGCACAGCGAGTTCCTGGTAGATATGTATTATTATATCCTATTAATAATACTCTTTATGCGGCAATTATAGTGTCCCTAAAAGCTTCACTCCCTCACAAATTATCAAACTAAATTCCTCCTGAAGCAGCTGAAACCAGTGTTTTTTATTCACCTCACTATGATCTAGTGCTGCAGTTCTCAAACTGTGCATTGCAACCCCAAAGCGGGTTGCGGCCATCACAGCTTGGGGTCCTGACTCACATGGGGTCAGAGTAATAACTCCTTGGATTACTCAGCCAGTGATCCGAGGAAACTGAAATCAGAGGAAATGTCTGTTACTTCAGACTCCTCTGATCACTGGCTAAGAGATCCGAGGAGTCATCAGACACCCCTGGTCAAGTGCTCAGCATCTTCTGCCCTCCCGGCAGCAGTCAACAGCCCCACCCCACCCCCAGTCATCAGTGTCTCATGTCCTCCCTCCCAGCAGTAGTCAGCAGCCCTGCCCCCAACACAGTGCTCAGCATCTCCTGTCCTGTCCTCTCACCCAGCAGCAGTCAGCAGCTGAAGCTGACACACAGGCATCCAGCACCAGCAGCGTACAGACCCAGAGGAGCCAGCTGCCATGCTCTCTGTGAAGATGTTTTTAAGTAAGCACAGCCTGGGGTGGGGGGACACAGAATGTGTGATGATTGCTGTGGAAGTGTAAGAAACAGCAGCAGGGGAGCATGAGGAGCAAAGAGGGGAGAACTGAGCACAGACTCTATGGGGGAACAGTGGAGCACAAAGTGTGGAATGTGGAGGGGAACAGAAAAGAAACACATTTATTAAACACCCATTGGTTCTCCTTGTCACCCACTTCCTCCTCATTCACCAACTGCCTCCCCCTGTCACCTGCTGCCTCCCCCTGTCACCCGCTGCCTCTCCCTGTCACCCGCTGCCTCTCCCAGTCACCCGCTGCCTCCCCCTGTCACGCACTGCCTCCCCCCGCCACCCATTCCCTCATCCTGCCACCCACTGCCTCTTCCTGTCACCCATTGCCTTCCCCTATCAACCACTGCTTAACTGCCACTCTCTGAATCTCCCCGCCACCCTCTGCTTCTCCCTGTCACCCTCCGACTCACTACCTCCCCCTGTTACCCACTGTCACTATCTGCCTCCTGCTTCCTCACTCTGGTCCTGCTTCCTCACTCTGGCATCCCAGTCACCCTATGCCTCTCCCTGCCGCCCACAACCTCTCCATCATCCTCTACCCCCCCTGTGACTCTGTTTTTCTGTCACCCACTGCCTTCTACATCACCCTTTACCTCCCCAGTCACGCACTGTCTTTCTCCAATCATTCTCTGCCTCTCCTTGCAGGGACAGGGGGCCTCAAAAGCAGCGTCTGTTTTGTGTGCTCCGTAATGCTACTGTGCATGCATGGTCTGCTGACCATGCATATGTGGCTGCCATTCTGCGGTAACTTGCTAGGGTCCTGTAATAATTTTTTATCGTTAGACGGGGTCCCACAGCAAAAGAGAACACCTGGTCTAGTGTAATAATGCCTAGTTATTAACTGGGCTAACCACCTGCATTGTATGGCTGCCTCCAGCTGACTATTTATGTCAGTCAGGCAAACCTCTAGCAACTGCATCGACCTCCTGCCTTCTCAGCTGGGCTGCTCCACTGCTGATTGGCTTGCTCTAGCCACCACCTCTCCCTTCAGCTGACAGAGGTCCCTGTGTCACCCAGCTCTGTGACTGAACTCCTCTAACTCTGCTACCTCAGCGGCTGGATGCCTCTGTGGCTACCACTCTGGTCTAACACTGATACTGCAGGTTCTGCCCACATTGCCTTGACTGAGCCTGTTACCCCCGTCGCCGCTGTTACGTCAGCCCTTAAACTAGACAGCGTGGAAGTTACCAAGTCAGTCAGCTCTGGAGGGGGAAAAGGAGAATTTATAACCTTGCTTACCTGTCTGCACGGTCTCCCTTATCCTTCCCACCTATAGTCCATTGCCCTGTCCCACGCGAGCCTTCTGGAACTGTCCTTCCATGCTGTGTATGAGGTCCATTCAATCACTTTCTCCGGGGGCATGTTTCACCTTTTCACACTGTACATAGTATAAATATACACAGTTACATTAATTAAACAAAGTCATTAAATATACAAAAGCTAACCCTAATAAATAATCACTACTCCTTATCCTAATTTTAATAGAAACCCCACTTAATTAACTGAACACATGCAGATACTATAAAATCCTAAAATTTGGACATATACACATATATTTCTACTTTCCTTCACATATTTTACACCCCACTAGCACATGCAGGGGGGGGTTTCTATGTACCGAGAAACCCCCCCTGACCGACCAAATTTTTGTTTTCAGATATGGAGACAGCCTTGTCTCGATCTCTGCACCATACTCGGGCCACCCACTATCGGCGCTGCCCAGTCGCTACCTCTACAGCTGTCAGTGCTTCCGCGGCAGGTGGCTTTCATACCACCTGACACAGAAGCGCTGGCAGCTGAATTGGCAGTTGCCGGGCAGTGCGCCGCTATCACAGCCCTCCCAGAGGGAGCTAGAAATAGGGAAGCTCACGGCCGCAACCGCCCAGCAGCAGCAGCCCGGCACCTAGGAAGTGTGTAAGTATGCTATGGATCCTGTGTTTGAGCATGGAAGGCACCGGATTGTAACTATGCTTGTTTAAAGTTTTTAGCTATTTTTTGTGGAGTGCCGCTTTCAGGATATTATATATATATATATATATATATATATATATAGAACAAGGGTACTGTTAATAGCGCTACACCAAGAATTATCTGTGTTTAAGTCCTTTAAAATGAATTCTTCCAAAAATACACTCCCCGTGTGACAGGTGGCCGCCAATTTTCTCCTGAGAGACTGTTGTTGTATTGTCTCAAATAGTAGTAGAGTATCTAAAAAAGGAGGTGAGAAAAGGCGCTCTCTGGTGTAGTATTTTAGAAATATTTGAATTTTCAAGATAAGTATTTCAAGTACCTTCATCAATTAAAAAACAGGCACATCAGGGGTCTTAGTGTGGAGCCAGCGTGTACTCGTTCTCAAAAAGAATCCCAGAATCGACAGATAACTTTATCAAGTGTGCCCTCGGAATTCTGAAACAATCACTTTGGTTCCGCTCCCCCCCGTACATTCAATGGTGGAACCTCCTCACACCTCCTCTCGCCCTGCCGCTGCTGCATTGGATGCAAGGTACTTGAAATACTTATCTTGAAAATTCAAATATTTCTAAAATACTACACCAGAGAGCGCCTTTTCTCACCTCCTTTTTTAGATATATATATATATATATATGTGTGTGTAGAGTGTAGACATACATAATGGGAACCCCTCCCTAAGAATCCTGCATTTGCACCTGCACCCCATATGGATTATTTATCTCTCCCTTTCCCATGCTTACTAAAGGGTGTTACACTAAAATTAATGTATTAATCATAAAAGGGACATGAATCAAAATGTCCTTCATCTCAGCATTAACATACATATTGCCTAGCTGCTTACTGCTTGTCTTAGTGCTGAAATGTATAAAAACAACAGTCTCTGAAGAGGTGTTGCATTTAGTTACTTTGGGGGAGATGTATCAAGCTGTGGAGAGAGAGATAAAGTACCAACCAATCAGCTCCTGTGTTTGAAAACTGACAGTTTGGAGCTGATTGGTTGGTAGTTTGGGAGCGCTGTATGAACTGGTGATATTGGGGAGGAGTGATACACTGGTCTACAAAAATAAACTTTTTTACTTTCACAGAAATAAACAGAATCTAAATGTATTTTTTGTGCTGAGTTTGAACATGCATTCAGTTTTTTCCATCGGGCAGGTTTTTTTTGTGACATATGTTTAAAGTTTTATGAAATTAGTACTTCTGTAAGTCTAAATGATAAATATACACCTCATTCTGGCAGACCTAAAAAGTTGTAGATGATTTCCGGGCATATTTTGCCTTTGGGATGTCTCTCTTTATGGTCCAGCAATAGCCAGCCAGAATACTAGAACTCCATTTGCCTTGGTACCTCTTTTCCATCGTAGAAATCTGCTGATGGAAACGCTCGCCATGCTCATCACTGACAGCCCCAAGATTTTCTGGGAAGTCTAGGTGTTTATCCAAGACGTGAAGTTTTAAAGACAGGTTGCATCCCACTAGATCACTCACTATGGGGGGAATTCAATGTGATGATGAATAGCCGCGCTGTTTGGGCAGGCTAAAGGATTTCTTCTCGCACCCTCTGCTTTATGATTTCCAAGAAAACAAGAACAGATATTTTTTTAATTACAACCAGGCTGCTTTTTTTCAGTGGATTCAACAGTTCCTGAACTGAACTAAATCCATCACTGATCTTATTTGTGGCCCTATAAAAATTCCTTCTTTCAGTTTTGCATCACTTACTTTTGGAAATTTAGATTTTAAATGCATGAATGCAGCAGAGTTTTTATCAATTGTTTTTACAAATTGTTTCATCAGTCCTAGTTTAATATGCACTGGAGGTAAATACACTTTTCCAGGATCCACTATAGGGGTATTTAACACATTTTTCTGCCAAGGAATAAGAGATTCACATTTAGGCCATTGTTTTCTAATGTAGTGAGACTCCCTATCCCTGCTACCCCATTCACACAATACACAGCAAAATTTGTCACTCCAGCAGACCTTCATGAGCCACTCCAGCCCCCCTCTCTTTCCGGGCCATTCTAGTCCAGCCACCTTCCTCCACACTCACTCCCACTCCATGGGCCACTCCAGCGCCCCCACATGTCACAAATAAAATTAAATTTAAAAAACAAAAACCCCACAGCTCGTACCTTGTTGCAGATTGTCTGTATCATGTAGGTAGGCTACAGCGTCTGCGACCGTGTCCTCCTCGTAGCTGCAGGCTCAGTCACAAGTTGAGCCCACCTCCTGTTTGCAGTGTGACATTACCACATCACCCATACATGCCTCCGGAATGAAGCAGACTGCTGCCACAAAGGACGAGCCTCCTCTGAACAGCTGCGCGCCTATCAGAGGAGGTTGCCAGTGTCAGTCAGGGGAGCCAGCAGGGAAGCCGTATCAGAACAGTGGAAGAGCCGCTTGTGGCTCAAGAGCCATAGGTTGGCCACCGCTGGTTTGGGCAAAACCACATGGTAATGTAATACCAGATGGTGAAAAACATCCAATATTATCACTTGATAAAATAGCTTAATGCTGAATAGCACTGGGCTATTAGATAAGGTAAAGTACCATTATTTTATGTGTGGCTTAAAAAACAAAACCCACACATACTATAGAATCTACAAAAGAACTTTAACAAAACATGTTCTATGATAAATGTTCCCCATAGTGGGAGCTTTCCATTACACCTTTCAACTTTGTAACTATGGGCCCCATTTACAAACGAAGGGAAATACCAGCGGCAATTTTCGTTTAGTATCACTGTGATACAAATGAAAATTCCACAGGTATTTAGTAATACTTACCCCTCCGGCAAGGTCCCGCGAAGTCCACCAGAGTCCTCGTCCTCGGCGAGGTCCTCAGCTGGGCTGCTGGCAGTCATACGCTGCCAGCGACGGAGCTCCAGAGTCATGCACATGTGCATGACAGGGAGACCCGGCAGTACCTGGAAGGCTTCGCTAAAGCTGGAAAGGCACCGCCGGGTCTCCATTGCGGCAATGGGGCCCGCATCGTTCTCGCCATCTAAACGATGGCGAGAGCGATGCAGTAATCTAAGATTACCACTGTTTACTATATACAGAAAAGCGGCATAACCCCTTTTGCAAGCGCTAAAGGGGTTACTCTTCGTTTGTAAATGGGGCCCCATAATTGATAGCTGACACTAAATTTTAAATCTGATAAATAATAAATATTAAAAAATTTGCAGTAGAAAATTACGTTAACTTGCAGTAGCAGAAAAACCACTTAATGAATTTAAAGAGCAATCAAACACGTATCAAAAGCAATTATATCAAAGGTGTCATTACATTTCACTGGCATGCATTTGTTTCCTCCATCTAACGTGCTGTATATATTTCCACATGTCAGTTTCTAATTAAAGATTTATATTAGGCTTCCAATTTACTTTCAAAGCAAAAGACACAACTAAATATTTTCAGGACAACAATAGTTTTTTTTTTTTAGTCAAAAATGTATCTTGCACGCTGAAAATTCCTAGTTTTCTATAAATGCACCCAAATATTAAGCAACACACGTGGATTTTACATGTGGATATGGTGCAGTTTGCATCTTCTAATGAGCTAAATAGATTTGTAGATTAGTATGGACCCACGTGCAAACAGTAGAATTTATTTTGCAGGATGTTCTTATTTAAATGTAAATAACTTTTAAGGTGCTTTATATGGATGTTCATGCATAGAGTGAAAGCTGTGCTAGTAAAAATCTCAACATCATAATTTTTTTATGACAAAATAATGAATATAAATTAATCTTGCTTAATAATTACAGTCAGAAACAGAGAATTTAGACACAGTTTAAAAAGCCTTATATTGGCTTGGATTAAAATAATCTTGCATCTTTTATCATTGCATCATATGGAATCTTAAATGCACTAATCAGAGTCACAGGGGTCTATATAGAAGGGATGCAGTCGGGAAGCCGACGGACAGAATCCCGAGCGCCGGCTTCCCGATTGTCTAATCCTGGCAAGGGTTAAATGGCAGGCATCGAAATCCTGCCGCCTGTCATTATACCTACGCCGGGAGCCCGACACACAGCTTACCGATCGAAGGTAAGCCGGTGCGGACAGCCGCGGGGGGGGGGAGGGGGTAGGTTTAGGGCTTAGGCGAGGGGAAGGGTGGTTAGGGTTAGGCACCCCCGGGGGGAGGTTAGGGTTAGGCACCCCCCCGGGGACTTAGGTTTAGGCGGTGGAGAAGGGGAGGGTTAGGTTTAGGCACTTAGAGGGGGGATTAAGGTTAGGCACTTGGGGGGGGAGGTTAGGGTTAGGCACCCCTAAGGGAGGGTTAGGGGGTAGAATAGGGTTAGGAAATACTTACCTTGGACGATTAGGATATTCACCCCTGTCGGAATTTGAACTGCCGGCCATGTGGCCAGCGGTTAATCATACCGAACCCATATAGAGTACTAAGCCATGGAGAGAGATAAGGTAGATGGAGATAAATTACCAAATCGGCACCTGTCATTTTTTAAACACAGCCTGTAAAGTGACAGGAGCTGATTGGCTGAAGTGACAGGGCTTAGGGCCTCATTCAGATTCGCTCGCAAGCACTATGCGCCTGCAAGCGGGTCGATGGCCGGGCAGTGCGCATGCGCGAACCCCGGAGCGAGAAATCACCGCTCCGGTGCTCGCATCCAAACGGGGCGGCTGTCAGTGTTGATCAACAGCTCGCCCCGTTTGGTAGGCGTGTCGGGGGGGGTGGCTGACCAAACGGAGGCATTCCCGAAGGAACGCCTGCCGTTTGGGGGCTGATGTCAGTGGTGAGCTTCTGGCTCTATTAGAGCCGGAAGCTCACTGGGGCTTGCGATGGACGAGACCCTATCACAAGGGTCTCGTCGCAAGCCTGATGGTCGAGATCATCTGGCCGCTCGCCAAAGCTGTGGGTTGTCAAAGCTATGCAAGCGGCCAGGAGGCCGAAACAAAAAAAAAAACGCCCTGATTCAGAGCGAGCGCTCTAAAAGAGCGTCCGGCTCTGAATCAGGGCCTTAGTACATAGACCCCTAGGAATACCTACATTTTGTATAAATGAGAAGTATAGTAGACTAATAAGGAAATAGTACAATAAAATAAACCTATAAATGAATAAAGGTCACCATTTAGGGACAAAAACTGTCCCAATGTTTTATGAGTGCGAAACACATGGGAAAATCATTTAGACTGAACCTGGTTCTCCATTGCTTACTCAGCTGTGCCAGGTGAGACATACAGTATCCACGAATAGCATGTCTCCAAAATATATGCTTTAGTGAATTAGAAATACCTAGCAAATCAATATAGTCTTAAAACTGCCTAAGATAAGAGCTTCCAACAAACTAGAAGAATATAACTAAAAACTGGAACATGATGTTGGCGAGATAAAATTAAATTTAAAGAGTAATTAGCTAGGATTCTTCATGAATTGATGATTTTTGAATCATTATCATTCACAAGTGATAGGATCTTGCAGAATAATGGAATGTAACTGGAGATAGTTGAAAATATCAATATGAGATGCCCTATCAGCTATAGATAATTTAATGTAGCGAAATGTAATGCCAATAACCGGTATATAAGAAATGTAACCATATAAAGATCGCCTTCTTTATAAAGATTAGCTACTTAACAAAATATTGGAAGACATTACAATGGACTTACTGGAAGGTATACAAATATTAATAGAGACCAAATAGAAATTAGATATTTTCAAAAAATTTAGATTTAATGACGATAAACAATGGAATGATGTCTGAAAGTTTTTAAGAATAGAACCTTTAATAAAGTTCAATGAATTGACTCCAAGCACATTTTTCCACATAGTAGACAAAAAGAATTATTATGGCACCAAGACCATTATTTTATGTATTTCTCAATTTTCTTATACTGTATATCATTGTTTGACATAAAACTGACTCCAACACTTCATAAATAGACAAAACATATAAGAAAGTCTTCAGAATTTTTTTTGTATCTCATAATGTAGAAGCTGCAGATAGGGAAATAATTTTTTTTTTCTAGGAAAAGGATTCAAATTTGTACAGTCTTTAAAACCCAATTTCTTAGATATTTTGAATCAACATGCAACATTTTTTGTATTATATGCATGTGTCTTAAATTGGTGATAGATAGGCAATAGTTTGCAGCAATACCTTAATGTGCATTATGCATTTTATTAGAGATGTGCGTGGACCCCCATGTTTTGGTTTTAGTTTTGGAACTGGATCTGGATTCATCTTCGTGTTTTGGTTTTGCAAAACCACCCTCATGTGTTTTGGTTTTGGATCTGTATTTAAAAATAAAAAAATAAAAAAACAGCTAAAATCATGTAATTGGACCTGTTTACATGCAAACCAAAACCCAAGCTCAGTTTTTAAAACCGGGACTCAACTCAATTCGGAACCACAAAATGATTCCAAACTAGGACTCGATTCATCCAGGAACCACTAAATTCGGTTGTTGTCAGTACTCTGGGAACTGGACCCACACATCTCTACATTATATGCAATTTACGATTAGAAATTAATTTACAAAACTCCTCCAGATCAGTGATCAATTGGCCAATCCCCTATTTTAGGTGGTTAAATGGAACTTAAATACCATCTGTGGAATACTTCTATGCCTCCAATGTCACTGGTTTTGTGGGAAATGCATTAGGTGATTTTAACACCTTGTTGAATTGATGGAAATTGTTACTTCAATACAATAGATATAGGACCTCATTCAGAGCCGCTCGCAAAATGTGAGCGCTAGCTCTGAATGAGGGTGGCTGCATCCATTTTCTGATCCAGACTCCTGGCCGCTCGCTAGGCTGTGGGTTACCACCCACAGCTTTAACGAGCGACCAGGATCATGGTCGCGATGGTCCAGACCATCGCGACCATCGGGGCTTGCGATGAGACCCTTGTGGTAATGTCTCGTCTGCTGCAAGCCCCAGAGAGCTTTCAGCTCTAATAGAGCCAGAAGCTCTCCCACTGACATCACTGGTGATGTCAGTGGGGCCGCCCACAAACGTCAGGCGTTTGCTTGGGAACATCTCCGTTTGTGAAGCCACCCCCCGCCACGCCTACAAAACGGGGCGAGCTTTCAATCAACATCGACAGCCGTCCCTTTTGTAGTGAGCCACGGAGCGAGAGAATTTGTCTCTCGCTCCGGGGCTTGCGCACGCACAGTGCGGCCATTGCGCGTGCGCACAGCCAAACATCGACCTGCTTGCGAGATCATCGGCTCTTGCGAGACCCATAGTTTACAAACTATTCATAAACAGTGGACATAATGTATATCACTTTGCACAGTCAACCAAGTATCTAGACAAATATATTAATTGAAAAAGGAGTAAGGAGTTGTGAGCCAAGTTTCAGTCTGGATTAATTTTTAGCAACGGGGGCAGAGCCTAATGCAGGGGCAGAGTCTAACAGCAAGAGCGGTTCTGTGAGGTTCAGGTCTCCCTGCAGAGTCAGCTTACTGGCTTAATTAAAATTGGGGCACATACCGCTTGCACCGCTACCGATCAGATCACCAGGGTGATCCGCACTTCTACAGCTACTGTGTCACACAGTGTGCTGTTGCAGCAGTTGGTTACTGAGATCACTGACAGCCTGTGCAGGCACAGCAGGAAGGGAGAGCACAGAGTAGAGTTCATGGCAAACAGTCTTGGGTCAAGTGTTCTATTACCAGCGGAGTGGACAATGAGCTGCCAGTAATCACAGGCGAATCCCAAACCTTGCCAGAGCTGGATTGCGGGCAACTCTCCCAGTCCCCCTCCCTCTTCCAAACTCATGGACGAATCACCGGCACTCAGTCCCACTCTTGTGAGAACATAAATGGAAAGGGAGTGCAGGATAGGGCTTCTTCCCTCACACTTGGCAATCTCAGAGCTTTTTAAAGCTGCTGCTGTCAGTCACTTTTGCCTCAAAGGATCTCCCCACTGTCTGGGCCCAGCAAGTATTTTTAGTATAAAACATGATTAATTCTCACTACTGTATTTTATCAGTACAGGTTGAGTGTCCCATATCCAAAATGCTTGGGACCAGGGTTATTTTGGATATTGAAATATTCCATATTTTGGAATATTTGCATATCATAATGAGATATCCTGGGAATGGCACCCAAATCTAACACAGAATACATTTATGTTTCATATACACCTTATACACACAGCCAGCAGGTCATTTTATACAATATTTTCAATAATTTTGTGGCTCAAACAAAGTTTGTGTACATACAGTACATGAAATTCATTTGTTTCATTTACACCTTATACACACAGCCTGAAGGTAATTTTATACTTTATTTTTAATAATTTTGTGCCTTAAACAAAGTTTGTGTACATTGAACTATCAAAAAGCAAAGGTGTCACTATCTCAGTCATGCTAAACCAATCCTGTATTTTGTAATATTTGGATTTGGAAGACTCAACCTGTATTGCTGTTAGTGTGAATATTGTCTTCAATGGGCGTATTTATAATTTTTTTCAGCCAGCCCCTGAAAATAAAGATTCCTTATTGGTGCAATTCGTACAATAAGAAATATTTATTTTGCTAACATACAATTATTCTGATGAGCCAGACCCGACAATCAGTGAGAGTTATAGTGATCACATATGTGAAAACCTTACTTCCTGCTTTGCCCTCAGCTGCGTTACTCTGCATGTGCCGACTATACATGCGCCTACTGTACATGCGCCTTTGGATACTACAAATATGCTTTAATAAATATGCCGCTTAGTATTATGAATTGCAGACAGCCAAACAATTTCCCTATTACAGCTATTATACAACCGAGGAGGGGACCTTGCTTGGCTGAAGGGCAGTGGAGACTAATATGAGACTAAGTGACTGATCCTGAGTCGGATACCCCGGCATCCATGTCTGTGTATTTTGCCAGTCACACATCTGTGTCTTTATGCAAATATCTCTACAAACTCTTCCCTGGTGTACATCAACATGTATGAATGTGCAAGGGCTGAGATGCCCACTTTGAGCAGCTCTGGACTCTGCAATCACGTTTGTTACATTTTTAGATGCCACCATCGATCATACCATGAAAACTTGCACCAGTCCATGGTAGGTGCAGATTCTCCATCAGCGATAAATTGTATATTCGACCACTGCAGCGACACACCCACAACACTCTCATAACATGGCCATAACTATCTCCGTGCGTCTGAATAGCCATTTTCTGTTCCTCCTACCCTCTCCCTCCACACATTAAACTGTCGGTCTCCAGCATCATGTTTCTCCATCAGCAATCACTGCTTCTCTCCTCATGTGTCTGCAGCCAGGAACTGTCCTGCTTCCTGCACCCACATCACTGATACACACAACCTGACACCAACAATGAATTCTTATTGGATAATGTAGTTCTAGCTCTGTTATAATGCAGTGTTTTCCCACTAATCACTCTCTCAATTATTATATACCTTATGATTTCACTCTACCATGCCTAACTTCTTCTATGAACCATCACTTTGCATTGCTCCAAATTGCTTCCTCTACACCTTCATTCCTCCTCCACCCCCTCTTAACTAACTTATTCTCCACTTAACCCACTTGCCTCCATTTTTATCCGCTCTAGTATCCCATTTCTTATAATATCTTCTAGCTTAAAAATGTGAAATGAATCCGCACTGATCCTAATAATTATTTATTAAACTCTTCACCCTTCCTTTATCTTATCTATTTTGGGTACTTATATTCACCAGATCATAATCATATTTTGTCTTTCCATTATTAATTGGAAAGAATGCATATTTTCTGCCACCCTTAGTTACATCCCCTCACCTACCTACTCTTGCCACAATACACTCCTAACCCATACATCTTCCTCCTACCAGGGCCGGCTCTAGGGGTGTTCGACCAGTGCAGTCGAACAGGGATGCCACCCATAGAGGGCGCAACCCTCCCCAACATCCCGCTGTTCCACCCGTGGACCGAAGTGGCCCACGGATGGTCAAATCGGGAGGTTGGGGACCCCACCGCCACAGCTGTGCGCCGGTGGCGGACCCCGGAGTCTGAATGGATGTTGCGTGCGTGCACACGGCATCCATTCAGTGACGTGACAGGGGCTTGTGGAAGCCCAGCTAGTGAGGCTCCCCCCAGCCTGACATTATTTGGCCACAACACTTCACTTGATGATCACACCTAACCAATGGCTGGTCACACCCCTTTAGCGGGCCCCTTCTATGGCCTTTCCCTGGTGGGCCTTTCATGCTCCAGTCACTGGGTGGGTGTGGCTATACCCCACACTTTGGTAAAGCCCCCTAAAAAGTAATGAGAATTGAAAATGGTCATGATAGCCCAGGTAACATAGTAGGCTTCCCTACTTGACTGGCATAGCACAGCCATTAATTATTCTAACGTTTATAATTATTTGAAATTTTTTTTTATCATTTATTAATAATTTTCCACAAAACTCTGCAGAAACGATGTAATTAAATATAAGCCACAGCAGAAGTGATGCTGGTCAGTGTGCCGTTACAAAAAAAAATAATCTACCTTAAATATTTTCATTATAATAATATGTCAAATTAAGGTATACCAACCTTTATAAATGCAAATGATGGCATTGACTGTTTTATTGGCTTAGACTTTTTCCTAATATATTATTGGTTTAAAAAAAAAGAAAAGAAAAATATGACAGCGACCTTAAGTGTGTTCAATCTTTTGTTTAAAAACATTAGTACAAGGACAACAGTACAAGACAGGCACAAATCATTCTCAAATCTTATCCCATCTGTACTGAATGCTTCACAGGGCTGATGGAATGTTTTGTGTTTCACCGAGATGCTGCAATAGGTACTGAACAACCTAATAGTATCTTATTTTCAAGTTAGAATTAATGACAAAGTCTGCCATTGAAAATGTAGTCCCAAGCTGTTTACTAGGCAAAACTCTGAGTTGTCATGTTACATTAAACATCACTGCAGTTGCTGCCCCTTATTAATTATGATGCCTCCTGCTGAACTATTGCTTTGTTCCAAATCTGCTTCCTATTTGGAATCACAGCTTCTTCTAAAAAAAATAGATCATAATGAAAGCAGCCCATTACACCTTCGCACTTTCATTTATACCAACGGCAGACAAACGAGCCGTCACAAAGTCCTGGATCTGTTGCACATAGTCGTACATAAACAAGATATTTTTTTTCTTTTAAAAAAAAGTAAGGAGTCTATATGATATATACAAGTGTACATCTCTGAACACCAAATGCTGATCAAAAAGGCCAAGTCCTACAGTATGTTATATGAATGGAAAAAAATACCAGTGTACATGTTTTGATGCACAAAACAGAATGTTCAAATGTTTCGTTGAAGATTTCCAGGAAAGCACATAAGGGCCTCATAAGGGCCAAGGATTGTGCACAGTGAGCTCCTCTGTGTCACTGTCAGTCTAGCCATGTTTGTAATGAAGTGTGTGTGAATCGCACCAGTGTTTGTTGCTTTCGGTTACATCTTGTACATTCCAGCTATTAAGTGAAGGCAAGAGGCCAATCTAGGGAAGATCAACAATGGATCAGCTATGCTACCATTCATAACGCTTGGGATGGCTAAACATATCATTGCAGACATTTAAGACCTTATTCAGAGTTGCAAGAAATCAGAATTGCAAAATTAGTGTGCAAAAATAATCCCTGTTAGTGACCTATTCACTGTCACTTATATACTCAAGTCTGAAGTTGTGTCTTCAACCCCTGTCATACCTGGGTCTGATGTGACTGCAGTACAACCAGTGGTGGATTTTACCTATGGGCTTCAGGGCTGCAGCCCCCCCCCCTCCCCAACGACCATTGTGAGCCAGTTGCAGTCCGTGACTGCACTGGATAAACTGTGACTGGCAGTGGTTTCCCATTGGAAGTGCCACCTGCCAGTCACTTACGAGACAGGCATCCCCAGGGGGAGTTGTTGTCTTCCCCTGGGACTGCCAGTCCAAGCTGGGATTAGCAGAGAGCAGCTTCCAGGTACCAGTACAGATGTACTATGGAAAAAAAAATATGCCAGTGCCCACTTCTGAAGGTCCTGCGGCCAGCTTTGTATCTCCTTGGTCTATTAAGTAGCTGGAAAAGTCTAGTCTGGTGATACAACTTCCAGAAAGTAGTTTTAAAATATACTAGCAATGATGGTAGAGAAACTTACAGTTGCCTGGTTTCTGTTTTCTGATGGTAGCTTTGAATACCATCAGAAAAAAATATACAAGCCAGCAAAAATGAGTGATCATACTGTATATGTAATGGAATTAATATGAAATCCTGGCACTCAGAATGCCAGCTGTCAATATACCGACAGTGGCATCCCTATGCTCAGGATCCAGACAAGGGTGTGGTAAGTATGTTAATCATCCCCCCTTCTCCCCCTAACCCTTCTTTTCTGTATAGTAACACTAACCCCCCCCCCAACCTAACGCTCCCCATTAGCACCTAAACCTAACCCTCCTTCCTTGGTGCCTAAACCTAACCCTCCCCCCTTAGTGCCTAACCCCCCCAGTGGAGCCTAACCCTAACCCACCCCCAGGGGTACCAAACCCTAACCTAACCCCTCCCGTAGCCTAACCCTAATGAAGCATAAACCTAACCCTCCCTCCCACGGCTAAGACCTAGCAAGCTATTCTTACCATCGGTATTCCAGCTGTCAGAATTCTGGCGTCTGGATGTCCACTACTGTTGGTATTCAGGCACCGGTCTTCTGGCCGGGTAGTGGAATTCCTGTGCCAGGAATTCATCAGCTGGGAGCTGGGTGTAGGTATGTTAACTACATCCCATTACAATACTCTAATATACACCAGTATATAATTAAATTAGATTAACGGATTGTTGCCTAGATCAAATCTGATGGCACTTAAGTAATCAAAGTCTAGAGTATGCTACCACCTATTGTGGCCACCCTGGTGAAGAAAAGTCTTCAAAATCTCCAACTACATGCACACTTAGCACTTGTCTAATTAAATGAACAGTAGCTTCACAAAACTCATAATAATTGGATACACCTTAATGGGGACACTCTGAGCACAGCCTAACACTGTTGACAGACTTACTGTATTGTAATGCTCCAGGTCAGAATAATATCCATCCTATGTGATTCCTGTATAACATGTACCCTCTGTTTTATCTTTTATTGAATGTGACAATATTACATTATAAAAAATGCCCTCAAGGCTGCACGGCATCACATGTATTTTTATCAAAGTAACTGGTAAAAGGACACCATTTGTCACTGGTCTACAAATTTTTATAAAAGATCTTTTTTCCATTTATTTCAGTTCCTTTTTTCCATTGAAATGCATAGTCCTTTGAAGAAAAAATAAAATCTTACTCATCTCACTGGTTTTCAGGAAATTTGTAGTACTTGAAACAATTATTTTTTATTTATTTTTATTTTGCAAATTGGCCTTTGATACAGTGCATATGAGTACAAGAGTAGTGCTCGGTTTCCTTCACTGCATGTTCCAAAAGTGGAGTGGTGGGGAAACATTATGTGAGATTTGCTCTATTCACAGTCCCCTTGCCATTTAAGCTCTCCCAACATTCTCCATATATCACATATGCATACTTCAAGTTCTCCCCCCACAACAGGTTCCTAATTGATGAGCATCTGTTGAAGGAGGGTTCTGGTCTTTATAGCAGTTGCCATTTATGATTGCTCCATGTTGGAAGGGAATTCGATGATTACTTTCACTGATCTTGTCAACAGTTCTCTGCACATTCTACACATCCACAATGCACTACACAGCAGCCAGTGTAGTGCATTGGAACACTTTGACCTTCTCCTCCACCCAACAGTGAGGCAGAGTACAGTAAGTGCTCCTGAGAAGGGTGGAATGGGAGAGCAGAGTGAAATGGGACATAAAACACAATAAAATCCTAAATGTGACATATACTGTAGTTCCCCAAATTTGCGATAATCCTGATAGATTTAGGACAGTTGGCAGACTGTGCTGCTTTCTTCTACCTAATTTTGCAGCTTTAGAAACAGAGAATTTGACAGCAGATAAGAACCACGTGGTCCATCTAGTCTGAACTTTTTAAAAACTTTTGGTAACCTCAACTCTATTTGATCCTTAGTTCTTTGTAAGGATATCCTTATGCCTATCCCACGCATGTTTACATTTCTCTACTGCCTTAGCCTTTACCACCTCTGATGGGAGGCTATTTCACTTATTAACTACTTTTTCTGTGAAGTAATTTTTCCTCAAATTTCCTTTGAATCTACCACCCTCCAGTTTCAATGCATGTGTTCTAATATTTCTCTTCCTTTGAAGAATGCTTCCCTCCTGTACCTTGTTAAAACCCTTGATATATTTGAAAGTTTCTATCATGTCCCCCCTTTCCCTTATCTGCTCCAAATTATACATAGTAAGATCTTTTAGTCTTTCCTTCTTGCCCTTCTTTGTACACTCTCTAATGTATTTATATCCTTCTGGAAATATGGCCTCCAGAACTGAACACAGGAATCTTACATGAGGACGTGGGAATGATATATACAGTGGCATTATTATTTATTTATTTCTGATTCCTCCCTCCCTATGTAACCAAGCATCTGACTTGCCTTTCGTATTGCTTTGTTACATTGCTTACCTGCTTTCAAGTCAACTGAAATAGTGACTCATAAGTCCCTTTCCTCTTCTATAGTTTTCATTATAGTACCCTATAATGGGGTGTAACTAGGTATTTGAAGGCCCCATAGCAAAAGTTTATAAGAGCCCCTATATACCACCCAATGGTGAAATATGTATATAACACATGTAACTTTGACAAGGAAGATATGCTCCCCCTGCTCTGGGCCCCATAGTAGCTGCACCACTTGCAATTATGGTAGTTACGCTCATGCCCTTCATACAATATTTAGCCTTTGGGTTTTTGAAACCCAAGTGCATGATTTTGCACATTTTGACATTAAACTGTAGTTGCCACATTCTTGACCATTCCTCTAGTCTACCTAGGTCCTCAATCATTTGTTTTACCCCTCCTGGTGTGTTTACCCTGTTGCATATCTTTGTGTCATAGGTATACTTTCCCTTCAATACAATTTGCAATGTCACCAACAAAGATATTAGGAAAGCGCTGGACCAAGTACAGATCCTTTGGGTACTCCACTGGAAACATTTCCCTCTTTAGACTACACTCCATTTACTATGACTCTTTGTTTTCTATGTTCTAACCAAGTTCTTATCGATTCAACCGTTTTATCGTCCAATCCTCTTGCTTTCGAGTTTATTTAAAAGTCTGCGATGTGGGACTGTTTCAAAAGCCTTAATAAAATCTAGATAAGCTACATCTACCCCCCTCCACCCCTCGATCTATTACTTTAGCCACTCAGCCGAAAAAGTCAATAAGGTTTGTCATGATCTCCCCCCAATAAATCCTTGTTTGAGATCCTGCAAATTCCTGGATTTGAGTTATTCCACAATACTTTCCATTATATTGACAACCAGCTGCTGCTAGTTCTTGGAATATTAAAGTCCTGTATTGAAAACAGAATAGGTACTATTGATCGGGATATCTGATCAAAAAGGAAACAAAATAGTCCACTTTTCCTGTGACCAGCCCTTCAATCATCAATATCACCCACATTTAATGACAAGATCTTCATCCCCACATTTAGCCATATCACTAAATTACCAGTTTCAATATTAATAGCAATAATTAACCCCAAATTATTTTAATAGCTGCATTTTAAATAAACAGAGTTTTCCATATCAAAATAAATCTTTCTTAGCTGCACTCTGTCTCCACCCATGTGCACACAAGTGATAACTTTAGTTTTGTAGGAGCTGATTGGTTAGAGCACCATTTAAGATTAATAAGGAGTGATAACAAGAATATCACTTGTTGATAAATCTGGGCCTAAGGGTTTCAAATTAGTGCTGGAAAATATCAATGTTAAAATAAGTGTAACATGGAACTAAGGAGCTGATTCAGACCGGACGCTAAGAAGCGTTTGCTCGTAGCTGACGATGGTTTGCATTGTGCGCATACGTACGCAGTGCATGTGCGCGAACCACTGCGAAAGATCGGGAAGCAGAGTGAGTGACAAGAGAAGCCATTTGTGGGTGGTAACAGGGCCTGGCCACTATAAACGGGGGAGTGGAGGTGCGAACGCAGGCGTGCCTGAGCGTCTTAGCGCCGTTTCAGAGCCGTGCATAATTAACAGGCAGCGTCACAGTACATGTCACCTGGCTGGTTTTTACACTGAAGTGCTCGCAGTGCTTGCGATAGGGTATAATCAACCTCAAGCGCTGCCAATGCTCCCGATGGTACCCGATGTACCGATGGTTACATACACTTCCTGGAGATGACGTGTGCAAGTGGGCATCTGAAGACAGGCTGGTGGGCATCTGCATACACAAAGCAATCACACGCCAAGACATAGTGGGCGTGCTTATACCTTGCCAAGAGTTTGCCTGCCTTGCCATCACTTGGCCGAATTTGCATACTTTGAGATTGAGCGTACGCATCTAGCATCCGAGTCTGAATCAGCTCCTAAGTTCAGAGTATCATAGGGCTGACAATCAGGATTTAAAACCCATGGACTGTAGGACTGGATAACAGATTTATGTTCCCTTTAAGACTGTAGTTTAGTTTTGATGGACAGTTTGTACTGAGCCAATGGTTGTGCTGGAGCTTTGGGTGTGGGCTTTAGTGAGCTATACTGTAATGTTGTTTGTGTTGGGGCGGGGCCTCTTTGAACCTGTTTTCCCTCCTTCCTTCCCTTCTCTTGCTGTTATAATATTTAAAAGTTTTCAGATGTGCTCTCTTCATAAAGTTACTCTGTGGACACACTACCTACACGGAGTTATGACATCATCTGCCTGGGTGTGTTTGTCTTTATGCACTACCAAACCTTTTCTCTATCCTTTTAAAAGTTAGAAGTTACAATTCGAAATTTTAATTGTCAAAACAAATTTGAACAATTTAACGCCATACTGTTATCTGTCGTTTTTATTATACTATACTAATAACATGGTTTATACTAGGGGTGTGCACCGGCCACTTTTCGTGTTTTGTGTTTTGGTTTTGGATCTGGATCTTTCTTCGTGTTTTGGATCTGGATTGGTTTTGCCAAAACCACCCTTCAGTGTTTTGGGTTCTGGGTTTTGTGTTTTGGATCTGTATTTTTTTGAAAAAAAGCATAAAAACAGCTAAAATCACAGAATTTGTAGGTTTTTCTGCTCCTATGCTATTATTAACCTCAATAACCTTAATTTCCACTCATTTCCAGTCTATTCTGAACACCTCACACCTCACAATAGTGTTTTTATGTCCAAAAGGTTGCACCGAGGTAGTTGGATGACTATGCTAAGCGACACGAGTGGGCGGCACAAACACGTGACCCATCTAGGCGAGAAACTACAGTGGCAGACAGGATGGCAGTTTGAAAAACTAGGCCCCAAACTGTACATAATGCAAAGAAAAAAAAGAGGTGCAAGATGGAATTGTCCTTGGGCCCTCCCACCCACCCTTATGTTGTATAAACAGGACATGCACACTTTAACAAACCAATCATTTCAGTGCCAGGGTCTGCCCCACAACTGTGGCTGAAATGATTGGTTCGTTTGGGCCCCCACAAAACAAGCTGGCAATTAATCTGTCCCTGCACAAACTGGCTCTACGGAGGCAAGATGTCATCCTCATCCTCCTCATCCACCGATTCCTCACCCTCTTCAGTGTGTACATCCTCATCCTCACAGAGTATTAATTCGTCCCCGCTGGAACCACAGGTCTCTCTGTACGTTCTGGAGGCTGGTCTCCCTGGAAGAGTTGATAATTCATTTTATGAACATCATCTTCTCCACATTTTTGTGGAAGCAACCTCCTACGCCTTTCGCTGACAAGGTTCCCGGCTGCACTAAACACTCTTTCGAAGTACACACTGGAGCGGGGCAACTCAGGTAAAATAGAGCCAGTTTGTACAGGGACCTCCAAATTGCTTCTTTTTCCTGCCAGTACAGGTACGGACTGTCTGACATGCCTACTTGGATGCTGTCACCGATGTAATCCTTTAACAGACAGACGCACGCTTGTCGCTGCTGCTTTAAGGATGCAGGTGCGGCTACAGCCCACACATTTCACAAAGACCGAAAAAAAAATAGCAATATTTTTATTGTTTGTGTAGCACACTTTGAGGGTGTCACCACCCTTTAACAGACAGACGCACGCTTGTCGCTGCTGCTTTGAGGATGCAAGTGCGGCTACAACCCACACAATTCACAAAGACAGAAAAAAAAGAAGAATATTTTTATTGTTTGTGTAGCACACTTTGAGGGTGTCACCACCCTTTAACAGACAGACGCACGCTTGTCGCTGCTGCTTTGAGGATGCAGGTGGAATCTAGACGGGATTTGGAACCGGGGTCACACTACCTCCATCAATTGTCTAAATCCCACTGCACTAATGGCGGATACCGGACGCACGTCTAACACCAACATAGAAGTCAAGGCCTCAGTTATACGTTTTGCTTCAGGATGACTGCTGTCGTACTTCATCCTCATCGCTAGGGACTGTTGGAGGGTCAATTGTTTAGTAAAAGTAGTGATGTTCCTACTTCCTCTCTGGGATGATGAACAACTCCCAGCAGCAGCAATAGCACTAGGAGGAAGTGGTTCTTGATCTTTCCCTATTTTATTTTTATCGGAGAAAGTTTGTTCCTCCATTTATGTTATATTGATATATACGTGCGGCTAAAGCGCACACAAACACAGAAAATATTTTTTTATTTTTGCTGGAGAGTAGTGCACTTTGTGGGTTACACCACCCTTTAAGAAATGAGCCAGCCGGCTCTTTACTTATGGGACACAGGCGCACGCTTGGCGCTGCTCCTTTGTTGATGCACGTGCAGCCACAGTGCACACAAGTCACAAACACAGAAAATATATATTTTTTTGGTTTGGAGTGTACTTTGGGGGTTACAGCACCCTTTAACGGTCAAGCCAGCCGGCCCTTTACTTATGACACAGGCGCACGCTTGGCACTACTTTGTTGATGCACGTGCGGCTACTGCGCACACAGTTCACAAACACAGAAAATATATATTTTTTTGGTTTGGACTGGAGTGTACTTTGGGGGTTACAGCACCCTTTAACGGTCAAGCCAGCCGGCCCTTTACTTATGACACAGGCGCACGCTTGGCACTACTTTGTTGATGCACGTGCGGCTACTGCGCACACAATTCACAAACACAGAAAATATATATTTTTTTGGTTTGGACTGGAGTGTACTTTGGGGGTTACAGCACCCTTTAACGGTCAAGCCAGCCGGCCCTTTACTTATGACACAGGCATAAAGACAGAAAAAAAAAAAGAATATTTTTATTGTTTGTGTAGCACACTTTGAGGGTGTCACCACCCTTTAACAGACAGACGCACGCTTGTCGCTGCTGCTTTAAGGATGCAGGTGCGGCTACAGCCCACACATTTCACAAAGACCGAAAAAAAAAGAACAATATTTTAATTGTTTGTGTAGCACACTTTGAGGGTGTCACCACCCTTTAACAGACAGACGCACGCTTGTCGCTGCTGCTTTAAGGATGCAGGTGCGGCTACAGCCCACACAATTCACAAAGACAGAAAAATGAAGAATATTTTTATTGTTTGTGTAGCACACTTTGAGGGTGTCACCACCCTCTAACAGACAGACGCACGCTTGTCGCTGCTGCTTTGAGGATGCAAGTGCGGCTACATCGCACACAAGTCACAAACACATTAAAAAAATAGTTTTTTATTTTTTGGAGCACTTTGAGAGTTACACCACCCTTTAACAGACAGACGCACGCTTGTCGCTGCTGCTTTAAGGATGCAGGTGCGGCTACAGCCCACACAATTCACAAAGACAGAAAAAAGAAGAATATTTTTATTGTTTGTGTAGCACACTTTGAGGGTGTCACCACCCTTTAACAGACAGACGCACGCTTGTCGCTGCTGCTTTGAGGATGCAAGTGCGGCTACATCGCACACAAGTCACAAACACATTAAAAAAATATTTTTTTATTTTTTGGAGCACTTTGAGAGTTACACCACCCTTTAACAGACAGACGCACGCTTGTCGCTGCTGCTTTGAGGATGCAAGTGCGGCTACAGCCCACACAATTCACAAAGACAGAAAAAAAAAGAACAATATTTTAATTGTTTGTGTAGCACACTTTGAGGGTGTCACCAACCTTTAACAGACAGACGCACGCTTGTCGCTGCTGCTTTAAGGATGCAGGTGCGGCTACAGCACACACATTTCACAAAGACAGAAAAAAAAAGAATAATATTTTTATTGTTTGTGTAGCACACTTTGAGGGTGTCACCACCATTTAACAGACAGACGCACGCTTGTCGCTGCTGCTTTGAGGATGCAAGTGGAATCTAGACGGGATTTGGAACCGAGGACACACTACCTCCATCAATTGTCTAAATCCCACTGCACTAATGGCGGATACCGGACGCACGTCTAACACCAACATAGCAGTCAAGGCCTCAGTTATACGTTTTGCTTCAGGATGACTGCTGTCGTACTTCATCCTCATCGCTAGGGACTGTTGGAGGGTCAATTGTTTAGTAAAAGTAGTGATGTTCCTACTTTCTCTCTGGGATGATGAACAACTCCCAGCAGCAGCAACAGCACTAGGAGGAAGTGGTTCTTGATCTTTCCCTATTTTATTTTTATCGGAGAAAGTTTGGTCCTCCATTTATGTTATATTGATATATACGTGCGGCTAAAGCGCACACAAACACAGAAAATATTTTTTTATTTTTGCCGGAGAGTAGTGCACTTTGGGGGTTACACCACCCTTTAAGAAATGAGCCAGCCGGCTCTTTACTTATGGGACACAGGCGCACGCTTGGCGCTGCTCCTTTGTTGATGCACGTGCAGCCACAGTGCACACAAGTCACAAACACAGAAAATATATATTTTTTTGGTTTGGAGTGTACTTTGGGGGTTACAGAACCCTTTAACGGTCAAGCCAGCCGGCCCTTTACTTATGACACAGGCGCACGCTTGGCACTACTTTGTTGATGCACGTGCGGCTACTGCGCACACAATTCACAAACACAGAAAATAATATTTTTTTTGGTTTGGACTGGAGTGTACTTTCGGGGGTTACAGCACCCTTAACGGTCAAGCCAGCCGGCCCTTTACTTATGACACAGGCGCACGCTTGGCACTACTTTGTTGATGCACGTGCGGCTACTGCGCACACAATTCACAAACACAGAAAATTATTTTTTTTTTGGTTTGGACTGGAGTGTACTTTGGGGGTTACAGCACCCTTTAACGGTCAAGCCAGCCGGCCCTTTACTTATGACACAGGCGCACGCTTGGCACTACTTTGTTGATGCACGTGCGGCTACTGCGCACACAATTCACAAACACAGAAAATAATTTTTTTTTTGGTTTGGACTGGAGTGTACTTTCGGGGGTTACAGCACCCTTAACGGTCAAGCCAGCCGGCCCTTTACTTATGACACAGGCGCACGCTTGGCACTACTTTGTTGATGCACGTGCGGCTACTGCGCACACAATTCACAAACACAGAAAATAAATTTTTTTTTGGTTTGGACTGGAGTGTACTTTGGGGGTTACAGCACCCTTTAACGGTCAAGCCAGCCGGCCCTTTACTTATGACACAGGCGCACGCTTGGCACTACTTTGTTGATGCACGTGCGGCTACTGCGCACACAATTCATAAACACAGAAAATTATTTTTTTTTTGGTTTGGACTGGAGTGTACTTTCGGGGGTTACAGTACCCTTAACGGTCAAGCCAGCCGGCCCTTTACTTATGACACAGGCGCACGCTTGGCACTACTTTGTTGATGCATGTGCGGCTACTGCGCACACAATTCACAAACACAGAAAATATATTATTTTTTTAGCACTTGGGGGGAGCACCCCTGATGGACAGAGCACCCCCTGGACAACACTACAGCACCCCTTTAGGACTGGGACACTGTACAGGACTTTGGAGTGGACACAGCCCCTATGGAGAACTGACTGCACAACACAGTCCAGCCAGCCCCTATGGACTTTGAAGTAGTGGACACAGCCCCTATTAACAACAGCAGCACAGCACAACACAGCCAGCCCCTATGGACTTTGAAGTAGTGGACAACAGCAGCACTACACTACACTACACTACACAGCCCAGCCAGCCCTAACTCCCACCCTCCCTCTTCACTGTCCACAGCCGAGTGCGAAAATGGCGCCGACGCGGGTACCTTATATAGGATCCAAAACCCGCAAGACTCGGAAGGCGGGATGATGACGTTTTGCCTCGATTTCAGATCCGAGTCAGGCGGGAAAAGTCGAGCCTGACTCGGATCGGACTCGGATCGGGGGTGCTCGAGGGGGTTCGGATTTCAGAAATCCGAACCCGCTCACCCCTAGTTTATACCTATACAGATGGTTTTTATTCATGGGCTTATCAGCATTATGGAGTTTATATATCAATAAATAAACATGCAATATATGCATGGTGTAAAGTTTACCTTGATTAAGTCTTTCCTTGGCTATTGGAAACAAAATTCTTATTCTGTATATGCTAAAAACTGCACTTTGTCTGCTTGAAAATTATGTTGTTGAAAAAAAATGTTTGTATTGACCTTGAATATATCACATAAATCCAGTCGAATATTGGTTAGATCAAAAAGCTTAGAAAAGGATGCATTGGAAATAAAGTTTACAGTGCACAAATCATTACATTTGATTTATTAGCTCATTTACAAGCTTGTCTTTGAATTCTTGACATATTTTAGCGACACAAATTTTCGATATGCTGTTAATGTTATTCTCCTAGCGAAAGAGTAAATAAATATATAATCACACTGCAAATTTTACTTAGAAACAAATCAATAATGTGTATTAGTATTCCAATAAACAGCTTTAAAAAATCTAAAGATATATTACATAGTTTGGGCTCTGCTTTGTGATTTCTGCTTCTGCTTGTTGCAGGATTTGTGGGTGGAGGGTTATTTAAATAAAAGAAAGTTTAAAATATGTTGCCAAATGTCACAGAATGTATTCCTTTGTTTCATCAATCCCTCTTGTATCTCTTGATCATTCCAATGCCTCAAAAAAAGCACTTGCAATTGACCTTACCGGTGTAGGTGTGGATTTTTTATGTAATTTTTTCCATTTTATCAAAGCTAAAAGATGGAATCTATACCCAGACCTTCTAAAATAGTAAATATATTGTGCTATCAGAAACTGTATATATAAATAAGTACCAAGACATTAAACTGAATAGGTAATTATAATACACTTGTGCATGTATAATATTATTATATTACTATTATTATTACCTTTAATTTCTACATATTTCTACATATCATGTAGTGCTATACATGGAGGGGATCACGATCATGATACAAACAACATACAGTAAAATGGCATGGAAATGGCCAAATGAGCTTCCAATCTAAAATGTGTACAACAATATATTGTGAATGCTCATAGGATTTAGGTGGTGATCAAAATCACCTTCTGTCATGGTTTGTACGAAGCATACTCGCCCTTTAATAATCTAATGGTGACAGGTACGGAGAGAAACACCCTATGCTAATTTATATCCCTACATGGGGGGTGCCATTGATACTACATGTGTACATTAGTTATGCATACAGAAGAGGAAAAAAGAAGCCATTTGCCACCAGGCACACTGGTACAAAATGTACTCTGAAACATAACTTTTAAAATATATTTCTGCTAATAAATGTGATTATGATAGCACAATTTATTAAAAAAACAGTGAAATAGAAAGTGAGATAACAAAAAAAGAGATAAAAGATAAAAAAAATAATAGCAATATTTAATCACTGCAACTGTTCTGTGTCACAATGGTAAATTTACAATATAATATCAGGGATTATCAAGAAATCTCTGTAGCCACAATTTTTGACACATTCAGCAAAATGCGAGTAGGAGTTTCTTTTTACAGTATGTGTCTGGTCTCCCACCAATACATTTAGATAGTTTGTCAGACGTACCTACAAAAGGATATGCTAGACAATATTCACCTTTAACATGCTATTGCAGAACCTTTTTATTTCAGCCCTCTCTATCTAAATTTACAATTTTATAAACTAGACAATCTACAGCTTTAAATGAGTGACTACTTTTTTTATTTGACACTAGATGGGTAGAGATATGGGCTGTAGATCCCACCTATCTGTGGTTTTTGTGTGTATACTGTTCAGCTATTGTCTTGTAATCACCAGATAGTAACTAATAAGGAGCACATCGTCTGAAAGAGGAGACTCCCCTCTTTCAAGACAAGGTGTGCCCAGGTGTGGGCAGGCCAGTATGGGGGAGATAGGGTACAATGTGCCCTTTCCCATCTATGGAAAACAAATATTTTCTGTAGCGCTGAGCAAAAGTGTTTGGTAATGAAGGGTAATCACCAGAAAATACCTGCTAAAGGGTCCACATCATTTGAAAGAGCAGGCTCCCCTCTTTAAAATATCGGTCTAAGTTACCAGCATCATTATGGAGGTAACAGTTCACATAGTGCCCTTTTCTCATATATGGAAAACATTAGTTTAACATTGGGTAACATTGTCCAGAGATCAAAGATTATCACCAGAAAATAGCTGCTAAGTGTCATTATGGGGTTAAGAGGGCACATAGTGCCCTTCCCTCATATACAGAAAACATTTGTTTAAAATTGGGTAACATTGTTCAATGATCATAGGTGATTACCAGACAATAAGTTCTGAAGGGACCCATCACTTGAAAGAAAGTACCCTCACTTTCTAAATTGACTGCCCCTGATCTTATGGCTGCCAGATTGGGGTGGGGGGAGACCTGCCCCATCCCTGGAATCCATGCTTTTTCGGCAGTGCTGGAGGTTTTGTATGATGATCACACTGATCGGAATCGGTATGTAAGGCTGGCGGTTGGGATGTCTCCTGTCAGAATACCGACAGGGGCATCCCGATGGTTGGTATCCCGACAGGGGTCGGTAAGTATACTTAGCCTGACCCTAACCCTCCCCACCCCGCACCCAAACTGTTATCCCCCCCATTAGTGCCTAAATCTAAGTCTCCCCCCTTTGTGCCTAAACCTAACCCTCCCCCTTAGTGCCTAACCCTAACCTCCCCAGTGATGCCTAACCCTAACCCTTCCCCCTAGGGATGCCTAACCCTAACCTCCAAACCCAAAACCTAATGCTAACCCCGCTATGCTATCTAAACCTATCCCTCCCACCCCATGGCTAACACTAAGGTCGTCCTGGACTTACCTCGATTGGGCTGGCATTCTTTTGTGTAATTTGACACCTATGCATCGGGATAGAGACCGGCGGCATCACAGCCACCGGTCTCATAACTACATCCCGACTGATCAGTGGAAATAATCTGTATGGGGGGCAGTTAGTTTGAAAGAAAGGACTCCCCTCTCTCAAGTGAGTGTGCTCTCATCTTAGTAATGGGTGAGATTAGGGAGATACAGGGACTTAAAGTCCCTCACCCCATATTTATTATCCATTTTTTTCTCTACAAAAGGGATATCGCATTGTGCTCCGGCCTTACACCTAGCGCCTGCCAGGACTCTGCACCGATCTTTAGGACTGGTAGGAGAAAGGTAATAACTTTTTTTTAGCACAGTCCCTCACAGTCTAGCTGTATATATGTAGGATGAGCCCCAGTTATCCACAGCCAAAGGGTTAAAATAAGTATACAGTAAGTGTTTAATATTTAGATCTTAATTAGAGATAAATGCAGACCCCATATTTTGCTTTGGTTTTGGCAAAACCACCCTCAACTGTATTGGTTTTGGATCTGAATTTCTTAAATTGATAAAAACAGCTAAAAGCATAAATTTGGGTCTGTTTTTGTTCCTCCAGTATTATTAATCTTAATAACAATCAGTCAATTTTGACCACCTAACAGCTCACAACATCGTTTTCCCACATACTGGCAAAAAGCTGAAGCTAGCTGTCTGTCTAAATAAAGTGACAGAGCAGCGGCACAATCATATGGCAGTTTAAAAAAGAATAAAGCACATCTAGGAAACAAACAGTAATAGCATTGCAGTGGTAGACAGGATGGCAGTTTAATATAAACTACAGTATACAATGCTACTGACTGTTTTTCACTAATTAAAAAACAGATCAGAGACCTGAGGCCCGCACAGGTAAATGGGAGTAGAGTACTTAGTGGAAGCCAGGTAAAACAGTGATTGATTGATTACAGTGTTGATATAACTATAAAAAATTTGAGAAATGGAAAACACTATTACAAAATAAGCATACAAAATCCCAATGAGATTGATTGATTTATTAATTTAATGATTACAGTACTAATATATATCACGATAAAGAAAAAAAATTATAAATGGAACAAACTATAAAAAATCATCCAAAATCCCAATGAGATTGATTGATTGTGATTGATTACAGTGTTAATATAACTATAATTTAAGAAAAACAGATAAATGGAAAACACTATTACAAAACAAGCATCCAAAATCCCACTGATATTGATTGACTGATTGATTATAGTACTAAATTAATATAAACATAAAGAAAAAACAATTTGATACATGGAACAAACTATTAAAAAACAAGCATACAAAATCTCATTGAGATTTTATAAAGTGGAAACCGAATTCAAATTGCAAATCACAGATCTCAGGATTCAAGGCAGAGTAACAGCCTGTTCAAAGTCGATAATTAATAATTAGATGATTATATTATTTGATGATACTACTGAATCTGCTGAGAGGCTGCAGGAAACGGGGCCTATATGCCTGGATGAGAAGCTGGTGATGGATGGCATTGCAAGATACAAAAGAACATGAACACCTAAGTGAAGTACAGTAATATACACTGCCTGACAAACACACAATCTTGGCAAAGCCCATAATGAAAAGTAGTGATGATGGAATTGTCCTTTGGACCTCCTACCCACCCTTTTGTTGTATATTAATAAGGACATACACAGCTTATCAAAAGAAGCACTTAAGTGACAGGGACTGCCATTGTTGTGGCTAAAGTGCTTGGCTTGTTTGGTCCCCCACAAAACAAGCTACCAATGGACTTAAGGAGGCTCACAGTTTTTTTTAATTACCTCTACAGTTGAACAATGTCATTATCATCCTTGCCCTTATCAGTGTTGTTAATATCATCCTCATACAATATTAACTTATCCCCACTGGAATCCACAATTAAAGAGGTATCTGTACTTTGTTGTAATTAGCGGCAAAGGTCTTCTGCATAGAATTGTAGAACATCAGTTTTTCCACAATTTTAGGAAGTAGCCTCCTACGCTGATCACTCACAAGGTTCTCGGCTGTACTGAATACTCTTTCCGAGTACACACTGGAGGGTGGAGTTTGTACAAGGGGCTCCAAATTATTATTTTTTTCCTCCCAGTATTCAAAGGGAATTTGTGACATGCTAATTTGTAAATTTGTCATTAAAATAATCCTCCACCATTCTATTGATGCCCACTGTATAAGATTGAGTCATGGTACAGGTAGCAATATTTTTGGGCAATTCTTTTAAGCCTAACCAGATGTGATAATGGTGTTTCACTGTGGTGCGCTGACTTGACTCATCCTTATCACCAGTGGGTCTCTTGGTAAAGGTCAGTGTGACCGGACGCCTTTTGTCTATGCCGGCCCTGGTCACGGGTTAGCGCTTTCGGACTCCCACTCACCGTCAGTGACCGCCTGTCACTGACTCTGCCCACTGCGCTGTGGGCATGTAACGATGCTGCCACCACCAAACTCTACCATCGATGTTTGGAACAGCTTTTTACATTACAATCAGGCTCGTGCCTCGGCACCTGGAACTGCTTTTGATGCATATGCATTTGATTAACTGTGGACGCACCTCCTGTTTGGTGTAGGCTGTTCCCACCTGATCCCTTGCAATGGACCAGGTCTGCATGGTAGCTTGGAAAAAGGCTTGAACTAGGAGACACGGAGCTCTTACCCAGAACAGCAGGAGAACGGAATAGCGTTTTGGCACAATTCTGTTGGTCGCAGGGTACAGATATAGTCGGAGTAAAGGCAACGGTGTTTATTGCTCTCAGTCTTAAAAAAGACCCTCCCTTCGGATTGAAGGGGAATATCAGCATACATAAGATGTTACAGGAATTCTTCTCCACACAGGATTTACAAGGATGTACAATTTTACCAGGCACGAAGCCTCCATTTATGCCACTCTAATACACATTTCCACAGGGGGTAAGCCCGCCCTGTGGTTTCCAACCAATCATCATAAGTGCATGACCTGTGCATGTGCTAGCCACATGCATGTTTAACATTGTCCCTTATGGCAAGGGGGAGTGGTGACTCCCCTGTGCCTGGGCTCAACCTCGGAGCTGAGCAACACCCACGGCTCCGCTCCGTCTGGACACAGCCTGGGAAGATAAGGATCTCCCTCCAAAAATGGACTTCCAGGACTCTGCTAAGGGACCAAGCTTGCTACCCTGCCTGAGTCTGAGCTCCAGAGGTGGGCAAGTAGGGTCCCTGGGCCTGGTTTCCTGGCCACAGAAGGGAAGCTCATTTGGAGCTCCCTGCCACAGTTAGCTGGCTGCATTAGCCAGCTCCATGTGCACCTCCTCATACCACTTCCAGGCATGAGGCTGCATAGGAGAACATTTTATTCCCCTAGGGAGGAGGCTGGGGGACCCAGCAGCCCACAGAGAGCTCCGGATCCCCCTGGACCTTCACAGACCACAGGTAAGTGCCTTTTACTTTAAATTATACACTTAAAATACATTTTATTTAACATGTACCTAGGGAGTTTTTAACTGTGCCCAGTGGTGGGTTTTACCAAACCAGCCCTGCCATGCTGGGACACTGGGAGCCGTGCTCCCAGTCCCCAGCATAGGGCTCTCAGCTCTGCAGCCTGGGACCATGCCCTGGCTGCAGCAGCTGTACCTTTGTTCAGCAGCGCTCAGCTGCTGCTCCCTTTTCACCGCCCTGGGGCACCAGGAGCCAGCGCTCCTGACCCCCAGTACATGGCTACCTCAGTCTCCCCCTCAGTGCAGCGCACCGAGGGTTAAACTGCTGGCCATGCTGCCCGTTGTGCTGGAGAGCCGGGAGCTAGGTTCCCTGCCTCCAGGGGTCAGCGCGCCACATCCGTCTGGGAGGCTGGGTTGCTGGAGCACCAGGAGCCACCACTCCTGGTCTCCAGCTTGGAGCCACAGAGCATCTCCCTTGCCCATGCCCTTCCCCGGTGTAGCACACCAGGGGTTAAGTCCCTGTGCCACCACAGTGGCTTGCGTCTTTGCAGTCCAGGACAAGCTTGTCCCGGCTGAAAAGGCGTCCTGCCGCTCTGAAGTGCTGGCAGGCTGGGAGCCCTGCACCCATCCCCAGCAGTCAGCGGCCAGTGTACAGTCAGAGCACCGGGAGCAGAGCTCCCCGCTTCTGGCTGGAAGCATTGAGCGGCTCCCTTGTTCTCCCCCCGGTGTGGCACACCAGGGGTTAACGCTAAGCGCCACGGCCGCCGGAGCCAGTTTCTGGCAGCAGCGGCGCTAAGAGCCGCCCCCCAGCGGGCACACACTAGGCTGCCATGGTCTTCGTGGCGGTAGCGCTGGCAACATTAAACACATGGCGCCTAGCGCCGGCAATACATTAAATACAGGGCGCCTAGTGCCTATTTGGGCATTTAAAAAATGGCGCCACAGCACTGTGGTCAACCCCTTCAGTGCCGCGGCTGCCATTGTACATGTGGGGCCGGCTTCTGGCCACACTTCTCCCCCCCCCCTCAAGCGGGACACCAGAGGGCCATGTCCCAATGATTTGGCTCCTGGTCCCGCAGTCTCTTGGGGGGTTCAGGGAAGCTACCTGGGGTGCATTGGCTCTGGCCTGGACAGTTCATCCATATTGCAGTGGGCCTTTCCTTGTCTGTGCGCAATGTCCAAATAGTAACACTGAAGTCCAAGGCTCCACCACAACAGTCTGTCACTTTCCCTTTTGTGGGGTCAGTCGCACACATAGTGACGAAGGTGGTCCAATGCCCAAACAATTGCCAACCACTGGGTTCCAATTGTGGCATACCCCACCTCCCACTGTAGCAGTATCCTGCTCAAACAAGCATATGGCTTCTCCTGGCTCCGTACTGCTCCCAGTACGTGCAATGACGCATTAGTTCGTGCCACAATATCCTGGTCCTGAAATTGCACCATCTGTACTGGAGCTGGTATCAGAGCCTCCTTCAATGACTGGAATGCCAACTCACAAGCAGAGATCCAGTCCACTGACTTGGGAAGTCCCTCCCTGGTCAACTCTGTAAGGGTTGTCACTACAGTACTAAAGTCAGGGACAACTCGTCCGTAGGGCCTTACAGTTTCTGAGGTCAGTACCTGTCTTGGGGTTGTGGGCCAGGGACAGTTTCTGGTTGCCTCCACCCCCACTGGTTTGGGCCTACCACTGTCTCCCCCACTATATACCCTGGGAACTGCACCTCTGTAATCTCCACCTGGCATCTGACTACACTACCTGTCAGACCTGCCCTACAATCCTCCTCCAATGACCTATGACTATGGGAACCTACCCTGTCACCTAGGCCCTTGCTCACCACCTCGTCCGCTACCTGTTCCATAGAGATGGCGGACAGATCACCAGCCTCTGAGCTCTGTGTGGCATCCACCACGGGTAGGCTGCGTGTCTTCCCCGATCTACTTGGCACAAGCAGGGGACCTTGCTCCCTAACTGGCCTATCCCCTTCTACCTTCCTGGCTATCCTGTACCTTAACCCTTCCTGCCAGGTCACACTCACTGCCGCTATCCCTGGAAGGCCGCTGCCAGCTTGGCACGATATGCCTTCCAGATGTGGGTCAGCAAGCTGAGCTTCCCTGAACTCCTGCCTGGGGCCCTCACTTCCTTCTAAGTAGGGACAGTCTACAGGGGGATATGGGTTGGGATTGCTAGGGTCAGTCTGGTTGAGGTCAGTCAAAGGGAAGTCAGTGTGGTCATTCATACTCACAGCCAAAGTTGGCAAACCACTATGGACAGGAGCATCACTGGGCACCCTCACAGGATCCAAAGAGCTGGAACCAACATCCTCTGCGTTGCTAGAGGACATAGGCATACCAGACGCAAAAGGAATGCTGGGTAGATGTGCTGATCTAGCCGCTGTAATCTTTTCCTCTGGGCTGGTTGATGCTGTGGTAAGATGTGCTGGCAGTTGTCTAGCCACTGTGGTCTTTTCCTCTGGGCTGGGCTGTTCTGGTGTGGTTGATGTAGACTGTGATCCGGAAACTTGACTCTGGGCGATGGCATCAGCAAACGTGGTAACGATTGCACCACCAAGGTCATTCCCCAGGACCACATCAGTTGGAAGGCTATCCATGACAGCAACATTCCTCAACTCTGGGCCAGCTCCCCAGTCCAGGTAGACTCTCGCCACAGGTACCTCTCGCTCCATTCCGCCTGCCATGGTCACTTTGGCAGTGCGACCTGGCAGTACTGTGGCAGGATCAATTAGACAGGGGCTCACAACAGTGATTGAGACCCCAGAGTCTCTTAATCCTTGTCCCTGCAGGGGCCTCACTTGTACCATCTGCAGGTGCTGCCACATATTCTGGGGTGGCCCCTTGGCCATGCAGGTGACTCTCTCTGTAGAGTCCACCTGATTCTAACCATCCTCCATTGGACTGGCTGGAGTAGGAACAGTCTCTTTGGGCTCACCTCCCTGGGTCAGGCAAGCAAGCCGGGCTCCAGCACTCGGATTTTGGGCACGAGTCTGGAGTGCTTGGGGTGTGGGACAGTTCATCCTCAGATGTCCGCTTTTCCCACAGTCATAACACTTCTTGTCCAGTCGGGGCCTTGGTGGTCTCTGATGATTTGCAGGGACAGGACGGGGCGGTTGCTGGCCAAGAGCAGACGGGTTGGAGGATGCCCGCTTTGGGGGGTGATGAGCAGAAGAGGGGTGTTCCCCTGGTTGTACAGTCCATTGGGGTCAGCTGCTAGTCGGGCGCATCTGCCCTTGTGGCCAAATTGCCACATACTTGTCTGCTAACTGGGCCGCCATCTTCAAGCTGGGTGGCTCCTGGTCTAGCACCCACTCCTTCACCTCTGGGGCGCACCTGCAGTAGAACTGCTCTTGGCATAGCAGATCAATCAGTGCATCCCAGGTAGTGGCACCAGATCCCTTCACACACTTCACCATATACTGCCTCAGCTGGGTGGCGAACTGCTCATGGGTGCTGGTAGGGTTCTTGGGCAAGTCCCGGAACTTTTTCCTGTAGGACTCTGGAGTGACAAAGTATCGCTGTAGAAGGGCCCTTACGACTTCATCATAGTCACCGCAGTCCTCGGTGGCCACTCCTTGATAGGCCTCCAGGGCCTCTCAGGCCTCTCCATGCAGTGTGGGCACCAGGTGTCTGACCCACTCCTGCTTGGGTAAATTGTGTAGTTTACAAGTCCTTTCAAATACTTGAAAATGTCCATCAATGTCCCCATCACTGTCTTCAAACTTGGCAAACTGTATACGATCTGATCCCAGTACAGCAGTCTGCAACAGTGCTTGGGGTACCACGGCCCGTGGTGCCCGCTCGTCATGCCACATCTGAATGACTAGCATACATTCTTGTTCCGTTGCCTTTTCTCCCAATTCCGCTTGCCGCTCCGCTAGGGAATCCTTTCTGTCCCCCCTGGGACATTGGGATCCCTGCCATGCTGGGGAATGCTGAGAAACATAATTGCTGTGAGAGGGGACGGGACTTGTTGCTCTCACCACGTTCTGAGGGGCGTCCGTTGTGCCGGCCACACTTTCCACCTCCGTCTGATGCAACTCCATTCCGCTGTTATCAGTCATCCTGCGCGTTCTCCTGAACTGCAGTTACTCCTCTCCTGAGTAACTCGGCTTCTCTCACCCACCACTATGCCACCAGATGTGACCGGACGCCTTTTGTCTAGGCCAGCTCTGGTCACAGGTTAGCACTTTCGGACTCCCACTCACCATCAGTGACCGCCTGTCACTGACTCCGCCCACTGCACCATGGGCATGTAACGATGCTGCCACCACCAAACTCTACCATCGGCGTTTGGAACCGCTTTTTACGTTACAATCAGGCTCCTGCCTCGGCACCTGGAACCGCTTTTGCTGCGTATGCGTTAGATTAACTGCGGACACACCTCCGGTTTGGTGTCAGCTGTTCCCACCTGATCCCTCGCAATGGACCAGGTCTGCACGGTAGCCTGGCAGAGGGCTTGAACTAGGAGACACGGAGCTCTTACCCAGAATAGCAGGAGAACGGAATAGCATTTTGGCGCAATTCTGTTGGTCGCAAGGGTACAGATATAGTCGGAGTAAAGGCAACAGTGTTTATTGCTCTCAGTCTTAAAAAAGACCCTCCCTTCGGATTGAAGGGGAATATCAGCATACATAAGATGTTACAGGAATTCTTCTCCACACAGGATTTACAAGGTTGTACAATTTTACCAGGCATGAAGCCTCCATTTATGCCACTCTAATACACATTTCCACAGGGGGTAAGCCCGCCCTGTGGTTTCCAACCAATCATCATAAGTGAATGACCTGTGCTAGCCACATGCACGTTTAACATTGTCCCTTATGGCAAGGGGGAGTGGTGACTCCCCTGTGCCTGGGCTCAACCTCGGAGCTGAGCAACGCACACGGTTCAGCTCCATCTGGACACAGCCTGGGAAGATAAGGATCTCCCTCCAAAAACAGACTTCCAGGGATCTGCTAAGGGACCAAGCTTGCTACCCTGCCTGAGTCTGACCTCCAGAGGTGGGCAAGCAGGGTCCCCAGGCACAGTTTCCTGGCCACAGAAGGGAAGCTCATTTGGAGCTCCCTGCCACAGTTAGCTGGCTGCATTAGCCAGCTCCCTATGCACCTCCTCATACCACTTCCAGGCATGAGGCTTCATAGGAGAACATTTTATTCCCCTAGAGAGGAGGCTGGGGGACACAGCAGCCCACAGAGAGCTCTGGATCCCCCTGGACCTTCACAGACCACAGGTAAGTGCCTTTTACTTTAAATTATACACTTAAAATACAATTTATTTAACATGTACCTAGGGGGTGTGCTTTTAACTGTGCCCAGTGCTGGGCTTTACCAAACCAACCCTGCCATGCTGGGACACTGAGAGCCGAGCTCCCAGTCCCCAGCATAGGGCTCTCAGCTCTGCAGCCTGGGACCATGCCCTAGCTGCTGCAGCTGTACCTTTGTTCAGCAGCGCTCAGCTGCTGCTCCCTTTTTGCCGCCCTGGGGCACCAGGAGCCAGTGCTCCTGACCCCCAGTGCATGGCTACCTCAGTCTCCCCCTCGGTGCAGTGCACCGAGGGTTAAATTGTTGGCCATGCTGCCTGTTGTGCTGGAGAGCTGGGAGCTAGGTTCCCTGCCTCCAGGGGTCAGCATGCTGCATTCGTCTGGGAGGCTGGGTTGCTGGAGCACCAGGAGCCACCACTCCTGGTCTTCAGCTTGGAGCCGCAGAGCGTCTCCCTTGCCCCTGCCCTTCTCTGGTGTGGTTAAGTCCCTGTGCCACCACAGTGGCTTGTGCCTTTGCAGTCTGGGACAAGCTTGTCCCAGCTGCAAAGGTGTCCTGCCGCTCTGGAGTGCTGGTGGGCTGGGAGCCCTGCTCCCATCCCCAGCAGTCAGCGGCCAGTGTACAGATGGAGCGCCGGAAGCGGAGCTCCCCACCTCAGGCTGGAAGCGCTGAGTGGCTCCCTTGTTCTCCCCCCAGTGTGGCACACCGGGGGTTAACGCTAAGCGCCACGGCCGCCGGAGCCAGTTTCCAGCAACAGCGGCGCTAAGAGCCGCCCCCCCAGCGGGCACACACTAGGCTGCCGTGGTCCCTCCCTGGACCGCGGCAGCTACACAGATCTTCCCGGCAGTAGCGCGGGCAACATTAATCACATGGCGCCTAGCACCGGCAATACATTAAATACAGGATGCCTAGTGCCTATTTGGGTATTTAAAAAATGGCACTGCAGCACTGGGGTTAACCCCTTCAGTGCCGCGGCCACCATTGTACACGTGGGGCTGGCCTCAAGCCACAGTCAGTTTTTTCCTGGCATCAGCATTTGCAGAAGAAGCTGAAGTAGGAGAAGTCATCATGTCATGTGCCACTTAAGCTGACAACTTGCTGGCAAGGAGCTCTTTGCAGCTATTAAGATGTGTGTTATTTTGGAAAAAAAAATGCATTATATAGGACTTAAAACTAGGATCAAGCATGGTTGGAAAAATATAGTGATTCCAATTGCAAGATGTTGTATACTTTTTGGTCCTGGCAAATCAAATAAAGAACTCTATCTACAAGTCCAACATACTTAGTGAAATCGCTTAGTTTCATCTCCTCTTTCAGCTGCTCTAACTGAAAGAGGAGATGATACTGTAGTTTAATTAAGGGTATGATCTGATCAATCAATGAAGTGAGTTCAGACACTGCTAGTCTGTTTTAAATGGTTTCAATATTTTGCATAAAACAGAGTATTCTCTCTGTGCTGGAGTAAGGTACATTCCTCCACCTCTCCCTATGTCATGGCTTGTTGGTTTGGATGACTTGTTGCTGTTCCTCTAGTTGCTGAAGCATATAAAAGGTGGAATTTCACCTGGTTACTATCTCTTGCTTTAGTTGGTGGAATGGCAAATTGAACTGTTCTTGCAGCTGCTGCAATCTTTTACATGTGTTTGCTGAATGCTGAAAATGCCCAAAAATCTTATGTCCCACAAACAGCATATCCTGTATACACCTGTAATTTTTTTTTTTAAATTCTGAACCACCAAATTTATTGTATGCACAAAACATGGAATGTTTTCAAATTCACCCAGTTGTAATGCTTGTATAGTGTTACTTGCATTATCTGAAATTACAAATCCTGAGTAGAGCCTTAGCTGGTTAAGCCATTTTGCTATCACATTCCTGAGTTTTTCAACAGGTTGACACCGGTATAGTGTACCTTTTAGTGAAGCCAGTGATACAGAGAGTACAATCGAATACCTAAAAAAAAAATCTGGCACTGCACCCCCGAGTGGAAATATAAGGGAATATACTGACTGCCGCCTTAAATACCAATGTGGGAAATATACAGAGAAGACTAGAGCAGAAGAAATGGACGTAATTCAAGGCGCTGTCAGATCAAATACATTTAATCACAAAATGGATAATAAAAGTACTAAAAAAACAATAAAATAAAATACAATAAATACAATTAATCATTAGACTACTTCAACAATACAAGCTCTGGATCCAAATTCAATACATATGTCTATAGTAGTGAATACTCTGCATTTCAGATGTGATTCACAATAATTATATCCAAAGAAATAGCAACACAGTCGTTAATCTGTATCCTCCAGCGAGAAATTGTATCTGATATGAAATCTGTATTTCTTATATGAGACATATTTACAAGGTAAGTATATCTTTAACACATAGGTCATTGCAAAAAAAAAACCATATAGTGCTAAAAAAGCGCACTCAGTTGGTCTGTTCAAAGTGCAAATGAAATCAGTCTCCACTTAATAGAAAGTGCTGACATTAAGGGATAAAAAGCACTTGTTAAGATAGTTATAAAAAGTCACATATACCGGACTCCAAAGTGCTTGTCTCACAAACAATGCATACGAAAGACCGTCTCTCATTTAGGGCTGCCCCTTTTGGATAGGCAGTGGCAGAGTAATTGGATATTTATATCTCACCACCGCCACTCCGGACTTGATGCTCCCATTGTATGCAGAGGTGATTTCAGCAATGACCGGTCAGTGATTTTAAAAGTAGACATCTCTACGCATTTCTCCGCCTGAGGAAGCCACCAATATTTCCACATACAAATAGTAGCATTGTGTGTTAGATACTGCTGTGTTGCTGAAGGCAATACACCCACTAAGTGGGCTGTGACAATCATGTAGTCTTGTAATCTTTAGTTTGGCCAGTACTGCTTGTCCACATATTTGTAGTTAATTGGATACTCGGTATAATGGCATTTTCTAGGCCAAGGGGTATATTTACTAAGATTTAGGTCTGGCCGAGATTGCATTTCCGTGCGATTTTTCCCTGATTTTTCAACTTGGAAATCTATTAAGGAAAACATGTTTGCAAAAACACAATTCTGCACAGATAAAAACAGCAAAACATGCAAATATAAGTCAAAAGACCATCAAACCAACACGAGAGCACTTTCCAAAGACAAAAATACAACTCATGGAATTACTAAGAATCGTATTTAAAAACACAATAGAACATGGAGCAGAATAGATTAAATGAATAGAAATGCCTGTCAGCTGTGTGTTCTGCTGAAGCACTGCACAGATCAGTGTGATCTGTGCAGTACTTCTGTGTGTATTGTAAAGAAAAAGTTACATTTCTGGGAAAAATGGCATGGGGTCTCCCCCCACCCAAAAGCATAACCAGCCCTGGACCTCTGAGCCCGTTCTGGTACAGGAAAATCAGGAGAAAAACGGCATGGGGTTCCCCCTATTTACCTATATCCAGCAACGGGCTGAACCAGCCGGGGGAAACACTGAGTGGGGTGCCCCTGCCAAAGTATTATCCAGCCCCAAACCGGTACGACCAGGTCTGGCAATATGAGGAAAATGGGGACCCTAAAAATAAAACGAAAGCCCATGGCTCTTCCCTGCACCCCTGGTGATGGTGGGTGCAGGGGTAATAGTGTCAAATAAAGAAATTCTATTGTTCTTTACAGTGAGACTACAGGTCCCAGCAAGCCTGTTCTGTGGCACTTGTAGAACCACATGTACCAGCAGGCAGCTGACAGTTGTAATCCCACTGTAAAGAAAATATTTAAAAATCACAGTACACAGAAATCATATAATTGAATCATTTATTACACACTCACTTAGGTACACTTACACTACATACATACCTTCTCCCTAGAGGAGGTCGGTCCCTTCTCCAGGTAGAATCCAAGGCCTTTTGGAAACAAAAAAAAAAACGGAAGTCCCGATCCCCACAGACATGCTTTACGTTAATACAGTATAGCAGTATAGAACACCTACTGACAGAGTCAGCCTGCTTTTAGCTAATCAGTGCTGATTGGCTAATAGCAGTTTTACACATTACCCCCACACCCACTGCCACCAGGGGTGCGGGGAAGAGCCCTGTGCTGCTGGTTGATCCTCGGGAGGGGGGACCTCAATTTATTTTTGTGGTCCACACTTTTTGAGGATTGCCTGCCATGGGCTGACCAGATTAGGGTTTGTCAATGCTTTGGTAGGGAGACCCCATGCTTTGTGTCCCCCTGCTATGGCATTACCACCCCAGCCACTTCAGCCTGGTGCTGGTTATAGAAAAATAAGGGGAACCCTCTGCCCGACTTTCCTGTACCAGAACAGACTCAGAGGTCCAGGGCTGGTTATGCTTTTGTGGGGGGACCCCACGCCATTTTCTTTCTGATTTTTAACCACTTATTTAACCTGTAACACACAAAAGCACTACACATATCACACTGATCTGTAAAGTGCCTCAGCAGAGTCAACAAGGGCAAATATGACTGAATTCGCACACGATACAACATGATCAGTATCACCATCTAAACAAGATAGACAGGCAAAAGCAATTCTTAGTAATTCAATGTCTTTCAGCGTGAAAACACATGAGTCTGAGCAATGCTCAGCGTCTTTTTTCACATTTTCACAGCCAACCACGATCCTTACTAGTTAATTTACTCCCAAGAATAAGGTTTTTCTATTTAACTTCCCGGTATAGGCGTGGAATTTTTGTTTGGTGAAATCGATTCATGATTGAGTTTGATAGCAGGGACACAGGACCTCAACTAACTGTCTAAAGCCAGATGCATTGATGATGGATATTTGATGTACATCTAGCCATCATGGCTCTATTGATATGCTGTGCAACTGGATGGCTGCTTTCATACTTGCTTCCACTTCACAGATTTTTGCCCCTGCGCTATTTTCCTGGTGATTTCAATCTGAAAAACCAGCCAACGTGGTACTCTACAGGGGTAAGTATAATAATTATATGGGTGTAGGATGTGTGGTGTGGACCACCTTGGACCCAGGGGCCCGTGTGCACCGTTCACCCTGCACCCATTATAGACACACCAATGCTGACAGCACAATGCCAGCAGCATATACTGTATGTGGGGTGAGGAGCCCTGTTGCATAGCACAGTGGAAAAGTGTGTAGTGTGCCGCAAGACCCCTTACAAATGAAAATATCCACTGAAAAATGTACAGTACCTATTATACATATTAATATTCAGGAATTACTATATAATATAATAAAATATATAATATATGTTCTAGCACTCCGTTAGTAAGCAGGCTCTAAAAAAAAGGTAAGTTTTTCATAATAACTTGTGCTACAACTGTTGAATGACATTTCCGTTTTGTAGTTGAAAGTGCTATGTTAAGTATAGTACAGTAGTGATAGCAGTGCGAATATGCACTCGCGAGATCTGGCGCTACTCTAGTGAATATATGTTGCGCTGAGTAAGGACACATCTGTATGTATTTATGCAATAATGATTGCTACAAAATATTTGTGATCAGTTATTTTGCATTAAACTGTATTCATCCCTTAGGTAAAATACCTAATATTAGGAATAAAAATATTATCTAAAGCTGGATACAAATAGCCATTTATAGAGTAGAAAATAAGTCTGCTTTCAGGGCACAGGAATTTAAACACTGTTGTAGCTAATCTGCAGTAGCTGCTGTTTGAATTTGTTAATATTCATAGCAAGAATATAAATACATCCTACACTCCAGGCTTTGATTTGAGTCGAAGCTGAGTCACAACGTTTTTTTTATAATAGAACAAAACAAGTAGATTTTTCCCCATATCCCAAGGTATCTTAATTTTGTTATGTTTGATTTAACCTTCTAGTTGTATTATGATCTGTTAAATTATTCCAATTATTATCATTGTTTTTGTACTTCATTCAGCCACAAAACCAACAGATGCCTGCAATACAATTCACAATGTTATGAATGACATTAAATACTGGATTACTAAAACTTCTAACTTTGCGTGGGTTGAGAGGTTTCATGTCCAACATTTATTCTGAGGTTTTATGGTGAGCACAGAAGTGGGACTAGGGAACAAAGATTGCTGTGTTTTCTCAATTTGAAACAGCTGGTATTTTTTATTTTTTCACCAACAAGCCAAGGAATCAAACACATTGGGACTGATGTTACAAAAGGAATAGGAATCTGTTTAAGCATCTGTTACTGCAATGTGAATTCTGCAGATAAATAAAATAATGTAGCTAAGTGCCAATCCGTTCATTAACATTGGCAAACTGAGACGAGATGTGCTGGGTTATATCTGGTCATCACATATTGCGTATTCTTCTTGTTGCAGCGCACAAAGAATTTAGAGAAAAACATTTATATGGACCATTATGATTGTTGCCAGGTTTCTGATGTTGTATTTGCTGGTAGTGCTGATGTTTCTGTATGAGTAAGTCAAATATGACTGTAGTTTCATTACAGAATTCTACATAACTACTAATGAGCTGTTAGATGCAAATCCACACTAATTATTACAGGACATTAAATCTCCGGTCGGTGCCTTAACAGCTACCTCAGGCAAATCTTGTGTTTCATTCTGCTCAGGTTGTTATACGTTTCTTACTTTTAAAGTCAAAGATTTATTTTGCTTAACAAAATGTGGACCAAATATAATGATGCATGATGTAAACAATAAACCTGTTTACAAATGTATAAAAGGAAAAAATATATACATATTTGTTTTATAGAGGGAGGAATAAGTACTGTATATCAAAACAGAATGATAAAATATTGCTTAATATAGCTGTAGTTAATGTGCTACTACCATATAAACAGAAAGTGCCTCATATAATCCTGGGATCCCATATTGCATGTAAAGCAGGCAAAGTATTATATAAAAAGAGCATAAAATATCTCCTAAATGGTGCTACAATTGAAAACAACTAGACAAAGCAACTAGGTATATCTGGAGACCGCAATACTCCTTGAAAAGACAACAAAGAAAGAGAATAGAAAGAGAGCTAGAATATCTCTAGTATATAAATCAGAATACTCTCAACTCTACTCTCAAACCACTTCCCTCCCTCCATGGCCTTGCTACCCCACCACTCAGCCCCACTCCCTCCTGTCTCTACCTGTCACCTCCAGGGCTGCCAAGAGAAATCCTGGGCTCGGGTACAGCAATATCCTGGGGGCCCCACCTGGAAGGGGTGTCGCCACAGCATGTAGGGTATGGTTGCAGTTCTTTGTGGGTGGGTCTAGCATGTGAGGTGCATCCACTCACAGGAGCATGGCATAGCTCCCAGCAGCTGGGACAAAAGTATTCACTATTAGGATGGCGAGACAGTCCCAAAAGAGCTGCATTTTTAGCTGGTTGAATTTAAATGCTATAATGTAACTGACAAAAAGTGCAACAACTTTATCTTATACATTTCTTATGTAAATAACACGTAAATAAAATCTATTTTTTGTTATAGAGATAGATGAACGAAGAACTTAAGTTTGACATAACATAAGATCATCTTAAAACACACACATTCCACAGCACCTATCCTAACCCACTGATCCATGCTCCTTCCTCACTATCTAGCCCATCTGTGTCACCCCTGTCTATCTGCCCATCCCCTTTAGAATGCAAGCTCTCGAGAGCAGGACTCTCATCCCTCTTATGGGTGTTTTATGGGAGTGTTGTTGGCATGTTATGGGAGTATAGTGGGCATGTTCTGGGAGTATTGTGGGCATGGTATGGAGGTGTAGTGGGCATGTTATGGCAGTGTAGTCGGTGTGTTATGGGAGTGCTGTGGGCGTGGTATGGAAGTGTAGTGGGCATATTATGGGAGTGTTGAGGGCGTGTTATGGGAGTGTTGTGGGCATGTTATGGGAGTGATGTGGGCATGTTTTAGGAGTGTAGTGGGCTTGTTATGGGAGTGTAGTGGGCATGTTATAGGAGTGTAGTGGGCGTGTTATTGGAGTGTTGTGGGTGTGTTATGGGAGTTCTGTGGGCGTGTTAGAGGAGTGTAGTGGGCATGTTAAGGGAGTGTTGTGGGCGTATTATGGGAGTGTTGTGGGCATGTTATGGGAGTGTTGTGGGCATGTTATGGGAGTGTAGTGGGTGTGTTATGGGAATGTTGTGGGTGTGTTATAGGAGTGTAATGGGCGTGTTATGGGAGTGTAATGGGCGTATTATTGGAGGGTTGTGGGTGTGCTATGGGAGTTCTGTGGGCGTGTTATAGGAGTGTAGTGGGCATGTTATGGGAGTATTGTGGGCGTGTTATGGGAGTGTTGTGGGCATGTTATGGGAGTGTAGTGGGTGTGATATGGGAATGTTGTGGGTGTGTTATAGGAGTGTAATGGGCGTGTTATGGGAGTGTAATGGGCGTATTATTGGAGGGTTGTGGGTGTGCTATGGGAGTTCTGTGGGCGTGTTATAGGAGTGTAGTGGGCATGTTATGGGAGTATTGTGGGCGTGTTATGGGAGTGTTGTGGGCATGTTATGGGAGTGTAGTGGGTGTGTTATGGGAATGTTGTGGGCATGTTATAGGAGTGTAGTGGGCATGTTATGGGAGTATTGTGGGCGTGTTATGGGAGTGTTGTGGGCATGTTATGGGAGTGTAGTGGGTGTGTTATGGGAATGTTGTGGGCATGTTATAGGAGTATAGTGGGCATGTTATGGGAGTATTGTGGGTGTGTTATGGGAGTGTTGTGGGCATGTTATGGGAGTGTAGTGGGTGTGTTATGGGAATGTTGTGGGTGTGTTATAGGAGTGTAGTGGGCGTGTTATGGGAGTGTAATGGGCGTATTCTTGGAGGGTTGTGGGTGTGTTATGGGAGTTCTGTGGGCGTGTTATAGGAGTGTAGTGGGCATGTTATGGGAGTGTTGTGGGCGTGTTATGGGAGTGTTGTGGGCATGTTATGGGAGTGTAGTGGGTGTGTTATGGGAATGTTGTGGGCATGTTATAGGAGTGTAGTGGGCATGTTATGGGAGTATTGTGGGCGTGTTATGGGAGTGTTGTGGGCATGTTATGGGAGTGTAGTGGGCGTGTTATGGGAGTGTAATGGGCATGTTATTGGAGTGTTGTGGGTGTGTTATGGGAGTTCTGTGGGCATGTTATGGAAGTGAAGTGGGCATGTTATGGGAGTGTTGTGGGCATGTTATGGGAGTGTAGTGGGTGTGTTATGGGAATGTTGTGGGTGTGTTATAGGAGTGTAGTGGGCGTGTTATGGGAGTGTAATGGGCATATTATTGGAGGGTTGTGGGTGTGTTATGGGAGTTCTGTGGGCGTGTTATAGGAGTGTAATGGGCATGTTATGGGAGTATTGTGGGCGTGTTATGGGAGTGTTGTGGGCATGTTATGGGAGTGTAGTGGGTGTGTTATGGGAATGTTGTGGGCATGTTATAGGAGTGTAGTGGGCATGTTATGGGAGTATTGTGGGCGTGTTATGGGAGTGTTGTGGGCATGTTATGGGAGTGTAGTGGGTGTGTTATGGGAATGTTGTGGGCATGTTATAGGAGTGTAGTGGGCATGTTATGGGAGTATTGTGGGCATTTTATGGGAGTGTTGTGGGCATGTTATGGGAGTGTAGTGGGTGTGTTATGGGAATGTTGTGGGCATGTTATAGGAGTGTAGTGGGCATGTTATGGGAGTGTAGTGGGAGTGTTATGGGAGTGTAAGGGGCATGTTATTGGAGTATTGTGGGCGTGTTATGGGAGTGTTGTGGGCATGTTATGGGAGTGTAGTGGGTGTGTTATGGGAATGTTGTGGGCATGTTATAGGAGTGTAGTGGGCGTGTTATGGGAGTGTAATGGGCATGTTATTGGAGTGTTGTGGGTGTGTTATGGGAGTTCTGTGGGCATGTTATGGAAGTGTAGTGGGCATGTTATGGGAGTGTTGTGGGCATGTTATGGGAGTGTAGTGGGTGTGTTATGGGAATGTTGTGGGTGTGTTATAGGAGTGTAGTGGGCGTGTTATGGGAGTGTAATGGGCATATTATTGGAGGGTTGTGGGTGTGTTATGGGAGTTCTGTGGGCGTGTTATAGGATTGTAGTGGGCATGTTATGGGAGTATTGTGGGCGTGTTATGGGAGTGTTGTGGGCATGTTATGGGAGTGTAGTGGGTGTGTTATGGGAATGTTGTGGGCATGTTATAGGAGTGTAGTGGGCGTGTTATGGGAGTGTAATGGGCCTGTTATTGAGTGTTGTGGGTGTGTTATGGGAGTTCTGTGGGCATGTTATGGAAGTGTAGTGGGCATGTTATGGGAGTGTTGTGGGCATGTTATGGGAGTGTTGTGGGCATGGTATGGAGGTGTAGTGGGCGTGTTATGGGAGTGTTGTGGGCATGTTATGGGAGTGTTATGAGAGTGTAGTGGGCATGTTATGGTAGTGTAGTGGGCGTGTTATGGGAGTATTGTGGGCGTGTTATGGGAGTGTTGTGGGCATGTTATGGGAGTGTAGTGGGTGTGTTATGGGAATGTTGTGGGCATGTTATATGAGTGTAGAGGGCGTGTTATGGGAGTGTAATGGGCATGTTATTGGAGTGTTGTGGGTGTGTTATGGGAGTTCTGTGGGCATGTTATGGAAGTGTAGTGGGCATGTTATGGGAGTGTTGTGGGCATGTTATGGGAGTGTAGTGGGTGTGATATGGGAATGTTGTGGGTGTGTTATAGGAGTGTAGTAGGCGTGTTATGGGAGTGTAATGGGCATATTATTGGAGGGTTGTGGGTGTGTTATGGAAGTTCTGTGGGCGTGTTATAGGAGTGTAGTGGGCATGTTATGGGAGTATTGTGGGCGTGTTATGGGAGTGTTGTGGGCATGTTATGGGAGTGTAGTGGGTGTGTTATGGGAATGTTGTGGGTGTGTTATGGGAGTGTAATGGGCGTATTCTTGGAAGGTTGTGGGTGTGTTATGGGAGTTCTGTGGGCGTGTTATAGGAGTGTAGTGGGCGTTTTATGGGAGTGTTGTGGGCGTGTTATGGGAGTGTTGTGGGCATGTTATGGGAGTGTAGTGGGTGTGTTATGGGAATGTTGTGGGCTTGTTATAGGAGTGTAGTGGGCATGTTATGGGAGTGTTGTGGGCGTGTTATGGGAGTGTTGTGGGCATGTTATGGGAGTGTAGTGGGTGTGTTATGGGAATGTTGTGGGCATGTTATAGGAGTGTAGTGGGCATGTTATGGGAGTATTGTGGGTGTGTTATGGGAGTGTTGTGGGCATGTTATGGGAGTGTAGTGGGCGTTTTATTGGAGGGTTGTGGGCGTGTTATGGGAGTTCTGTGGGTGTGTTATAGGAGTGTAGTGGGCATGTTATGGGAGTGTTGTGGGCGTGTTATGGGAGTGTAGTGGGCATGTTATGGGAGTGTTGTGGGCGTGTTATGGGAGTGTTGTGGGCATGTTATGGGAGTGTAGTGGGTGTGTTATGGGAATGTTGTGGGCATGTTACAGGAGTGTAGTGGGCATGTTATGGGAGTATTGTGGGCGTGTTATGGGAGTGTTGTGGGCATGTTATGGGAGTGTAGTGGGTGTGTTATGGGAATGTTGTGGGCATGTTATAGGAGTGTAGTGGGCATGTTATGGGAGTATTGTGGGCGTGTTATGGGAGTGTTGTGGGCGTGTTATGGGAGTGTAGTGGGTGTGTTATGGGAATGTTGTGGGCGTGTTATCGGAGTGTAATGGGCGTGTTATTGGAGTGTTGTGGGCGTGTTATGGAAGTGAAGTGGGCATGTTATGGGAGTGTTGTGGGCATGTTATGGGAGTGTAGTGGGTGTGTTATGGGAATGTTGGGGCATGTTATAGGAGTGTAGTGTGCATGTTATGGGAGTATTGTGGGCATTTTATGGGAGTGTTGTGGGCATGTTATGGGAGTGTAGTGGGTGTATTATGGGAATGTTGTGGGCATGTTATAGGAGTGTAGTGGGCGTGTTATGGGAGTGTAATGGGCATGTTATAGGAGTATTGTGGGCGTGTTATGGGAGTGTTGTGGGCATGTTATGGGAGTGTAGTGGGTGTGTTATGGGAATGTTGTGGGCATGTTATAGGAGTGTAGTGGGCGTGTTATGGGAGTGTAATGGGCATGTTATTGGAGTGTTGTGGGTGTGTTATGGGAGTTCTGTGGGCATGTTATGGAAGTGTAGTGGGCATGTTATGGGAGTGTTGTGGGCATGTTATGGGAGTGTAGTGGGTGTGTTATGGGAATGTTGTGGGCATGTTATAGGAGTGTAGTGGGCGTGTTATGGGAGTGTAATGGGCATGTTATTGGAGTGTTGTGGGTGTGTTATGGGAGTTCTGTGGGCATGTTATGGAAGTGTAGTGGGCATGTTATGGGAGTGTTGTGGGCATGTTATGGGAGTGTAGTGGGTGTGTTATGGGAATGTTGTGGGTGTGTTATAGGATTGTAGTGGGCGTGTTATGGGAGTGTAATGGGCATATTATTGGAGGGTTGTGGGTGTGTTATGGGAGTTCTGTGGGCGTGTTATAGGATTGTAGTGGGCATGTTATGGGAGTATTGTGGGCGTGTTATGGGAGTGTTGTGGGCATGTTATGGGAGTGTAGTGGGTGTGTTATGGGAATGTTGTGGGCATGTTATAGGAGTGTAGTGGGCGTGTTATGGGAGTGTAAAGGGCATGTTATTGAGTGTTGTGGGTGTGTTATGGGAGTTCTGTGGGCATGTTATGGAAGTGTAGTGGGCATGTTATGGGAGTGTTGTGGGCATGTTATGGGAGTGTTGTGGGCATGGTATGGAGGTGTAGTGGGCGTGTTATGGGAGTGTTGTGGGCATGTTATGGGAGTGTTATGAGAGTGTAGTGGGCATGTTATGGTAGTGTAGTGGGCGTGTTATGGGAGTATTGTGGGCGTGTTATGGGAGTGTTGTGGGCATGTTATGGGAGTGTAGTGGGTGTGTTATGGGAATGTTGTGGGCATGTTATAGGAGTGTAGTGGGCGTGTTATGGGAGTGTAATGGGCATGTTATGGGAGTATTGTGGTCGTGTTATGGGAGTGTTGTGGGCATGTTATGGGAGTGTAGTGGGTGTGTTATGGGAATGTTGTGGGCATGTTATATGAGTGTAGTGGGCGTGTTATGGGAGTGTAATGGGCATGTTATTGGAGTGTTGTGGGTGTGTTATGGGAGTTCTGTGGGCATGTTATGGAAGTGTAGTGGGCATGTTATGGGAGTGTTGTGGGCATGTTATGGGAGTGTAGTGGGTGTGTTATGGGAATGTTCTGGGTGTGTTATAGGAGTGTAGTGGGCGTGTTATGGGAGTGTAATGGGCATATTATTGGAGGGTTGTGGGTGTGTTATGGAAGTTCTGTGGGCGTGTTATAGGAGTGTAGTGGGCATGTTATGGGAGTATTGTGGGCGTGTTATGGGAGTGTAGTGGGTGTGTTATGGGAATGTTGTGGGCATGTTATAGGAGTGTAGTGGGCGTGTTATGGGAGTGTAATGGGCATGTTATTGGAGTTTTGTGGGTGTGTTATGGGAGTTCTGTGGGCATGTTATGGAAGTGTAGTGGGCATGTTATGGTAGTGTTGTGGGCATGTTATGGGAGTGTTGTGGGCATGGTATGGAGGTGTAGTGGGCATGTTATGGGAGTGTTGTGGGCATGTTATGGGAGTGTTATGAGAGTGTAGTGGGCATGTTATTGGAGTGTTGTGGGTGTGTTATGGGAGTTCTGTGGGCATGTTATGGAAGTGTAGTGGGCATGTTATGGGAGTGTTGTGGGCATGTTATGGGAGTGTAGTGGGTGTGTTATGGGAATGTTGTGGGTGTTTTATAGGATTGTAGTGGGCGTGTTATGGGAGTGTAATGGGCATATTATTGGAGGGTTGTGGGTGTGTTATGGGAGTTCTGTGGGCGTGTTATAGGATTGTAGTGGGCATGTTATGGGAGTATTGTGGGCGTGTTATGGGAGTGTTGTGGGCATGTTATGGGAGTGTAGTGGGTGTGTTATGGGAATGTTGTGGGCATGTTATAGGAGTGTAGTGGGCGTGTTATGGGAGTGTAAAGGGCATGTTATTGAGTGTTGTGGGTGTGTTATGGGAGTTCTGTGGGCATGTTATGGAAGTGTAGTGGGCATGTTATGGGAGTGTTGTGGGCATGTTATGGGAGTGTTTTGGGCATGGTATGGAGGTGTAGTGGGCGTGTTATGGGAGTGTTGTGGGCGTGTTATGGGAGTGTTGTGGGCATGTTATGGGAGTGTAGTGGGTGTGTTATGGGAATGTTGTGGGCATGTTATAGGAGTGTAGTGGGCGTGTTATGGGAGTGTAATGGGCATGTTATTGGAGTATTGTGGTCGTGTTATCGGAGTGTTGTGGGCATGTTATGGGAGTGTAGTGGGTGTGTTATGGGAATGTTGTGGGCATGTTATATGAGTGTAGTGGGCGTGTTATGGGAGTGTAATGGGCATGTTATTGGAGTGTTGTGGGTGTGTTATGGGAGTTCTGTGGGCATGTTATGGAAGTGTAGTGGGCATGTTATGGGAGTGTTGTGGGCATGTTATGGGAGTGTAGTGGGTGTGTTATGGGAATGTTGTGGGTGTGTTATAGGAGTGTAGTGGGCGTGTTATGGGAGTGTAATGGGCATATTATTGGAGGGTTGTGGGTGTGTTATGGAAGTTCTGTGGGCGTGTTATAGGAGTGTAGTGGGCATGTTATGGGAGTATTGTGGGCGTGTTATGGGAGTGTAGTGGGTGTGTTATGGGAATGTTGTGGGCATGTTATAGGAGTGTAGTGGGCGTGTTATGGGAGTGTAATGGGCATGTTATTGGAGTTTTGTGGGTGTGTTATGGGAGTTCTGTGGGCATGTTATGGAAGTGTAGTGGGCATGTTATGGTAGTGTTGTGGGCATGTTATGGGAGTGTTGTGGGCATGGTATGGAGGTGTAGTGGGCGTGTTATGGGAGTGTTGTGGGCATGTTATGGGAGTGTTATGAGAGTGTAGTGGGCATGTTATGGTAGTGTAGTGGCCGTGTTATGGGAGTGTTGTGGGCATGTTATGGGAGTGTTGTGGGCATGGTATGGAGGTGTAGTGGGCGTGTTATGGGAGTGTTGTGGGCATGTTATGGGAGTGTTATGAGAGTGTAGTGGGCATGTTATGGTAGTGTAGTGGGCGTGTTATGGGAGTGCTGTGGGCACGGTATGGAAGTGTAGTGGGCGTGTTATGGGAGTGTTGTGGGCATGTAATGGGAGTGTAGTGGGCATGTTATGGGAATGTTGTGGGCAATTTAAAATAACTGTATTGTATGTATAAGGGTAAATCAGAACTGCAACTTTATAGAAGCAAATACTATTGATGTTCTCTTTTGGTGGTGTGCCTCGTGAGTCAAAAGAATAATCCTTGTGTGTTTTTTGAGGCAATTGAGAACGAAATAGTAAAAAGGGCATTTTTCAAGCCTAACTTAATTTTATTCTTAAAACTGCTGTTTATTGTAATCTGAATGCAATTTATGGTAATCTGCCTGTGGTTTGGAACTTTTCACATCTCAGCACATAACTGATGCTTAGCAATTCCCCCCCCTTACTATTTTCCGAAAACTATTATCTTGATAAAATTAGCATAATAAATTAAAGGCATGAAATGTATTAATTGAATAACTTTATAGATGATGGGGATTATGTATTTAGGGGCTGTTGCAGAGTTGGATGTATGCCTGGTTTTGGTGTGCATTAAGGATACTGCCTTTGAACTTCTATATACCCCTGCCTATACCTGCTAATATCCTTCCTATAAACCTCTAAGGATGATGCTAATTTGCATACGCAGTCATCCAGTAAATAAAGACTCCAGACTTAGAACATGTGGTTCCAAAGCACAAAGTATTATTCAAGTAAAGTACAGCAGTTACACGCTATGATCCTCATATAATCTTAGCGCAAAGAAATTATACAGACCCAAGTACAATTATACATACGCAGCGCTCTCTGGTCTAGATGTTAGGCATCAGAAAGAAACCCCTCGTCAATCAGCATTCAGCACAAAGACTAGGAACCCAGGGTCAGCACACATATTTATACCCCCCACAAATAAACAACACAATAGAGAAGTTTGTTGCTAATACCATTGTTCCTAAAGGAGAGGGCATATGTTACAAGGCATTTAACAGGTTGATTCAAATAGACACAACCCAGCCTCTAACAACTGGGGGTCTCTGGTTTCCTGCCCCATGCAACATACTAACAGTTGTTCATATTATGTACATTTTGTTGCTTGAAGTCTCTGCGGTCCATAAGTTGAGAATGCATGATGCGATCTCCACACCGATGGTACCGGAATACTGTTGATAGAGTATGCATCAGTACAATACCAATCACGGCTTACTTATCATGTATAAAACCTTAGTTACCAAATAATCTTTATTTCACAGCATTTATGCTAAATGAACAAACTTAAATCTTATACTTTAAAGCTTATTAAACCTTTTATGTGAATATGTAATGTGTAAGTATGCGGGGTGTGATGTAAAGACGCTAGTTAACTTGGGGCAGATGCGTGCGCATGAAGCTAATAAACAGCGTTAACTTGGGCAGATGTGTGCGCATGAAGCGAATAAACAGCATTTTCATAGAGGATATTATGCATTCGCTAATATGCAATTGTGCGTATTAATGTGTGTATGAGAAATGGTGCACTTAAATCTCACTTAAACTAAGTGAACACCTAGCAGTGTGGAATGCTGAGCATTATAGTTCCACATGCCCCCCTCTCTCAGCAGCCCCCACCCTTCCCAGGCTAAAAAGTACAGTCCTTTGTTCTCCCAGGTTCTTGTGTAAATGCAACTTAGCACAGCTACAAGACCCAAACCTCAGATAACACTCTTGGCTTTGAAGGTATTTTATTGTAGGAAGCCTGCTAATGTAAGGTGCTACAAACGACCCTCTTGCTGTATTCGAGCAGGACCACCTGGAGTGAGAGCAGACGTTATGTCCAGGAAGCTTGTCTACACAGGCTAGTTGTTACATGGCCATTTGCTCTGTTGTTGCTAATGCAATCCAATTTTGACATACTGTACAGCCATTTCTGAAATATATCCTTTAGGGGAATTATAATAATATACACACTTTATCCAGAGCACCCAAACTACATAAAGTCATGAACTGGGCTTTTGATGAATCGCCGTAACTTATGGCGATGGTCACAGATGCAATCGCATGATGCTAATAGTAATATTGCCACATGTACTAAAGTGTGAGTTTATCTAAAATGGCGCTTAGGCGGTCATTCGCAAAATTCCAGCTTTGACAGTCCACCCTTTGATAGCAAACAACATGCTATCACAATCTGATTTTAAAATATAATTTAGGCTTACAATTATATACTATTTAGTGTTATTATGGGATGGCACAAGGTGGTTCTTAATCCATTAATAATGTGTCTCTGAGTGGGGACATAAAAGTACTATTATACGCACACCGCGGATCTTGGAAGATCATGTGAAAGGTGTGGGGATACACCAGTCCTATAAAGGCAGTCTTGAAGGGGAATTGAGACTTTACATTATCTGAGGTGTTTTTAAAAATAACATTTCAATAATACATTCTATGCATGTCTAAATATAATACATTAAATGATGGTATTTCCTAGTTCAGGGCTGTAATGCAGTTCTGTATTTACCTTGGTATTCATACTGACCACCATCATAATTTCGTTCTCTCGTTTTACTCTATTTTTACATTTTCCACACTTCAACGCAATAGGTACACACCGGACACATATGCCAATTATTATGATTACAATCAGTATACGGATTAAGAATTTGCCTATACTGGCGATCATTTCCTGGACCCATTCCCCTAGACCTGAGAACCATTTCACTGGGTTCATCCTTGAAACCCATCCTTCTATCTTCTCCCCTACTTCAGCCACTGAAGCATTATGGTTCTTACGAAACTCTCATTTTAGTTGCAGAATTTCACCCATCTTCCAGTCTATCACCTCCTTGGGGTCACTGGTATCATTGGTGACATAGGTGCAACATTTTACTCCAAATTGGGTGGCTAACATTACGCAATACCCTCCAGTAACAGCAGTTAAATAATTCAACACTAGCCTGTGTTGCACCAGTTATTTCTTGTATGCTTGCAATTCTCTCCCTGTATACCTGAATGTGTCATCATACATCTCGGTGATATTATCTATCAATTTAGCAAGCTCCTGAATATATCTAAAATTTAATGTACCCCGAGCAATCCTGGTGGGATCCAGTGCGACTAAAACTTGAAAGCCAGTTGTCTCACTAATTAACTGAGTGGCTTTATGCACGTCAACAGGTTTCATATTTCTTTTGCCTCTGTGCTCATATTGCGTGTGAAGATATTGTGATGGTGTGTTTTTATGTATACCAAGCATTTCAACATGTGTGAGGGTCATAACTTCTGGGACTACTCTTCCCAGGTAACACAATAACAGTACTAAGATTGGTCAGACACTCCCCTGATTGGCATTGCAATCCTCCTGACTCCACTCCATCAGCACTGCCATAAGCTCCCATTTCCTCAATCGGTCCTCCATCACAGACACTGAGTATCCCCAAACAGATCATCACGACAGAAACTCTGGAAAAAAGAACTAGGATGACCACAGCAGACCACTCCATTGCTGGAAGCACTGATCTACACATTTCTTTCGCTCAAATATCTCACAGTCACCTTTTTAATCCTCCTGGCACAAGCTCGCAATCGACAGGTCCACGTTATTGGCCTTGTCTCCGCCTTGTATCTCCACCAGTTGGTTAACCTCCCTATAGTGAGTGGAATGGACCCACGTATCTTCCCCGGCCACCCTTTGAGGATGTGGTATCATCAGATACGGACCTTTCCACCGATCAGTCAAACAACCTGAGCTAAAAAAAATTTGGATCATAACAAATTCTCCAGGTTTGACATCATGACAGTTTGCATTAGACATGTTATTAACTAACACTTTCAATTTCTGTTATTCTCATTCATCTTCGTGAGACCCTGCACAGTAACCTCATTATCATATTTTCACATGAGGCCGCCTGTTTGAACAGTATCTCAAAGAGGGACAAATAAAGGAAAAGACAGTCTGGGATAATCTTAGTGTTATTACCCATCACCTTACACATGTTCTTGGAAATGTCACCTGTAAAATAAGTCCCCCTATCATTTTTTTTTATAATTCTAGGGATATAGTATCTGCATACAGGTTCCTGCAATTAAATCTTGTTATTAATAGCTACTGCTCTAAATAATGCCTGGGCCACTGGGTTGGATAGTATTCTGAGTTTTCGACCTTAGCCTGGCATGGCTGCCTTTTATCCTTAGCAACCTTGTGTCCTGTGAGTGAGAGATAAAGCACAACAGTTTAATATCATTTAAACATGACCTAAATACAACAATAAACCATCCACATTTTACATTATAACAGAGCCATTGGCAGGTTGAAAAGATTGTAAACAGTCATATAAGGCCTGGGAGAAGATACTGGGGTTGCCTATGAACCCATGGGAAACTCATGTTCATGTGTGGTGTTCTTCACTTTGCAGTACTTACTTATGTGTCCCACTTGGTGACAGTTAAAACATCTTTTTGAACGGGGTGGATGAAAGGATTGTTGTGGGAGTTGAGCAAGAGGAAAAGATGGTGGGTATGGGTAAGGATATGGAGGATAAGGGTATGGTGGGAGGTATGAAGTTTGTGGGTAGCATGAGACCTGTGGTTGTGTATGATATGTGGGGGTGTTTGCTGTGGTGTGGGATTGGTGAGGACATGTAACTGTTCAGGTGCCAGTGTGTGTATAGGTGCAGGTGTGTCTACTGGCTGTGATCTTACCGTCATTCCTTCCAGAGCTTGGATACTGACAGCCACTAGTTTTTCACTCTGGGTCTCTCTCTTATTTGAGATGTTTTTATCATGTTCTATGGCAGATTCTATGAGTGTATCTATTGTGACCATATAATCTTAGCGCAAAGAGATTATACAGACCCAAGTACAATTATACATACGCAGCGCTCTCTGGTCCAGATGTTAGGCATCAGCAAGAAACCCCTTGTTAATCAGCATTCAGCACAAAGACTAGGAACCCAGGGTCAGCACACATATTTATACCCCCCACAAATAAACAACACAATAGAGAAGTTTGTTGCTAATTGTTCCTAAAGGAGAGGGCATATGTTACAAGGCATTTAACAGGTTGATTCAAATAGACACAACCCAGCCTCTAACAACTGGGGGTCTCTGGTTTCCTGCCCCATGCAACATACTAACAGTTGTTCATATTATGTACATTTTGTTGCTTGAAGTCTCTGCGGTCCATAAGTTGAGAATGCATGATGCGATCTCCACACCGATGGTACCGGAATACTGTTGATAGAGTATGCATCAGTACAATACCAATCACGGCTTACTTATCATGTATAAAACCTTAGTTACCAAATAATCTTTATTTCACAGCATTTATGCTAAATGAACAAACTTAAATCTTATACATTAAAGCTTATTAAACCTTTTATGTGAATATGTCATGTATAAGTATGCGGGGTGTGATGTAAAGATGCTAGTTAACTTGGGGCAGATGCGTGCGCATGAAGGATCTTATGCATTCGTTAATACGCAATTGTGCGTATTAATGTGTGTATGAGAAATGGTGCACTTAAATCTCACTTAAACTAAGTGAACACCTAGCAGTGTGGAATGCTGAGCATTATAGTTCCACATGCCCCCCTCTCTCAGCAGCCCCCACCCTTCCCAGGCTAAAAAGTACAGTCCTTTGTTCTCCCAAGTTCTTGTGTAAATGCAAATTAGCACAGCTACAAGACCCAAACCTCAGATAACACTCTTGGCTTTGAAGGAATTTTATTGTAGGGCCACCGGGAGTGAGAGCAGACATTATGTCCAGGAAGCTTGTCTACACAGGCTAGTTGTCACGTGGCCATTTGCACTGTTGTTGCTAATGCAATCCGCTTAGGCTGCCATTCGCAAAATTCCAGCTTCGACAGCATCTTGCATTAGGTCACACTGGGCATGCTCTCAAAATGGGTCCACACAAGTGCAGAGTGCAGGCATTGCAGAGTTGTAAGCACTTAGATTGCATCTATACTTAAGACAAAATTGCCAGAACTGTTCTGTAACGGGCAACTCACTTAGGCAAAGTTTAGTGAAGGCGACTTTACGTCCTCTCCGCAGAGCCATAACTAGACATTTTGGTGCCCTGTGCCAGAAAGAGCATCGGCGTCCCCCAATTTTTTAAATAGGGCCATTAGGAGGGCATGGCACTCCCATTTTCCTTTATGTAAGCCCTACCCTATTTGGGATGGGATGTAGTTATGAAACCAGCGACCACGATGTCGCCGGTCTCAGTCCCCATGCTGGAAGCCCGACAATGGGCTTAAGATAGGAGTCAAAATACTGACGCCTATCTTAATCCCGAAGACGGAATCCAGGAGGACTACAGCCCAAACGAAGGTAGGCCGGGGTGCCCTTAGTGCTAGTCGTGGGGGGAGGGTTAGGTTTAGGAAAGATAGCAGGGTTAGCATTAGGTTTTGGGGGGAGGTTAGGCACCTCTAGGGGGGAGGGATAGGTTCAGGCACCACTGGGGGGGGTTTAGGGTTAGGCACTTATACTTACCCGACCCCTGTTGGGATACAAACCATCGGATGCCGCTGTTTGTATTTTGACAGTAGGCATCACCACAGCTGGCATTACAAACTGATCTCATTTGGGACCATACATCAGGACTATTGTTTATATGATTGTAATTTTTGGTATATAAAATGACAATTTTCTACTCATTAGGTAAATTATTAACTGCCGCAGGTTAAACTTGAATTTGATGGACCAATTATTTTTTTAAAGACGTAACTAAATTTACCTAATATTTTACACAATGCGCTGAGAAACACAATAAAGATCAGTAATTCAATTTGAATTGCAAACAAACATATTAAGCATCAGCTGTGCCTAACAATGATTTCACAATATGACGCATATGCTGACATGACACCCATAATATAAGACAAATGTACATATAGGAAAACTTACATCCAGGTACACAGCATATCAATATACAGTATCAACAATCAGTTTTGCAGAAATCACACTATGGAGGAGACGGCCCCCAGTACACATATATCACAATATACAATAAAAACCAGAGCAGAATGAAAAAAATGAAAAACACATCATAGCATGGGTAGTATACAACCCTCCCCCCCATACATTACTACATTCCCCATCCTACCTCACCTCCCAGGTAATATTAGTACACGCCCCAATTAGTACACGCCACATTACTGCACCACCCCCCAAACCCCAGGTGTTATTAATATACAGGACCCCTTCCATACATTACTACATCCCCAACCCATCTCTCTCCTCCCCCCTGCTAATATTAGTATACACCAGTGCTCGAAGTGGAAATTTGGAGGTGGGGGTATGGAACTTTCAATCTTCAACCCCCCCTCCCCCCTCCATGTGTCGGCAGTGAGCGGTAAGTAGTGCACGTACTCACCCCACATTGCACTGTCCCTGCAGCCTTATGTCACGCTGGGGGATTGAAGATCAGGCTTACCTATGTGAGCTGCGCGCTGACGCCATCTAAGGAACAGCACTCGGCGGCTCCCAACCGAGTGGAGGGAGATGTTTCCGCAGACAGAGCGGCATTTTAAAGCCGGCGCTGGCTGGCAGCCAATGAGAAGCTGCCACTTGGCAGCTTCTCATTGGCTGGCGGGCCGCGAGCCATGATTGGCTTGTGGCCACCCCTTCTTTTAATCCGCGAACCAGGATAGGCTGGCGGCTGGAGCTAATTGATGTCAGTGTAGCTCCTGGCTGCCTCCATCCCAGCGCCGTCATCGAGATGTGTCCCCAGCGGGACACATCTCCATGCAATGCCGCTGCTGTTCCAGCATTGGGATCCCATAAACGATCCCAATGCTGGTACCTTGTTTAATGTGGCAAAAAACGAAGTGGTGGTATATCATACCGCCGTATACCGCCCCACTTCGAGCACTGGTATACACCCACACATTACTACAACTCCCAACAGAGGTCATATTAGTATGACTAACACACACTACTAAACCACCCCCATCCCACCTCACCCCCCAGGTATTATTAGTGTTACCCCTCCCCCCTCTATAACAGTAATAAGTTCACACTGCCCCCACATCCCAGGAACTTGCCTTTGCCTGCAATGGATGCTGTGCCCTCCTCACACACCAACTGCTGCAGGGGAGAACCAGAATAGAACAGGCCAGGGGAGGGGAGGGGGTGGGGTCTCTGCAGCACATTGTTGCAGTAGCTATCCATGGCTGGGGCTGACTCCAGTCCCCAGCAAGTCTCATCCCTGCTGCCTGTGGATCGTTTTCTGCCAGGGTTCACAGCCATAAGTGCAGGGTCTGCGAGGGGCGCTGCATCTGTAGTGTTACAGGAGGGACAGGCAGGATGCTGACTGTGCAAGGGCTGCTCCAGTCATGACACCTCACTTTCTGAAGGGTGAGTGAAAGGGACGGAAGGGGCGGAGCCTTGCGCTCTGTGCAGTGGCACATGCCGCACCACCCTAGTTATGGCCCTGCCTCTGCATCCACTGCAGAGCTGGATGTAAGTTTCAGTTAGGTGACAGATCTTTTACACCTAATATAGGGCAGATGTAAGTGTTAACTGATAATGACTAGTAGTAAACCATGGGCACACGCAGGAGTGGTCACATACCGAGATGGGTACATGCAGTAGTTGCATGCACGCTGCTTTTGTGCAATATACGTCTCTGCATCAGTCCCTATGAGGATTTCTTATGTGTCTCTCAATGCTCATTGACACAATGTGGAAACAGGGATCATAATAAAGGGCAAGGATGTCCTGGCAAAGGTGTCCCTGATTTATAAAGATTAATGGCAAAAAATAAAAAATAGCTTGCATCTGGCTACCTGGAACAGCACCCTGCAGCCAGAACCGCTGCTGCAGTGTCATTCGGAGCGTCCTTCGGATGATCCAGACATGCAGACTACAGCATCTACATTCTGAGGATGCTCTGGGCAGTGCTGTGATTCTTGGTGCTGGTGGCCTCTCCCCTTTTTCATGACATAATGTGCTCAGGGGGCATGGCTGGCACAGGGAGCAATAAAGCGCAGTTACAGCGCTGCAGGTGGTGCTAATTACTTGACTTGTGATTCTGAGAGAAAACCTGAAACATATGCACTGTTAAGCCGCGTATCCACTTGCCGATTAAAATGAGCGATTGAACGATAACGATATCGTTATCATATCGTTATTGATATGTTGTAATCGTACTTTCGTACCAGTATCTACTAGTGGATGCGCACCTTTCGTGCTCCCTGAGAACTGGAGTTGGGAAACACTGATGTACACAGAAATAATTTATGGAAATATAGTCTTCATTGATTGCAGAGCAAGTGTACATAATACATATATTTCTGACTGTTTTAAAATTATGTTGGATGGACTCCAATATGGGTTTAGCAGAGAACGGTTATACCAGAGTTGCCGACTTCTAGCTCCCTCCTTCCGGGAGGGAGCTGTTGGGCATCCTCAGCAAGGGGCGTGTCACTTCAAAAGTGGGGTCCGGAATATGACGCGTCAACAGGGGCGAGATTAATGGCATTGTGAAGCAGGGGGCGGGGCCACGATGATGCAATTCAGCAGGGGGGGGGGGGCAGATGGATCGTTGGGGACCGGAACCTGATTTTCGGGAGGCTCCTGGCCGAATCGGGAGGGTAGGCAAGTATGGGTTACACTCAAACATCTTTCTATATTGTATGTGTGAACCATACTCATTGTGAAATTGCTTGTCATAATATATTGTAATATTGCATGACAGTGGAAAAAAAACATACATAGATATGAGTCATCTCCTATCACATCTTACTGTATATAATTTTCTGCAGTTAAACATGCTTGAAAACGGCAACCACAACCTTTTTGCATACAACACTGGATATATTAGGAAGACAGCATTTGCCCTGTGACATGAATTATACTTAATTATCATTACTCAAGAGAAAAATAACAAGCAGGTCAGGCATATGAACCGCTGGAAATGGAGTCATCTGTCAGGTCATGACAATAGATAGATTTAAACTGCTAACTTGTCAGAGAGAATATTAACAAGAAATTAAGTTTAATTACTTTTGGTATGTGTAATATTGATACAAATTATGCTGATGAGATATAATTGTAAATGGAGCAGAAAATAACCTCCATATATATAGATAGCATTATATAGTCTTACTATAAGTAGATTATGCAGAGTGTATTTTCATTTGACAGACTTGCCTCATAACTATCTGCAGACATGTAAAAGGCTAGCTACACAGAAGCGTCGGTACTGGTGGATGCACAATTCTTCCATTTTGTGGTTCTGGTTGTTCATTGCTTAGTGTGTGTGTGTATATATATATATATATATATATATATATATATATAAAAAATATATCATACAAACTCGACACTCACTTGCTTTTCAAACTGCAACTCCTTTGTAGGGAATGTTGGTTCCAAAATATTGCAATAATTTGTTAAGCTGACCACCGCTTCACGGTCATTCCCATCTGGCCAGTCCCTACACTGATTCTCAGATAAATGATCTTGGTCTGCCACCTTTGGCTCAAGCTTGAATACATTTTAAATATGAATATAGGTCCTGGCTTAAAGAGACAGGACCACACCCGGGGATATCAGTGAATAAGCACTTGGAGAAAGACAAAAAACGTTTTTGGTGTGGCATCATGTAACATTAGTACATAAATGTACACAAAGTCTCCTGAGTGCCGCCGCTTGCTTGTAACTGCTATATATATATATATATATATGTATATATATATATATATATATATATATATATTTGCCCAGCTATGCACTTACATGTTTTATTTTACACTATACATATTTGTGCCTTGTTTTGAGTTAGCAGTAGTTACACATCACATACCTTTATTTAGAACTGCTGTAGCTGGGATGGACTTTAAAGTACATCTGCAACCTATATTTTTTACATTGCAGACCAACATTGGGGATCATGGCATATGAAAATGTGCTTGGAAGAATTTAGTAACTGTCAGTGCAGGACCGGTGCAGTGTGACAGTTGATCCTTTGACTCACTGCTCTTCCGTTGGAGCTCTGCCTGCCACTCACTGGTACATATCAGCCTGTGCCTTCAGATCAGTGCAGTGTAGGTACTGGAAGACATCCTGACCAAACTTGCTTAAACCAAAATGTCAAATCAGAGACTCCACAAACTACTATGTGGGTACCATGTAGACCTCCATGGCCCTAACGAACTTCAAACATAACCAAAAACCTAATACTGGTCAAACTACACCACCATGTCAAATTTGGTGGAGCAAAGTACAAAACTATGGCTGTGCATAAAGGATAAACAGACTGACACACACACACACACACACACATTCTCGCTTACTGTATAGATTGGCTAATATACAGTTGGTGCAACTGCTACTGAATTTATACCAATATACTATACATGTAACTGCATCTCCTTTTATGTACAGTACATATGGTATGTGTTTTCCTGCGCATGTTCTGTGCTTAAATGTGTCCAACTCTAGCAAGCCCACTCAGTTTCCTTGACAATAGCTATACAAATTTTTCACTCCACAAAGACACCACTCCAGACATCATCATAATTAGGGGTGTGCACCGGCCACTTTTCGTGTTTTGTGTTTTGGTTTTGGATCTGGATCTTTCTTCGTGTTTTGGATCTGGATTGGTTTTGCCAAAACCACCCTTCCGTGTTTTGGGTTCTGGGTTTTGTGTTTTGGATCTGTATTTTTTTTTAAAAAAGCATAAAAACAGCTAAAATCACAGAATTTGTTGGTTTCTCTGCTCCTATGCTATTATTAACCTCAATAACCTTAATTTCCACTCATTTCCAGTCTATTCTGAACACCTCACACCTCACAATAGTGTTTTTATGTCCAAAAGGTTGCACCGAGGTAGCTGGATGACTATGCTAAGCGACACAAGTGGGCGGCACAAACACGTGACCCATCTAGGAGTGACACTGCAGTGGCAGACAGGATGGCAGTTAGAAAAACTAGGCCCCAAACTGTACATAATGCAAAGAAAAAAAAGAAATGCAAGATGGAATTGTCCTTGGGCCCTCCCACCCACCCTTATGTTGTATAAACAGGACATGCACACTTTAACAAATCAATCATTTCAGCGCCAGGGTCTGCCACACAACTGTGGCTGAAATGATTGGTTCGTTTGGGCCCCCACAAAACAAGCTGGCAATTAATGTGTCCCTGCACAAACTGGCTCTACGGAGGCAAGATGTCATCCTCATCCTCCTCATCCACCAATTCCTCACCCTCTTCAGTGTGTACATCCTCATCCTCACAAAGTATTAACTCGTCCCCACTTGAATCCACCACCACAGGTCCCTCTGTACCTTCTGGAGGCTGGTCTGCCTGGAAGAGCTGATAATTCATTTTGATGAACATCATCTTCTCCACATTCTGTGGAAGCAACCTCCTACGCCTTTCGCTGACAAGGTTCCCGGCTGCACTAAACACTCTTTCGGAGTACACACTGGAGGGGGGGCAACTCAGGTAAAATAGAGCCAGCTTGTACAGGGGCCTCCAAATTGCCTCTTTTTCCTGCCAGTACAGGTATGGACTGTCTGACATGCCTACTTGGATGCTGTCACCGATGTAATCCTCCACCATTCTGTCAATGGTGACAGTATCATATGCAGTGACAGTAGACATGTCAGAAATTGTTGCCAGGTCCTTCAGTCCAGACCAGATGTCCAAACTTGGTCCTGCCTGCCCTGCATCACCGCCAGCGGGTTGCTTAGGATACCTAAGTTTTTTCCTGGCAGCCCCAGTTGCGGGAGAAAATGAAGAAGGAGCCGTTGACGTGTCACGTTCCGCTTCAGCTGACAGTGTGTTCACCAGCAGGTCTTTGCACCTCTGCAGGCTTGTGTCGGCCGGAAAGAGAGACACCACATAGGCTTTAAACCTAGGATCAAGCACGGTGGCCAAAATGTAGTGGTCTGATTTCAACAGATTGACCACCCTGGAATCCTGGCAAAGCGAATGAAGGGCTTCATCCACAAGTCCCACATGCCGAGCGGAATCGCTCCGTCTTAGCTCCTCCTTCACTTTCTCCAGCTGCTTCTGCAAAAGCCTGATGAGGGGAATGACCTGACTCAAGCTGGCTGTGTCTGAACTGACTTCACGTGTGGCAAGTTCGAAGGGCTGGAGAACCTTGCACAACACGGAAATCATTCTCCACTGCGCTTGAGTCAGGTGCATACCCCCTCCTTTGCCTATGTCATAGGTGGATGTATAGGCTTGTATGGCCTTTTGCTGCTCCTCCATCCTCTGAAGCATATAGAGGGTTGAGTTCCACCGCGTCACAACCTCTTGCTTCAGGTGATGGCGGGGCAGGTTCAAGAGTTTTTGCTGGCGCTCCAGTCTTCGGCACGCAGTCGCTGAATGGCGAAAGTGGCCAGAAATTTTTCGGGCCACCCAAAGCGTCTCCTGCACGCCCCTGTCGCTTTTCAGAAAATTCTGCACCACCAAGTTTATTGTGTGAGCAAAACATGGGACGTGCTGGAATTTGCCCAGATGTAATGCCCGCACAATATTGGTGGCGTTGTCAGATATCACAAATCCCCAGGAGAGTCTAAGTGGGGTAAGCCACTGGGCGATGATTTCCCTCAGTTTCTCTAAGAGGTTGTCGGCGTTGTGCCTCTTACTGAAACCGGTGATACACAGCGTAGCCTGCCTTGTAACGAGCTGGCGTTTCTGAGATGCTGCTACTGGTGACGCTGCTGCTGTTGCTGCGTAAGGTGATACATCTACCCAGTGGGCTGTCACAGTCATATAGTCCTTAGTCTGCCCTGTTCCACTTGTCCACATGTCCGTGGTTAAGTGGACATTGTGTACAACGGCATTTTTCAGGACACTGAGGACACTTTTTCTGACGTTTCTGTACAGTCTCGGTATCGCCTGCCTAGTGAAGTGGAATCTAGACGGGATTTGGAACCGGGGACACACTACCTCCATCAATTGTCTAAATCCCACTGCACTAATGGCGGATACCGGACGCACGTCTAACACCAACATAGCAGTCAAGGCCTCAGTTATACGTTTTGCTTCAGGATGACTGCTGTCGTACTTCATCCTCCTCGCTAAGGACTGTTGGAGGGTCAATTGTTTAGTAAAAGTAGTGGTGTTCCTACTTCCTCTCTGGGATGATGAACGACTCCCAGCAGCAGCAACAGCAGCAGCGGCAGCAGTAGGCGTAGCAATGCAGGATCCTCCAGAGGAATCCCGGATAGGAGAGTCAGTCATGCCAGTGACATGGCCTGCAGGACTACTTCCGATCCTGACTAAGGAGGAAATTGACGAGGAGGGAGTTGACGGTGTGGTTTGCAGGCTCTTGGATACAACAGGACAACGGGATTTAGGTGTCCCTGGACTGCTTACGGTCTTAGCCAAAGTTTCTGAACTTGACAGTAACTTTTTATGAACGCGCTGCAGGTGCCGTATAAGGGAGGATGTTCCTAGGTGGTTGACGTCCCTACCCCTACTTATTTCACCTTTACATATGGTACATATGGCAAGACAGTTGTTGTCCGGATTTGGATAGAAATATTGCCAGACCAAAGAGGTGGAATGTTTGGTCTTCTGCCCAGGCATGACCGTGATGGGCTTTTTCATCCCACGGACAACAACTGTCTCCCCCGGAGCCTGATTTAAACAAACCACATCACCATCAGAATCCTCCTCGCCAACTTCCTCCTCAGCGCCAGCTACACCAGTATCCTCATCCTGTTGTACTTCAACAGTGACATCTTCAATTTGCATATCAGCAAGTGGACTGTGGGTGCTCCTTTCAGCACTTGCAGGGGGCGTGCAAATGGTGGAAAGAGCCACCTCTTCCCGTCCAGTGCTGGGAAGGTCAGGCATCGCAACCACCACCACACTTGGACTCTCCTTGGGGATTTGTGATATCTTCTTAGAAAGCACAGTTCTTCGCTGTGCTTTTGCCAGCTTAACTCTTTTGATTTTTTTAGTGGGAGGAGGGCTTCCATCGTCATGTGAAGCTGAACCACTAGTCATGAACATACTAGGGATCGACCTTAGCCGTTCCTTGCCACTCCGTGTCGTAAATGGCATATTGGCAAGTTTACGTTTCTCTTCAGCTGATTTAAATGTCTTTTTCAAGGTCATTTTCCTGAACTTTGCCATTTGGGATTGTATGTGCCCTCTACTATGACATTGGGCATCGGCCTTGGCAGACGACGTTGATGGCATGTTATCGTCTATGTCATGACTAGTGGCAGCAGCTTCAGCACTAGGAGGAAGTGGTTCTTGATCTTTCTCTATTTTATTTTTATCGGAGAAAGTTTGGTCCTCCATTTATGTTATATCGATTTGATATATACGTGCGGCTAAACACAGAAAATAATTTTTTTTTTGGTTTGGACTGGAGTGTACTTTGGGGGTTACAGCACCCTTAACGGTCAAGCCAGCCGGCCCTTTACTTATGACACAGGCGCACGCTTGGCACTACTTTGTTGATGCACGTGCGGCTACTGCGCACACAATTCACAAACACAGAAAATAATTTTTTTTTTGGTTTGGACTGGAGTGTACTTTGGGGGTTACAGCACCCTTAACGGTCAAGCCAGCCGGCCCTTTACTTATGACACAGGCGCACGCTTGGCACTACTTTGTTGATGCACGTGCGGCTACTGCGCACACAATTCACAAGCACAGAAAATAATTTTTTTTTTGGTTTGGACTGGAGTGTACTTTCGGGGGTTACAGCACCCTTAACGGTCAAGCCAGCCGGCCCTTTACTTATGACACAGGCGCACGCTTGGCACTACTTTGTTGATGCACGTGCGGCTACTGCGCACACAATTCACAAACACAGAAAATAATTTTTTTTTTGGTTTGGACTGGAGTGTACTTTCGGGGGTTACAGCACCCTTAACGGTCAAGCCAGCCGGCCCTTTACTTATGACACAGGCGCACGCTTGGCACTACTTTGTTGATGCACGTGCGGCTACTGCGCACACAATTCACAAACACAGAAAATATTTTTTTTTTGGTTTGGACTGGAGTGTACTTTCGGGGGTTACAGCACCCTTTAACGGTCAAGCCAGCCGGCCCTTTACTTACGACACAGGCGCACGCTTGGCACTACTTTGTTGATGCACGTGCGGCTACTGCGCACACAATTCACAAACACAGAAAATAATTTTTTTTTTGGTTTGGACTGGAGTGTACTTTGGGGGTTACAGCACCCTTAACGGTCAAGCCAGCCGGCCCTTTACTTATGACACAGGCGCACGCTTGGCACTACTTTGTTGATGCACGTGCGGCTACTGCGCACACAATTCACAAGCACAGAAAATAATTTTTTTTTTGGTTTGGACTGGAGTGTACTTTCGGGGGTTACAGCACCCTTTAACGGTCAAGCCAGCCGGCCCTTTACTTATGACACAGGCGCACGCTTGGCACTACTTTGTTGATGCACGTGCGGCTACTGCGCACACAATTCACAAACACAGAAAATAATTTTTTTTTTGGTTTGGACTGGAGTGTACTTTCGGGGGTTACAGCACCCTTAACGGTCAAGCCAGCCGGCCCTTTACTTATGACACAGGCGCACGCTTGGCACTACTTTGTTGATGCACGTGCGGCTACTGCGCACGCAATTCACAAACACAGAAAATAATTTTTTGTTTGGTTTGGACTGGAGTGTACTTTCGGGGGTTACAGCACCCTTAACGGTCAAGCCAGCCGGCCCTTTACTTATGACACAGGCGCACGCTTGGCACTACTTTGTTGATGCACGTGCGGCTACTGCGCACGCAATTCACAAACACAGAAAATAATTTTTTTTTTGGTTTGGACTGGAGTGTACTTTCAGGGGTTACAGCACCCTTAACGGTCAAGCCAGCCGGCCTTTACTTATGACACAGGCGCACGCTTGGCACTACTTTGTTGATGCACGTGCGGCTACTGCGCACACAATTCACAAACACAGAAAATAAATGTTTTTTTAGCACTTGGGGGGAGCACCCCTGATGGACAGAGCACCCCCTGGACAACACTACAGCACCCCTTTAGGACTGGGACACTGCACAGGACTTTGGAGTGGACACAGCCCCTATGGAGAACTGACTGCACAACACAGTCCAGCCAGCCCCTATGGACTTTGAAGTAGTGGACACAGCCCCTATTAACAACAGCAGCACAGCACAACACAGCCAGCCCCTATGGACTTTGAAGTAGTGGACAACAGCAGCACTACACTACACTACACTACACAGCCCTAACTCCCACCCTCCCTCTTCACTGTCCACAGCCGAGTGAGAAAATGGCGCCGACGTGGGTACCTTATATAGGATCCAAAACCCGCGAGACTCGGAAGGCGGGAAGATGACGTTTTGCCTCGATTTCAGAATCCGAGTCAGGCGGGAAAAGTCGAGCCTGACTCGGATCGGACTCGGATCGGGGGGGCTCGGGGGGGTTCGGATTTCAGAAATCCGAACCCGCTCACCCCTAATCATAATATAAATCAAGACGCAACACTCCTCTGTGATGAAAAGGTATGGTAAGTATCACTTTCTCAGTGTATTGGTGTACAGTATTTGCAGAAAAAAAGGTTGTGGGGCGTGACGTTGCAAAAGGGGGCGGGGATGTGCGATCGCATCATCGGGACCCCACCCCCTTTTCACATTACTGCTATTAACGGCAATGTGAAGCAGGGGGCGGGACCATGATGTCACGAATCAGCGCGAATCGCGTCACGGGTCCCCCTGCTGCCGGGGTTTATCGTGGAACCGCCGGAGGATTGCCGGGGGCCAGAAGGCTTGCCTGCCTTTCTGAGGGGCTGGGAGTGTCACCCAATTTTCGTGAGGCTCCCGGCCGAATTGGGAGGGTAGGCAAGTATGAGTTAAGGCATGGTAAAAAACAGATGCACCTGAGACACTACGTATTGTCATAGCAGAAAAAGGGCAAGGAGATGACAAAGTACTCTGTAGAGGGGCACTCTTGGGATATAATAAAATTTTAATTTCAATATTTTTCATTAAAATAAGTTTTTTTGTAATAGAACAGACCGACATTTCTTTTGAGATCTAATATAAAAGATATATATTTGGAATATTACTAGTGGAATTTTTTCATACTACTGTTGTGGTGCTGTATTTTTAACCTTTAACTTTTAGTATGTAACCTCTAATATTTAACTTACTTTGTTATATAGATGAGCGGTTCGTATAACCTGTATTCCCAATGCGCCTGAACTCTCAGTATTCGAGGCAATCCGCTTTTTTAACTAAAATAATGTGAAAATGGGTGTTTTTCACATTATTTTAGTATCACTTAAATGTATTAAAGGGCTTTTGGAGCAGTTTTCATCAAAAACTACACCAAGCTTTTCAAATGCGCATTATTTTAGTAAGCAGATCTAATTTCCTATACTTGTAATGGGAAATGCAATCTGTTTCAGAATTACTAAAAGAAATGTTAAAAAAATATCTGGAGGGAGCCCTGTTATAATAAAGCCACCTGGAGATGGCATTATGCAGGATTCCCACCATTTCACTTACCCTAGCTCAGCCTTAGCTGCCTGCTGACACATGCTGATCACACAAAAAAAAATTATAATAACAATAACACTTACCTGCACCAGGGGCTGGTTGTCGATGAGCTCCTCCATGACTCTGGTTAGCTGATCACTGGGCTTCTGCTCCGTGACCTCGGTCAGCTGCTCTGTGCTGTAAACTGAGATGCCGGTTCCCAACACAGAGCAGCTGACTGGGGTCATGGACCAGAAGCCTGGCGTTCAGTTGACCAGAGTCACGGAGGAGATTACCGATCAACGTGTAGGTAAGTGTTAGCTAAGGGGGAGGGTTACAGGGAGGTGTGGGTTCGTGGGGAAGGGGATTGCGGGAAGGGGGTAGCCGGTGGCTCAGACACAGTCTCAGGGTATTTTTTGCAAAAAATACCCTGAGACGTGTGCGCAGGAACAGAGATTTCTTGCTATTTTTATGTAGCGTTAGAGACGCCTGTATAGAGGAGCCTTGACACAGCCCAGGGCTTAACCAAATATATGCAACAAAGACCTCTGGATTTAAATCATCATGTTCAAGCCTTTTTGCTGTGTTTTTTTTGCAGTGTACTGGAGGAAAACGTTTTTCTTTTTTTCTGTAGTCCAGAGTAATCCCCTCCCTTTACAAGCACCTGTGAAAAACCATTAAGCTGATATGAGCAACCACTGTTTTGTACATCTGAAGATGGTGTTAACTACCAAGGCCACATTCCAAAAAGCTTTGCTTTATGGAGTTTGGTGCATAGGGGTCAGATTGTAGCCCCCATTGATAATAATGGGGACTGTGATCTAAGTGCCTATTAGCATTGTGCCATTAGTACATAGCTACAGTTCATAAAATTAGGTAAATACTGCAATGTCTACATAATTATCTGAAAAATAAGCTTGATAAATAGGTCCCTAAATACAAATCCTTCTCACAGCTACAGATAATTTTATCATGCCTTTTATAATATGTTTCAAATATTGTCAATCAATCATAATTCCACAGAACTAAATAGGGAGAAATAGGGGCAGAACAAAATGACAGCAAAATTCAAGTCCTAATTTTGCCAAAGAAATCGTGCAAAATTCTGCAGGAAATTAAGCAAATAATTGGCAGAACAGTTTAGAAAATGTTGTTCATTCATACTTATAATTAGGGGTGTGCACCGGCCACTTTTCGTGTTTTGTGTTTTGGTTTTGGATCTGGATCTTTCTTCGTGTTTTGGATCTGGATTGGTTTTGCCAAAACCACCCTTCGGTGTTTTGGGTTCTGGGTTTTGTGTTTTGGATCTGTATTTTTTCTTAAAAAAGCATAAAATCACAGAATGTGTTGATTTTTCTGCTCCTATGCTATTATTAACCTCAAAAACCTTAATTTCCACTCATTTCCAGTCTATTCTGAACACATCACACCTCACAATAGTGTTTTTATGTCCAAAAGGTTGCACCAAGGTAGATGGATGACTATGCTAAGCGACACAAGTGGGTGGCACAAACACGTGGCCCATCTAGGAGTGACACTGAAGTGGCAGACAGGATGGCAGTTTGAAAAACTAGGCCCCAAACAGTACATAATGCAAAGAAAAAAAAGAGGTGCAAGATGGAATTGTCCTTGGGCCCTCCCACCCACCCTTATGTTGTATAAACAGGACATGCACACTTTAACAAACCAATCATTTCAGCGCCAGGGTCTGCCACACGACTGTGGCTGAAATGATTGGTTCGTTTGGGCCCCCACAAAACAAGCTGGCAATTAATCTGTCCCTGCACAAACTGGCTCTACGGAGGAAAGATGTCGTCATCATCCTCCTCATTCACCGATTCCTCACCCTCTTCAGTGTTGTGTACATCCTCATCCTCACAGAGTATTATTTTGTCCCCACTGGAATCCACCACCACAGGTCCCTCTGTACGTTCTGGAGGCTGGTCTCCCTGGAAGAGTTGACAATTAATTTTTATGAACATCATCTTCTCCACATTTTGTGGAAGCAACCTCCTATGCCTTTTGCTGACAAGGTTCCCGGCTGCACTAAACACTCTTTCGGAGTGCACACTGGAGGGGGGGCAACTCAGGTAAAATAGAGCCAGTTTATACAGGGGCCTCCAAATTGCCTCTTTTTCCTGCCAGTACATGTACGGACTGTCTGACATGCCTACTTGGATGCTGTCACCGATGTAATCCTTTAACAGACAGACGCACGCTTGTCGCTGCTGCTTTGAGGATGCAGGTGCGGCTACAGCCCACACATTTCACAAAGACAGAAAAAAAATAAGAATTTTTTTATTGTTTGTGGAGCGCACTTTGAGGGTTACACCACCCTTTAACAGACAGACGCACGCTTGTTGCTGCTGCTTTGAGGATCCAGGTGCGGATTCAGCCCACACAATTCACAAAGACAGAAAAAAAAGAAGAATTTTTTTATTGTATGTGGAGCACACTTTGAGGGTTACACCACACTTTAACAGACAGATGCACGCTTGTCGCTGCTGCTTTAAGGATGCAGGTGCGGCTACAGCCCACACATTTCACAAAGAGAAAAAAAAAGAATAATTTTTTTATTGTTTGTGGAGCGCACTTTGAGGGTTACACCACCCTTTAACAGACAGACGCACGCTTGTCGCTGCTGCTTTAAGGATGCAGGTGCGGCTACAGCCCACACATTTCACAAAGACTGAAAAAAAAAGAATTTTTTTATTGTTTGTGGAGCGCACTTTGAGGGTTACACCACCCTTTAACAGACAGATGCACGCTTGTCGCTGCTGCTTTAAGGATGCAGGTGCGGCTACAGCCCACACATTTCACAAAGACAGAAAAAAAAAGAATTTTTTTATTGTTTGTGGAGCGCACTTTGAGGGTTACACCACCCTTTAACAGACAGATGCACGCTTGTCGCTGCTGCTTTAAGGATGCAGGTGTGGCTACAGCCCACTCATTTCACAAAGACAGAAAAAAAAAGAAGAATTTTTTTATTGTTTGTGGAGCGCACTTTGAGGGTTACACCACCCTTTAACAGACTGACGCACGCTTGTCGCTGCTGCTTTGAGGATGCAGGTGGAATCTAGATGGGATCTTGAACCGGGGACACACTACCTCAATCAATTGTCTAAATCCCACTGCACTAATGGCGGATACCGGACGCACGTCTAACACCAACATAGCAGTCAAGGCCTCAGTTATACATTTTGCTTCAGGATGACTGCTGTCGTACTTCATCCTCCTCGCTAGGGACTGTTGGAGGGTCAATTGTTTAGTAAAAGTAGTGGTGTTCCTACTTCCTCTCTGGGATGATGAACAACTCCTAGCAGCAGCAACAGCACTAGGAGGAAGTGGTTCTTGATCTTTCCCTATTTTATTTTTATCGGAGAAAGTTTGGTCCTCCATTTATGTTATATTGATATATACGTGCGGCTAAGGCGCACACAAACACAGAAAATATTTTTTTATTTTTGCAGGAGAGTAGTGCACTTTGTGGGTTACACCACCCTTTAAGAAATGAGCCAGCTGGCTCTTTACTTATGGGACACAGGCGCACGCTTGGCGCTGCTCCTTTGTTGATGCACGTGCAGCCACAGTGCACACAATTCACAAACACAGAAAATATTTTTTTATTTTGTTTGGAGTGTACTTTGGGGGTTACAGCACCCTTTAACAGACAAGCCAGCCGGCCCTTTACTAATGGGACACAGGCGCATGCTTGGCCATGCTCCTTTGTTGATGCACGTTCAGCCACAGTGCACAAAATTTGCAAACACAGAAAATATTTTTTTATTTTGTTTGGAGTGTACTTTGGGGGTTACAGCACCCTTTAGCGGACAAGCCTGCCGGCCCTTTACTAATGGGACACAGGCGCACGCTTGGCGCTGCTCCTTTGTTGATGCACGTGCAGCCACAGTGCACACAATTCACAAACACAGAAAATATTTTTTTATTTTGTTTGGAGTATACTTTGGGGGTTACAGCACCCTTTAACGGACAAGCCAGCCGGCCCTTTACTAATGGGACACAGGCACATGCTTGGCGCTGCTCCTTTGTTGATGCACGTGCAGCCACAGTGCACACAATGCACAAACACAGAAATTATTTTTTTATTTTGTTTGGAGTGTACTTTGGGGGTTACAGCACCCTTTAATGGACAAACCTGCCGGCCCTTTACTAATGGGACACAGGCGCACGCTTGGCGCTGCTCCTTTGTTGATGCTTGTGCAGCAACAGTGTACACAATTCACAAACACAGAAAATATTTTTTATTTTGTTTGGAGTGCACTTTGGGGGTTACAGCACCCTTTAACGGTCAAGCCAGCTGGCCCTTTACTTATGACACAGGCGCACGCTTGGCACTACTTTGTTGATGCATGTGCGGCTATTTTGCACACAATTCACAAACACAGAAAAAATATATATATTTTTTTGCACTTGGGGGGAGCACCCCACATGGACAGAGCACGCCCTGGACAACACTACAGCACCCCTTTAGGACTGGGACACTGCACAGGACTTTGGAGTGGACACAGCCCCTATGGACAACTGACTGCACAACACAGTCCACCCAGCCCTTATGGACTTTGGAGGAGTGGACACAGCCCCTATGGACAACAGCAGCACAGCGCAGCACAGCACAACACTACACTGCACTACACTACACTACACTACACAGCCCAGCCAGCCCTAACTCCCACCCTCCCTCTTCACTGTCCACAGCCGAGTGAGAAAATGGCACCGACGGGGGTACCTTATATAGGATCCAAAACCTGCGAGACCCGGAAGGTGGGATGATGACGTTTTGCCTCGATTTCAGATCCGGGTCAGGCGGGAAAAGTCGAGCCTGACTCGGATCGGCCTCGGATCAGGGGGGCTCGGGGGGTTTGGATTTCAGAAATCCGAACCCGCTCACCCCTACTTATAATATGTATACTTGGCTACCACCACTTTTTAGCATAAATTAGTGAGCCTTCATAATTTTGTAACAAATAGATATTTTTTAGATAATAAGCATTGCTATTTTTACTGATATAAAATTATCTCCAGTAGGTTAATGTATAAATATCATGCATTTAGGTGAGAAGGCTTGCCACCTGCAGAATTTTAATATATGACCTACTGTTGTTACTTTTGCATAATAAAGATTATTATCATATCATGTGTATGAAAATATACTTAAGGGATAGTTCTTTAAGATAAAAAGAATCTGTTGACAAATTCAGCATGATTTATAGTGTTGTTCTTTGTGCAGAAAATTTTGGGAACTATTTTATCTAGATGTATTTATAGATAAATTAAATAATACATATTTATATATATGAAAAGATAAGGTTTGCAAAACAAATGAACACAATGGTAAAACACAAGTTCTATTTATTTCAATATAATACAAAAATAAAGTTAATAATAATATATGTATAAACTCTTGTAAATAATATTTGTACAATTGGCTTTTATGTCATTGCTTGAGTGCTTATTAGGAAACTTTGTTTATTTGTATGAATAATGTAACCACTAATGTAAATTATTTCTGGATATTAGAAGTCACCTTGGGGATCTAAGAACTTTATATGGCTTTAGAATCACATTATTATTTATATGATCCTTGTCACCTTATCATTTAAAAGTTCATTATCCCATATAACACCAAAAGATTATTTCTAATGACTCTCTCTTGGTTCAGTTTGCAGAACTATTCTCAGAATAGAGCCAATAGTTTTATTTTTATGGAATGAATTCACAAATATATTATTTCTGATAAAAAAAATACAGCAAATTAAGACATATTTGGAGGGTAAGGTAATTGATAATTTTTCAAAGTTTATAATTTATAAAGTTTTAATTGATTTTTTTGTATCAAAGTTTATATTTATATTCCACTTACTGAATCTCCTCTCAGGAAATCTTATGTGTACCATTTTGCCAGTTGAGTTGAGACATCTGAAGAGGTCAGACAAATTTAAAATTTTAATATAATTATGCTGCATCAAAGAAGGAAGATTAAAAAATAAAATACAAAAAAATATATAAAAAAATTAAATATATATATATCATAATATCCGGCACTCAATAAAGATGTATTCAAACAGCCCGCGTGTCCTAATCCAATGGAGTGACAATCACTCCAAGCATGCACAGCAACAAATAAGGACGGCGCTCTGGGTCTTTACCAAGATAGAAAAAATTTTATGAAAATCATCTCAGAACACAGTCGACGTTTCAATGCTAAAACAGTACCCTTTATCAAAACAAGTACTACAGGTTGAGTCTCCCATATCCAAATATTCCGAAATACGGAATAATTTTGGCATGACTGAGATAATGAAACCTTTGATTTTTGATGGTTCAATGTACACAAATGTTGTCTAAGGCACAAATTATTAAAAATATAGTATAAAATTACCTTCAGGCTGTGTGTATAAGGTGTATATGAAAAATTTATTAATTTCATTTCTGTACACAAACTTTGCTTGAAGCACAAAATTATTGAAAATATTGTATAAAATTACCTGCAGGCTGTGTGTATAAGGTGTATATAACACATAAATGTATTCTGTGTGTATATTGGGGTCCCATTCCCAAGATATTTCATTATGGTATGCAAATATTCCAAAATACGGAATATTCCGTTATCCAAAATACCCCTGGCCCCAAGCATTTTGGATATGGGAGACTCAACCTGTATAGGATTTATCTGTTTTGTTAATAGTACTTGTGTTGACAAAGGTGTGGTTTTAGCACTGAAACGTTGACTGTGTTCTGAGATGATTTACAGTGCATCCGGAAAGTATTCACAGAGCTTCACCTTTTCCACATTTTGTTATGTTACAGCCTTATTCCAAAATGGAATACATTCATTTTTTTCCTCAAAATTCTACACACAATACCCCATAATAACAATGTGTCAAAAGTTTTTTTGAGATTTTTGCAAATTTAATTAAAAATAAAAAAACTAAGGAAACACATGTACATAAGTATTCACAGCCTTTGCTCAATACTTTGTTGATGCACCTTTGGCAGCAATTACAGCCTCAAGTCTTTTTTAATATGATGCCACAAGCTTGGCACACCTATCTTTGGGCAGTTTCACCCATTTCTCTTTGTAGCACCTCCTAAGCTCCATCAGGTTGGATGGGAAGCATCGGTGCACAGCCATTTTCAGATCTCTCCAAAGATGTTCAATCGGATTCAAGTCTGGGCTCTGGCTGGGCCACTCAAGTACATTCACAGAGTTGTCCTGCAGCCACTCCTTTGATATCTTGGGTCATTGTCCTGCTGAAAGATGAACCGTCACACCAGTCTCAGGTCAAGAGTGCTCTGGAGCAGGTTTTCATTCAAGATGTCTCTGTACATTTCTGCATTCATCTTTCCCTCTATCCTGACTAGTCTCCAAGTTCATGCCGCTGAAAAACATCTCCACAGCATGATGCTACCAACACCATGCTTTACTGTAGGGATGGTATTGGCCTGGTAATGAGCGGTGCCTGGTTTACTCCAAACATAACGCGTGGCATTCACGCCAAAGAGTTCAATCTTTGTCTCATCAGACCAGAGAATTCTATTTCTCATGGTCTGAGAGTCCTTCAGGTTGGGCTGCCATGTGTTTTTTTACTAAGGAGTGGCTTCCATCTGGCCACTCTACCATACAGGCCTGATTGGTGGATTGCTGCAGAGATGGTTGTCCTTCTGGAAGGTTCTCTTCTCTCCACAGAGGAATGCTGTAGCTCTGTTAGAGTGACCATTGGGTTCTTAGTCACCTCCCTGACTAGGGCCCTTCTCCCACAATCACTCAGTTTAGATGGCCAGCCAACTCTAGGAAGAGTCCTGGTAGTTCCGAACTTCTTCCATTTATGGATGATGGAGGCCCCTGTGCTCATTGGGACCTTCAAAGCAGCAGATATTTTTCTTTACCCTTCCCCAGATTTGTGCCTCAAGACAATTCTGTCTCGGAGGTCTACAGTCAATTCCTTGGACTTCATGCTTGGTTTGTGCTCTGGCATGCACTGTCAAGTGTGGGACCTTATATAGACAGGTGTATGCCTTTCAAAATCATGTCCATACAACTGAATTTACCACAGGTAGACTCCAATTAAACTGTAGGAACATCTCAAGGATGATTGGTTGATTGGTGGAAACAGGATGCACCTGAGCTCAATTTTGAGCTTCATGGCAAAGGCTGTGAATACTTATGTACATGTGTTTTCTTAGTTTTTTTTTTAATAAAATTTTCAAAAATCTCAAAAAAACTTTTTACACGTTGTCCTTATGGGGTATTGTGTGTAGAATTTTGAGGGCAATATGAATTTATTCCATTTTGGAATAAGGCTGTCACATAACAAAATGTGGGAAAAGTGAAGCACTGTAAATACAATTTTTCTATCTTGGTTAGGACCTGGAGTGCCATCCATATTCGTTGCTATATATAATAATACAAAACCTATTGAATTTCTGCCAATCAACCTTAAAAAAGCAATGAGATTCCGATCATTAAGGCTCAGGATCAGTTTCATACACTGCATGTGTGTATTCCAATGAGCACACAACTCTGTGAATTAGCAGCTCCACCAGAGAGTGTTGAATCTGCAGTTAACCACAGGGTGTGATGGTATACCATATCTGTATTGCGCAAGGAACACATCCATTAAGGCATCAGCCTTAATGATCGGAATTTCATTGCTTTTTTTAGTTTGAGTGGCACAAATTCTGTAGGTTTTGTGAAATTTTAGATCATGTCTAAGAAGCCTTAATGGACAAGTGAAAGCGTAAGGTTTTTTTTTCTATGGAATATATTAGATGTTAATCTTAGATGACAGCTCCGGTGCACTTCCCAAATCAATAGTCATACAGGCAAATGGAACGGGCGGCACTCAATGAAACTCCACAGCAGAAATAAATCACAGCACTACTTTGCTACTGATGCAAACTTTGCTACTGACCGTTCCATTTGACTATATATATATATATATATATATATATATATATATATATTAATTAGGTTGAAAGAAGAAAATAAAACTAGTAATATTGATATGACATAAAGGGTGTTGTATACATAGAATGCATATTGTTAATATAGTAATTACTAGTTTGTTAAAAACTACAGTATGGTGTCTAATGCTTATTTATTAGCATAATCTATCATTTTGTCTGAGGCAGCACTGACAGTAATTAAGAAAGGTTTTCACCTGAAATACATTTTAATGTGTGTTAATAGCATATATTCAGAATGCAATTAGAATGTTATAATTATTTTTCTTATGGCTCATAATAAGACTTCATATCCTAGCACACTGTACAGTATATGGTTTGAATTATTAAAGATTACTACACTCCCATGCTAAAATACAACCTTCAGATCTGGCTTTTCTGGAAGTGCAGTGTTCTTTACAATTGTTAATTTGTATATTTTATTCCACTGAGCCATTTTGCTAATAAACTAGCAATCTATTCCCAGCAAGCAATCGTATACTATGTATAAATTTGTAAAGCTGAACTTACTTTTCTTCTGCAAGGGCATTAGGGACTTTATATTAGAAATATATCATACTGTACTTGTAAAGGGACTCGGCATATACTATACTGGGTCATCTCAGTCTGCCTCACTCTCCGCCCTGCCTCCACTCTGTCCTGCTTCACCACTTCTCTTCTGCTCTGTCCTGCCCCACACACCCCCATTCCACCCCCACTAGCGCGCGGAGGGGGGGTTTCTAGGTACCCAGAAACCCCCCCCCCATACCAACCAATATTTTTTTTTATTCAGAGATGGAGACAGCCTGCACCATCCCCATGCCACCCATGATCGCCTGCGCGGCGCTGTCCGGCCAGGCCCCTGCCAGTTCAGATGTCATCGCTTCCGCGTCAGGTGGCCTTCATACCACCTGACGCGGAAGTGCTGGCAGCTGAATCGGCAGTGGACGGGCTGTGCGCCATGTGCACAACCCTCCCAGAGGGAGCTACACAGAGGGAAGCATTGCCAGAGCCGGGCTGCACCTTCCGGCTCACGGACGGAGGCGGGCACAGGAGCGGGGATACAGGTAAGTGTTTTTTTTTTGTGTATTTTGTGTTGTATATGTAGGGGGCACTGCTGGGAGAGGCACTACTGGAGGGCACTATATTGGGGGCACTTCAAGGGGGGACCACTAGTGGAGGCACTGTCACTGCTGGGGGTCACTGCTGGGGGGAGGCACTACTGGGGGTACTGGCACTGCTGGGGGGAGGCACTGCTGGGGGAGGCACTACTGGGGGCACTGGCACTGCTCTGGGGTACTATCTAATGGGCACTACTGGGGGCACTAAAAAAGGGGCACTGCATAGGGGGGACTACTACTGGGGGCTCTGGCACTGCTGGGGGGGCACTACTGGGGCACTATATAAGGGGCACTAATGGGGGCACTGCATAGGGGGGACCACCACATAAGGCACTGCAAAGGTGGGTCTACTACTGGGGGCATTATATAAGTGGTACTACATAGGGAGGACTACTACTGGGGGCAATACATAAGGGGCACTGCATAGGGGGAGGACTACTGGTGGCAGTATATAAGGGGCACTGCATAGGGACAGGACTACTACCGGGGGCACTATATAAGGGGCACTACATAGGGAGAACAACTACTGGGGGCCTCTGTCGTGCGCAACTACTTATATATGTGTGTGTGTGTGTGGACATATATTTTGGAAACCCCTCCCTGAGAATCCTGCGTTTGCCCCTGACCCCAATACTTACCATGTTCCTGGCTGGTTCTCCTCCTCACCTATATCTGTCAAGAATTGGAAGCATTGGAGGGGCACAAACACCAGGTCCCACTGTGCATACATGTTAGAGATGGAACAGATCTTAGAGAATTGTGATATAGATACAGTGTAAGGTAAATATGTTAGCACTTTCGAATCAAATGGCAAAATGATTAAGAGTCTCTTGTGCATTTGATATCTAAGGGGAAATTATCAGAGATTTCTAATAGTACTTATGTGATACCCAGGAAAGAATTGATGGTTCGTGTACTGGTTGCACTTACCTGGGTCAAGTAGCTTGTTTGTTGAACACAGGTTCATCTAACTCCCACAGAGAGGTGAGGAGTGTGTTTTAACACAGAAACTGCCACATCTGGATCCCTCTTTTCCTGCACCCTGATACTAATCCTCCCTACCCCGCACCCTAATCCTAACCCTCTTGGTAAGTGCCTAAACCTAACCCTCCCCCTTTAGTGCCTCACCCTAGCCCTCCCCACTTAGTGCCTAACCCTAATTTCTAATCCTAACCCACCCCCTGTCTGGAGCCTAACCCTAACCTTCCCCCTCCCGCAGCCTAACCCTAAATCCGCCCGGCGTGACTAAACCCAACCCCCGCCCCCCACGGCTAACACCTACCCGGCCCCAGTATGCTTAGGATCGGGATGTCAGCTGTCGGGATTCCCGCGTCGGCATCTCCAGCCATGTCGGGATTCCGATGCTTTTCTTCTCATGCTGATCGGGATTCTTGCACCGGGATTTTCGCAGCCGGCTGTCTGTAAATTAACCGCAGATTATTAAGCACACTTTTATGCACTTTTCTATTGCTAGGCTACAAATGGCACTTTAATGGTTTCAGTAAATTTTATAACAACAAAACCCGTAAGTATATTAAAACTTAACAAAAGATTGGTTAAATTGACCAATGCAATATGATAAGTAAACAATTATAAGTTTAACACACTTATATACTTTATATACTTCAACATGTATATATACAGTCAGGTGCATAAATATTGGGACATTGACAGAATTTCCATATTTTGGCCTCTATTCACCACCACAATGGCTTTGAAATGAAACAAACAAGATGTGCTTTAACTGCAGACTTTCAGATTTAATTTGAGGGTAATTACATCCAAATCAGGTAAACGGTGTAGGAATTACAATGGTTTCTATATGTGCCTCCCACTTTTTAAGGGGCCAAAAGTAATGGGACAAACTAAGCAATCCTAAATCTAACTTTCACTTTTTAATACTTTGTTGCTAATCCTTTGCAGGCAATTACAGCCTGAAGTCTGGAACGCATAGACATCACCAGACGCTGGGTTTCATCCCTGGTGATGCTCTGCCAGGCCACTACTGCAAATGTCTTCATTTCCTGCTTGTTCTTGGGACAGTTTCCCTTCAGTTTTGTCTTCATCAAGTGAAATGCATGCTCAATCGGATTCAGGTCAGGGGATTGACTTGGCCATTGCATAACATTCCACTTTGTAGCCTTAAAAAACTCTTTGGTTGCTTTTGCAGTATGCTTCGGGTCATTTTCCATCTGCACTGTGAAGCACCGTCCAATGAGTTCTGAAGCATTTGACTGAATATGAGCATATAATATTGCCCGAAACACTTCAGAATTCATTCTGCTGCTTTTGTCAGCAGTCACATCATCAATAAATACAAGGGAACCAGTTCCATTGGCAGCCATACATGCCCACTCCATGACACTACCACCACCATGCTTCACTGATGAGGTGGTATGTTTTGGATCATGAGCAGTTCCTTTCCTTCTCCATACTCCTCTTCCCATGTACAAGTTGATCTTTGTCTCATCTGTCCATAGGATGTTGTTCCAGAACTGTAATGGCTTTTTTAGATGTTGTTTGGCAAACTCTAATCTGGTCTTCCTGTTTTTGAGGCTCACCAATGGTTTACATCTTGTGGTGAATCCTCTATATTCACTCTTGTGAAGTCTTCTCTTGATTGTTGACTTTGACACATATACACCTACCTCCTGGAGAGTGTTCTTGATTTGGCCAACTGTTGTGAAGGGGTTTTTCTTCACCAGGGAAATAATTCTTCTGTCATGTTTTCCGTGGACTTCCGGGTCTTTTGGTGTTGCTGAGTTCTCCGATGCGTTATTTCTTTTTAAGAAAGTTCCAAACAGTTGATTTGACCACACCTAATGTTTTTGCTATCGCTCTGATGGGTTTGTTTTGATTTTTCAGCCTAATGATGGCTTGCTTCACTGATAGTGACAGCTCCTTGGATCTCATATTGAGAGTCGACAGCAACTGATTCCAAATGCAAATGTCACACCTAGAATCAACTCCAGACCTTTTACCTGCTTAATTGATAATGAAATAACGAGGGAATAGCCCACACCTGTCCATGAAATAGCTTTTGAGTTGATAGTCCCATTACTTTTGGTCCCTTAAAAAGTGGGAGGCACATATAGAAACCGTTGTAATTCCTACACCGTTCACCTGATTTGGATGTAATTACCCTCAAATTAAATCTGAAAGTCTGCAGTTAAAGCACATCTTGTTTGTTTCATTTCAAGGCCAATGTGGTGGTGAATAGAGGCCAAAATATGAAAATTCTGTCAATGTCCCAATATTTATGCACCTGACTATATATATATATATATATATATATATATATTTATATACTTTAATTGCATGAATATTTTCAAGATCAGACCCTTTCTCACTCAGGATGCCACCAAAACCCTCATACATTCACTGGTCATCTCCACATTGGACTACTGTAACCTCCTCCTACAGTATCTCCCCAAACCCCATCTATCTCCTCTCCAGTCTGTGTTAAATGCTGCTGCTTGGCTCATCCTCTCCAAATGCTCTACATCTGCCTCCCCTCTCCTACAAGCTCTCCACTGGCTCCTCTTCCCTTTCAGAACCCAGTTCAAGGTTCTCACACTCACTTACAAAGCCCTCACCCATTACTCTCCCATTTACATCTCTGATCTCATCTCCATTCACTCTTCTGTCCGCCCTCTTCATTCACATAACACACACCGCTTTTCATGCCTATTGATTACTTCCTCCAACTCCCACCTCCAAGAATTTGCCCGTGCTGCTCCCCACCTTTGGAACTCCCTCCCTTCCCCCTTCAGACTCTGCACCTCTCTACAATCATTCAAATGATCTCTTAAAACCCACTACTTCATTAAAGCCTTCCTCATCCTAACTTGCTGCTACATGTACCTTCCTCCTTGTCTACCCCATCTGTGTCACTCCTGTTTGTCGGCCTCTCCCTTTTAGAATGTAAGCTCTGTCGAGCAGAGCCCTCTACCCTCTTGTGCTTCTCTCTTCTGTAATTTATTTTATCTCTTACTCCCCACTAGGGCAACTAACACTTGGCTGCTTATGTGGGTGTAAAGGTCGCTAATATAACAATGTTTATTATACATATCCGTGTCCTGCATTGTATTGTATTGTAAGTCACTGGTTACTTTTTTGTCTATTTACTTTGTAAGGTGCTGCAGAACACTTGTGTCGCCATATAAATAAATAATAATAATGAGGTCCTGTTAGTCTAATTATCATAGTTCAGCTGATTACTTTACAGGTGGTGTACATTGTCGGTGTGATACTCTTTCTTTTGTTGTATATAGAAAGTAAATAGCACTGTGTAGTTTCTGACTATAAAATCACGGTTGATTGGATAACAGCCTATTTGTGCTTGTTCCTGTCTGAAATGAAATAGAGATGCACTTTATTAATCTTGGAATAAACAGAAAGCTGCCGGCAATAATCTCTTAGTAGATCCTCAGTGAAGCCTGGCAATGGTATTGGCATATATTTAGCAGAGAGTGCTTGGTAAGGTAGTTTATTTCTATGTAGCTATCACTAGATGAAATGGTGTGCTGAATAAACATTCCCACTTTTATAATGTTTTTGCGACTAATCTGCATTGGATACGGCTAGTCTCTAGCAAACTGTAATGTTTGTCAACTGGTGTGTGATGTGTGTGATGTCAGAGTCAAAGCTGCAATACCTCTCCTGATGCCTGCAATGTCCTCAAAGCTGAGGGAGCCTCTCAGGGATGCTGCTCCTCCTTACTCCTGGCTGTTTCCTGGCTGTTTCCCTCTGTGGCTCTGTCCTCCAAGCCGCTGCCCACCAGCCTCCTTATTAGGTAATGGGGCCTGCCTCTCGGCCCACCTAGGCCTTGCCCCTGGTCTCTGCCGCACACCCTCTGCTGCTGAGCCTGCAGGGATGGTGCCAGAGGACAGTGATCAACCATGACTTACAGCTTCACTGCCAGTTTTCGCTTTCCACACACCACTGCTTTATCCTCCACCTACGCTCTCCTTACAGCATCTGGGGAACTGCTGGTACCCAGGTAAATAACACACCTTGCAGCTCTGCTCCCACCGGCAGTTACCTCACCACAGCGCAGTCACCAGCCGACGTTTTCTCTAGTTTAATCCTTGAGCCTCCCACAGTACTCACTGGGGAGATTTATTATAGCGGCACTTATCGTGCCGCTATAACTCTTCCTGATTCGCCTCTTTGCCGGGGTGAAGCAGGAAGCGCTAACGATGAGATGTAATAACATCTCATCTGCCAGAGCGGGGGAGTGAAAACTCCCTCCTCCAGTGATCCCCACTAAAACCCGCAGCGCATCAGCCTTGTGCTGATGCATTGTGTCTCACTCCCGGCCGGCTCCACTGGGTATGCGCGGGATCTCGCAAGTATCACAAGATCCCAAGTGCAGCCCCCGGAGCCGGATGCCGGGTCAGTGCAGTCCCTGCTGTAGTGGTAGTGCAATGCCAGGTGCAGCTGTTGATATTGATAGCTGCAGCTGACAGAATGGTTAGGTGAACTGACTGTTCATACATTGCCCAGGTAATCGGCACTGCTATTTTATAGCGCCCCTGTCATTTACTGCACAGACCCCCAATAATACATGGGGGAGAAGTGGTATCAGTGCACATTACATGCGCTGATACCGCTTCGGCGATTCATATATCTCCACTGTCCCCTAATGTCCACAACCGGTGAGGGGGCCAGTGCAAAAAGGTCCCTGAACCCCATAGAAAACAGCTAAATTGTAGCCTATATTAGACAATGGCAGGAGGCACATTATAACGTTACACTTTTGTAGGGGCACCTCAGCGTGGGTAGGCACACAGGGTCTTGGTGAGGTGCCACACTTATTATAGGATAAATTAATTTTTGGTTTATAGTTACAGGTTTGGATTATTTCTTGGTTTATGTGATTGGCCCAGGATTAAAAATTAGGGGGCTCATGCAGAATTGAATTTATGTATTGTTTTTACATAATATCTAAACTTCCATACTGTACATGCACATAAATAAGATATACATTTCTGTCCAAATGCAGGTATGGTTGCATCTTATTCTTACAACTTCCTATGACTATGCAATAATTGGGCCATCAAATTTTCGGCTGTTTGGGCTGATCCTCATTCCTAAGCAGTCGGATTGGATGATTGGATCTGATCTGCTACCCCTTTTGACATTTATTAAATAAGTATGCTTAAGGTATGCAAGATTATGTACTCACTGTATGTACTAACTGTGTGGTTTGGCGCCTCCCTATGCCTTTTTCTAGATTTATTTTTGTATACTGTATAATATATTTTTACATTTACCTAGATATCTATGGTACATTGCATTTCTATTGCTAAACATTTGTGTGATGACCCCTTCCAATATATCATCTGGCCAGTGTGCTCCTCTCTCTACGTCAGGAGAGTAAAATTCCACTGATCTGGGATGAGGTGGGATAACTTTCCAGGTTATCGGCAGGGAGCTATATGCTATAGATTTGGAGGGCTAGACACTGATTCTGCAGAGGACGGAATTGTTAAGCCGCACACAAGCAGCTATTTGTAATTCCATCCTTGCAAATATGCAAAAGTAGCAGGAGGTGTATGACACTCCCTGCTGCATTTGCGGTCCCAGCACTGCGACCAACGTTGCAGGCTGGGATAACCATTGTGACCATCGGTTGCAATGGTGTACGGCGCCGGCCAGCTGAGTAAGCCTCAGTTTACGTAGGCTGACCAGCTTGCGAGGCCAGGAGACAGGACACAGATCCTAGCCTTGCCACTCCTGGAAAAAGGGAAGACACGCCCCCATTTCCAGGTAAACCGCCCATCACCGCCTCCGCACCGCCCTGTAAATGCCTCTGCCTGTCAATCAGGCAGCGGCATTGCAGGGGCTGTATGCGATAATGCAGGATCCGTTCTGCACATTAAACAGAATTACAGTAGCCCTGACATTACTTAGAAATTGGTAACCTCATTGCTCACAGTGAGTACTGAAGCTGCATATGCAATCGCAATGGCTAATTTATGTACACCCATGCAACGAGGTTCAAACGTTTCTCCGACCACCCCCCAAAAGCTTAATACCTGTCAATCACTCTGTGATAGCTCTGTGTGGTCTCCGTGATCGCAGTGGTTCCTTCGCGACAATTGTCAACAATCCACAACGTCTGCATATGCTTTAGCAATAGCGATCTCTAATGAATCAGGCCCTATGTCCCCAAAAATACTATTTATTTTACACAATTTTAAACATTTATGAAAAAATTAAATTGGCTCAGATGTGCAAATACAGATTGCAGTAATTGCCCTCTGCCAGCTTCACACACTCTTAGCATTAGCCAGTCATTATCCTTAAATCAAAAACCACCTAATCACTTATCATTAATATTCTATTTCAATCTCTATGCAAGCTATTTCTATAACACCCATTCCAGTTTGCAGTGGTTACTTATAATGGTCACTCACCATTGTGTGCTTTCCTGTGCTAAATTATCCTAGCAAAGATTGCCTGGTAAGCTGTTAATTAGTCTTTTTCACATACATTAATTGAAAATTGATTAATTGATGTGACATTCCCGTAATAAAAGCATTACTATTAGAAGATGTGGTTCTTGTAAATTAATCAGTTAGCATCCATTCCAAAATGTTGTATAAAATTAATATTAATTTATTTTGGCTATTTATTGTGCACAAGCAATGCCATATTACCCACAAACTTGGCAGAAGTCTAAATGCACTTGCACAAATTGAGATCTATGGGAGAACCATAGCATATTTTTTACTGCCCAGTAATGTTTAGCACTGTGTAGATGACTTGCCATAGCGTTGGCTGATGGGTGGATTTGGTCAGAAGAAAGGACACCCCAGTTTGTGTAAGCACACCAGTGCACCAAAGTGTTACACAGAAATACAAACACAAGATTTTGTTTTGTGTCGTAAAATGTAATGATGGGGGAAAGAGGGCCCATATTTAGGGTGCTGGATTCAGAGCCGTAACTAGACATTTTGGTGCCCTGTGCCAGAAAAAGCATTGGCGCCCCCCTCATTTTTCAAAGGGACATAATGCACCCAAAAAAGGGATATGGCTTCATGGGGAAGGGTCAGGGAAAGATAGGAGAGGCCAGGAGATGCTGGAGATGAAATAAGAGGAAGCTACAAGCAAGAATGATAAGAACAGAAATTTGACAGGCCCAAACAGCGCCCCCTGACCTGTGGTGCCCTGTGCGATGGCACCGGCCGCACTACCCCAGCTACCACCCTGGCTGGATTCGATCAAGCTTGCCTACCCTCCCGGAATGGCCGGGAGGCTCCCAAAAATTGGCAGGGGGGTGGTGGGGGCAGTCCTGGCAACCCGGAAAGGTGGACAAGTCTCCTCGGAGGCTGGGGCTACCCGTCCGCTACTGTCCACTTCCATAGTGAATCAAGTCATCGTGGCTCTGGCCTCTGCTCCACAATGCCGGTAATCTCGTTATTGCATAGTAAGGGCAGTACTACGATGACACAATTGCACCCTCAGACCTGTGCACCTCCACTGAGCCCCACCCATCACCGCCCCAGACCCGCCCATATCCACCGAGCTCCACCCCCACAGTGACAGCCTGGCTGACTCCTCCAGGGGGAGGCAGCCACAAGGTCGGCAACTGGATTTAATGCATATGGGGCATAAGTTATGCTTTAAAAGTTGTGTACACAAAAGGAACATAATTATTGCCACATGCAAGTACATGTCTCACTATCAAAGCAAATGACAGCAAATGTTATATACATTATTTGTCATTTTATTCTCTGTTTCTAATAGCCATGCAAACCTTATTGTAGCAATTTTTACGTTACCTAAATTTAACATATATATTTTTTAGAGATGTGCGGGTTCGGTTTTACTCGGATCTCAAAAACTGCATTTTATTGGCTATCGGCTATCACGTGTTTTGGATAGCCAATAAAATAAATTCGAGCTAATCTGAACTTGCGATAATTTTGGCGTAAAGAACTGAGTAAATCCGAGTAAAAGCGAAGCCGCACATCTCTAATATTTTTATGATGAAGTACCTACTTATTTTGTTTTTATAGTTTTAGCTAACATCAAGATTAATAATTGCAGCATTATTTATTAGTTCTCTTCTCATTTTTCAGATAAATATCACAATGCCTCTCAACTGAGATGTTTTGTCAACGCCTCTGCTGGCAACAGCACTATCAGCAGCTATGATCCAGTAGGTATGTCTAAAGGTTAAAGGTCACATGAAAGCCCCTATGGGAAGACAAACGCAGAGGTGATATCACCTGATGTCATTATGGAGACACTGCCAACTGTCCAGACTGACCTAGAGGCTATGATTGGCCTTCACACAGCAACACCGCTGCTAGCTAAATGCTTGGCTGTTACGTTTCTGTATGTCTGGATCATTGCAGAACACAGTAGCTGTGTTGGCAGGAATGTCCCACAGTGCATTCAGACAGTTATTTAAATGGTTACAATGGTCATTCCTGTCCTGTATCAAATAGGTTATTAATTTACCAATGTATGAGAATCCTTTTTTCCAATAAATAACAAAAATATATAAATTTTTCATAATAAGAAAAATTTTCATTCCAATACTGTCCAGGCTACTGTATATGTGAGACATCTCTCCCAGCATTGTTGAAAAACTTCCAGGGACTGCCCATGACTCCTTCATTATGTGGCAATCTCTCATATGGCAGAATTGCAAATAATTCCTATTAAGCCATTTTCTATTTGTACATACAGTATAACATTTAATACTCGATTGAGTAAACCATGATAATTTTGGATTAATGTTTACACAATTATGTACACATGAGCACTGAATACGTTATGCATAAAAATTTGGCTATGTGATTTTGAAACATTTGAGATGCTAAAAAAAAATATATTTGTTTATGGACATATTTCACCATTCAGCATATATTGTATCTGTCTGTTTGAAGATTTTTTTGTCAAAAGGGAGGGAAGGTGCAGAAGGAAAGGGAGAGAGGGAGGGTGGGGGATACACAGGGGGATACACAGCTATCAAACAACAGAAGAACACTGTAAAGAATACACCAATTTCATGGCAAAACATTGGAGCAATGATATACTGTACAATCCAAGTTTTATGGATTTATGGAAACCTCATCTGAAATTTGCTTGGTCGCCAGCTCTTGTGCCTGGTGTTGCAGGTATTTTTCCTCTCTCATCCCTCACCTTTGCATTTTTTTACCCGGTCTCCCCAATTACTCGCATTTCCTCTTTGCACCCATTCTCCATCTCCCTTTCTTTATACTTTATCACTTGTATACTCTTTGTCACTTTAATAGAGATGTGCACAGACCCCCGTGTTTTGGTTTTGGATCTGGATTCATCTTCATGTTTTGGTTTTGCAAAACCACCCTCAAGTGTTTTGGTTTTGGGCCTGGATTTTTTTTTTTTTTAAATGCTAAAAGTTTTTAAAAGCAGCTGAAATTTTAAACCCGAAATTCGGATTTAAAATCCGAATTCAAAGCAGGACTGCAACTCGGATTTATCTAGATCTCCTTAAGAGATTAGAACCGCGACTCAGATCTGTCTGGATTCACGAAATTTGGGTGGATTCAGATTTCTAGAGAACCGAACTGCACATCCCTAATTATGAATGGTATCCAGAGTCATGGGTTGCATCTATATCTGTTTTTTTGTAGATATTTCTGTAGTTCTGTTAGATGACTGTTATCCGGTGATCAGACACTAAGCCACTTGCTCCAAATGATAAAAAAATATAGCAATCAAGTCTGAGGGGGAAGGCAAGCAGGTTGGCGTGTGCAAGATGGACCAGGGTGGTGTAGTGTCAGGCCATATGTGGGATAGACACAGGTATAATAAAATTGGGGACAGCCACTAGTGTTAGCTATTGTCATCCATTTATAACAAGCCACCTGTGGGTTCTTTGTCTCCTGGAGGGTTGTAGTGAATGCTAAAAAAATCGATTTAACTACTTTTTTAATTGAAATGTAAATATTATACATAAATGCCTCTCCTCCCGGAATTCGCGGGAGGCTCCCAATTTTTCGGGTAACACCCCACACCCCCCGGAAGGGTAGGCACAATAATCCAGATATGTAAATGAAGATGGAACCTTACCGTGTACAGCACCTAGCCAGGTGCCACGAAGAGAGTATATTGGGAGGTATTCAGATTACCCTTGTCTAGATGTTACCCTCTCTACTTGAGTGCAGCAGAAAATGCATACAATGGACCTACTGTGAACATCCCCAGCAGCTTCTTGACTGAAGGGAGGAGGGAAGTTATTCGGATACCTCCCAATATACTCTCTTTGTGGCACCTGGCTAGGTGCTGTACATGGAACAGTTCCATCTTCATGTGCATATCTGGATTATTGTGATCATTATAATTTTTGTCCAATTTTTATTGTCATTTTAGGTGTAAAAACTCAAAATACTTGGTTTTGTAATGAACCTATGAGTATTGCACTTATTATTAATAAATATTGTCTTACGCCTACGTATTGCACTATATATCTCTCCTTTATCTTTTTTGGAGATACTGATGCAATTTGGAACATGGAGACAAGACACAACAATATCTCACTGTTTGCCATATTGGATGAGAACAGAAAGAAATCTGTGAAAAAGAGAGACCTACAGGAACTACCTTTATATGGGCAGAGTCGCAAGTGTTTTTCTCCTTTTTCTAGTGTGAATGCATCCACCTAGGTTTTTAGACCCGGGTTTTAAGAAAACTTTGTCATTGGCTGTTCCGTGCACCTGCAGATGACATCAACTGCAGGCATCCGGACCACATGACTGGGGAGCAAACAAATTTAAGTTTGTATTATTTTATGTTTAGCTTTTTTATGTGAAAATGTTGTCTTTGTATAGACCGAAACTTTCTAGAGGCTATATTCATAATTTTCTTATATTGTAATGTAAAAATGTATTGGTTTTCAATAAAAAAAAACATTGGAAACAAAAACACTTTAAGACCTTTACTCTAAAAATGCTAATTTTTATATAATGTCATTACTGTGAAAAAAAAAAAGTATCCCCATTAAATCCACATCAAATTCCAAAGCATACCCAGGTATAGGGGCATATGTATCAAGCAGTTTTTTATATAAAATTATGCAGAAACTGCAGTTTCTGCAAACTGTTATAGTTCCTATGTACTAATAGCAAAATGCAGGAGATTTCTCAGAAATCTCTGGCAAAGTACTAATTAGAAAAAAAAGGAGATTTGCCCCCCAGCACACTGCAGCAAAAACAATACTTAAATCCTACATAATAATAGCGATTCAGAGGTATTAGTTACACACATTTGCAAATATATGAATAAGCGCCAGGCCAATCGTCAAGGCTCCTCTATACTGGCATCCCTAAAATTAAGGGGCTCACGTCCGAGAAGCAAGGCACCCCAAAAAAATTCCAGCCAAGGGCCATCCCCAGGGCATCACACGAAAAAGGGAAAAAAGGTGATAGTGAAGTATAAAGAAAAGATGTGTAAAGATAAATCAATGTTAATGAAATGATAAAGAATTAAAATGACATAAATAATGTACAAACAAATAGAGAAGTGATAAAAGAATTCTATGTGAATTAAGTGGTGATGCCATGAGAAAGGCCCAGTCAGAACCCCCCGGGGGCCCCACTCCCAAACGCTCACCCCAAAATAATTATTGCTACATAATGGTAGCACCCACTCTGGGTCATATAATTACAATTGATGTACTGCATGATAACAGTACATATATAAGCTGAGAGCTAACTTACCTTGGAGGTACCCCAAAAAACCTCCACATGGCACTATAAGCATCAGCACCTCCTCCTAATGCTGACTGCCTTCATGCCTCTCCAAACTTGCCAAAAAAATGGTAGTTGCTCAGATCAGCTTAATTGCATAACACAGGTGCTTGTAAAGGTGCTTATTGGTTTTCAATAAAAAAAACATTGGAAACAAAAACACTTTAAGACCTTTACTCTAAAAATGCTAATTTTTATATAATGTCATTACTGTGAAAAAAAAAAGTATCCCCATTAAATCCACATCAAATTCCAAAGCATACCCAGGTATAGGGGCATATGTATCAAGCAGTTTTTTATATAAAATTATGCAGAAACTGCAGTTTCTGCAAACTGTTAAAGTTCCTATGTACTAATAGCAAAATGCAGGAGATTTCTCAGAAATCTCTGGCAAAGTACTAATTAGCACTGCAGATTGCAGTCCCAATTATTATCAATGGGGACTACGATTTGACCCCTATGTACTAAACTCCAAAAAGTGAAGCTTTTAGCCCGGTAGTTTAAACCATCTTCAGATGATGTAAACTACTGTAAGTCTATGGGGGCTCCATGTGTCTTTCGATCTCTCCCCAGCGCCCCCCGGCCAGTTCTGGAACCTGTCGCTGTGCACATGCGCAGTGTCAGCTTCCCCCCAGGGAAGTCCTTCACTTCTGTGAAAGATTTCTCTGAAAAGCCAGGGATATAGCTCATGGGGACAGCGATTACCGCAACCACTGTCCCTGCGAGTTCACGGTAGTACATAGCCGGGATATTTTTATTGATAATGAAAATATCCCCGGCGAGTTAGACCGTTAATAATCGCGGCTGTACTGTGATTATTAATACATAGACCCCTTAGTGTGAACGTATCCGAACCTGGAATTTCCCGGGTGTTGGTGTAGTGTGAATGGGGGTCTCCAGGGTTGATGGACCCTGGAAGTACCCATGTATCTTCCGAGTCTTATGTCTGAAAGGGGTATAAGACTAATGTTGCCAGATTTTTTTTTATACTAGATATTACCTACTGATATAATAACTATTTATTATTTTTGATGTTTGTTTTATGATACACATGTTTTCAGAATTCCTTACCCCCCCTGAATAATAATGCAGTCATTACCCTCAAGGCCCCTGTCAACTCTGGTTTTCAACTATTTCTGCAACAGTGCTTAATTAAAAAAGTGCGGTGTGCAGATTTTTTTCTGGCACATTGTAATTGCAGATGGGTAGATAGCATCTGCTTCAAACTATTTTTACATCCTCAACAATACAAGTCATTTTAAATATATAATATTAGGAAAGTGGTGTCAGCCATGGGACAGCTGGAAGATTATATGATTAATTGGAATATTAGTTGGAGTTTATCATGTTAAAGTGTTCATTTGCCCTTTGAAAAAATATGTTCCTGCTGATATTTAGATACTTACTGTTTACATATTGATTGCTGCATAAATGAAACCTAAAAATTAGGGGTGAGCGGGTTCGGATTTCTAAAATCCGAACCCCCCCGAGCCCCCCCGATCCGAGTCCGATCCGAGTCAGGCTCGACTTTTCCCGCCTGACTCGGATCTGAAATCGAGGCAAAACGTCATCATCCCGCCTTCCGAGTCTCGCGGGTTTTGGATCCTATATAAGGTACCCGCGTCGGCACCATTTTCTCACTCGGCTGTGGACAGTGAAGAGGGAGGGTGGGAGTTAGGGCTGTGTAGTGTAGTGTAGTGTAGTGTAGTGCTGCTGTTGTCCACTACTTCAAAGTCCATAGGGGCTGGCTGTGTTGTGCTGTGCTGCTGTTGTTAATAGGGGCTGTGTCCACTACTTCAAAGTCCATAGGGGCTGGCTGGACTGTGTTGTGCAGTCAGTTCTCCATAGGGGCTGTGTCCACTCCAAAGTCCTGTGCAGTGTCCCAGTCCTAAAGGAGAGCTGTAGTGTTGTCCAGGGGGTGCTCTGTCCATCAGGGGCGCTCCCCCCAAGTGCTAAAAAAATAATATATTTTCTGTGTTTGTGAATTGTGTGCGCAGTAGCCGCACGTGCATCAACAAAGTAGTGCCAAGCGTGCGCCTGTGTCATAAGTAAAGGGCCGGCTGGCTTGACCGTTAAGGGTGCTGTAACCCCCGAAAGTACACTCCAGTCCAAACCAAAAAAAAAATTATTTTCTGTGTTTGTGAATTGTGTGCGCAGTAGCCGCACGTGCATCAACAAAGTAGTGCCAAGCGTGCACCTGTGTCATAAGTAAAGGGCCGGCTGGCTTGACCGTTAAGGGTGCTGTAACCCCCGAAAGTACACTCCAGTCCAAACCAAAAAAAAAATTATTTTCTGTGTTTGTGAATTGTGTGCGCAGTAGCCGCACGTGCATCAACAAAGTAGTGCCAAGCGTGCGCCTGTGTCATAAGTAAAGGGCCGGCTGGCTTGACCGTTAAAGGGTGCTGTAACCCCCAAAGTACACTCCAGTCCAAACCAAAAAAAAAATTATTTTCTGTGTTTGTGAATTGTGTGCGCAGTAGCCGCACGTGCATCAACAAAGTAGTGCCAAGCGTGCGCCTGTGTCATAAGTAAAGGGCCGGCTGGCTTGACCGTTAAAGGGTGCTGTAACCCCCGAAAGTACACTCCAGTCCAAACCAAAAAAAATATTATTTTCTGTGTTTGTGAATTGTGTGCGCAGTAGCCGCACGTGCATCAACAAAGTAGTGCCAAGCGTGCGCCTGTGTCATAAGTAAAGGGCCGGCTGGCTTGACCGTTAAAGGGTGCTGTAACCCCCGAAAGTACACTCCAGTCCAAACCAAAAAAAAATTATTTTCTGTGTTTGTGAATTGTGTGCGCAGTAGCCGCACGTGTATCAACAAAGTAGTGCCAAGCGTGCGCCTGTGTCATAAGTAAAGGGCCGGCTGGCTTGACCGTTAAAGGGTGCTGTAACCCCCGAAAGTACACTCCAGTCCAAACCAAAAAAAAATTATTTTCTGTGTTTGTGAATTGTGTGCGCAGTAGCCGCACGTGCATCAACAAAGTAGTGCCAAGAGTGCGCCTGTGTCATAAGTAAAGGGCCGGCTGGCTTGACCGTTAAAGGGTGCTGTAACCCACAAAGTACACTCCAGTCCAAACCAAAAAAAAAATTATTTTCTGTGTTTAGCCGCACGTATATATCAAATCGATATAACATAAATGGAGGACCAAACTTTCTCCGATAAAAATAAAATAGAGAAAGATCAAGAACCACTTCCTCCTAGTGCTGAAGCTGCTGCCACTAGTCATGACATAGACGATAACATGCCATCAACGTCGTCTGCCAAGGCCGATGCCTGTCATAGTAGAGGGCACATACAATCCCAAATGGCAAAGTTCAGGAAAATGACCTTGAAAAAGACATTTAAATCAGCTGAAGAGAAACGTAAACTTGCCAATATGCCATTTACGACACGGAGTGGCAAGGAATGGCTAAGGTCGATCCCTAGTATGTTCATGACTAGTGGTTCAGCTTCACATGACGATGGAAGCCCTCCTCCCACTAAAAAAATCAAAAGAGTTAAGCTGGCAAAAGCACAGCGAAGAACTGTGCTTTCTAAGAAGATATCACAAATCCCCAAGGAGAGTCCAAGTGTGGTGGTGGTTGCGATGCCTGACCTTCCCAGCACTGGACGTGAAGAGGTGGCTCTTTCCACCATTTGCACGCCCCCTGCAAGTGCTGAAAGGAGCACCCACAGTCCACTTGCTGATATGCAAATTGAAGATGTCACTGTTGAAGTACAACAGGATGAGGATACTGGTGTAGCTGGCGCTGAGGAGGAAGTTGGCGAGGAGGATTCTGATGGTGATGTGGTTTGTTTAAATCAGGCTCCGGGGGAGACAGTTGTTGTCCGTGGGATGAAAAAGCCCATCACGGTCATGCCTGGGCAGAAGACCAAACATTCCACCTCTTTGGTCTGGCAATATTTCTATCCAAATCCGGACAACAACTGTCTTGCCATATGTACCATATGTAAAGGTGAAATAAGTAGGGGTAGGGACGTCAACCACCTAGGAACATCCTCCCTTATACGGCACCTGCAGCGCGTTCATAAAAAGTTACTGTCAAGTTCAGAAACTTTGGCTAAGACCGTAAGCAGTCCAGGGACACCTAAATCCCGTTGTCCTGTTGTATCCAAGCACCTGCAAACCACACCGTCAACTCCCTCCTCGTCAATTTCCTCCTTAGTCAGGATCGGAAGTAGTCCTGCAGGCCATCTCACTGGCATGACTGACTCTCCTATCCGGGATTCCTCTGGAGGATCCTGCATTGCTACGCCTACTGCTGCCGCTGCTGCTATTGCTGCTGCTGGGAGTCGTTCATCATCCCAGAGAGGAAGTAGGAACACCACTACTTTTACTAAACAATTGACCCTCCAACAGTCCTTAGCGAGGAGGATGAAGTACGACAGCAGTCATCCTGAAGCAAAACGTATAACTGAGGCCTTGACTGCTATGTTGGTGTTAGACGTGCGTCCGGTATCCGCCATTAGTGCAGTGGGATTTAGACAATTGATGGAGGTAGTGTGTCCCCGGTTCCAAATCCCGTCTAGATTCCACTTCACTAGGCAGGCGATACCGAGACTGTACAGAAACGTCAGAAAAAGTGTCCTCAGTGTCCTGAAAAATGCCGTTGTACACAATGTCCACTTAACCACGGACATGTGGACAAGTGGAACAGGGCAGACTAAGGACTATATGACTGTGACAGCCCACTGGGTAGATGTATCACCTTACGCAGCAACAGCAGCAGCGTCACCAGTAGCAGCATCTCAGAAACGCCAGCTCGTTACAAGGCAGGCTACGCTGTGTATCACCGGTTTCAGTAAGAGGCACACCGCCGACAACCTCTTAGAGAAACTGAGGGAAATCATCGCCCAGTGGCTTACCCCACTTAGACTCTCCTGGGGATTTGTGATATCTGACAACGCCACCAATATTGTGCGGGCATTACATCTGGGCAAATTCCAGCACGTCCCATGTTTTGCTCACACAATAAACTTGGTGGTGCAGAATTTTCTGAAAAGCGACAGGGGCGTGCAGGAGACGCTTTGGGTGGCCCGAAAAATTTCTGGCCACTTTCGCCATTCAGCGACTGCGTGCCGAAGACTGGAGCGCCAGCAAACACTCTTGAACCTGCCCCGCCATCACCTGAAGCAAGAGGTTGTGACGCGGTGGAACTCAACCCTCTATATGCTTCAGAGGATGGAGGAGCAGCAAAAGGCCATACAAGCCTATACATCCACCTATGACATAGGCAAAGGAGGGGGTATGCACCTGACTCAAGCGCAGTGGAGAATGATTTCCGTGTTGTGCAAGGTTCTCCAGCCCTTCGAACTTGCCACACGTGAAGTCAGTTCAGACACAGCCAGCTTGAGTCAGGTCATTCCCCTCATCAGGCTTTTGCAGAAGCAGCTGGAGAAAGTGAAGGAGGAGCTAAGACGGAGCGATTCCGCTCGGCATGTGGGACTTGTGGATGAAGCCCTTCATTCGCTTTGCCAGGATTCCAGGGTGGTCAATCTGTTGAAATCAGACCACTACATTTTGGCCACCGTGCTTGATCCTAGGTTTAAAGCCTATGTGGTGTCTCTCTTTCCGGCCGACACAAGCCTGCAGAGGTGCAAAGACCTGCTGGTGAACACACTGTCAGCTGAAGCGGAACGTGACACGTCAACGGCTCCTTCTTCATTTTCTCCCGCAACTGGGGCTGCCAGGAAAAAACTTAGGTATCCTAAGCAACCCGCTGGCGGTGATGCAGGGCAGGCAGGACCAAGTTTGGACATCTGGTCCGGACTGAAGGACCTGGCAACAATTTCTGACATGTCTACTGTCACTGCATTTCATACTGTCACCATTGACAGAATGGTGGAGGATTACATCGGTGACAGCATCCAAGTAGGCATGTCAGACAGTCCATACCTGTACTGGCAGGAAAAAGAGGCAATTTGGAGGCCCCTGTACAAGCTGGCTCTATTTTACCTGAGTTGCCCCCCCTCCAGTGTGTACTCCGAAAGAGTGTTTAGTGCAGCCGGGAACCTTGTCAGCGAAAGGCGTAGGAGGTTGCTTCCACAGAATGTGGAGAAGATGATGTTCATCAAAATGAATTATCAGCTCTTCCAGGCAGACCAGCCTCCAGAAGGTACAGAGGGACCTGTGGTGGTGGATTCAAGTGGGGACGAGTTAATACTTTGTGAGGATGAGGATGTACACACTGAAGAGGGTGAGGAATCGGTGGATGAGGAGGATGAGGATGACATCTTGCCTCCGTAGAGCCAGTTTGTGCAGGGACACATTAATTGCCAGCTTGTTTTGTGGGGGCCCAAACGAACCAATCATTTCAGCCACAGTTGTGTGGCAGACCCTGGCGCTGAAATGATTGATTTGTTAAAGTGTGCATGTCCTGTTTATACAACATAAGGGTGGGTGGGAGGGCCCAAGGACAATTCCATCTTGCACTTCTTTTTTTTCTTTGCATTATGTACAGTTTGGGGCCTAGTTTTTCTAACTGCCATCCTGTCTGCCACTGCAGTGTCACTCCTAGATGGGTCACGTGTTTGTGCCGCCCACTCGTGTCGCTTAGCATAGTCATCCAGCTACCTCGGTGCAACCTTTTGGACATGAAAACACTATTGTGAGGTGTGAGGTGTTCAGAATAGACTGGAAATGAGTGGAAATTAAGGTTATTGAGGTTAATAATAGCATAGGAGCAGAGAAACCAACAAATTCTGTGATTTTAGCTGTTTTTATGCTTTTTAAAAAAAAAATATAGATCCAAAACACAAAACCCAGAACCCAAAACACGGAAGGGTGGTTTTGGCAAAACCAATCCAGATCCAAAACACGAAGAAAGATCCAGATCCAAAACCAAAACACAAAACACGAAAAGTGGCCGGTGCACACCCCTACTAAAAATACAACTTATTTTATTTTAGAAATGCCTAAAAAACAAGAAGATCATTTACAAGTAGTGGGAAAAATGGGAAAAACTAAATGAGGGACACCAAGCACATTGATAGCAAGGATGTTCATTGAGAGAATAACAAGCTAGCATGCTCAGGGTCATGCATTAAATTACTGAACATTATTATTACTGTGGTTGCCTATAGTTATGGCTAGCTTGTCTGCAAGAGGAGATTTCAGTGAATTCCTGGGCATGTTTGGCAGGCATTTATATATTAGTTGTCCTTAAATATCCAGTATACCACTGTTCTCAGGAATACATTTAGAAAACTAGCTGGTGTGCATAGTGTTGGTGAATGCTGGGATGTGTAGTTCCACAGCAGCTGGAGTGCCAAACATTGCCTACCATGAGATAGAAGCAGTGTTTCTGAAACTCATTCCTTAAGCCGGGTACACAAGGAACGATGTGCTGCATCAATGATATCGCTGAACGATTTCCCCTGAACTTTCTGTAGTGCAGGACAAACAATATTGGGTGTACACACTATAAGATATCTTCGATAGATATCTTTCAGTGAAGTCATCCTGCCACATCTGTGAACAGGCAATTCTTGACAATATCGTACAAGTTGGCCTGCATGTATGGACGACCAAAGATATCGTTATCGTCCAGCGGGAGTGCGCATCGTTGGTCGTTCACTGCACACACACGGAACGATATAATGTTGAACGATACAGTTATCATTCATATCGTTCAAAGATATCATCTCATGTGTATGCCCCTTAAGGAAGCACTTATACCCCTTTCAGACATCTCGAGAGTCCCGGGAATTTGGCCTGCCTCAGCCAAATTCCTGGGTAGCCGCGTCTGTCTGAAAGGTACCTACCCGGGAACACGTTCCGCAGGTAGCCTGCCCCGGCCACTGTAGAGGTGAGAGGCGGGCAGGGCTGGTTGGGACGCTGCTGCCGCAAATATGGTGGATGCTGTACATTATGATGACCGGCTGGGTGACGACTCTTCGTGCACCTGTCCGGCTCTGGCATCTCGGCCGCTGCTCTGCTCTTCTCTGTGCCCGTGATAAGTGCCAGGCAGGAGCCTTGTGTCCAGGGGCAGCCCAGCCAGAGGCCTGGGGATGGGGGCGAGCTGCCAGGGCACCCATGGGAGGTAGTTTGGGGACATCTTGGGAAGTGTTTCAAATGATGTGCACCCCAACATACACAGCATGCCAGTCACAGGGGGCACATAGTTATGTGTGATCAGGGCCTGGCACCACTCACATCAGCTCCACCTCATCTTTGTGTCCAGCAGTTGCCAGGTAATCTAAAAAACCCAGCTCTTGTCTCAAAGGGGTCTACCTGGGAATTTCCCGGGTAGACATTGTAGTATGAAAGGGGGGAATTTGCACAGGAGAAATTCCCGGGCCTGAGGAGGAAATTTCCCGGGTCGTATGTCTGAAAGGGGTATAACAGTGCTTGTGTCCCACGTCTATCCATAGAATCGCAAATGGCATAAATAGCTCCACCTGTGGATCTATTAAAACATGTCAGCCAGTAATGTATACACCTGTGCACCAACTAGGAAATATGGAAAACATGCACTGTTAGTGCTCTGTGAGGAATGAATTGGGAAACACTGAGAAGTATATTTACTAAAGTGAGAGTTTTTAGAAATGGAGATGTTGCCCATAGCAACCAATCAGATTCTACTTAACATTTAACTAGCACCTTCTAGAAGATAATAGATAGAATCTGATTGGTTGCTGTGGGCAACATCTTCAATTCTAAAAACTCTCACTTTAGTAGATATACCCCTGAGATAGAGCATTGAATTTAGTAACAGATACAAGTGGACAAATAGAGGCCAATAATTACGGACAATCTAAAATGGTACATCTTTTTCTTTACAGTCTTTAAAAATAGAGTGTCTTCAAGTCTTAGTAGATGAACAGGGGCGTCTTTATAATGGGTGCAAGGTGTGCGGTGTGCATGGACCCCTGGGTCCAGGGAGCCACACACCCTGCACCCATAGTTAATTATACTTACCTTTCCGTAGATTCCAGTTTCCTGTTCTGCAGAGCAGCAAAAAAAAATCACAGGGATAATGGTGGCGGCCATTTTCCCGGTGATACAGGCATGCATTCTCGGAGACCAGAGCATGCGCAGTAGATTCTGGCATGCAGCCAGAATCGCCTGTGCTGACAGAGAGGAGGGGGCCCAAACTGAGACTGCACACTCCCCCTCCTCTCTTAAAACGTCCCTGGCGGTGAACATTGAATAAACTTGAATTTAGTATTTTTAGCTTTTGAACAAATGTTTTTTTGTCCTCCATCTGATCTTAGCATCTTAGCATATTGTATTAACAAGGTTCATAACAATCTTACAAACAGTGTAATATATAACTGCTAAAGTATATCATTACAATTCTGAAGTATATTTTAAATTACCAATAATGGATTGCAGTCATTGACATATTTTTATTCTGTTGTACAGAACCAGAATGACTGCGTGTGGAAAAAATCCATCTTTGTGAAATAAATAATTCTAGACATCTGTTGTATGTAAATAACTGTTGTGTTGATATCTCCTGAGAACTCATAAAATCTGACAATGTGTTTTGTTTTGCTGCAAAAAATGTAAAGTAGGCTTTAGAATTTCTATTGTGTATTAGTGGCACAATAAAGGTTTCTGACAATGAAATAACTTCCTCAATATTTGTATTTTATCACATACAAAAAATTTTTTTTAAGAAGAAAAGATTTATTCATGCAACTTTCAAATAACATTCCTTACATTCTATTAATTAATGGTATGTTGTAAAATAAGTTTGCTTTCAATGTGAATTTAAATATAATCATATTCTCTTTGTTTATTAATCTTTAGTTCTGGAAGGTATAGATAATCGTGTAACCAAGTAGTTCATCAGAATTTTCACAGAAACACAAATGATTTCATTAGATGTGTATGCTGATCTTGTGAGAGACAGTGACCTGTCCACCAGGGCCATAACTAGGGTAGTGCGACCTGTGCCATGGCACAGGTCACCACAGGGCAGGGGGCGCTGTTTGGGCCTGTCAATTTTCCTGTTTATTATGATTCTCACTTGTAGCTTCTTCTTCTTTTATCCCCAGCATCTCCTGGCTGCCCCAGAACTACCCCTATTTCTTCCCTGGCCATTCCCCATGAAGCCATGGCCCTTTTTTCAGGTGCAATATCTTATGTACCTATTTAAAAAAATGGGTAGGAGGGCGCCAATGCTCTCTCTGGCACAGGGCACCAAAAAGTCTAGTTACGGCTCTGCTGTCCACTGTATAGGAATAGTATGATTTAGGTGGTTGAATGAAGAAAAACAGAGTAATAGACTGAGATTTAGGTAGTGGAAGGAGCAGGCTCCTCCAACAGTACAGGTTAGTTCGGCTCATGTGCAACCGTAGCAGGAAGATTGTGTTATCAAATAACCCCTATATAAAGTACGTACAATCTACATTCTAATTGTTTATGGATATAAATACATCTTTCAGCAATTTACAACCCAGTGGTAAATTTACTAAGTGGTAACTTTGCAAGCCACCAATTCTCAGCAGATTTAACTCCAAAATATAAAATGGCAATGATATTAAACTCCATTTTACATCTCTGGGTTAAGCCTGACAAGTAGCTTCAACAGTTATTTAATACCCTCCTCCTCCCAAATGTTTTTAATGTTGTAAAAATTACAGATTATTAGTAGAGATGTGTGCTGACCCACGTGTTTTGGTTTTAGATCTGGATTAACTTTTGTGTTTTGGTTTTAGTTCTGATTTTGTAAAACCCCCTTCCCATCTGGTCTCCTCCTCCCCATCCATCTTGACAACTCTTACTTCCTTCTTAGTTTCTGTAGATAAACGCATGGCCCTATTATTGTCCTCTTCCAACTATCTCTACTATCCTATCCACTACCATCCAGTTTTCTCAGCTTCCTCTCTCTCTGCCTGTTCCCATCTTACCCCTCTCTTCAACTTTTCTCTCTCATAAGGCACCATCCTCTCTGTATTCAAGCATGGCTTCTCTCCCATGCTTAAAAATACACCCTAGACTGGGCCACACTAGATACCTCTATTCTTCCCTGTGCCTCCAGGTTTCTCGAGCAGATTGTCTACAACCAGCTTATCACCTATCCTCTCACTCCCTGCCTAATGACTTTCATTCTCTCCAGTAACAACTGTGAATGTTGTTTCCCCTGTTTTATACCTAGTACTGTATACCATAAAGTCAGCTTTATTATGTATTTGTGGTATTTTACCCAGAGTTGAACAATATTTGGGTGCTATTGTCTCTGGACTATGGATAGTCGTCTTCATTTACAGTATCACTGTTATATGGCAACAGTACACCCATATGCAAAGCTTCTATGTTATTATGGAGTTTCTATAGTCTGGGGAACTTGTAGCATGCATAGGAAATTATATAATTGTACATTGGATACTAAATGAGCTGACACTGGGATGCTGGATGTACTGTATGGCAGTCAAGGAAATGTTAACGGTACTTTGTGATGTCACTGGGATGCTCAATATATTGCATGGTGATTACTGGAATGCTCAATACACTGTATGATGGTCATGAATGTTCAATGTATTACGGCAGTCATTGGAATGCCGTCTGTACTGAATGGCAGTCACTGGTGTTATGGATGTCCTCTGTTGGTCACTGGGATGCTGTCTTTAGTTTATGGCAGTCACATGGATGATCTAATTGTATGGTGGTCACATGGTTGTTCTCTTTATTGTATTGTGGCTAGGGGTAATGGTTTGTTAACCCACCTACATTTGTGTTGTGCCACACCTACTAGATTTGAATTCTCCCACTTGAGGCCACTTTCAACATTTTTTTCCATGGCCACTTTCATTTCCAATCCACCCCTGCTTCTACTCTATACCCATGTACACCATATTAATGACTGACTCCAATCATCCCTTGTAGCCATTCATCCCACTAGATTAATGCTTCACACAGTTCCCAAAGGCTTACCTGTTTTGTATCCCTAGCTCAGCATCAAAGATGTTATGACACATTAGACCTCAGCACCTCTTTAATGAGGGCAGTGCTGGTCCACCATGTGCAGGTGCTGATCTTGGGGAGCCCTGCACCTGCCCCCGTGAGTGCTGTCCTTTTGGGGCTTCTCCGACATGATGTAGGTGCGGGTGCCCAGCTCCCTTCTGGTTTTTAATAGCGGTCTTGTGATTGTTGATGTCACTATGACATCACTCTAGTGCCAAATTTGAAGTACCCAGTCTATTTACACTGTTCTGGCAGTGTGTATCCCTGCCAGAATATTAGACTCACAACAGTATTCCAGCATACTTACCCATATCCAGACCCGGTTTTTTGATGATACTTTTGCCTACTCCTCTGGTACTCTATTCCATGTCTTCCTGGTTATGACTCTGACCTTCTCCTTACCTGCTTTAGTTCCCTGATACCGCATTGCTCATCTGGTTACCGATCCGTGCCCCATGACCACGATCCAGTCAGCATTTTGGCAAACAGCTCAGCCTCTCAGTCTGATGCTACATTCTCTGACTATCACCAATCTGTACACAGGAACCTAGTCAGAGGGCTGAAACCTGCATGTTGGACGAAGCGAAATCCAAACTCCCTTGTGAGGCTGCCGGGTGAAGGGCACCAATACGTTAGCGGTCTGTTCTAGGTTTGCTCCATCCTTTGTGTACTGAAAGCGTCGATAATTCCCAGTGAGAATCATGACAAGAGCATCCACTGCCTCCTAAAGAACAGCCAATTCATACACCTTCCTAAGCTTTTTGGCCCCTTATATCAAAGGGATGAGGAGGAGCTAAGTTCTGGAAGGTAGAGAGTGAACTGCTCATCGCTCTGGGTTTGACCTCAACTACTGGAGTAGGGGAGTGACAGTTCAGTCTCCTCTGATAAGTGAGCAGTGGGATGGTAGCACCATTATGCTTATACCATGATCTGCTACTGCGGGGAAGAGGTCAGACACTGCACAGGAATCCTGTAGCCCTGTTGGATAAATTCCATATTAGCAGCCACATAGACCATCACATAGGCATCCGACGCAGGGCCGGCTCCAGGGAGAGCTGCGCCCTGTGCAGGACGGGACACAAAAATGGGTGCGTCGCCTAATTATCATAGGCCATGCCCACTAAATGTCATTATTTGGGGCGTGCCCATATGGCACGCCTCCCGTTAACGTCAGGCTGGGGGCAAGCTCAACACTTCATCAGTAGCTGGGCTGCCCCCAGCTGTCTTCTTGCACTGAACGCGCGGCATCCATTCCTCTTCTCCAGGGTTGGCACTGCCGCACAGCTGCGGTGGAGGAGGTGCCCAATCTCCCAGCCACCCGCTGGACACTTCGCCTCATGGGTGAAACAGCGGCGCAGTGCCCGTAAAATGGGACTGTCCCACTGCAATAGGGAATGGCTGGGAGGGGTGTGCCCTCTATGGGGTGGGGCCCCTGTTCAACTGCACTGGTCGAACATGCCTCGAGCCGCCCCTGATTCTGCGACCCCATCAAGTGTTATCCAGTCGGCTGCATACAGGTCCAAAAAAATTCAAAATCTTTCAAAAGGGGTCCAGCCCAAGGAGAATATTTATCCCCTGACCCAGTGACCCATGCAGAATGAGACCTAGGCCAGAGGACAACAGTGGTTGGACTAGCTTACCTTGTTGTGCGAACCGCACTACAGGAATTATGGGTTAAAGGGAGCCGGCCAAATTGAAGTCTGTTTACCAGCGATTTGTCCCTCTCATGGGTCCAACCACTAATGCACCCGTGACTGTGAGGGGAATAAAAATATATAACAGAATAAATGTTGTAAAGACTGAAGCAGACTCATTTATGTGGTGGACACCAATTTAATAAAGTCAAGAAAAAGGAGTTGATATTGTGGGCATTATATTAATATATGCCTAGTAGGGAACCCCTCCATTTTTAAATAATGAAGTTTCTTTAATGAACCTTGGGTCCACCTAGTAGACATAAGCTGAAATAATGTAACATCTATCAGAATTCTTAAAATTAAGGGCCTATTTTTTCACATTTGTGTTAATGCCCCAAAAGCTAACATTTGTTATCGCTGCATATCTCAGCAATTTGGAAAGTTCTTTCAGGTAATTTATCATAGGACAGGCACCAAGACACAGGCTCCGACTGTAGTAACATTCATAGATGATAAAGAGAGTATAATATACTGGCCAAAGAAACACCTAACTAGTTCCCTCAGACTAGGCTTAATTACATTTCTGGAATAGTAAAGAGAGGACCAAGTGTTATTACACTAAGCGACACATGTTAGCTATAAACCATATACTGAAATATTATCATGCCTTGGGGCAACCAATGAAACAAGCTCTATACTTTATATTTACATCAATAAATAAAATACAAAAAAATACTGGAACTGACCAAAAAGTTTAATATGCCTAAAGAGGTCTACTCTACTATAATAAAAGGAGCTTCCTGTTTATGCATAAATATAATGTGAAATATTACTCAGATTTATAACAACAAACACAGGCTGTATGACCTTGTATAGTGGAAGTTTCCATCAAGTCAAAATGGAACAGATAACGTTAAGTGTAACTTCAATACATAGAAACGTCAGATGTATTTCTTTATGCTGAAAGGTTGAACAGTCAAATTTATACAAGTGAGTAAAGCTGCATACGCACGTAAAGATTTTCTGTCCAACCATCCAACTAGTTGATTGGTTGGAATGAAAATCTGGTAACGTATGGGAGTAACTGATGATCAGCAATTTGCTCCTAAGTGCCAGAAAACAGATGAAAATGGTCGTCAGACAAGTTTGTTAAATGTTTGATCTAAACAATTTGTTCAAATAACAGTTTTTGTCCATTTTCCGGCATTTGGAAGCAAATTGCTGACTGTCATTTGCTTTTATTCCTTACCAGATTTTCATTCCAACCAATCAACTAGTTGGATGGTTGGACAGAAAATCTTTACGTGTATATGCAGCTTAAGTCACAAGTAAATTATGTGTGTACACAAGCAAAGAAAAAAATCTTATTAGCTTTCTGAAGTATTCCCCATAGATGAAGCAGCACAGTCCTAATTTTGTTGTCAATAATATGAACCATTCTACATCCCTGGATCAGAAAGAACATAATATATCCCAATATATCCCAAAAATATATTCAAAAATTAAAGATTTAGCTGCTGATTTCTCTTATTCCAGACGTTTTTCTTCTGACTTCAAGAACATATTATTCTACAGACAAGGCAGCAGTAATTTACCAAGCCTAAGCTTTTATCATGGAACCAGCTCAACTACAACAGCAAACAGCTAATTGTAGATTTCCCTTGAAAACATTACCCAGCTGTGAGATTGCATACTCACTTGTTATCATTAACCACTCAGATACATGAAAAAAATGCTCAAATAAAAGCAGAATAGTATGAAACACCTAACAGGTAATTAAAAGATAAAAATTGTATCAACTTTTCAAAGAAAATGCTTTTAATGGGCAAACATTAACGCAACAAGAAATAATTAACCACACTTGCCAATGAATAAAGTCAGCTTTTCATTATGTGGGAAATAGCAATATATACATTATGCTACAACATACTATTAAAGTGTCATTATGCAGACATTTATGAGTCTTTGCTGTAGCTCTCAAGTAGGTCTTTATGGCTGCGGCCGTTCCACTGCTTATCGCTGAGTCACCTACTACAACAAAGAGAGAGCTGAGACTCCATCCAGAGAAAGAGCCCCAGGAAAATGGGACAAGTACACTTAATTATTATTGGTTATAAAGGAGGAAGTAATGATAAGGTTGCTGAATATTTTACAGCTGATTAAGAAATATTAAACATAGATCAGTTATATATGTAAACATCAAGGTAAGAGATGGAATGATTTTAGTTTTTGTACAAATAATAACTTATAATTATTATACAAACAATGTGGCAATACATTAATTAATATTAGGATGGGAACTTTCTACCATTCAGCTTATCAATATTACCAAAACGGTAGAGTTTAGCATTTTCGGGAATTCAGTAAACGATCCACTGTAAGAAATTCCTGTGATACAAGTATAGTGCAAAAATACATTTATTTACGTACTCGGAATTTTAGAATGGAGAAGTGTAGACATTGCCCATAGCAACTAATCAGCCTCGACCTATCATTTTATAGAATGTACAGGATAAATGCTAGCTAGAAGCTGATTGTCCCCGTCTCCATTTTTTATAAGATTTAATACATTTCCCCCCTATGTTCCTCTATGGATGCAGTGCTGGAAACTACTGACACTGCAGAGTGTGTGACCATTATAGGGATGTAGAGGAGGATGGCTGGGCGAGGCTGGGTAATACTCAGTAGGGATGGCCATCAGCAAGTTAACATCAATGTTATGAAACCATTGAGTGACAGAATGAGGCGTTTGTGGGTGGTAACAGGGGAAGGTGCTTGAAAACGGGGAGTGGTGATCCGAACGCAGGCGTGCCAAACGGTCAAAACGGGCGTTTTAAGGGTGTGCATAATTAACAAAGCAGCGTCATCGACCACGTCACTTGGTTCTCTTTTAGCCTGAGCTGCTCGCATGATTGCGGTAGGAAAATCCTACCCCAAGCACTGCGAGCAGTTCATACGCCTTTCGATGTACTCAATTAATCTAATAAATAGTGGAGATGACGTAGGATGCGAGCGGCCAGGGGGCGTTTTTTTCAAAATAGCAAGCGCATGTTTCGTTCGCTCGTTCAGACATAGAGGCGTCAACAGACAGCAAAGAGCGAGCACTCTATTTAAATATCCGGCCCCTTTTTCTGAATGAGTGAGCGCAAATAACGTCCGGCTCTGAATCAGGCCCAGAACCCTCTTGGTGGGTTTAATGATCACCAAAATAGTCTGTAACGAGTCAAAGTATTTGGGTTAAAACTATATTTGTGAAGTTATAGACTTCTTATCACACATACTGTCAGGACCGGCCTGAGCCCAATTTGCTTGGTAAGCGGATATATATTTCGGCGCCCCATGGAGCACTTTTGCAAAGGGGCGTGGTCTCGTGGGAAAAGCCATACCCACTAGCCACATCCCATTTTTGTCATGCTGAAGGCTACTTAAATACTCCTTACACACTAAGACTATCTGACCATGTATCTCAACAACTACCATCACTTCCAGATCCTACTGTATACCTCATTACATCACCCACAGAAATACCACTAATGCACCAGCCCTCCTTGTACCATGCCTTACCCACACAAATAACCAATACTCACGACTACTCCCTGGCACCATACCTCACCCACAAAAAAGTAACATTTACTCACCACCACTCCCTGGAATTTTGCTTCACCGGCCTCTCCCCAGCTGTGCTCAGCCTCTCCCCAGCTGTGCTACTTAGATGAGCTCCCTGCCACATGTCTATAACTTACCATAGGTCCGGTCATCTTCTTGTTCTCTCTCCACTTGCCTAAGTTGGTTCGGCTGGGTCTTCGGGTAGAAGAATCCACTTGTGATGTTATGTGATGGAAGGATCTGAGGCTGGGTCAAAGGCAGCAGCGTGACTGGTGAGTGACTGGAGAGTAAACACTAGATCAACATGTTTCGTGCTGGAAGGACCTCGTGAGAACGTCATTGCATCTCACAACAACGCAGCAGAAGCAGACACAGGAGTGAGTGCAGCAGGCGCGGTAGTACTCCCGGGCAGCAGGGACATGGAAGCAGTGACAGGGGAAAATTATGTAGTCACAGCCCTGAGCAGAGCATATTTTCAGGACACTGGGGTATTGGAGGAGGGGCCCCTTCTATCCGGTAGTTCTGCCCCTGCTCCCGTGAGTTATGTGTGCCAAAGCACTGTCATTGCCACTTCCCTGATGCGGCGCTCTCCTCCCTAGGACCCGGCGCCCGCCTGCCACCCCATCGCATCCCCTCACTGTCACTATCGGGCAGCGGGACAGTGGCGTCCTCCTCACTGTGGCGCTCTACGCGCCCCTGTTCCCGGCGTAATGGTCGGGCCGGCCCTGCATACTTTATAGCAACAGTGTCACATTCGCTCTGTGATCTTGAATAGATATATACTTATGAGTAAAACTGACAGTTGGAAACTATGGGCCTGATAAATTTAAGCGCTCGCTCGTATGTTCGCTCATAGCTAACCTTCTGCCCCATATTCTCCAAACCCCTCCTCTAGCTTGCAACCGTTCAAAATAGCGACCGTTCGTCTCCTCTTTGGTTGCTTTGGACACTCGAACAAGTCAATTCCGGAAGTGGACCTGTCAGATTTCGATTACCTGCTCGTTCATTCTGCATACATACTTTAATCGTTTCATGCCAATCAATATATTAATTAGCTTAATTGCTCTTCACATGTTTGCAATCCGTTTTTTTTTTATTTTTCAATAAACTTTATTTTTGTCCGTGTGTGTCATTTTTCCCGCAGAATACGTACGGTTTCACCAATGGTTTACTTTATCAAAAATACATGTTTTAACCAATGATCCTATTGGTTTCCTGTGTCTGTGATAGGCATATTTTAGTTTTTACATTTCTTTATTTTAATTAGCTTACGCATGTCACTGCATCAAGCCTATCATAACTCACATTATATTTTTGAGGCTGTAGGACAAATGACTCATACACTAACCAATAGAATGTTTCCTGTTAATTTACCAAGTACATTAGCCAATCAAATTTTTTCTCTGGCCTTTATTAAAACTGTTTGGTGTCAAATAAATCATTGCCATCATGAGAGCCTCCGCGATGGACCGGCGGATCACCAGCCAGCCTCCCCCCATCAGCAACTGCCAGAAGCGATCGGCCTATGCGGAGGTTCGCCGCCGCCTGTGCTCCTTTGGCTCACGCCGAAATATCGGGCAGCTAAAGCGCAGGTGGTCGGATCTGCGCCGCCGCACGCCACGCTTGCTGGCCTGTTTACGGCTGCGGATCGCTGCAAGTAAGTTTGTTTGTTGTTATTTTTCTGGGGGTTTTTTGCGGCCCTATCTGCGTGTGCTTGTTTTCAGTCTAGCCCTGTTTGTTTATTGCGGCCCTATCTGCGTGTGCTTGTTTTCAGTCTAGCTCTGTTTGTTTATTGCGGCCCTATCTGCGTGTGCTTGTTTTCAGTCTAGCCCTGTTAGTTGTTTTTGGACAGGCCTCCGTGTGCATGTTTTCCTTTTTTAGAATGTTGTTCCATTTTTGGAGTTCTAAATTTGTGGCCAAACCCCCCCCCCCAAAAAAAAAGACTAAAAATGTTTCATACATCATTTAGGGGCTGAACACAGAATCCTGGCTCGCCGCCAAAGAAGACGCCGGGCTCGTCCCCTGACGCCGACTCCCAGCACAACAACATCTCTCCAACCTTCCCACAATTCCCAATTCCCCCTCCACCCCTGACCGGCCACTACCTGAGGCCCCTCCCTCTCCCAATTTGCCCCACCCCCAATATTCACCCTCCACTCCCCCCCTCTTTTCTTCACCCTCCCCTCCCCCCCAGGCGCTTTTCATCATCGTCCACCATCTCGGCAATCTCCCCTCCGTGTATTCACCAGCACTGGCCCACCTCTGAGGAGGAGGAGGAGGATGGAGGGCCTCAAAGACCCGCAATCCCAATGACCGGTATGTTTCCCTTTAAAAGTTTTTTTTTTTTTTTTTGGGAGACATTTGTATTTTGATAGTCAATGTCTTGGTTATTTTCCACAGATACATATCACACATGTCCAACCACTCATACTTGGGTATTTATTGTTTACCCTACCAAGGGTACTTCGTCCTTTTTGTGGTCGCCTTTTTGTATGTTCATTTTTAATTTAGTATTTATACCATCTTTGCATTTGCCAGTACTTTGTTTTTTCAGCACAACTGGATCTTTGTTTAAACTAGATTTTTTTGTTTAGTTTGTTTTTTAAAATTATAATGTAAGGTGTCATTTTATTAAGGATCCCTTTTTTTTCCAACAGAGGACCAGAGTCGGCTGCATTCTATGCAGGAGGGATTGGCCACCTTGCGTGGCCACGTCATAGGCATGCTAGTGGTCCTTGACCACATGGCGGCGGTCCTTCGGAGCTGATTTTTTTAAAATTTGTTATTATGCCCAAACTGTTTTTTGTAATTAAAATTGTGTTGTATTTTCTCGAGTCTCATTCCTTGTCTGAAAATATTACATTGTTTAACCTTCCATAAGTCGAGTATTTGATCATGTTCTTTAAAGTAAGGTAAATTAGATTGTACAAAGCGCTAGTAAGTATGTAAGCTGCCACATTAAACACCTCACCATACCAATAGTTTTGTAGAAATTCAAACATTTTGTTGTTTTTCTTTGGGTGGGTAATGTAAATAGAAAATGAAACCTGCTTAGGCCTAGTTTAGAAAACATACTGATTCCACATAATACCTTTGTTGTTTTTGGAAAGACCCAAAGCATGTTCAAAGACTTAACCATTTCACACATTACAGGATTAGGCATTACGAAAGGGGGCATTTTTTGTGCCAGGTTACACGTGCTTGTAATTTAAAAAAAAACAGTCTTTTTAAGGGCAAACAAAAATTTAATACACACCAAACACATACAGAAAGTGAATTGTGATAAGCAATTCACACAGTGAAAAGACACTACAAAAAACAACCAACACCAAAAGCAAACAACCAAAGAAACAATCAAGAACTGTTGAAAAAAGTAGCAGGGCAGCATAAATCCACAAATGAGGCGATTAAATAATTGTTTCCAAAGTTAGATCCAATGTAGTATCGGTTTATGGTGGATTTTAAAGGAAGACAAGAAAAAAAAAGTATCAAAAGATTAAAAAGGCACATTACAATCGTACATGTCGACATTGTGTCAATTAAGTAAATGTTTGACTATAATTACCTGAAATATCTGGCCACCACATCATCGTGTATGGCCCCCCCACATACTGACCTCTGACCAACCTCAGGGGGGCCATCCTCAGGCAAGGCATCCTCTGGCTGCATTGGGACACCACTCCTTATGGCGATGTTGTGAAATATCCCACACAGGACCACTATTTTCGAAACCATAGCCGGCAAATACATGAGTTCGCCACCAGAGCGGTGGAGGCATCTGAATCGGCCTTCTAAAAGGCCGATACAGCACTCCACCACCTGCCTGGTGGCTGTAAGTGCGGAATTATACTCACTTTGTGGCCCTTGTGTGGGAGCCAAATAAGGAGTAAGCAGCCAGGGCGTGCAAGGGTAACCACTGTCTCCTGTGAAAAATCAAATACAACAATCAGGATCATTGTGTATCAAGCTTTGCATTGGTTTCAACTAAAGGTGTCCACTTACCCAGAAGCCACGCATCACCAGCTTGTAGGTTGTCTAATTTAGGCCAAATCCCTGATTGCCGGATGATGATGGAATCATGTGCACTCCCGGGGAATTTGGCATTCAGGGACAGGATCTGGAGGGAGACATTACATACCACCATTACATTCAGTGAATGATAGTGCTTGCGGTACCTAAATATAGGTGGTATGAAGTGGTATGTGAGTGCCATCCACAACCTCTATGATGTGTGGGAAGCCAGCTATTTGGTAAAAATTGGCCTTCGCCACACTAAGAGAACCCATATCCAATGGCATTTTAACAAAATGATGGAGGTGTTTGAAAAGGGCCTCCATCACTACCCTCAGGATCCTTGAAAAGGAGGATTGGGATATTCCAGCAACTATTCCCACCGTGGTTTGAAAGGATCCTGAGGCACAGAAATGTAACACCGACATTAATTGCGTAAGTGGTGGTATTGCTGTAGGACTGTCAATTTGCCGTTCAAGATCACTCTGTATTAATGAGAGAGTGTCTAGGATGATTTGTGGATGAAGACGGTATCATCTTAAAACCTCATCATCGGGCAGTTCTATATATCTGGGGCCTTGCACGCCTACGATGCCTATGCCTGGGACGAGGTTGAAGTTGGTCGGGTTCCGGAAGCATTGGCCAAGATAATACGACCAACATCAACCTGAAATGGAAAGCCAGGTAGTTAATGTTTGAGTCAAATGTGAAACCAAAAAACTACTTATCTTTTGACAAAAAGCCAAATATGCTTACAGGCCGGGGTATTGTCATGAGTCCAACAACCTACATTTCCAAAATAGAAAATCGTTTTAGAATTTTTGTTTGTCAGATTGGAAACCAAACACTTTTTTAAATACGTTAAAAGATAGAAGGGAGCACACATTAGTTAGGAAATGCACGCTACATTTAGTGGACAAACAAGAATGTCCAAATTTTATGCTAAAAACACATTAGTGCGCTAAATAGTTCGCATTTTTACATGGGGAATAAGGAGACATTAGTGCGCTAAATAGTTTGCATTTTTACATGGGGAATAAGGAGACATTAGTGCGCTAAATAGTTTGCATTTTTACATGGGGAATAAGGAGACATTAGTGCGCTAAATAGTTCGCATTTTTACATGGGGAATAAGGAGACATTAGTGCGCTAAATAGTTGGCATTTTGACATGGGGAATAAGGAGACATTAGTGCGCTAAATAGTTGGCATTTTTACATGGGGAATAAGGAGACATTAGTGTGCTAAATAGTTCGCATTTTTACATGGGGAATAAGGAGACATTAGTGCGCTAAATAGTTTGCATTTTTACATGGGGAATAAGGAGACATTAGTGCGCTACATAGTTCGCATTTTTACATGGGAAATAAGGAGACATTAGTGCGCTAAATAGTTTGCATTTTTTGATGGGGAATAAGGAGACATTAGTGCGCTAAATAGATCACATTTTTACATGGGGAATAAGGAGACATTAGTGCGCTAAATAGTTTGCATTTTTACAAGGGGAATATGGAGACATTAGTGCGCTAAATAGTTCGCATTTTTACATGGGGAATATGGAGACATTAGTCCGCTAAATAGTTCGCATTTTTACATGGGGAATAAGGAGACATTAGTGCGCTATTTTTTTTAGGAGGTCAAAATTACATACAACTCAAACAATATTACGCCAAAGAGTACGCTATATTTTGTGTTAAGACAGGATTGGTTAAAGAAACAATTACAAATTACTTAGCCAAACATATGCGAACACCAACACATCGAAACTGTAACTTCAGGCATTAAAAATGACTTACCAAAAACTGACAAATAAACTAAAGTCCAAAAACTTCACGTGGGTAATGCCAAAATGACTGGTAAAAGAAAAAAAAAAAAAAAAAGTACTAACATTTAAAAAAAAATTACGATTATTTTTAAAGGAGTTTTTGGAAAATACTTACTCAAATAAGAAAAAAAAAATGAGAATCCAAAAAACAAAAAGCGTACATAAAGAAAAAGAAACTGTACCACAAAAAAAAACAATAAATCCGAAACTTCTCCCAAAAACTCCAACAAACTCCAACTAACGCCAAATCCACAAACACAATCCACCATTCGCCACCCGCCACCACGACTCCAGTCACCCAAAGCCTTAAATAGTGTTTATTTTCCCGCTCAAATTAAGGACGGACAATAGGAGCGCACAATCAATGATGCGGACGAGTAATGCGGACGCAGTTATAAATACATCACGGAAATCCCAAAACGGTCTGCTGTAGTGAGACTTGAAAGACAAAAATGTCTAATGAGCAGCAAAGCACGGGCCAAGAGGCGCACGGTAAGTATTGGGATTTTTGGGGTAAAAGGATTATTTTAAACCTTACTTTTGTGAACGTTTGACATCACAAATTAAAATCTGTTTTATACACAAGGAGTGGAGGATGCCATGTCAGAGGCTGCTGGGTCTAGTAGGCCAACAAAAGCTACCAAGAAAAAAAGGCAGCCACACTTCACAAGAAAGGAGATGGAGGTTTTAGTCCAAAGGTGCACTGACATCCTGCCACAGGCAGATAGGAATATGGGTGCAAGCCAAAAGTGGAAAATGTGGGATGATATAGCCAGTGCTGTCAATAGGGTGGGTGAGTTGGTCCGTACAACCCCGGAGGTCAAACGCCGGTATGTAAAAACGACATTAAAAAAAGAAGTGGTTACAGGGCCAAATACTGCAGGAATAACGCCAACTTTGTCACCCACAGATGGAGCGACTTCAAATATCGGCTGAAGCAAAAACTGTCGGATAGGGCTAGGCATGCAAGGGGGACAGGTGGGGGTCCCACCCCTGTGTCATTGGAGCTTAATGATTTGGAGGAGCTGGCACAGGGGTGTGTGCAGGCTGAGGAGGTGTTTGGCGTGTCCAACATGGATACGGACATGCCTGACTTTGCGGCTCCTCATGTTGTCCCAGGTAAATGCTGTAATGTTACCAACTCAGAAATGTGTTTGTGACACTATGTAGATTGTAATGTTCCTCTTTTCTCATTTTTCCAACAGAGACACAGACGGATGAGTCTGCTCCAGAGGGGAGCGTTGGCCGCAGAATTTCTGCTGGCTCTGCAGGGGAGGAAGCAGTAGATCCGGCTGGGGACCCTGCAGAAGCCAGTCCAGGGCAATCCCCCTCGCAGGCAGTGGCCCTCCTTACGGATCTCAATTTTAAATCGGATCACCACACGGAGATTCTGCAGAGGATGGACGCCAGTCTGCTACGGGTGGCGGAGGCCATGGAGCAAAATGCTGCGGCCAACGTGACCATTGCTCAGGCCCTGGCCGACAATGCTGGGGCTAACATCAGGATTGCAAATGCCCTGGAGCAGCTCATTCGCCAGCACATGTTGGAGCCGGCCTCCCTTCCTGTGGGAACATCAGGACCCTCCCCCTCGGGCACAACAACAGCCATCCCTCCAAATGTGCCTAGCCCTATGCCTAGTCCAGAGGCCACAACATCTGCCTCTGGACAGGCCAGCTGAAGGACCTCCCGGACATGGGCCAGCTCCCTCCCTACCCCGGCCAAACGTGGCAAAAGGCGATGACAGCACTGGCTAATTTTCCCACATTCCTTCTGTGCTTACCCCATATTCCTTAAGGGCCAAAACTTCCCTCTCCTTTCTTGTGAATTGTTATTAATGTGTGTTATTTTGTTTTTGGCAAATGCCACTATTGTTGTGTTTTTTTATTTTCTTACAAAATTATTTACGTTAGCCAGAGCGTAAATCTGGCAAATACACATAACAAAAAAAAAATGTGTCTAAAAAATAAAAAAAAATTACAATCTGCTCCATTGTATTGTGACATTATTCTAATAATGGTTCATAGGTAATCCCGCCCAAAAAAAATAATATATATTTTGAAATCCGCATCCAAAGGGTTAAAAACCATTTAGGAGTTTTAATGAACACTTTGCAAAAACAAAATGGATGCGATTTTTCGTGGCCCATTAAAAATGTTGCAAAAACACAAACATGATGACAATATTGTTGCAATAACAAAAGTCCAAAAATAAGATGCATAAACAAATATTTTTCACTAAAATTGGTACGCTAATTGATTGTCTAATCCAGAAATTAGCAGCTGAGTAGTTCACCTGCGTACGGTTTTGGGCTACTAAAAAAAACCTATTTGCTAAACACATTACAAGCTTGTTTGCAATTCTAAGTTGATTGTTTTTCTTGCAAGAAATGATAAATCGATAAAACATCGAAGAGGCACGGGAAGGAGGACGAGACCATAGTCATTGTGGTAGAGTATACCAGACCACAACCTGAGCGAGCAGTTTGAATGGAAAGTGGATCAGACAGTGACGTATCACTTGTTCCGTTCACTTTGGCCATTCGCATGAGATAATTTAGGGACGCCCAAAAAATGCCTCGACACGCCTGCGTTTTCCAATCTCCACCCCTGTCAACGCCCCAAAACGGCCGGTTCTGTCAATCACATTTGACATGTCACTTCCTGTTCGCTATTCAAAGAACGACTAAAAAAATGATCGCAATCAGCCCTACGCACATGCGCAGTGTTACACTGGCGCATGCGTGATTTCACAACATCGGAACGCTACGAGCGTACTGCCGCTTACGAGCGGCTCTGAATGAGGGCCTATGTGTAAAGGTGCGTATCCACTACACGATATTAACGGACGACTGAACGATAAGTATATCGTTATTGTTCTGTCGTCCATTAATCATGCACTGATCGGGCAGTAAAATATCGGCAACGACCAGCGATGCGCATTCACGATGGTCTTTGCCAGCATCGCTCATCGGCAGAACATGCTGGTCAACCTGATGATATCATCAAGTTGACCATGTTTGGGGATGAGGGAGGATGCCTGCACTGAACGATATATTATTCAGTGTAGGCACTGTGCAGTATAGTGAACGACTGAACAATAATGATGTCGTTATCGTTCAGTCTTTCACAGTTGGGTAGTGGATACCCGCCTTACTTTTACATTCAGTGATTCATATAACTATGTATCATAGAAATTAAAATCACTTTCTTGTGGCCTCTTTGAAGGTTTAGGGGGGTATTCAATAAGACGCGGTAAGGCGAAAACCTATTTTCGGAGAAGTTTTCGCACATTTTAGTGCAAGTTTTAGTGCAATATTTTAGCATCTTTTGTTTATGTGCGCTCCCGTTTTTCGCATTATCCAATTACAAAAGACGCAAAAATGCATTTGAACGAAAAACTTTTCTTGGAGAAAACAGCGAAAAGCACTATTGAATTTAGGGAAATCTGTACCCCATAAAAAGGCTAACTGACATTGGAAATCAATTTAAAGTGTATTAGTGGTCCTAATAAAAGTATTTGGTGTTCTCAAATGGATGTTAGAGTGGAAATATGCTAAAAAGCTGTATTTTTTGACAATTAGTTGAAGTATATTTTTAAGTAAAAAAAAGTGCACTTTGAATTTTTTTTAGAAATACACCAGGTGCAGACACCTACAATGTTTAAAACACGTCCCATCCATACAGCCCCCAAATATACCTGACTCACTACTTTAATTCTATTTTCCACAATTTTTATTTTTTTTATCCCAAAATTGACATGTCCAAATTAAGCTATAGTTATTAAAACATTATTTTTTTCTATTTTGTCATTAGGAGGAGTGTCCATGGGGTTTAGGACCAAGTCCCCACATTTTTAAACAAATATAGGTATTTTTTACAACTTTTCACCTGCCCTGAGATGGTGAAAACAGTTCACCTATTTTCGTCTATGGAGATTTCGCACCTGTGAAAACTTCGGCAATAGGATTGCACAATAAGCATTTTTGTGCAAAAAGTTTGCACCTGTGAAAACTTTTTGCCAAACCGCGGCTTCTTGCAGCTAATTTATTCCGGCCCTTAGAATGTTATTATTTTTAAGTAGTCCAATCACAGAACACAAATTTTTGTAATATTATATGATATATGATATCCTATGTTATGATATGATATAATATAATATAATATAACCTCAATTCACTTTTAATTTAATGGATTGGGTTTGGGATACTAAACTGGGCTATCTCATTACAGTGTTGGCTCACTTTGGGCGGGATGTATCAAGCATTGTATTTTGCATGCGATGCATCCTGCCACTCATCACATGCATGCCAGTGTAAATAACGCCAGTATGCATTAATAAAATCTCAATGGACATCCCTCCCAATCAGTGGCGGGCTGGGCCGGGGGGCAGGGTGCCATGTGCACCCCGGGCCTCAGCGTCATGCGGGCCGCGGGCCGCGGTGCAGACTGTGTCTCTGTGACACAGACTGCACCACGTGTGTAGTGCTGACCGGACGGAGTTCGGTCAGCACTACACAAGTGACAAACACACAGCCGTTGGCTTCGGCAGCTGTGTGTTTGTTGTAAGCAGCAGCCAATGAGAGTCTGTTGCTGCGCCCACTGCAGGAGCTGCTCCATCTTCCGGCTCCCGCAGTGGGCAATGGGAGAGGCGTCAAGACATCATATGACGTCTCTCCCATAATGCCTGGGAAGGACAGACGGAGGAGCGGATGGCGACGGCGGGAGCGGGGATTCAGGTAAGTGTTGTTTTTTTTTTTTTTTACTACGTGTGTCTACTGGGGGGGAGGCTGGCACTACAAGGGGGAGACCACTACTGGGGGCACCACAAGGGGGGAACCACTACTGGAGGCACTGCAAGGGGGGGACTACTACTAATGGGGGCAATACAAGGAGGGGACTACTACTACTGGGGGCACTACAAGGGGGGGGACTACTGGTGGCACTACAAAGGGGGAACCACTACTGGACTGGGGGCACTACAAGAGGGAGGGACTACTATGGGGGGGACTACAAGAGGGAGACCACTACTGGGGGTACTACAAGGGGGAGATCACTACTGGGTGCACTACAGAGGGGGGACCACTACTGGGGATTATAACTGGGGGCACTTCAAGGGGGGGACTACAACTGGGGGGACTACTACTGGGGGCACTACAAGGGGGGACTACTATTACAAGGGGGACTACTACTACTAGGGGCACTACAAGGGGAGGGGACAACTACTAGGGGCACTGCATAGGGGGGAGGGGACTATTACTAGGGGCACTACATAGGGGGGAGGGGACTACCACTGGGGGCACTGCATCGAGGGACCACTGCTGGGGGCTCTATAATAAGGGAAATACTGGGGGTACTGCATAGGGGGGAGACTACAACTGGGGCCACTATTTAAGGGGCACTGCATAAGAGTTACCACTATTGGGGGCACTGCATGCGGTGTGGACTGCTACTGGGGGCACTATATAAGGAGCACTGCATAGGGGGTACCACTAATGGGGGCACTATATAAGGGGCTTACTACTGGGGGCACAAGGGACACTGCACAGGGGAGACCACTACTGGGGGCACTGTATAAGGGGCACTGCATAGGGGGATCACTACTGGGGGCACTACTGGAGGCCTGCATAAGGGGATCCTCTCCTGGGGCACAGGGGGGCACTGCATATGGGCTCCACGACGGGGCTGTTCCTAATCTTTATTTTTACTTTACATTAATCCCATATGGACCCGCCTCCTCCCTGGAACACTTGAGGGGGTGGGGCGCTGTAGCACGCATGTTCTTCGAGCACCCTGGCTGCACGCTACCCCTCTGCCAGGGCCGCCTGCATGCATTTGCCCCCCAGGCTAAAAGTTGCCAGCCAGCCCCTACTCCCAATAAGAACTGTCACTAAAATTGGTACGCTAATTGATTGTCTAATCCAGAAATTAGCAGCTGAGTAGTTCACCTGCGTACGGTTTTGGGCTACTAAAAAAAACCTATTTGCTAAACACATTACAAGCTTGTTTGCAATTCTAAGTTGATTGTTTTTCTTGCAAGAAATGATAAATCGATAAAACATCGAAGAGGCACGGGAAGGAGGACGAGACCATAGTCATTGTGGTAGAGTATACCAGACCACAACCTGAGCGAGCAGTTTGAATGGAAAGTGGATCAGACAGTGACGTATCACTTGTTCCGTTCACTTTGGCCATTCGCATGAGATAATTTAGGGACGCCCAAAAAATGCCTCGACACGCCTGCGTTTTCCAATCTCCACCCCTGTCAACGCCCCAAAACGGCCGGTTCTGTCAATCACATTTGACATGTCACTTCCTGTTCGCTATTCAAAGAACGACTAAAAAAATGATCGCAATCAGCCCTACGCACATGCGCAGTGTTACACTGGCGCATGCGTGATTTCACAACATCGGAACGCTACGAGCGTACTGCCGCTTACGAGCGGCTCTGAATGAGGGCCTATGTGTAAAGGTGCGTATCCACTACACGATATTAACGGACGACTGAACGATAAGTATATCGTTATTGTTCTGTCGTCCATTAATCATGCACTGATCGGGCAGTAAAATATCGGCAACGACCAGCGATGCGCATTCACGATGGTCTTTGCCAGCATCGCTCATCGGCAGAACATGCTGGTCAACCTGATGATATCATCAAGTTGACCATGTTTGGGGATGAGGGAGGATGCCTGCACTGAACGATATATTATTCAGTGTAGGCACTGTGCAGTATAGTGAACGACTGAACAATAATGATGTCGTTATCGTTCAGTCTTTCACAGTTGGGTAGTGGATACCCGCCTTACTTTTACATTCAGTGATTCATATAACTATGTATCATAGAAATTAAAATCACTTTCTTGTGGCCTCTTTGAAGGTTTAGGGGGGTATTCAATAAGACGCGGTAAGGCGAAAACCTATTTTCGGAGAAGTTTTCGCACATTTTAGTGCAAGTTTTAGTGCAATATTTTAGCATCTTTTGTTTATGTGCGCTCCCGTTTTTCGCATTATCCAATTACAAAAGACGCAAAAATGCATTTGAACGAAAAACTTTTCTTGGAGAAAACAGCGAAAAGCACTATTGAATTTAGGGAAATCTGTACCCCATAAAAAGGCTAACTGACATTGGAAATCAATTTAAAGTGTATTAGTGGTCCTAATAAAAGTATTTGGTGTTCTCAAATGGATGTTAGAGTGGAAATATGCTAAAAAGCTGTATTTTTTGACAATTAGTTGAAGTATATTTTTAAGTAAAAAAAAGTGCACTTTGAATTTTTTTTAGAAATACACCAGGTGCAGACACCTACAATGTTTAAAACACGTCCCATCCATACAGCCCCCAAATATACCTGACTCACTACTTTAATTCTATTTTCCACAATTTTTATTTTTTTTATCCCAAAATTGACATGTCCAAATTAAGCTATAGTTATTAAAACATTATTTTTTTCTATTTTGTCATTAGGAGGAGTGTCCATGGGGTTTAGGACCAAGTCCCCACATTTTTAAACAAATATAGGTATTTTTTACAACTTTTCACCTGCCCTGAGATGGTGAAAACAGTTCACCTATTTTCGTCTATGGAGATTTCGCACCTGTGAAAACTTCGGCAATAGGATTGCACAATAAGCATTTTTGTGCAAAAAGTTTGCACCTGTGAAAACTTTTTGCCAAACCGCGGCTTCTTGCAGCTAATTTATTCCGGCCCTTAGAATGTTATTATTTTTAAGTAGTCCAATCACAGAACACAAATTTTTGTAATATTATATGATATATGATATCCTATGTTATGATATGATATAATATAATATAATATAACCTCAATTCACTTTTAATTTAATGGATTGGGTTTGGGATACTAAACTGGGCTATCTCATTACAGTGTTGGCTCACTTTGGGCGGGATGTATCAAGCATTGTATTTTGCATGCGATGCATCCTGCCACTCATCACATGCATGCCAGTGTAAATAACGCCAGTATGCATTAATAAAATCTCAATGGACATCCCTCCCAATCAGTGGCGGGCTGGGCCGGGGGGCAGGGTGCCATGTGCACCCCGGGCCTCAGCGTCATGCGGGCCGCGGGCCGCGGTGCAGACTGTGTCTCTGTGACACAGACTGCACCACGTGTGTAGTGCTGACCGGACGGAGTTCGGTCAGCACTACACAAGTGACAAACACACAGCCGTTGGCTTCGGCAGCTGTGTGTTTGTTGTAAGCAGCAGCCAATGAGAGTCTGTTGCTGCGCCCACTGCAGGAGCTGCTCCATCTTCCGGCTCCCGCAGTGGGCAATGGGAGAGGCGTCAAGACATCATATGACGTCTCTCCCATAATGCCTGGGAAGGACAGACGGAGGAGCGGATGGCGACGGCGGGAGCGGGGATTCAGGTAAGTGTTGTTTTTTTTTTTTTTTACTACGTGTGTCTACTGGGGGGGAGGCTGGCACTACAAGGGGGAGACCACTACTGGGGGCACCACAAGGGGGGAACCACTACTGGAGGCACTGCAAGGGGGGGACTACTACTAATGGGGGCAATACAAGGAGGGGACTACTACTACTGGGGGCACTACAAGGGGGGGGACTACTGGTGGCACTACAAAGGGGGAACCACTACTGGACTGGGGGCACTACAAGAGGGAGGGACTACTATGGGGGGGACTACAAGAGGGAGACCACTACTGGGGGTACTACAAGGGGGAGATCACTACTGGGTGCACTACAGAGGGGGGACCACTACTGGGGATTATAACTGGGGGCACTTCAAGGGGGGGACTACAACTGGGGGGACTACTACTGGGGGCACTACAAGGGGGGACTACTATTACAAGGGGGACTACTACTACTAGGGGCACTACAAGGGGAGGGGACAACTACTAGGGGCACTGCATAGGGGGGAGGGGACTATTACTAGGGGCACTACATAGGGGGGAGGGGACTACCACTGGGGGCACTGCATCGAGGGACCACTGCTGGGGGCTCTATAATAAGGGAAATACTGGGGGTACTGCATAGGGGGGAGACTACAACTGGGGCCACTATTTAAGGGGCACTGCATAAGAGTTACCACTATTGGGGGCACTGCATGCGGTGTGGACTGCTACTGGGGGCACTATATAAGGAGCACTGCATAGGGGGTACCACTAATGGGGGCACTATATAAGGGGCTTACTACTGGGGGCACAAGGGACACTGCACAGGGGAGACCACTACTGGGGGCACTGTATAAGGGGCACTGCATAGGGGGATCACTACTGGGGGCACTACTGGAGGCCTGCATAAGGGGATCCTCTCCTGGGGCACAGGGGGGCACTGCATATGGGCTCCACGACGGGGCTGTTCCTAATCTTTATTTTTACTTTACATTAATCCCATATGGACCCGCCTCCTCCCTGGAACACTTGAGGGGGTGGGGCGCTGTAGCACGCATGTTCTTCGAGCACCCTGGCTGCACGCTACCCCTCTGCCAGGGCCGCCTGCATGCATTTGCCCCCCAGGCTAAAAGTTGCCAGCCAGCCCCTACTCCCAATAAGAACTGTCCTTTGCGAGAAAGGGAATTCCGGGTTTATGACCCACAAATCCTTCTGGGATCCTTCTGCGCACCGCGGGGATCAATGGGAGGGATCTGATTGGATCCCTCTCATTGAACTTTGCTAAGAGAAAGCCCAGAGGCTTCTATTGGGCAACGTCATCTGAAGATGTCGTTACCCACCGTCTCCAAGCTGCGGAAGCTTTTATTTCGGAAGCATGTTGTATATGACAAATGAGGTCAAATCCCTGAAAACGGCATTGTCAGGGGTTTGACCACATAATAGATCATAATGCATCCAGCCCTTTGTATGTTTTCAATTGTTACAATGTTAAAACATTTAGTCCCAGATAACTGAACCATTGTGGCTTATGTATTCAACCACAGTATATAAGTTTCCCAGAGAGAGTGAATACTGTATATGACAATGTAATTGGGTTGAAGACAGAAAGAAATCCACTTTTGAAACTACAGTATTTGAATGATTCAATTGTCTCCCAGAATTTGGCTAAAGGCATAACACAGTTCCTATTAATGCTGAAAAAGCTTCTGGAGGATGCAGTTCATAGCCTTGCCTCTTATTATATATTGTCATACCAAAATAGTTGGATGTACAAATCAGTGCTGCACCTACACATGTTTGTTCCCCGGGGCAGGCCATTCGTCCCACCTCCCATTTTCTTTACCACCTGCAATAACAACCCTCCAAAGCCTTGGTTATCTCTGCTACTGTACCTCCAATTTGACACAGGCCCTGATTCAGAGCCGGACGCTCTGAAAGCTGAAAGAGCGCTTGCTCTGAATCAGGGCGTTTTTTTTTTTTTTTGGAGCGGCCTCCTGGCCGCTCGCATAGCTGTGGGTGACCATCGCAACCATCGGGCTTGCGACGAGACCCTTGTGGTAGGGTCTCATTGCCGCAAGCTCCAGAGAGCTTCTGGCTCTAATAGAGCCGGAAGCTCTCCCACTGACATCACTGGCAATGTCAGTGGGACCGCCCTCCGTTTGTGAAGCCACCCCCACTGAGCGCCCGTTGCTAGCCAGGTCTCGCGCATGCGCACGTCGGACCCGGCTCTGGCGTGCGCATGCGCAGTGGCCTAACATCAACCCACTCGCGAACGCATAGCGCTTGCGAGCGGGTCTGAATCAGGCCCACAGTCATTATCCTGGCACAGCGGATGCTGGTGCTTAGAATACCTGCACCAGAATCCTGAAATCTGTCAGAATCTCAGCGCCGGCATCCCAATTGCCGGCAACTTTTAGGTAAGTAACGGGGTTAGGGGGAGGGTTAGGAGTTAGGGGTAGGCACTACAGGAGGGTTAGGGCTATGCAAGGAGGGGGTGGGTAGGTTTAGGCACTAGGAGGAGGTTAGGTTTAGGAACCAGGGGGGAGGAACCAGGGGGGTAGGGAGAGGGGAAGGGTTAGGATACCGACCAACAGGTGTCGGTATCCTAACTCCGTTGGGATACCGGTTTTGGGATTTTGACTGCTGAGATCACCCTTACTTACATGCTAGGTTCCACTTGGCTACTGTTCTTTCTCTCTGGCTCTTTTCTCCAGTATCATGACTTGCATCGCTGGAGGAAGCAGAAAGCCTGGAGCATTCAGGGACCAAAGATGGGCAATCTGCTTTTGATATACTTTGCCAACTTCACCAGCATTGATACAGCAAACCACACTTAAAAGTCATTAGTGTCTTTAGCACATTGTTTTGTCTTATTGATTTAGTATAATAATCTACAGCTTTCTATTTTCCCTACTCCAAGAGGTGTTGCCCATAGCAACCAATCAGTTTCTAGCTATTGTCTTCTAGAAGGAGAACACCTCTACTTCTATAAACCGGCACTTTAGTAAATATACCCCTTACTGTCTTTCTCTTCATAATCTTATGGATGCTAGACATACAGCACAGACATTATAGTATTATACCTGTATTTTGTGACAAAGGCAAAGCAAAATTTACCTATTTTGTCTTGATTCTGTTTTAAATATGCTAGTATACATATGTTAAAGCAGTAAATTGATAAACAAGTAATAAAATGTAAAATGTATCTCTCAACAGACTTTTTTTTCACATTTACAATGTATGAAAGTTATGAATGAAAAAATCCTTTATAAGCAGTTTGCCTCAATATACCTATTGAAAAGCTTGTTTGTATCGATTTATTTTTTTGCATTCCTTTTATGACACCAATTTCTTTTGACATTTGCTTGTCATGTCTCTGACCTCAATTTTATTCACATTGACATTGTACAAATTCAGGGGCATAACCTTTACTGAAATCCAGATCTCTGTTTTTCAGCCCTGTTCCTTTGTTCTACTGTCAAAGAAACTTCAAAAGCGTTCTTTGACCTGTTCGTTGACAGTGATCTAATGGCAAAATAGAGCTTTTTGAGGAACCACATTTTTTGCGCTGTCATTGGGGGTAACTTCTTTTATTTTCAATGTACCCAATAATCTTTTATAGCACTTTGAACGCACATATTGGCAACATTTTTATAAAAAGTGCACTTTTTACAAATCACGGACGGCTGGCACTTCTGGCAAATGTCAAAGGAGCCGATGGCCTGATGGCCAAATTCAGCCCATCCAACGCCCACTCCCCCTAAATAGACCACTTAATTTTGTTTTGTGACTTCTAACATTACCAGGATAACAAATGTGACCATATTTAGAGTTTGGACCATATGTAGAAAGAGTTTACTTCATGTTTATTGTGTCAGATATTTCTTTCATTTAAGCATTAATAACTTTTTTTTATTACTTTTTGGTTTAGCATGTAGTGACACTTGGGGCCTGATTCTGAGTCGCATGCAAAAGTGCACACATCAGCATTTATTGGCAGTCGCCCATCTGTCAGTTTATGCAAATGCTGCTACAAACTCCTTCCTTTGTGTGCATCCGTGCGACTGAATATGCAAGGTCTGGGATGCCCACTTTTAGTGCCCGTGCACGCTGTAATACTGATTAGTACGTCCTTATACACAACCATCGGTCGCACCATTGACACTTCTTCTTCTCCTTCTGACCATGAACTCCTATGCCTCTGCGTCTGAGTATGCTGCTGCTTGCATTGACACGACCACGTCACGTCCATAACATGTCCACTAAACAGACCATTTGTGCGTGTATTTCTAGCCACCTCTCAGTAACCACCCAAGAACACCCATCGCTTTTCCACAACATTTTTGAAACCATCTATCTCAATGGCAATAGCTCCTTTGTGTTGGCAGTCTGTGTACAGCATGCATCAAAGGAGGTTTTTTGGCACATGTGCAGTTGCAAAACATTGCAGACATCAGCATTGCGTGTGGATTGTGTGCAGGTCTAAATCAGGCCTACGAGATCGTAGGCCATTGGTGACACTATGGGAGTGCTGACCGCACCGGGTGACATCGTCCGAGGGGGTGACACCGAAATAGCAGGGCTGAATCTAGGCCTCCTCTTTAATACAATATTTGCTACAAATACAGGAATAGAAATAGATTGCACCTATGTATGAAGAGCTAGTGCAAGCTTGTGTCCAATACATCTATTTGAATGCTACTTAATAATAACACAATATATAAATAAATCACAATATATCTAAATAATAGCACAAAGCACACTTGTATTGAACAAGCAAATAAATGCAAATTGCAATAAAGCTAGTCTCCTCTACCAAATGCATAGATGTAACCTCCAATGGGATACAGAAGTTCTGAAAAGTGATAAATTGGAGATTGATAAACTACCAACCAAGCAGATCCCAACTGTCATTTTTCAAACAGCCTATAACATGACAGTTAGGAGCTGAATGCCTGGTAGTTTAAAACTTCCAATTTATCACTTTCCAGAGCTTAGTACATCTCTACCAGGGGCTGATTCAGAAGTGGACGCAGATGCGCCTGCAGCTGCATCTATTTGTGGTCGCCGCTATAAATCCCTTGTGTACATGTGTGCACAAGATTTATAGATGTACACACGCCGAATAATACAGATCGGTGAATATTTACACCATTGTTCACACCTTCGAAACTTACACCAGCCCTATGGCAGGTGCAGTCTGAATATGGCCTCCTATGTGAGCGGTTGAGCGTCTATGAACGTAATCAATTTCACCAACATGGCCGCGACACTCCCATAACATGCATAAGACGGACCATCTCCATGCGTGTGCTAAGATACATCTCTGTCACCTCTCAGGGATGTCCACTACATTTTCAAAACAATTCTTAATGTCTACATCTGAAATCTCAACTGCATCTCTAGAACAACACAATTTGGACGCTTGGGTGGCCCTGTGGGAGGCACAGCCACTATACGGAAGTGGAGGGACAAGTTGCCAGGACCACATCACAGCTTGCTCCGAGCGGCTGCAGAGAGAGAGCCTGCCGGACCCTGTAGCAGCGGGCACCCGTGACCTCACACCTGCTGCATGACCTTATAAGTAGATGCCAGGATCCAGCACACTGTAACATATACAGTATGAAGAATTGTGTTTCTTCTTAGTGTCCTTTGGTAATGTTAACTATTAGGGGTATATTTACTAAAGTGCGGGTTTTTAGAAGTGGAGATGTTGCACATAACAACCAATCAGATTCTACAGTAACTATTATCTTCTATAAGGTGCTAGATAAATGTTAAATAGAATCTGATTGGTTGCTATGGGCAACATCTCCACTTCTAAAAACCTGCACTTTAGTAAATATACCCAGTGATCTGACTTTTACAATTATTAACGGACACTGAGAAGAAGCTTCGTTTTTTATGTAACTAAATACTGCACTTTGTGTGTTTGGTACAGTACATAAGACAAATTTTTTTTATTAGCAACGCGCAGACTGTACAACAGCTTGTTCAATGCAACTGTGCTTTGTGATGTTTTTATACATATTGTGCGCTGATTTCTTTTTATATTGTGTTATGACTAGTTAGTATGAACATATGAAGTTTTTTATTGCTCTTGTTGTTGTCGAAAAATTTTGTGGATATTTGTAAATATCCTCCAATCTGCTACTAAGTTTGGATGTTTTCTCATGAGCTTTTACATTGCTGACCAGGGCTGTTGGGTGGGGTGTGCGAGCAGTGCTGTCACCCAGGAGGCAACACAATTGCTGCCCCATGGCCACTGCATTTGGCTTGCAGGGTGCCTGGAACGGCACCCTGCAGTGAGTATTGCTGATGCAGAGTGACCTTTGGATGCTCTGAGCAGGCACACAGTAGCCTGTACAACTGCCTGGAGCATACGTGCTGTACTTCACAGTGCTAATAGCCCCTCAGCATGACCTGAAATGTTCAGGGGGTGGGGCCGCACAGGGCCTAGTGCTGTCCTGCCTCAGCATTATAGCTGACCAGTCCTCTGCCCTCAAAGCCTTCATGAGCCAGGCTGATTACACTCTTGTCTGCACCTTCTTCATCAAGCAAGACCAGTCAGTTTGTAATCCAGAGACACCTCTTTCTGGGCTGAGACTTCTAGTTCAGTGATGGTTTCAGTACCCTTCAAACTCAACTGTTCATTTCTAAGGCACGTTATCACTGTGTGAGTGCCACACATCACTGCAGAACAATGCCGCACTGACTTTTCTAAAAATAGGTGGTTTCTTACTGATGCGTGTATCTAGCATAATATACTGTAATAATGATGGCAGAACACATTTATAAATTGTTTTTCAAAAGTGTACTCAGGACTCACACACCAAATGATTTAATCTTTTATTACACACTGAATTACAGCTCTTGATCCATGACAACTATAGCATACCGAATGACAGTCAGCCAATCAGCGGGCGGTACTTCAGACATTGCATTTTTTTTTTTTTACGAATGCGTAGTGCAGTTTAGGAAAATCGACATCTGGTGGACAGAAAGTTGTATTACATTCTCCGGCTTTTCCAGATCTTCAGTACATTACGATGCGACTTAATACGCCACGGCACAGCACGACTAGCAGGGCACGTTACATGGCGTATGGAGCAAAGATCTAGCAGGACACATCTGTAGTTGTGATGCTATTAGGGAAAAGGAGAGGATGAGGAACAGTAGCCAACTAGAGTTGAGTCAAAGTATGGGGTGTGATTATGCCAGAGAGAAGCGGGAAGTTATTGTAGAAGGTAGATAAAAAAAGGGGAGAGTATGTATGTGTGGGTGTGGTTATTGTAGGACTAAGGACAAAAGAAAGGTGGGGGAACTGCATGGGCTGCCAGGGTGCAAAACTGTATAGCATTGCCATCAAGCCTGTACTGTATTAGAGATGATCGAGTCCGGTTCCCTGAGAACCGGACCCGCCCGACCTTCGGGGATCTGGGGTGTTCCTCCTGCCCCGCATCCCTAATCGAGGCAAAACCTCCCATCCTCTGTCGGATCTCAAGGTTTTGCCTCGGGCGTCCATTTTTAAAAATCCCTTTGCCTTCAATGGGCAAAGCGCTGATTGGCTGACAGAGCCGTCTGTCACGGCTCTCAGCCAATCAGCGTTAAGCCCATTGAATGCAGGGAAAAAAGAAGATGGCGCTGGTTCCTGTACCCAGCTCACCCGCGGCCGGAACCCCCGCTTCCGACACACCTGCTGCCGGCACCCCCCGCTGCCAACACACCAGCTGTCGGCACCCCCACTGCTGACACCGCCGGCAGCCCCGCTGCTGACACCACTGGCTCCCCCTTGCTGCCGACACCGCTGGCACCCTGCATTGAGAACACCCCTGCACTGCCAACACAGTCAGCAAACCTGCACTGAGGACACCACTGGCACCCCCGCTCTGCCGACACCGCCGGTACCCTGCACTGAGGACACTGCCAGCACTCCCACACTGTTATTCCATGTACTGAGGACACCATCAGCAACCCCCTGCACTGCCGACACAGCCAGCAAACCTGCAATAAAGACACCACTGGTATCCTTGCACTGCCGACACTGCCAGTACCCTGCACTGAGGACACTGCCAGTACTCCCACACTGCCATTCCATTTACTGAGGACACCACCAGAAACCCCCTGCACTGCTGACACAGCCAGAAAACCTGCACTAAAGACACCGCTGGCACTCCCGCACTGCCAACACTGCTGGTACCCTTCACTGAGGACACTGCCAGCACCGCAGTACTGCTATTCAATATACTGAGGACACAGTCAGCAACCCCCGCACTGCCAACACAGCCAGTAAACCTGCACTGAAGACACCACTGGCACCCCCACTCTGCTGACACGGCCAGTACCCTGCACTGAGGACACTGCTAGCACAGCATCACTGCCATCCCATGTACTGAGGACACCGTCAACAACCCCGCTCTGCCGACACTGCTGTCACAGTAAGTGCACTATTGGTGTATCCAACCCACACTGTATAACACACTGTATCCGTTTTGGAAATTGGAAGATGAACTGCCACATGTTAGTGCCGCCCACTGTGTCACTTAGCTTAGTCAGCCAGCTAGCTGGATGCAACCTTTTGCCCTTAACCTGATGAAAAAAATTATATTGTGAGGTGATCATAATTGATTGGAAATGACTGGAAATAAATGTTATTGAGGTTAATAATAATTTAGGTGTTTTTATGATTGTTTTATAAAAAATCCAGATCCAAAACCAAAACCGAAAAACAAAACACAGAGGTGAGGTTTTGTCAAAACCAATCCATTTCCAAAACCAGGGGAGTTCCAGATCCAAAACCAAAGCTAAAACCAAAACACGAGGGTCAGCGCACATCTTTATACTGTATGTACAATTTCTGCTTTCAGATATTATTTGTCTGTTAGAACTTTTGTTATACTGAATGTCCGATCCTGCATAGTTTTGTGGAGTCTTAAGCTGCCCATCCACTAGGCAATTAAACCTAGCGATGGAGCGATAACGATGGTCGTTATCGCTCCATCGCTTGGTAATCGCCCACAAATCGGGCAGTAAATGGTTAAAAACAACCAGCGATGTGCGCGCCCACTGGTCATTTTTAACATCAATCATCGCCCGAACATGACGGTCAACCTGACGACCGCCGTCAGGTTACCATGTTCGGGGATGATTGATCTGCATACACTGAACGTCTGAATGTTCAGTGTATGCAGTTCACCCCGCGGAAGACGACGGCGTCGTAATCGTGCCGTCATCCCCCGCATCATGTAATGGATGGGCAGCATTAGAATGAAACAATAATGGTGATATTTACATCAGAGCCAGGTGATTACTGGCTCAGTGAAAAGGCCCCCAAACATCTGCCATCAGGTCTCGCGATCCTGCGATGGAACCGGAAATACCGAGACGCCGATCGGAAATGCCTGCTGAATCAGCCCCTATTTGGAAAGGTTGTTTTAAATGTTTCAAGGTAAAAGAATTCTGTTATCTACTCTAAGGACCTGATTCAGCAGCGGACGCAATGCTGACGTTTACGCAGTTCACGTAATTATTTACCATTGCACATTTGTGTAAGTTGCACTGCGCATGCGACGTGATTATATTGCAATTACATATGCACAGAGGATCCATTCGCAAAGTGAGTGTCATGCGGTCAGTGTTTGGGGGAGGTAACGGGGGGGGGTTACAAGGTGCATTTGTTAACAATTTTCTAGATCTTTTGAGTATGTTGCTGGCATAAAAATAGATGTCAATAATAAATAAAATAATTGTCTTATGTTAATGAAATCAAAATAATGTACCTGAAATACAATTCCTAGACACTGCATCAAGCTTTATACACACAAAAATGTATCCATGCCCTGTGCCACCCAACAAGCACCACATACTGTACCCAGGAGATGTGCAGGGACAGATGGAAAATGAACCCAGTAACTGTAGTTGTATCAGATGGTACATTGTGACCTTTCCTAAGCATACCATAGAGAACATCATAACATTTACTTGGAGCATCAGAGATTATTATACTGTAACCTTTCTTTACAGTATCTCACCAAAATAATACTTTAACCTATCACCTATCAGTAGAGCACCAGAGAACAATGGGGCAGATGTATGAAGCTGTGGAAAGTGATAAAGTGCAGAGTGATAAATGACCAACCAATCAGCTCCCACCTGTCATTTTTCAAACACAGCCTGTAACATGGCAGTTGTGAGCTGATTGGTTGGTCGTTTATCACTCTGCACTTTATCACTTTCCAGAGCTTCATACATCTGCCCCAATATATCCTACCTAACCTATCCTTTCAGATAAAGAACTTAGGGCCTGATTCACTACCGTACGTAACTGCATATGCAGTAGCGATTACGCACTCAGTTCAACTGCGATAGTATGCTAATACATTGCAATCGCTATTTGCTCGCAGCACTATACAAGAACACCCACTTTATTTAGCATGCATCCGTAATGTTTAGCAAGACTGCGAAACCATCAGTACAAGTGACTGAGCTGTAACTAGACTTTTTAGTGCCTTGTGCCAGAGAGAGCATTGGTGCCCTCCCCGCCCCATTTTTTAAATAGGGACATAAGATAGTGCACCTGAAAATGGGCCATGGCCTCATGGGGAAGGGCCAGGGAAGAGATAAGGGAAGCCAGGAGATGCTGGGGATAAAAGAAGAGGAAGCTACAAGTGAGAAGGATAATAAACAGGAAAATGGAAAGGCCCAAACAGCTCCCCCTGCCCTGCAGTGCCCTGTGCCATGGCACTGATCGCACCACCCTAGTTACGGCCCTGACAAGTGAGTACCATCGCAGCCTCACGCACACTTACACAAGCCCTGACCTTAATCAGAAATTGCCAATAACGTCGTACGCTATGAGACATCAGACTGAGTAGGCCATCACAGTGTATAATTTATGCACGCCCCTGCAACAGCGTTGAAACACACTGGTATACCTACATTCATCCGACCACCCTCCAGTCACCACCCACAAATGGCACTTCCTGTCAATCACTCTGTGATGGGTCTACATAGTCACTGCAATCACAGTCCTGATCACAATAGCTAGTTCACGTATGCGAACTGAGATGCATATGCATGTGCAGAATACAACAAGCAACCGATTGTGTGTGTAATCGCAGTTACGTACGGTAGTGAATTAGGCCCTGTAGGACCTAATTCAGATTTGGGGACAGAGTAAGAAAGATCAAGTAACTGTGTATCTTGGAAAAGCCATGCTGCACTGCAGGTGGGGCAGATGTAAGATGTGCAGAGGTTTAGGGGTATATACGGGTCTATTCACTAAGCCTTGGGGAGAGAGATAAAATGGAGAAAGATAAGTCCCAGCCAATCAGCTCCTAACTGTCAGTTTACAGGCTGTGTTTGAAAAATGACAGGAGCTGATTGGCTGGGACTTATCTTTCTCCATTTTATCTCTCACTAAGGGGTCTATGTACTAAGCAGTGATAAGAGACAGAGTGAAAAGTGATAAGGGAGTGATAAGGTGCCAGCCAATCAGCTCCCAACTGTCATTTTTCAAGCACAGCCTGTGAGGTGACAGTTGGGAGCTGATTGGCTGGCACCATATCACTTTCTTATCACTTTTCACTCTGTATCCTAACACTGCTTAGTAAATAGACCCCTAAGGCTTAGCAAATAGACCCCATATTTACTAGTGTAGGTTTTTAGAAGTGGAGTTGTTGCCCATAGCAACCAATCAGATTCTACTAATCATTTATCTAGCACTTTATAGAATAAAATTGCTAGAATCTAATTGGCTGCTATGGGCAACAATGCCACCACTAAAAACCCGCACTTTAGTAAATATACCCCTTAGATTTGGGAGGTGTCTAAACTGAAATCTAACTTGCAGTGTAAAAATAGTTTCCAGCATTTGTGGGCTACATGCAAAAGCAGCCAGTATTTACCCCACATGCAAAAAATTATGTATTTACACCCCTTGCATTGCAACATGGGGAGCTATTCAATTCAATGGAATGTTGAATAGTCCCAGGAGGGAGCTCCCGAAGCTATTCAATTCAACGCGATGTTTGGGCGGGCTAAAGGATTTCTTCTCGCACCCTCCTGGGATGCAAGGGGAAATTTGACAAAAGTGCTGGCAGCGCGGCTGTTTTCTAGCTTAGCATGGCGCTAACAGCTGCGTGGCCGGCACTTTAGTCAGAGAATGCTGGTTCTCGTGACAAGCACCCAGGTTAAGTCATATGAATTGGTATTCTCTGACTTAACAGCGCGCTGAATTGAATAGCTCTGGGAGCTCCCTCCCTGGCTTTTTAACATTGCATTGAATTGAATCGCGCTCATGGTTTGTCAAGATGCACAATTACTTGCTGTGTCTTATTCTATTCCCAAATATGAAGCAGGCGCTTAGAGTAGCACACTATACACTATCTTACCTTAACCATGGATATCTCTAAAACATGAATTGTTGGGGAGCCTTGAGGACCGCGTTTGGGAACCTCCGCCTTAAGGAAACAGAGTGCACAGAGGGCCTGATTCAGAGGCGCTCGCAAAAAGTGAGCGCTCGCTCTGAATCAGGGCTGGCGATGATTTTTTTAGTTGCGGCCTCCTGGCTGCTTGCATAGCTATGGGTGACCACCCACAGCTATTGCGAGCAGCCAGGATGATGGTCGCGATGGTCAAGACCATCACGACCATCGGGCTTGCGACGAGACCCTTGTGGTAGGGTCTCGTGGTCGCAAGCCCAAGAGAGCTTCTGGCTCTAATAGAGCCGGAAGCTCTCTCACTGACATCACTGGTGATGTCAGTGGGACCGCCCACAAATGGCAGGCGTTCACTTGGGAACGCCTCTGTTTGTGAAGCCACCCCCCGGCCACGCCTACAAAACGGGGCGAGCTGTCGATCAACATCGACAGACGCCTCTTTTGTAGTAAGCCATGGAGCAAGTGCTTTTTGTGCCCTAGGCCACCATCGACCGGCTTGCGAGCGCTATACGCTTGCGAGAAGGTCTGAATCAGGCCCAGAGAACATTATAGCACCAGAGATAAAATTGTCACCAGTCTTTAGAGCACCAAAAGATATTTAAACTAGGGGTGTGCACCGGCCACTTTTCGTGTTTTGTGTTTTGGTTTTGGATCTGGATCTTTCTTCGTGTTTTGGATCTGGATTGGTTTTGCCAAAACCACCCTTCCGTGTTTTGGGTTCTTTGTTTTGTGTTTTGGATCTGTATTTTTTTGAAAAAAAGCATAAAAACAGCAAAAATCACAGAATTTGTAGGTTTTTCTGCTCCTATGCTATTATTAACCTCAATAACCTTAATTTCCACTAATTTCCAGTCTATTCTGAACACGTCACACCTCACAATAGTGTTTTTATGTCCAAAAGGTTGCACCGAGGTAGCTGGATGACTATGCTAAGCGACACGAGTGGGCGGCACAAACACGTGACCCATCTAGGCGTGAAACTGCAGTGGCAGACAGGATGGCAGTTTGAAAAACTAGGCCCCAAACTGTACATAATGCAAAGAAAAAAAAGAGGTGCAAGATGGAATTGTCCTTGGGCCCTCCCACCCACCCTTATGTTGTATAAACAGGACATGCACACTTTAACAAACCAATCATTTCAGCGCCAGGGTCTGCCACACAACTGTGGCTGAAATGATTGGTTCGTTTGGGCCCCCACAAAACAAGCTGGCAATTAATCTGTCCCTGCACAAACTGGCTCTACGGAGGCAAGATGTCATCCTCATCCTCCTCATCCACCGATTCCTCACCCTCTTCAGTGTGTACATCCTCATCCTCACAGAGTATTAATTCGTCCCCGCTGGAACCACAGGTCCCTCTGTACGTTCTGGAGGCTGGTCTCCCTGGAAGAGTTGATAATTCATTTTATGAACATCATCTCCACATTTTGTGGAAGCAACCTCCTACGCCTTTCGCTGACAAGGTTCCCGGCTGCACTAAACACTCTTTCAGAGTACACACTGGAGGGGGGACAACTCAGGTAAAATACAGCCAGTTTGTACAGGGACCTCCAAATTGCTTCTTTTTCCTGCCAGTACAGGTACGGACTGTCTGACATGCCTACTTGGATGCTGTCACTGATGTAATCCTTTAACAGACAGACGCACACTTGTCGCTGCTGCTTTAAGGATGCAGGTGCGGCTACAGCCCACACATTTCACAAAGACCGAAAAAAAAAGAACAATATTTTTATTGTTTGTGTAGCACACTTTGAGGGTGTCACCACCCTTTAACAGACAGACGCACGCTTGTCGCTGCTGCTTTGAGGATGCAGGTGGAATCTAGACGGGATTTGGAACCGGGGACACACTACCTCCATCAATTGTCTAAATCCCACTGCACTAATGGCGGATACCGGACGCACGTCTAACACCAAAATAGCAGTCAAGGCCTCAGTTATACGTTTTGCTTCAGGATGACTGCTGTTGTACTTCATCCTCATCGCTAGGGACTGTTGGAGGGTCAATTGTTTAGTAAAAGTAGTGATGTTCCTACTTCCTCTCTGGGATGATGAACAACTCCCAGCAGCAGCAATAGCACTAGGAGGAAGTGGTTCTTGATCTTTCCCTATTTTATTTTTATCGGAGAAAGTTTGGTCCTCCATTTATGTTATATTGATATATACGTGCGGCTAAAGCGCACACAAACACAGAAAATATTTTTTTATTTTTGCTGGAGAGTAGTGCACTTTGTGGGTTACACCACCCTTTAAGAAATGAGCCAGCCGGCTCTTTACTTATGGGACACAGGCGCACGCTTGGCGCTGCTCCTTTGTTGATGCACGTGCAGCCACAGTGCACACAAGTCACAAACACAGAAAATATATATTTTTTTTGGTTTGGAGTGTACTTTGGGGGTTACAGCACCCTTTAATGGTCAAGCCAGCCGGCCCTTTACTTATGACACAGGCGCACGCTTGGCACTACTTTGTTGATGCACGTGCGGCTACTGCGCACACAATTCACAAACACAGAAAATAATTTTTTTTTTTGTTTGGACTGGAGTGTACTTTGGGGGTTACAGCACCCTTTAACGGTCAAGCCAGCTGGCCCTTTACTTATGACACAGGCGCACGCTTGGCACTACTTTGTTGATGCATGTGTGGCTACTGCGCACACAATTCACAAACACAGAAAATAATTTTTTTTTTGCTTTGGACTGGAGTGTACTTTGGGGGTTACAGCACCCTTTAATGGTCAAGCCAGCCGGCCCTTAACTTATGACACAGGCGCACGCTTGGCACTACTTTGTTGATGCACGTGCGGCTACTGCGCACACAATTCACAAACACAGAAAATATATTTTTTTTGGTTTGGACTGGAGTGTACTTTGGGGGTTACAGCACCCTTTAACGGTCAAGCCAGCTGGCCCTTTACTGATGACACAGGCGCACGCTTGGCACTACTTTGTTGATGCACGTGCGGCTACTGCGCACACAATTCACAAACACCGAAAATAAAAATTTTTTTGCTTTGGACTGGAGTGTACTTTGGGGGTTACAGCACCCTTTAACGGTCAAGCCAGCCGGCCCTTTACTTATGACACAGGCGCACGCTTGGCACTACTTTGTTGATGCACGTGTTGCTTCTGCGCACACAATTCACAAACACAGAAAATAATTTTTTTTTGGTTTGGACTGGAGTGTACTTTGGGGGTTACAGCACCCTTTAACAGTCAAGCCAGCTGACTCTTTACTTATGACACAGGCGCACGCTTGGCACTACTTTGTTGATGCACGTGCGGCTACTGCGCACACAATTCACAAACACAGAAAATATATTATTTTTTTAGCACTTGGGGGGAGCACCCCTGATGGACAGAGCACCCCCTGGACAACACTACAGCACCCCTTTAGGACTGGGACACTGCACAGGACTTTGGAGTGGACACAGCCCCTATGGAGAACTGACTGCACAACACAGTCCAGCCAGCCCCTATGGACTTTGAAGTAGTGGACACAGCCCCTATTAACAACAGCAGCACAGCACAACACAGCCAGCCCCTATGGACTTTGAAGTAGTGGACAACAGCAGCACTACACTACACTACACTACACAGCCTAGCCAGCCCTAACTCCCACCCTCCCTCTTCACTGTCCACAGCCGAGTGAGAAAATGGCGCCGACGTGGGTACCTTATATAGGTTCCAAAACCCGCGAGACTCGGAAGGCGGGATGATGACGTTTTGCCTCGATTTCAGATCCGAGTCAGGCGGGAAAAGTCGAGCCTGACTCGGATCGGACTCGGATCGGGGGGGCTCGGGGGGGTTCGGATTTCAGAAATCCGAACCCGCTCACCCCTAATTTAAACTGTATTTAGTTTTGAATATGAACGATTGTTTTGACTACAGAATCACATTTTGTGAATTCCGCTTACAATTTCCAGGCTATAGTGCAGTATGTACCTTTCTCACAGAACAATCTTGGTGAGTAGAGAGCAGCCTATACCAATATCACAGATCTGTATGAAAAGTAGGCAAATAAAGTGTAATGTCAGCAAACAGAAAACTGCCCTGGTCAGAGATATTGGCAGAACCTATGGTGCTGATAGGTGTCAGGGTGTGCAATAGAGGTCAATCCACACGGCAGATAACTTAGTCAGGCTTATTGGTTTACTAACTGGCAGATAACAGGATACAGGGTAACATAGGGTTAATGCAGGTATGCACATACATTAGTAAGAAACTGATCCAGCCAGGAGCTTACAGGGTTAATGCAGGTGGTGTGCGTGTATACATACAGTAGTGGCACTGGCACGCCAACAGTAATCAGTGGTCTCACAATGGGGTTTGAAGTGTCTCCGCTGTGAAGCACAGTCCCCCGTATAGCACAAATGCTCAGGGGCACATCCTCTCCCTCTGGAGGACAAATAAAGAAGATGCACGGAGATTCTGTGCATGCTCAGTAGCGCACTTAGGATCTGGGTTGGAGTTCTGGACAGTGACGCGTCTCCAGCATTGCCTGGTATATACAGATGTGCCCTCTTGCATCTTTGCCAATTGTGCTACAAACAAGCGCACGCATCACACCATGCGATTACCCGCAGCAGCATACTCTATGGTACACTATGGTGCACACTGAGATCACACTATGCAATCCTATGGACTCACGGGTGCGAGCACATGGTGTGTATCCGCCTGTGGGTGCACGCCTCACGCCATGCATGTAATGATTTGCCACGTACGCAGCAAAGATGTAAGAGGGCACATCTGTAACTGAAGGGAGACAGTACAGGGTGCTCACCTTCCAACACCTCCCTCCCTCGCCGCACTCAAGGCTGTCTCTGGTTACATAACACAGTATTCCACATTTTGGATGCATTACCTGTGACAAAAAAACACAGGATACACTGTTTACACAAATCAAAAAACAATGAAGACATATCAACATTTCAAATCCATTCTAGTCCACATTTCTAGTCCTGCATGAATCCAAGGCTACTACAAATAAACATACACTAGCATAAGGTTTTGCAGTACTGCCATTTGTAACCTCCTCATCGTCTACTGGGATGTTTACTGCTGTCAATTGCTGAGAGATAGACAGCATCCTATCTATATATTCATTAATATTCATACATGCACTTAGCTTAGTGCCATATAGAGTGCACCTCAGGTTAATTCATCTCATGAAGTCATTGTCTTCATATTACTGTATGTCTGTAATGCTACCCACATTTTGTGTGCTGTCACCATCCCATGAATGATGGACTACACGTGCTATTCAACAGCTAAACCTGTGGTCCCCATTGCTTTAGCTACATCATCTAGGTTGGTTGCTCCATGGGATTAATAGTGACCTTCCACAACTTCTGCCACTTTCACTGCATTTGCATGGAAAATTTCCATGTGGCATAGCTCTCTGAGCCTGTTAGCTTTATAAAACCCATACTAGCGGGGGGCGTGGCTTGGCCGCTAACTGAGCAAGACGCTGGTCTGGAGAGCTCCGACTTCAGGACACAGTTGTTCCTGTTTTCCACCGTCTATTTCCTCTATATTTGGACGAATATTGCCCCTGCAGCCTTCCAGCTCTGAACGCTGGCATTCGTGACCCTCTGGGAGAGTTTGGAGCGGCATTGACATCGGGGCCTGGTGATTGTGCTGAAGCCGCGGCCTCAATTTCTGAAAACCCCGCACTTCCGGTCTGGACGCGCGCGGAGGCCACAGCGTCGCGATCCTTCTTCTGTCTCCTGCAATCTACAATTAACTTCTCTGCAGGTACCGCTCTTCGCCCAAGCTCTCTAATACCAAACAAGGGGACCACAACATTTGTTATAACAAATGCTGGGAAGTGAACTCTAATCTCACTCAGATCTCAGATAGAAGCAGGACGCCATTTTAATAATAGATACAAGCAACTACTATTCTATATATTGTACCCTCATAGATAAGTTTTATAAAAAGGATATCAGCTGTCCTTCAACACTAAAATCTCCTGCATATCTGAGTGACTTGGGTCATTATCAGCCTGCTCAGTTGGCTGCTGCCTTATGTATTATCATCATACATCCATTATCCCCCACACACCAGTGGATTGAATTATTTCCTTATCATAACTGTTATCTGTGGATTTTCCTCTGTGCTGTATGCGTTTATTGACTCTGCAGGACAGGTCAACCAGCGTTATTATAATATCATTATACATATAAAAGCTCTGGATTAATCTCCACATCGTATATCTTTATTCTCTCCACGAGGTATTAAAACTCATAATAAAGTCTGTAGTCGTTACCTTTATGTAATTTGAAATTTCTACATGGAGCCTCACCGATAACCCTCTCATCACATCATATTCCTTGGGAAGCTACCTACCTAAGCAACTTCGTTGTACTTCAGTTATTTCGTTCATCCCAACTATCGAATACTTTTATGGAGAAATATTACCCTTCAACCAAATCAAAATCACAGCCGCAGAGGCAAGAGAAACGTTGTGCTGATCCTACTATGGCATCGGAAAAGGATGCAGAAGTCTCAACCCCTGCTGCTAAAAAAGTAGCAACTCCGCATGATTCATATATCACATATAATGATGTTGTGGAAGCCATCAAATCGACTATGACTCCTCTCTTATCTCAAGCCGTGTCTGACATAACTTCTCAACTACAACAGCTTACTCATCGTGTCTCGGACACAGAACATAGGGTTGGTGAATTATTTCATGATGTTTCCCACCTAAAAACCACTGTTCAAAAATTGGAACGGGACAATTACCACTTATGGAACAAACTCGATGACCTCGAGAATCGATCCAGAAGGAACAATGTCCGACTGGTAGGACTTCCAGAATCAGTCAAAGGACCTGCTTTAGCCCACTTTGTCCGTAACACATTACCGTCATTACTTCAAATTGAATCAGACTGTGGAGATCTAGTGGTCGAGAGGGTCCATAGAATTGGACAACTTCCACGTACCACATCTGCCCGTCCTAGAGTTGTCCTCTTCCGTTGTCTCAACTATCAACATAAACAAGCTTTTTGGGCAGCTTCTAGACGCATAAAGTCATTACAATGGGAAGGCTCAAAGTTGTATATCTCCCAAGATTACTCCGTTGAGCTATTCAGAGCTCGTAAAGCATTTTCTCCATTCTGTGCCCAGTTAATTGAAGACAAACGTAAATTCGCACTTATCTATCCGGCCAAACTTAGGATTTTTGATGGAACCTCTTATAAGGACTTTACAAACCCAGCTGACGCGGAAGCCTTCATAAGTGAAGAGAAAGCTGCATCTGCTCACGATATCTCTGATACTCCTCCAAATTCATAATTTTGGGACTTCTCAATCGCAGTTGGTCGACATGGTCACCCGTTTATTCTCCATATTCCCATTTCTGAGCTAGCTAAGTATATCAATATACTTATTGGTTGAATACTATCTAGGATCGTTTTCACAATACTAACAATTTTATATGTCTGATAGTTATTAAGAAACTTATTAAAGTAATAGTATCAATAGTGTCTTAATTTGAAATATATCTAAAAATAGGTTTCTCAAGTTAGATATTGATTTACTGTTCATCCTGCTATGTTAATTATTTCAAGGGTTATAGTGTGAGGCTCTATTATGTCTCCTAATACATAGTTCTCTTCTTTATTTCTTTATATCTGTATATCTAGCACATATTATATACATAATTTTTTGAGTATATCAAATAATGTGTTTTTCTACACTTCATTGTTATGATTTTTTTGACTACCCCCCGTCTTTGTCTATTTGTTTTCCTACCCTCATGTTTCCCCCCCCCTTTTCTTGAAGGTAATCAAATTAATAAATTTTTTTGGCTAATCAAAGGTAATTGTACGTTATTCTAAGTATCTTATAAAATAATGGCTCTGAGAATAGGAACTTGGAATGTAGGGGGAATTAATTCACCCATTAAAAGGCGCAAAATACTATAATATCTATCCAAACAACAGATAGATATGGTGTGTATCCAAGAAACACATTTAACAGCATTGGAAACCAAAAAACTTCAAATGCTTAACTGGTCTTTGATTGCAGCTTCTCCTTATAATTCCAAATCTCGTGGTGTTGCTATACTAGCGCGTCGTGTTATTCCCGTATCAGTGCAATCTATTGATGCAGATCCAGAAGGCCGCTATGTTATAATGGAGGTACTAATTAATAATTCTAAATTTGTGATTTGTAATGTTTATGCACCTAACATTTATAAAAAATCATTTTTCACTCACTTATTAACTAAATTATTAATACATAGCTCAGATTCATTAATAATCTGTGGAGACTTTAATCTAGTTTCATCACTGACACTAGACCGCTCTAATAATTCATCAAATATTATCTCGCTACCTAAACTGGGTATTCCTATGTTAGCCTCTAGGTTAGAACTCATAGATGTTTGGAGAGCTACTCATCCTATAGATAAAGATTTTACATGTCTATCCTCTGCTCATCAATCCTTGTCACGGATTGACTATATTTTATTGGCCCAATCTCAATTTCCAAGAGTTCTAGACTCAACAATAGAACCTATAGCCTTATCCGATCACGCTCTGGTTTGGATGACACTCCAGACTGATTTAGATAAAGGTACTTTTCGTAACTGGAGATTTCCTACACATCTATCCAAGTCTGTTTCTTTTCGTAATGTATTAGAAACAGCTTGGATGGACTATATGCACACTAATTCATCTATTGCGAAATCTGACCCTTCACTATTCTGGCAGGCAGGAAAAGCTGTTCTTCGCGGAATTATTATCTCCCATGTCTCTGCTGAAAATAAAAAGGCAATTAATACTTATTTAGACCTTCAAATTAAACTTACAAACACTTTCCAGATATTCAAATCTAATCCGTCACCCCACACTAGACAGACATACCTCACTGCCAAGACCCATTTTGATGAATATCTTAAGTTTCGAGGGGAACGACATCTTTTTTCTGTGAATTTGAAATTCCATAAATTTGGCAATAAAAGTGGCAAACGTTTGACAAATCTATTAAGAGGCTCTCATCCACCGATGGTCGTTCATCCTCTACGTACAGAAGATGGCTCATTGACTAAATCTAGTGCCCAGATCACTGACATAATGAAAGAATTTTATACTACTCTATATTCAGTTAACTCTGACACTACCTCTCCTACTGATGTTTCTGCTAACTTAGTCGATTCTGCTTCTTTCCCACAAGTATCAGATAATTCATCTAACCTCCTGATCGAACCTATAACCATTGAAGAAGTCACTAGAGTAATACAACAATTAAAACAATCTAAAGCTCCTGGCCCGGACGGTTTGACCGCTGAATTTTATAAAATCCTTCTTCCTCGTATGGGTGAATCTTTGGTTTCCTTTTATAATCATATTATCATGACTAAAACAATTCCCTTACACTTTAATTCGGCGATTATTAAACTTCTCCCCAAGTCAGGAAAAGACTTAACGCTCCAAGGATCATATCGCCCAATTTCGCTACTCAGTTTAGATTACAAGATCTTGACAAAAATATATGCAGACAGGCTGAAGTTTATTCTACCGCAGCTTATTCATACAGATCAGACGGGCTTTATAATGAATCGCCACTCTGTAGTTAATGTCAGAAGAGTTTTAGCGGCTATTCAGCACACGCATTCTTCTAGTTGCCTCACTCCTAGAATAATAGTTTCTTTTGACGCCGAAAAGGCATTTGATATGGTAATATGGTCCCACCTTTTTCAAACACTCAAGAATTTTGGTTTTCCATTAATGTTTATAGATATTTTAAAAACATTATATACTAATCCTTTCTCACAAATTTCATGTAATGGTTATATTTCTTCACCTTTTCCAATAAATCGAGGGACAAGGCAAGGATGTCCTCTCTCACCCCTACTATTTGCCTTGGCCATAGAGCCCCTAGCAATAACACTACGTGCTTCGCCAAAAGTGGAAGGAATTGTAATAGGTAATGTACTTTTAAAAATCGCACTCTTTGCGGATGATATGCTCCTCTTTCTTTCAAATCCAAATGAATCCCTACCAGCAGTTTTAGATATCATATCCTCTTTTGGAGCAATATCAGGTTATAAGGTCAATGTGGAAAAATCTGAAATTCTCCCTATTAATATCCCAATTGCATATTGCAAATCCCTTCCAGCCTTTAGTCCTTTTCGTGTGGCTAGTAACTCAATCCAATATTTAGGAGTTCATATTACTGCAGATTTAGCTCAACTCTATCCAATTTTACACCAATTATTACCAAGATAGCGAGTATGCTAGATAATTGGAAATCTCTTCCCTTATCACTATTAGGACGTCTAGCAGTAATAAAAAGCATAATATTTCCAAAAAATTTTTACTCTATGCAAATGCTTCCCATTAGTCTTAATAACAAAGACATCAAATATATTTCTACTTGTTTCTCCCGCTTTATATGGCAAGGCAAAAGACCACGCATTGCGATTAGCAAAATGAAAACATCCAGGAAAAATGGTGGATTAGGATTTCCTGACCTGCTTTCTTACTCTTTAGCCATCTTTTTTCGTTATGTCATTGACTGGTTATTGGAAACAAATTCTTACACTGATCATCTTTTAGATTTGGCTTTGTTTGCTCCTTTTTCTTCCAGTGCCTTACTTCACACTAAACCAGCTGATATCCCTCTAGCTATCCTTACTAATGTTATTTTTAGAGACACATATTATACATGGACTTCAGTTAATCGAAAACTTCAAAGTAACCCCTACTACACTCCCTTTGTACCCCTATGGGGAAATCCAGATTTCCCTCCATCTGTAACAAATTGCACTTATCGTCGATGGAAAGAAAAAGGTTTGACAATTGCTTCAAAAGTATTTGACCCGGGAGGACTACTCCTAACCTTTGATAAGTTACAGCAATTATACCAGTTACCAAAGCAACACTTCTTTATGTATCTTCAGACTAGGCATTATATATCTACTATATGCAATATCCCATCAGAGGGAACAAACTCCAACATACTCCATACTCTTATAAAACAGACATCTACAATTACTTATAAGATCAATATGCTATATAATCACTTGATAAGTGATAATACCACCTTCTCTTGGACTTCCCTATTTGATAAATGGAAAACAGACATTCCCTCAATAATTGAAATACCAGATATTATTAATCATTTCGACTCTACTCTCAAATATTAACAATCTGCCTACCTTCAGGAGGTACATATACGCACAATTCATAGGGCATATATTTCCCCTGCACAGAGGAGGCATATGACAGACTCAGAACAGGGAATATGCCCGAAATGTCAGATATCCAATGCCACATTCTTTCATTGCATATGGGGGTGTAGAAAAATAAAAAAAATTTGGTGCAAAGTAATGCAATACTTAAATAATATGCTTTCTATTCATCTAACCCCCAATCCATTAACTTGTCTTTGTGGTAATTTTAAATGTTGGAATTTGGGCTCGGAGAGGACACCTACATTTCGATTAATAGTGACTCTTCTAACTATAGCAAAGAAGGTAATTCTCACTCATTGGATCAAGAGATCTTCGCCATCCCTTTCCGAAGTTAAAATTAAAATGCTAGAAATATTATATTATGATCGTCGTTCAACCATTCCTGATATTAACGCAGGAGTAGATAAATTTTATAAAAAATGGGAGCCTTTTATTAACACTCTAGAAAAAACTTCTCAGACTCACATTATGGAGCTCTTTGAAAATACTGACTGGTACCTTCTTAGGCGTATTTCATCTATGACACAAATAAATAACATTCTCACCTTATCTCCTAGGTCCTCCTATATTATTTGGCTCTTCGATACCTGTCATTGATATCAATGTATGGACGTGTTTGTGTTTATGTTGGTATAGGTATTTATGTATATGCAAGTATGGATATATATATATATGTGCTAAACTGGATCCTATTCTAAAAGACGAGTTAGACAATTACTCTTCACTACAATACCTTCTTCTCCCCCAAATGTTTGTCTTCACCCTTTGTGTTCTTCCCTTCCCCCTGTCTTGTCTTGTTTCGTTATTTCAGTCATTTATTATTATTAATCTATTACTTCTTATTGGATAATTGTGCAGTTAATTGCGGTGGATGTCCTCTTTCCTTTCTGATATTTTTCCACAACATTTTGGGATGATCAGAGGGGAAAGAGTCTGTTCTTTGTAAACTCTATTGTTGATATAATTTCTGATAAAGAATTATAGATGAAGTGATATTTACCCTACTGATGTACGTTATTTGAAATACAACTTCTCTATCTTAACTCTCACCTTACGAGGTGTAGGTTACTTTTCCTATCTTATTGTAATTCACTCAATAAAATTAAATAAACTTTATTAAAAAAAAACAAAACCATACTAGCTCCTGTACTGTACATTTTCAACATTAAGATGCATAATGTATAGCATGCACATCCTCTTCCTATGGGGGATAGACAAAGAAGATGCACGGAGATTCTGTGCATGCTCAATAGCGCACTTAGGATCTGGGTTGGAGTTCTCAACAGTGAAGTGACTCCAGCATTGCCTGGTACTGTATATACAGAAGATACTTACCCTCTGATGAAACCATCATACTAGACAGAGAAACACATTAAGGTTTTCAACTGGGACTCTGTGGGTCTACTCTGATCTCCTCATTTAATCTGAGTGCAGGGCCACTGTGAACCTGTCAATACTACCTCCACTACACTATCTTTATTTTGGAGCAGCTGGTGCTGAATACTTGTGTACTGCATGGAGCCGCCGGACAGCACGTGAGTGCATTATATCACAACTGCTGATAGTGTGCCTGTACTACCGTCTGACCTGATGATAGAGAGATGGTTCTGGTGATTATTACTTTAAGATACCTGTGTACTGCAGCTATTTGCAATTAGTGGGACTAACCAGTTAACCCATTTCTGTGGAGCCAGACCAGAGAACAAACCCCTTTATTGAAGGCTAAGACTACTGGGAATTCTGTCTGCAGATTTTGTTTTGGATTATAAGAAGGGCTTTGAACCATAAGTGCATAAGTTGCTAAAATAACTTTTCCCTACTTTATGCCCACTTACTGTATCATTATTGTCTATTCAGAGGTGAGCATATAAAAGGACCCATCAAGTATAATTGTGGTTCAGATTCCATTGAATTTAATTACACTGATCAACTTGATATTGACTGTTTTACTTTTGTTTTTATATTATTTTTATTCTGTACAAAGACAATTTTCCATTTTTAAAGTGTTAATAACATTATTTGTGTCTGTGTTCACTATTCCATGCATACCCTTTTATCTAGAATATGACATTATTTTCACATGCTTCATGACAGCACATGTGATGTCAGACCTTTGGTCAACATATAAGCAAGCTTCTCACTTGTTACATCATTTTACAATGTAAGTTAATATACCAACTCTCTTATTAAGTGATGATTTATGGCAATGTGCTTAGACTTTTGGTTGCTAGAAAGACAATTCAATTGCACCTGACAATGTCTTCTGAATTAAGAAAAAGTAACTCACACAAAATGTCCTTTAGCTACAACACCTCTTTGGATGTTTCTGTGAATGCCAAGTACTCTGCCTCAGTAGTGGATTAGGAACTGTAGGCTGTTTTCTGCTAGCCCAGCTGATGGCTGCACCTGCCAAAGCAAATAGATATCCAGTGTAGGAATGCCTATCATCTTCATCTGTTCCCCAATCAGCATCACAGAAGGCTTGCAACTCCATACTTCCATTTTTACAAACGTTAATTTCAAGGGACTTGTAACACTTCGATAGCTCAGGATTGTCACAATTGGTGTCTGTGAGTTACCTGTCTAAGGTGATGAGCGGGATTCAACGGAGACCGGCATGACTGGAACCACAGATGAGGTGAATAGCTCTATTTGCAAGATTAGTGTAGCAGTGAAAACTGCCTTTGATGATAGATGACAGGAATGTGGAGGAACCGGACTGGGACCGGCAGGAAGACTTGTTGAGTTGAACTGATGAACTAGGAACTTGACTCTGGACTGGAACAACGTGGATAAAACTGATATGACAGGAACTTGACTCTGGACTGGAATAACGTGACAATGGCTGAAGGGAAATCAGGTAATGCTGAGACGAGGGTTAAACAGAGTGATCCGGAAATGCTGTGACAAAGGTTGGAACTCAGGTGCAGGCTGGATTGGATAATTGGGAATTACAGGTTCAGGAAGGAATGGGTAGCTTTGGGATTTAGGTTCAGGGAGGTAGTAGATAGGCAAAAGGAGCAGGAGTTGATCCACAGCAGGAAGCAAGGCAGGGTGACACGATGCAGGTTTACAGAGTGCCAGGGACCAACCAGGAGTAAGGCTAGCAGCAGAGCACAGGCCAGGTATTGCTGTAACAGGGCGTCTGGATGCCAGGCATTGCTGTAGCAGGTTTTCAGGATGCATCGGGGGTTGCTGCCAGCAGGTTTACTGGATTGCCAGGTATAGCTGTAACAGGTTTTCAGGATGCACTGGGGGGTTGCTGCCAGCAGGTTTACTGGATTGCCAGGTTTAGCTGTAACAGGTTTTCTGGATAGCACCAGGGATTGCTGTAGCAGGTTTCAGGGATATACTAGAATGCAGAAATAGCATGAACCATACACCACGGGAAGACAAGATGTTCAGGCCCAGAATGCTATCTGGAGAGGATATATATACCATGGGTCTGGCAGCAATTGGTGGATACGGACAGGTGGTATGGCAGTAGCATTCTGAGTGGTGGAAGACACAACATGCAGAGGGAGTATTCATCTCTGCAGCTATGAGAATCAGAACCACATCTGCGATTCCATTCAGGGCTAGCAGTGCTCACAGACAGAGGAGAGGCCAGGTGCAATAATCAGAGCAAATCCTCCAGGCAAATTACACACACAGATCCATGGGGAAGCTGACAGGGGTAAGTCTCAAGGCAAAAAAGGTGACAACTAGACAGGGTCGTGACAAGGATACATTTTACAGCTGTCCAATGCTCTCTTCCAGGGTTGTTTGCAAATTGGCTAACATGACTGACTGCATGTATGATGTCTGGATCTGTGCCAACACTTGCCTACATTAAAGCTTCAATGGTACTTTGAGAAGGAGTTCTCCTCATTTCCTTTATCTCTGTTTCAGTTGTTGGACATGTGGCATTTGTTGTTTTTGTAATTTTTCGATTGTTGTGCTGACAGTTTTGGTGTTTGCCATTCCGAATTTGATGAGCATTGCCTCAATGTATCCTGTTGGTCTATAGCAGTGTTGGCTAACCTTGACACTCCAGCTGTTGTGGAACTATATATCCCAGCATGCCCTGCCACAGTTTTAGCATGCCCTAATAGCAAAACTGTAGCAGGGCATGCTGGGTTATGTAGTTCCATAACAGCTGGAGTGTCAAGGTTAGCCAACACTGGTCTATAGTAACAATCCCAGGATTTAAATTGTGTAAGATCCTCAGAACTAGCAGTTGGTATGCTGGTGTACTGGCCCAAGGTCTTTAAGTCACTCAGCAAATTTGACTTGGCATATTAGCTTTCTTGTCCTGCAAGCAATACATTATCTACATACACAACTATGATTAACAAGTTTTGGAACATTCAAACTCAATTTCTAGAAATACACTATCAACCTTGATGTACCAGCAGCAACCACTTTATTTTAGCCCATACAATGATTTATTTAACAGACATACTTATACCTCATTAAATTCATTAATATGGCAGTATTCTGGTAGCTCCATGTAAATATCTGGCCTTTCCACAATGATCCATGTGTCCTAGTCGTTCAAAGCTGTAAGCTCTTTATATGTGGCTGATTTACATTTTTTCCAGTCGCTGCTCCTCAAAGAGCTGCTGCAATGTGATTGATCACTTGTATCTGTAGTTTCAATTTCTGGCATGCTTCCAGCTGTTGGTATGTCTTGCATCACATGTTTTTGTGGTGTTGTAACATCCACTTTATCTTTCATTGAAGTTCTCTAGTGGAAGACTATGGACCTCATTCAGAGTCGGTCATTGCAGCCGCACGGTTGTAAGGGAAAAGGGGCCGGATATGCAAATGATGCACTTGCAAGTTGCGTCCTTAAGATCGGATCATTAGCTGGCCGACCAAGGGGAGGATGCGGCCGTAAGACAAAAAATACCCCCCTTCTCGTACGCATTACACGTCATCTCCGGCCATATAAGGATTAATCGAGACCATCGGTAACCATCGGAACTGGTCGTAGAGCTTAAGGTTGACCATACCCTCTCTTAAGCACTACGATCAGGTCAGTGTACAAACCACCCATGTCACGTGTGCCATGACACTACTTTGTTAATTATGCACTCCAATAAAACGCCGTTCGCATAATTAGGCACACCTGCGTTCGGATCTCCATTCCCCCGTTTTCAAGCACCTTCCCCTGTTACCACCCGCAAACGCATCATTCTGTCACTCAAACTACCGAACTGGCTGTGTTCAAGGAGAGAGAAATTTCTGATCATAGCAGCTAGTTTGCGCATGCGCATTGCGAACTTTACGCATGCGCAGTTTAGCGAACATCGGTGGCGTACGATTGTGCGGCCGCAACGACCGACTCTGAATGAGGTCCTATGTCTCTTGACTTTATGAGTTTTTGGTTGACAATGTCCCACAATCTGTATCTTTGCTTTTTTTGACAATATCCAAGCATAATGCATGAGATGGACTTGGGATGTAACTTGTCTCTCCTTAATTTAGGGATATTGACATATGCTATGCATATGCAGAGATGACTGCCACTTGGCTATTTACTGGACCATGCTTCTAATGGTGATTTATCTGTGACTGCCACTATAAGTGCTAGATTCTTGAGGTATTCTGTTGTTAGGACTGCTTCTGTTCTGAATCTTTTATCCAGACCTGCATCACATAACATAGCTTGTGCATTCTCAATGATTGTTGTTAGACCTCAACACTTTTATTTTTAAGAGACCAATGTAAGTGCACACTCTAACCATGCTGAACCTAATAATATAACTGCTAAATAGCATCAAAGATGTTCTTTGCATAATAATGGCCATAATTATGGGCCTGCCCACCGCGTCCAGGTGACCTCTATCAGGCAGGTCCCTAACACTCCTATGGAACAAATATAGGGCACGGGAACCCCCAGGCCAACCAAGCAGAACCGTCCCATGGCATCACACTAGTGTGAGATTTAAAGTGAGGGTTAGAAAGCCTATGTGTTAAGTCCTAAATAAGTAGGAGGTTATAATAAAAAGTGTATAAAGTGCTACATATATAAAAAACAGAAACAACAAATGGATTGGGGTACAGTTTAATTTATGTATGATAAGGATAACATGTTCATGGGTTGTATAGCTGTATTTATAGACATGTACAGTATGTGAATTGTATTCTTGTACAGGTAGGTAGAAGTCATGCCAGGGCATGAACACACAGGGTAGGGGCTCATGTCATAGGAGAGAAGGAATGTACTAGAAGGAGCTCGAGGAGATTGAGGGCTCATGACACAGGCGGGAGAGAAAGAGGTTGTGCGGGTGTCCAAGGTATGATAAGGGAGGGGCAGCGCCGTTAGTGTCAGTTGGCTGTGCCCCCTTCCAGTGCCAAGTCCTCTTACTTATCTGTAGCATTGCCTCAGAGCTATAATAAGTGGCAACCGGGAGTCAGGTGTATAGCGGCCAGTGAAGGGCATCTGGAGCCTGATGGGAGAGGTCTTTCCACTGTGCAGCATGGAGGTATCTGACTGGGATGTAGTCAGGAAGCCAACGGTCTAAATACTGACCGCTGGCTTCCCGACTGTCTAATCCCGGTGATGTACTAATGACAGGCGTCGAAAATCCCAATGCCTGTCATTAGACCTACACTGGGAGCCTGACAGCCAGCATACCGAATGAAGGTAAGCCGGGAGCGGACAGCTGCGGGGGGGAGGGTTAGGTTTTTAGGGCTCCCGGGGGGACTTAGGGTTAGGCACCCCCGGGAGGGCTAGGTTTAGGGTAGGGTAAGGGGGGTTAGAGTTAGACACCCCGCGGGGAGAGATTAGGATTAGGCACCCCCCGGGAGACTTAGGGATAGGCTGCAGGGAAAGGGGGGGTTAGGTTTAGGCACTTAGAGCGGGGTTAGGGTTAGGCATTCGGGGGGAGGATAGGGTTAAGCACCCCTAAGGGAGGGTTAGAGGAGAAAATAGGGTTAGTTATACTTACCTTATTAGTGATCGGATCTTCATCTCTGCCGGGCTTCTGCTGTCGGGATTTGAACTGCCGGCCACGCGGTGTACTTACTACACCTGTCTGGCAGCAGCTGTGGCTGTGTAGCAAGACCTGCACACAAAGTCATGGCTGTGGCAGTGGAGGCGCCAATGCATACAGTATAGTGTATTGCGGTCAGTGGCCATAGTGGAAGCCAGAGGCTTCAGGGGCATGGCTTCTGGGTCAGACAGCCACCGAGGATGGATGACAAACGGGAAGGCAGCTGATACGGATGCCAAGTGGGCTGCAACTGCAAGAAGTCTGCATAGAGGTTTAACAACCCAGCTCACTGTTTTTACTGAGCCATGATCACGTGACCAGGAACCTGGAATAAACAGAGATCGAGGAAGATGGAAACCCGGACGGCAAGCCGGCAATAAAGGGGAGCGGATGTCTGGAAGACAGCACTGAGGTAAGTCTCCGATCAGAAGGGGGTGCCCGGCCATCGGTTCTAACGAGCCTTTAGCCGGAACATCCCCTCCCAAGGTACTGACTGGCCCTCTCCGAGTTACAGGACCAGCTGTGCGTCTGACCACAGGCACACCGGGTAGAAAAGGGTAGAAAGTCAAGCCTGGAGACCCTCTCCACTGTCCCAGCACCCCAACTCTCCATTCCTGAGAAGATCTCCCCGGGCAACATTTAAAGGTGTATAACCAACGTTACCTGATTACCTTGGAATTTTCCTCTTACGACTCATTGCCATATATATTGCCCACACAGAAGTCGGCTCAAAAAAGCTCCAACAGTGTGGTTAAAGTGGACAGTATACAGATCCACAATTTACTATAAGCTAATAACATTCATTGATGTTATTATATTATATATTTCTCTGTTTTTTATCCTTACCAATATACCACTATTGTGTTCTTTTCAGCATGTATACATTTGTGTGATATACGCTTGCTTATTTCTTCAATAAGTAAAGTTATTTTTTATTTCATTATTGTTTGTACATCATTATGTTATCACCAGGACATGCATAGTAACACCACCCCTTTTCCTATATTCAAGTAGCACCTCCTGAACACGTACCACTAAGATACTTCCACAAGGATAGGCTGTGCGCTTCAATTATTTGTTTTCAGACTGTATACTTATATAGTTAGGTAAGAGTGTCTATATGATTGTATAACAGCTTGCCAGCCACACAGTGCGTGGGAATAACTCATCCCTAAAATGTAATTATACCATATATCCTCTGGAAACCAAAAGAAAGCCATAGAAAGTATATGCATTATTGCAATGGTATATGTTATTATTCTTTTATAAACTAGTAATTGAAATTTACAATTGTGACTTCCTTATGGAAGAGGTGTCCAAGAGTGGTCTTCAACGCAAGAACCTGGAAAAGGAACAGAAAAGTAGAGTGGGATAAGTGTAAATAATTGACGTGTATTGTTATGCATTGTACTAACAATTAATATATGATACATTAATATATACATTCAAATAGTATCCTTATAGGCTTTCCCAGATTAACCTAGATCGATTTATCAAACACATTCTGGGTGGAGGTACTATCCATTAGTAGTAACAGGTGTTACACACTGCTACTTAGGTTTAAGGTTGAACATGCCCCTCTCACATCTAAATCATTCTGCACAATTTACATCTCCCCACCTGCAGTGCAACATGGTTTTACAAAGGTGCAGTTACGTGCTCTTTTGCTTTACTCCCAATTCAGAATCAGCCCCAATATGTTAGTTGCATATACAACCAGACGGTGTCATGTGTAGAACAGGCTTGAAGTAATTAAAGATCTTTTTACCTTTTGTTTAATATCGATCAGCAGCACTTATTATTATTATTATTATTATTATTATTATTATTATGATCCTTTATTTATATGGTGCCACAAGGGTTCCACAGTGCCTAACAACGTACATAAACAGTTGAGCAGAACAAGAGAACAGTGACTTACAGTACAAAACATTGCAGGACATGTACGTAGTATATGAACATTGCTGCAACAGCGGTCTTATCACTCAAATAAGTAACAGGGTGGCAGAAGTCAAGGGCTAGGTGCTGTTGTACTCATAAGAAGTATGGAGTAGAAAATAGTATAAGTACAGGAATGAAAAGCACATGGGGAAGAGGGCCCTGCTGATGAGAGCTTACATTCTAAAGGGGACGGTCAGACAGACAGGGGTGGCACAGAAGGAGTAGACAGGGAACATGGGACAGAGGGTTAGGATGAGAGATGGATGGCTTTGATGAAGAAGTGTTTCTTGAAAGACTCTTTAAAAAGGTGGAGAGTCTGATAAGGAGAGGTAGAGAAGTCCATATCTGTTTATCTTGTCCTAAGTGCAACTTGCAAGCCCTATTTGGTTGCTGTATGAGCTATTGCTTAAAACTAGGGGTGAGCGGGTTCGGATTTCTGAAATCCGAACCCCCCCGAGCCCCCCCGATCCGAGTCCGATCCGAGTCAGGCTCGACTTTTCCCGCCTGACTCGGATCTGAAATCGAGGCAAAACGTCATCTTCCCGCCTTCCGAGTCTCGCGGGTTTTGGATCCTATATAAGGTACACACGTCGGCGCCATTTTCTCACTCGGCTGTGGACAGTGAAGAGGGAGGGTGGGAGTTAGGGCTGTGTAGTGTAGTGTAGTGTAGTGCTGCTGTTGTCCACTACTTCAAAGTCCATAGGGGCTGGCTGTGTTGTGCTGTGCTGCTGTTGTTAATAGGGGCTGTGTCCACTACTTCAAAGTCCATAGGGGCTGGCTGGACTGTGTTGTGCAGTCAGTTCTCCATAGGGGCTGTGTCCACTCCAAAGTCCTGTGCAGTGTCCCAGTCCTAAAGGAGTGCTGTAGTGTTGTCCAGGGGGTGCTCTGTCCATCAGGGGTGCTCCCCCCAAGTGCTAAAAAAATAATATATTTTCTGTGTTTGTGAATTGTGTGCGCAGTAGCCGCACGTGCATCAACAAAGTAGTGCCAAGCGTGCGCCTGTGTCATAAGTAAAGGGCCGGCTGGCTTGACCGTTAAGGGTGCTGTAACCCCCGAAAGTACACTCCAGTCCAAACCAAAAAAAAATTATTTTCTGTGTTTGTGAATTGTGTGCGCAGTAGCCGCACGTGCATCAACAAAGTAGTGCCAAGCGTGCGCCTGTGTCATAAGTAAAGGGCCGGCTGGCTTGACCGTTAAGGGTGCTGTAACCCCCGAAAGTACACTCCAGTCCAAACCAAAAAAAAAATTATTTTCTGTGTTTGTGAATTGTGTGCGCAGTAGCCGCACGTGCATCAACAAAGTAGTGCCAAGCGTGCGCCTGTGTCATAAGTAAAGGGCCGGCTGGCTTGACCGTTAAGGGTGCTGTAACCCCCGAAAGTACACTCCAGTCCAAACCAAAAAAAAAATTATTTTCTGTGTTTGTGAATTGTGTGCGCAGTAGTCGCACGTGCATCAACAAAGTAGTGCCAAGCGTGCGCCTGTGTCATAAGTAAAGGGCCGGCTGGCTTGACCGTTAAAGGGTGCTGTAACCCCCAAAGTACACTCCAGTCCAAACCAAAAAAAAAATTATTTTCTGTGTTTGTGAATTGTGTGCGCAGTAGCCGCACGTGCATCAACAAAGTAGTGCCAAGCGTGCGCCTGTGTCATAAGTAAAGGGCCGGCTGGCTTGACCGTTAAGGGTGCTGTAACCCCCGAAAGTACACTCCAGTCCAAACCAAAAAAAAAATTATTTTCTGTGTTTGTGAATTGTGTGCGCAGTAGCCGCACGTGCATCAACAAAGTAGTGCCAAGCGTGCGCCTGTGTCATAAGTAAAGGGCCGGCTGGCTTGACCGTTAAGGGTGCTGTAACCCCCGAAAGTACACTCCAGTCCAAACCAAAAAAAATATTATTTTCTGTGTTTGTGAATTGTGTGCGCAGTAGTCGCACGTGCATCAACAAAGTAGTGCCAAGCGTGCGCCTGTGTCATAAGTAAAGGGCCGGCTGGCTTGACCGTTAAAGGGTGCTGTAACCCCCAAAGTACACTCCAGTCCAAACCAAAAAAAAAATTATTTTCTGTGTTTGTGAATTGTGTGCGCAGTAGCCGCACGTGCATCAACAAAGTAGTGCCAAGCGTGCGCCTGTGTCATAAGTAAAGGGCCGGCTGGCTTGACCGTTAAGGGTGCTGTAACCCCCGAAAGTACACTCCAGTCCAAACCAAAAAAAAAATTATTTTCTGTGTTTGTGAATTGTGTGCGCAGTAGCCGCACGTGCATCAACAAAGTAGTGCCAAGCGTGCGCCTGTGTCATAAGTAAAGGGCCGGCTGGCTTGACCGTTAAAGGGTGCTGTAACCCCCGAAAGTACACTCCAGTCCTAACCAAAAAAAAATTATTTTCTGTGTTTGTGAATTGTGTGCGCAGTAGCCGCACGTGCATCAACAAAGTAGTGCCAAGAGTGCGCCTGTGTCATAAGTAAAGGGCCGGCTGGCTTGACCGTTAAGGGTGCTGTAACCCCCGAAAGTACACTCCAGTCCAAACCAAAAAAAAAATTATTTTCTGTGTTTGTGAATTGTGTGCGCAGTAGCCGCACGTGCATCAACAAAGTAGTGCCAAGCGTGCGCCTGTGTCATAAGTAAAGGGCCGGCTGGCTTGACCGTTAAGGGTGCTGTAACCCCCGAAAGTACACTCCAGTCCAAACCAAAAAAAAAATTATTTTCTGTGTTTGTGAATTGTGTGCGCAGTAGCCGCACGTGCATCAACAAAGTAGTGCCAAGCGTGCGCCTGTGTCATAAGTAAAGGGCCGGCTGGCTTGACCGTTAAGGGTGCTGTAACCCCCGAAAGTACACTCCAGTCCAAACCAAAAAAAAAATTATTTTCTGTGTTTGTGAATTGTGTGCGCAGTAGCCGCACGTGCATCAACAAAGTAGTGCCAAGCGTGCGCCTGTGTCATAAGTAAAGGGCCGGCTGGCTTGACCGTTAAAGGGTGCTGTAACCCCCGAAAGTACACTCCAGTCCTAACCAAAAAAAAATTATTTTCTGTGTTTGTGAATTGTGTGCGCAGTAGCCGCACGTGCATCAACAAAGTAGTGCCAAGAGTGCGCCTGTGTCATAAGTAAAGGGCCGGCTGGCTTGACCGTTAAGGGTGCTGTAACCCCCGAAAGTACACTCCAGTCCAAACCAAAAAAAAAATTATTTTCTGTGTTTGTGAATTGTGTGCGCAGTAGCCGCACGTGCATCAACAAAGTAGTGCCAAGCGTGCGCCTGTGTCATAAGTAAAGGGCCGGCTGGCTTGACCGTTAAGGGTGCTGTAACCCCCGAAAGTACACTCCAGTCCAAACCAAAAAAAAAATTATTTTCTGTGTTTGTGAATTGTGTGCGCAGTAGCCGCACGTGCATCAACAAAGTAGTGCCAAGCGTGCGCCTGTGTCATAAGTAAAGGGCCGGCTGGCTTGACCGTTAAGGGTGCTGTAACCCCCGAAAGTACACTCCAGTCCAAACCAAAAAAAAAATTATTTTCTGTGTTTGTGAATTGTGTGCGCAGTAGCCGCACGTGCATCAACAAAGTAGTGCCAAGCGTGCGCCTGTGTCATAAGTAAAGGGCCGGCTGGCTTGACCGTTAAAGGGTGCTGTAACCCCCAAAGTACACTCCAGTCCAAACCAAAAAAAAATTATTTTCTGTGTTTGTGAATTGTGTGCGCAGTAGCCGCACGTGCATCAACAAAGTAGTGCCAAGCGTGCGCCTGTGTCATAAGTAAAGGGCCGGCTGGCTTGACCGTTAAAGGGTGCTGTAACCCCTGAAAGTACACTCCAGTCCAAACCAAAAAAAAATTATTTTCTGTGTTTGTGAATTGTGTGCGCAGTAGCCGCACGTGCATCAACAAAGTAGTGTCAAGCGTTCGCCTGTGTCATAAGTAAAGGGCCGGCTGGCTTGACCGTTAAGGGTGCTGTAACCCCCGAAAGTACACTCCAGTCCAAACCAAAAAAAAAATTATTTTCTGTGTTTGTGAATTGTGTGCGCAGTAGCCGCACGTGCATCAACAAAGTAGTGCCAAGCGTGCGCCTGTGTCATAAGTAAAGGGCCGGCTGGCTTGACCGTTAAGGGTGCTGTAACCCCCGAAAGTACACTCCAGTCCAAACCAAAAAAAAAATTATTTTCTGTGTTTGTGAATTGTGTGCGCAGTAGCCGCACGTGCATCAACAAAGTAGTGCCAAGCGTGCGCCTGTGTCATAAGTAAAGGGCCGGCTGGCTTGACCGTTAAAGGGTGCTGTAACCCCCAAAGTACACTCCAGTCCAAACCAAAAAAAAATTATTTTCTGTGTTTGTGAATTGTGTGCGCAGTAGCCGCACGTGCATCAACAAAGTAGTGCCAAGCGTGCGCCTGTGTCATAAGTAAAGGGCCGGCTGGCTTGACCGTTAAAGGGTGCTGTAACCCCTGAAAGTACACTCCAGTCCAAACCAAAAAAAAATTATTTTCTGTGTTTGTGAATTGTGTGCGCAGTAGCCGCACGTGCATCAACAAAGTAGTGTCAAGCGTTCGCCTGTGTCATAAGTAAAGGGCCGGCTGGCTTGACCGTTAAGGGTGCTGTAACCCCCGAAAGTACACTCCAGTCCAAACCAAAAAAAAAATTATTTTCTGTGTTTGTGAATTGTGTGCGCAGTAGCCGCACGTGCATCAACAAAGTAGTGCCAAGCGTGCGCCTGTGTCATAAGTAAAGGGCCGGCTGGCTTGACCGTTAAGGGTGCTGTAACCCCCGAAAGTACACTCCAGTCCAAACCAAAAAAAAAATTATTTTCTGTGTTTGTGAATTGTGTGCGCAGTAGCCGCACGTGCATCAACAAAGTAGTGCCAAGAGTGCGCCTGTGTCATAAGTAAAGGGCCGGCTGGCTTGACCGTTAAAGGGTGCTGTAACCCCCGAAAGTACACTCCAGTCCAAAGCCAAACCAAAAAAAAATTATTTTCTGTGTTTGTGAATTGTGTGCGCAGTAGCCGCACGTGCATCAACAAAGTAGTGCCAAGAGTGCGCCTGTGTCATAAGTAAAGGGCCGGCTGGCTTGACCGTTAAAGGGTGCTGTAACCCACAAAGTACACTCCAGTCCGAACCAAAAAAAAATTTATTTTCTGTGTTTAGCCGCACGTATATATCAAATCGATATAACATAAATGGAGGACCAAACTTTCTCCGATAAAAATAAAATAGAGAAAGATCAAGAACCACTTCCTCCTAGTGCTGAAGCTGCTGCCACTAGTCATGACATAGACGATAACATGCCATCAACGTCGTCTGCCAAGGCCGATGCCCAATGTCATAGTAGAGGGCACATACAATCCCAAATGGCAAAGTTCAGGAAAATGACCTTGAAAAAGACATTTAAATCAGCTGAAGAGAAACGTAAACTTGCCAATATGCCATTTACGACACGGAGTGGCAAGGAACGGCTAAGGTCGATCCCTAGTATGTTCATGACTAGTGGTTCAGCTTCACATGACGATGGAAGCCCTCCTCCCACTAAAAAAATCAAAAGAGTTAAGCTGGCAAAAGCACAGCGAAGAACTGTGCTTTCTAAGAAGATATCACAAATCCCCAAAGAGAGTCCAAGTGTGGTGGTGGTTGCGATGCCTGACCTTCCCAGCACTGGACGGGAAGAGGTGGCTCTTTCCACCATTTGCACGCCCCCTGCAAGTGCTGAAAGGAGCACCCACAGTCCACTTGCTGATATGCAAATTGAAGATGTCACTGTTGAAGTACAACAGGATGAGGATACTGGTGTAGCTGGCGCTGAGGAGGAAGTTGGCGAGGAGGATTCTGATGGTGATGTGGTTTGTTTAAATCAGGCTCCGGGGGAGACAGTTGTTGTCCGTGGGATGAAAAAGCCCATCACGGTCATGCCTGGGCAGAAGACCAAACATTCCACCTCTTTGGTCTGGCAATATTTCTATCCAAATCCGGACAACAACTGTCTTGCCATATGTACCATATGTAAAGGTGAAATAAGTAGGGGTAGGGACGTCAACCACCTAGGAACATCCTCCCTTATACGGCACCTGCAGCGCGTTCATAAAAAGTTACTGTCAAGTTCAGAAACTTTGGCTCAGACCGTAAGCAGTCCAGGGACACCTAAATCCCGTTGTCCTGTTGTATCCAAGCGCCTGCAAACCACACCGTCAACTCCCTCCTCGTCAATTTCCTCCTTAGTCAGGATCGGAAGTAGTCCTGCAGGCCATATCACTGGCATGACTGACTCTCCTATCCGGGATTCCTCCGGAGGATCCTGCATTGCTACGCCTACTGCTGCCGCTGCTGCTGTTGCTGCTGCTGCTGGGAGTCGTTCATCATCCCAGAGAGGAAGTAGGAACACCACTACTTTTACTAAACAATTGACCCTCCAACAGTCCTTAGCGAGGAGGATGAAGTACGACAGCAGTCATCCTGAAGCAAAACGTATAACTGAGGCCTTGACTGCTATGTTGGTGTTAGACGTGCGTCCGGTATCCGCCATTAGTGCAGTGGGATTTAGACAATTGATGGAGGTAGTGTGTCCCCGGTTCCAAATCCCGTCTAGATTCCACTTCACTAGGCAGGCGATACCGAGACTGTACAGAAACGTCAGAAAAAGTGTCCTCAGTGTCCTGAAAAATGCCGTTGTACACAATGTCCACTTAACCACGGACATGTGGACAAGTGGAACAGGGCAGACTAAGGACTATATGACTGTGACAGCCCACTGGGTAGATGTATCACCTTACGCAGCAACAGCAGCAGCGTCACCAGTAGCAGCATCTCAGAAACGCCAGCTCGTTACAAGGCAGGCTACGCTGTGTATCACCGGTTTCAGTAAGAGGCACACCGCCGACAACCTCTTAGAGAAACTGAGGGAAATCATCGCCCAGTGGCTTACCCCACTTAGACTCTCCTGGGGATTTGTGATATCTGACAACGCCACCAATATTGTGCGGGCATTACATCTGGGCAAATTCCAGCACGTCCCATGTTTTGCTCACACAATAAACTTGGTGGTGCAGAATTTTCTGAAAAGCGACAGGGGCGTGCAGGAGACGCTTTGGGTGGCCCGAAAAATTTCTGGCCACTTTCGCCATTCAGCGACTGCGTGCCGAAGACTGGAGCGCCAGCAAACACTCTTGAACCTGCCCCGCCATCACCTGAAGCAAGAGGTTGTGACGCGGTGGAACTCAACCCTCTATATGCTTCAGAGGATGGAGGAGCAGCAAAAGGCCATACAAGCCTATACATCCACCTATGACATAGGCAAAGGAGGGGGTATGCACCTGACTCAAGCGCAGTGGAGAATGATTTCCGTGTTGTGCAAGGTTCTTCAGCCCTTCGAACTTGCCACACGTGAAGTCAGTTCAGACACTGCCAGCTTGAGTCAGGTCATTCCCCTCATCAGGCTTTTGCAGAAGCAGCTGGAGAAAGTGAAGGAGGAGCTAAGACGGAGCGATTCCGCTCGGCATGTGGGACTTGTGGATGAAGCCCTTCATTCGCTTTGCCAGGATTCCAGGGTGGTCAATCTGTTGAAATCAGACCACTACATTTTGGCCACCGTGCTCGATCCTAGGTTTAAAGCCTATGTGGTGTCTCTCTTTCCGGCCGACACAAGCCTGCAGAGGTGCAAAGACCTGCTGGTGAACACACTGTCAGCTGAAGCGGAACGTGACACGTCAACGGCTCCTTCTTCATTTTCTCCCGCAACTGGGGCTGCCAGGAAAAAACTTAGGTATCCTAAGCAACCCGCTGGCGGTGATGCAGGGCAGGCAGGACCAAGTTTGGACATCTGGTCCGGACTGAAGGACCTGGCAACAATTTCTGACATGTCTACTGTCACTGCATATGATACTGTCACCATTGACAGAATGGTGGAGGATTACATCGGTGACAGCATCCAAGTAGGCATGTCAGACAGTCCATACCTGTACTGGCAGGAAAAAGAGGCAATTTGGAGGCCCCTGTACAAACTGGCTCTATTTTACCTGAGTTGCCCCCCCTCCAGTGTGTACTCCGAAAGAGTGTTTAGTGCAGCCGGGAACCTTGTCAGCGAAAGGCGTAGGAGGTTGCTTCCACAGAATGTGGAGAAGATGATGTTCATCAAAATGAATTATCAGCTCTTCCAGGGAGACCAGCCTCCAGAAGGTACAGAGGGACCTGTGGTGGTGGATTCAAGTGGGGACGAGTTAATACTTTGTGAGGATGAGGATGTACACACTGAAGAGGGTGAGGAATCGGTGGATGAGGAGGATGAGGATGACATCTTGCCTCCGTAGAGCCAGTTTGTGCAGGGACACATTAATTGCCAGCTTGTTTTGTGGGGGCCCAAACGAACCAATCATTTCAGCCACAGTTGTGTGGCAGACCCTGGCGCTGAAATGATTGATTTGTTAAAGTGTGCATGTCCTGTTTATACAACATAAGGGTGGGTGGGAGGGCCCAAGGACAATTCCATCTTGCACCTCTTTTTTTCTTTGCATTATGTACAGTTTGGGGCCTAGTTTTTCTAACTGCCATCCTGCCTGCCACTGCAGTGTCACTCCTAGATGGGTCACGTGTTTGTGCCGCCCACTCGTGTCGCTTAGCATAGTCATCCAGCTACCTCGGTGCAACCTTTTGGACATAAAAACACTATTGTGAGGTGTGAGGTGTTCAGAATAGACTGGAAATGAGTGGAAATTAAGGTTATTGAGGTTAATAATAGCATAGGAGCAGAAAAACCTACAAATTCTGTGATTTTAGCTGTTTTTATGCTTTTTTTCAAAAAAATACAGATCCAAAACACAAAACCCAGAACCCAAAACACGGAAGGGTGGTTTTGGCAAAACCAATCCAGATCCAAAACACGAAGAAAGATCCAGATCCAAAACCAAAACACAAAACACGAAAAGTGGCCGGTGCACACCCCTACTTAAAACTAAAATTGTTTTAAATGACAGTACTTATTTATGATGAAATTCCATGAGTTGCTGCTTCCCTTATATCTGGATATATAGCATCACCGATGACATGCAGATGCAGCACTTCAGTATTACAGTACATAGCCCAAAAATTATTAATGAGATACAGGTTGAGTCTCTCATATCCAAAATGCTTTGAACCAGAAGTATTTGGAAATCGGATTTCCATGTTTTATAATATTTGCATACAATAATGACATATCTTGGGAATAGGACCAAAGTCTAAACACCGAATGCATATATGTGTCAAATACAAATAGCCTGAAGGAAATTTTATACAATTGTTGCCTTGATAAAGACCCTGATATAGGTCGAATCGCGTTGGGGGCTGTGACTGTATGACTTCTGGAATTGAACTATTACAGTAAGTGTAAGCAATGGAGCCCACATCTCTTCCCCTTGGATATTGTTCAGAAGTCCTAGGTCCAGATGGTCAAGGGGCCCCTTGTTTATAAAGTAAATTCAACACAGATAAAAAAGAAATTTTTTAGGTTGCAGCGTACCAGAATGAACCTTTTTAGAAAGGTACAGTGATGAGCGTTATGGGTGATAATGCTACCCCAAGGCAATTCACCTTCCTTGCAGAATGACAGGTCCCTTCCAGGTTCCAAGTAGTAGCAGCCCCACAGATAACCAACGCGTTTCAGCTTTGCAGCGTTTATCAAGGTATACCTGTGTCAACAAATTCTCACTATATATAGGGGTATATGATAATCCTGCCCCTTCCCTGTATTCTGGGTGTGGTCCGGGATACTGGTGTGTTTAATCAATCTTTACTATATATATTCACCATAGGACACTCTCCCCAAGGTAACAGAATGAATCGCTCATGTCTGGGGTTTTATACTTTGAGGGACATACCTTAAAATCATTAATTGCGGCTATGCGTTCCATCTTCTGGGATGCATGCCGCTTCCGCCAGAAGTGTGGCTCCTCCTCTGGTTGCCGTGACTGTGCGTTCCACCCGCTGGAACGCACACTACTCACTTTCGGTGTAACTCCAAGCTGATCCAATCAGCTGTACTGTGCGTTAGGTGGATTACTGCGCATGCTCCATATTGTAACTCAGGAGTGCGATAATGAGATAAGTTCCAGGCTTGTGATGTGAGTGAGTGAGTAATATTGCTTAGGGTATACTGGCATCTCCTTTAATGTCCCTTTTCAAGTTATAGGATTTATATTGCACATACTGTACATATATAAAATGTACACCATAACGCGCAATAAAAACAATAATAAACAATATAAAAAATATAAAAGCCACAGAGGATGTCTTCTTCATATATAAAAACATATAAAGGCTAAAAGTATACAGTATATAAATAACAATATTGCAGTATTTAAAAAAATAATAATATTGCACTCTTTAAAAAAAAAAAAAAAAAACTATTGCACTTTTTGTCATGTACAGGCACAGATAATACATGTTCAATTCAGTTAATTTATATACGATACCCAACTCTGTATATTTTAAATATGGTGAATGACTCACCTGTATTAAAATGAAATGGATAGATAAATACAATAAAATACAATTGGTCTGGCAATAAGATGAGGTCACTCCAGTATACCACCCACGTAGGTCTATAATAACCCCGCAGCATAGGCAAATGCAGGGGGGTTTCTTGCTGCCTGGAAACCCCCCTCCCCAGCCCACACCATGAACACAATTGAAATAGTAACATAATAGAATTTTACTAGTGCTGCATGTTCTTCTCAGTATCACAAATGAAATAATTAGCACCACCTGTGGATCTTTTAACATGTATCAGCCAGTGATAAATAACCTGTGCACCAACTATGAGATCTGGAAAACATGCACTGTTAGGGATGCACTGCTATAAAGCCCAATATGTACATATACTGTACGTCCAGGGCAGTGCTAGGTTCTTCTGCTGCTCCTCCAGGCTCCTGGACTTGTTCCAATAGTCTGGAATGGTGCCCACATCTAAAATAAATATATTCAGCTCAGACAGGATAGCCTACTGCCACATCTAATGGCTTACTGTGATCACTGGTCCTGTATATGCTGGAATAATGATGCACAATACACTTTGTATGACACATATTAAAGCTGGATAAGTGCTAATTCTGACCTCTTCATGGACTGGCCACACTTGCTCTAAAATCAAGCATTTGGAAACCCCCATCTAGAAATCCTGCTTTTACCACTGCGCGGGACCGCTGGCAGTGAAAAGATGCTCACATGGGTGGGTTTATTCATAGAGCAGTATACCAGATTATTAATTTCTTCTTTATATGAACCATTTTAATTCAAAATCATTATTCAGGCCAAACAGTATTAAGGTCTTCATTTTATATATTAGTCTCTTTTCTGTTTTAGCCAGAAATGTTTCGACCCCTTTATTACGCCAGTTGCCTTCAACTTTCTTGATTCCCATAATTTATTTAACTCCTTTAATGGACCAATTGTGTTTTACTTTAGTGTTGAGAAATGGTTCTCAAAACCCTTTTTTATATTATGCAAGTGCTCTGGCCATCTATCCCTCAATCTCCTAGAAGTCCTTCCCACATATTGCAACCCACAGATGATTATTATTATTATTATTATTGTTTATTTATATGGTGCCACAAGTGTACAGCAGCACCTTACAAAGTACATAACCAAAAACGTGACTTACAGTACAATACAATACAATACAATGCAGGATAAGGACATGGATAATATACATTGATACATTGGTGGCCATAACACCCAAATAAGCAACAGAGCATAAGCAACCAAGTGTTAGGTGTCCTAGTGGTGAGTAAGAAGTAGATGAAAATAAAGTAAGGAGAAGCACAAGCAGGTAGAGGGCCCTGCTCGCACAGATACACTCTATCATACATATGCAATTTATGGTGTTGCAGGTAATAAATTCATTAATTTTAAAGTTTTGTTTAGTAGCACTGGAACAAAATTCTTCCACTTTGGATGGCTGATTGGTATGTGACATGCAGTTTATGCACATTCCACACCAGTGGAAGCTTTTAATTCTACCTGCATTTTTTTTAGATATAGCACTCTTAACTAATTGTTTTTTTAAAATTAGAGGCTTTCCTATATGTGAATCTTGGAATGGGAGGATTGATTTCTTTTAAAATAGGATCTTACCTTAAAATATACTTTTTTTTTCTAAAAAATGTGCTCCAATGTTTTGTGTTGGTGGTTATAAGTGGTTATAAAATATATTGGGGGTTGATCTCCCATTTCTTATTCACTTTGTATTCCAATAAGGTATCATGGGGTATCTTCCTGAACTCTTAAATAGTTATATCAATCCCTGCTGTATTAAAACCTTTATTAATAAATGTATCTTTTAAATCTTGTGCCTGGGTCTCAAATACAAAAGTCTCAGTACAGTTTCTATGCATACATTGAAATTGCCCTTTGGGGATATTCTTAAGCCAAGTTGGGTGGTGATAACTCTTATTACTTATGTAAGAGTTACTGTTTGTAGGTTTTGTGTAGTTTTTTGTAGCTAACTTATCTCCAATCTTATAAATAGTGAGGTCCAAAAAGTTGAACTCCTGTTTATGTTTGGAGAAGGTGAGTGAGATGTTAAAAACATTATTATTCAGACTATCACAAAAATCCTTTAAAATATCCTCTGATCCATTCCCTATAAAAAAAATATCATTGATAAAACATATCCATAATATTGGTATAAAATCACTAAAAGGGTTATTATTTCATATGCATAGATCCTCCCATAATCCCATGAAAAGATTTGCATATGACGGAGCAAATTTACTCCCCATCACATTGCCCCTTTTCTGGAGGTAGTATTTTTCCTGGAACCAAAAGATATTGTTGTTTAAGAGAAAGGAAATAGCATCCTTTAACAATTTTAATTTCATACTATCGTATTCCTCTTCATATTTATTAAAAGCGTGTTCTACCATGTCAATCCCTATTTTATGTTCTATAATCGTATATAAAGAACACACACCTGCAGTAACTAGGAATTGATCATCTGTGGTCTGTATACTCATTAACTTTTTAATAACATCTATGTTAAAGGGCAGTTTCAATGTATGCATAGAAACTGTACTGAGACTTCTGTATTTGAGACCCAGGCACAAAAATTAAAAGATAAATGTATTAATAAAGGGTATAATGCAGCAGAGATTGATATAACTATTGAAGAGTTCAGGAAGATACTCCAGAAGACCTTACTGGAATACAAAGTGAATAAATATCTTTTAAAACCACCTATAACCACCAACACAAAACATTGGAGCACATTTTTAGAAAAAAATGGCCTATTTTAAGGCATATCCAATTTTAAAAGAAATCATTCCACCCATTCCAAGATTCACATATAGGAAAGCCCCTAATTATAAAAACCAATTAGTTAAGAGTGCCATACCCCCAAAAAAGACAAGTAGAATTAAGACCAAAGGCTTCCACTGGTGTGGAATGTGCATAAACTGCATGTTACATACCAATCAGCAATCCAAATGGAAGAATTTTGTTCCAGTGCTACTAAACAAAATTTTTAAATTAATAATTTATTACCTGCAACACCAAAAATTGCGAATTTCTGATAGAGTGTATCTGTGAGTTGCAATATGTGGAAAGGACTTCTAGAAGATTGAGGGATAGATGGGCAGAGCATTTACGTTATATAAAAAGGGGTTTAAGAACCATTCCTTGTCTCAACACTTTAAAGAAAAACAAAATTGGTCCTTTAAAGGAGTTAAATAAATTATGGGAATCAAGAAAGTTGAAGACAACTGGCGTAATAAAGGGGTTGAAACTTTTCTGGCTAAAACAGAAATGAGACTAATATATGAAATGAAGACCTTAACATTTTTTGGCATGAATAATGATTTTGAATTAAAATGGTTCCTATAAAGAAGAAATAAATAATGTGGTATACTGCTCTATGAATAAACCAACCCATCTGAGCCTCTTTTCACTGCCAGCAGTCCCGCGGGGTGATTATAGACCTACATGGGTGGTATAATGGAGTGACCTCATCTTATTGCCAGACCGATTGTATTTTATTGTATTTATCTATCCATTTCATTTTAATACAGGTGAGTCATTCACCATATTTAAAATATACAGAGTTGGGTATCATATATAAATGAAATGAATTGAACCTGTATTATCTGTGCCTGTACATGAGAAAAAGTCCAATATTATTTTTTTTTTTAAAAGAGTGCAATATATATTTTTTTAAATAGCGTGCACTATTGTTATTTATATACTGTATACTTTTACCCTTTATATGTTTTTATATATGAAGAAGACATCCTCCGTGGCTTTTATATTTTTTATATTGTTTATTATTGTTTTTATTGCGCATTATGGTGTACATTTTATATATGTACAGTATTTGCAATATAAATCCTATAACTTGAAAAGGGACATTAAAGGAGAAGCCAGTATACCCTAAGCAATATTACAGGTCACCCTGAAGCCTGGAACTTATCTCATTATCGCACACCTGAGTTACAATATGGAGCATGCGCAGTAATCCACCTAACGCACAGTACAGCTGATTGGACAAGCTTGGAGTTACACTGAAAGTGAGTAGTGTGCGTTCCAGCGGGTGGAACGCACAGTCATGGTGACCAGAGGAGGAGCCCCACTTCTGGCGGAAGCGGCATGCATTCCATTAGATGGAACGCATAGCCGCAATTAATGAGATTTAAGGTATATTCCTCAAAGTATAAAACCCCTAGACATTAGCGATTCACTCTGTTACCTTGGGGAGAGCCTCCTATGGTGAATATATATAGTAAAGATTGATTAAACACACCAGTATCCCGGACCATACCCAGAATACAGGGAAGGTGTGGGATTTTCATATACCCCTATATATAGTGAGAATTTGTGGATACAGGTATACCTTGATAAAGAACCAAAAAAGAAAAAGTGGGTGCGCTAAATCCGCTCAACTACTGTTAAGTATAGACAGTTGCTGCTGACACCAGAGGGTATTCTGCCAGTAACCCTCAATAATATAGATAAAAGGGAAAAATATGTCTGCGCAGTCGTCTATACACAAATATACAGGTGTAATTAATTATATGAATTTATTAAACATGTAATTAGAACTGCAGTTCAATAAAAAACATAATATAACATGACATAAAATGCATCACATAAACTTCATTTAGAGTGTACTCATAGGTATATAATTATTAGTTAGAGGTACACTGAAAGAAACATCCCAAACCAATGGTTATAAACATTAGCAAATACAGTGATCGAATGGTGATAGATCCCCTCTCTTGCAGGTAAACATGATTAAAGTAAAGTAGCTGTTATAGTCACCAGTGCGGACCCCAATCTCGAGGTTAATGTCCTGTGGGTTACCGTGTCAGTGGTATGCCCACCCACACAGAAAGGACTCTGGTATCCAAATGCAGCACCACTGCGGCACTCACCAACTCCGGTGTATGAGTAGGGACAAAGTACGATACCAGGTGCAGTTTACCGCTCTGATGTATGCCCCAAGTGGCCGCTCCAACAACTAATAGCTCCAACGTGTGTAAAGGCGCACAGTCTGGCTGCTATGTTGGTGTCCCACACTGAAGTGTATCTCAGAGCTGTGCCGCTCCAGCGGATGTAAGCTCCGGCGTGTAGAAAATAAAGGTGGGATCCAGCTGATATCACAGCTCACCACGCTGTTGACTGGAGTGTTGTGGGGTTAATAGTTGGAGCTTGCAAACTATAGCTTGGTATCCAATACACCGGAGGCACCGCTGGTGAACATACAAATAAAAACAGCTTTTTGTGCCAAATGACTGGAGAAAAGTGATGCACAAATAAAAAGCAGTCCACTAAAATCCTTCCTTGACGCGTTTCTCTCCTATGTCAGGAGTTTTTTCAAAAGGTAATGCAGTGTCCTTTGCTGAAAAAGGCAGTCTATTTATCCTGCATCTAATCAATCAATTAGTTGTAATTAAATACACCCTTGTAACTGCCACTTTTCCTCAAACATAAAAATTATCATTTAAAACTGCCCAAAATGCAGGTTAATAAGATTCAATATACAGAAACATAAGGCACAAAAGGAGACAAGTGCAAATCTCATACAGAATATTTCAAATGAATCCAACTAGATATAAATTCTAAAGATCAGGTGAATTCAGAATGCTAAACCCACAGTTAATAATAGAGGAGTATAGACATTAACCCTTCCTTTTGTATACCCACTAGATGTTCTATAGATAGATCAATGTGTCTAAAGACCACCCTAACAGACAGAAAAGAAATGAATCTGTACCTGAATAATTCAAAAGTGAAAATACAAAAGAAATAAAAATAAGAATAAATAATAATAATAGTAATAATAATAAAAATAAAATAAAAATAAATATAAATAATAATAATAATATTAAGAATATTAATAATAATAAATAAAAAAATAAAATAAATGTGATATAATTTTAATATATATAAAAATATGTAAACTCCAATTAATCAAAAATCCATATCTATCGTCTCATTGAGTCCCTCTGGATACATAGTGTGCAATGTATGTATCCAGAAGGCCTCTCGCATACAAAGTCTACGATACCTGTCTCCCCCTCTAGGGGTGGGAGCAATGTGTTCAATGCCCACAATCTTCAACCCCACAGGATTCTTTCCATGTACCAGACTGAAGTGTCTTGAAACACTATGTTTCTCATAGCCACTCACAATGTTCCTCCTGTGTTCACAAAACCTAATCTTCATTGGTCTTGTGGTACGTCCAATATATTTGAGATTACATGAACATTCAAGGAGGTAAATAACATAAGTACTCTTACAATGAATAAATGACTTAATTGCGAATGTTCTATCTGAATCTTTAGTCATAAAAGACAAGGTTCTATGGCAAATAAAATTACAGGTGATGCAACGAGTATGACCACATTTATAACACCCAGTGGTCTTTATAGTTAAATCTACTAAGTTCCAACTGTCAGATGACTTGCTGTTAGTCATTCTTTTGTTATTAATTTTGTTCTTAAAAAAACTCGGAGCCAATATGTTTTTCAAATTATTAGCCCTTTTAATGATGACCTTAGGACCTGACTTCAATTCAGATTTTAGAAGGGGGTCCAATTGTAATATCCCAAAATTCTTATTCATAATGCTTCTAATTTTATGTGCACAGCTGTTATATTTAGATACAAAAATATTAGACCTATCTATTGTCTCTTTGTTCTTTTTCTTTTTCCCTATAGTATCCAGTAGATCCATTCTATTTAATTTTGAAGCTGAATTTAATGCGCTTTGTAATATTTTCTCAGGATAATTTTTTTCCCTAAAAGCCTCCACCAGAACATTTACTTGTTCATTAAAGGTCTTGATATTTGTACAGTTGCGACAATTCTGTCGCAATTGTCCAGAAGGGATATTATCCAACCACTTTCTATTATGATTACTTTTGTAATCAATATAATTATACATATCCACCTCTTTCCGAAAAGTGCACGTGTGTATACAATCATCCACAATCTCCAATTTAATATCCAAAAAATTAATCATTTTAGGGTGACATGTGCTCGTGAATGTGAGATTGAATTCATTTAAATTCAAATAACTCATAAATTGACCAATAGAATCCTCATCACCTTCCCAAATGAAAAATAAATCATCTATAAATCTCCGATAGAGGACCAGGTTCGCACCGAATTCCCCACCCCAAATGAGCCGCTCCTCGAGGCGGCCCATGTAGAGGTTGGCAAAACTCGGTGCGAACCGGGTCTCCATCGCGGTGCCGGTGCACTGTAAATGAAAATGGTGATTAAACAAAAAGTAATTGTGTTTGAGCATAAACAAAATAGATGCTAGTATAAACTCACGTTGTCTCTCCGAGATCCCTCCATCTCTTATAAGATAGAATTCGGTGGCTGCTATTCCTCCCTCATGGGGGATGTTGGTATACAATAAACTAACATCGCAGGTTAAAAACCTGTAACTGGGTAACCATTTAATCCCTGACAAACAATTAAAAAAATCTGTGGTGTCCCTAAGGTGTGATCTCAGAGAGGCAGCATGAGACTGTAAAAAGTGATCCACATAAAATGATAAATTAGCTGTGAGTGACCCAGTGGACAAACTAAATCCTTGTGCACTTTAGGAAGATGATAATAAGTGGAGATAATCGGGTGAATAGGAAATAAAAAATCCAATTCCTTACTGGAGATCACACCATCATTATATGCTTCATTAAGTAGGAGTTTCAATTTTTTTGAAAACAAGTGGTTGGATCTGAGGGGAGAGTGTGGTAATAGGTCTCATCTGACAAAAGCCGCATAGCCTCTTGTAGATAATCCCCCAAATCTTGTACCACCACTGCTCCGCCCTTGTCGGCCATTTTAATTATAATCGTTGGATCAGATGAGAGTTCTTTCATAGCTAAAAGTTCTTGGTGGGAAAGGTTCTGTTTATATTTAAAAATATCCTGTTCTTTTTCGCACATGTCTCTATACATGAGTTTTTATATTGGAGTGGAAAAAATTTGGATTTATTCATAAATTTGGACACCTCCTGAGGACGTTTAAGATCATAGACAGGTATTGTATCCAAGATGCGGTTTTGTTCTAATAGCAGCTGTTCTAAATTGTATACTGCTTCCTCATCATTCTTATCCAGAACTATTGGTGACCCCTCCACATTGATTCTTTTTAAATTCTTAGTTGCAAAATACCTCCTTCGACAAAGGCTCCTTATATATCTGTTTAACTCAACAAAGAGTTCAAAAAAGTTGGGCTTAGAAGATGGTGCAAATTTTAGACCCCTAACCAATAAATCCATTTGTTTCTCAGGTAACACTAGAGAGGATAAATTAATCACACCTCTTGTGGATCTCCCGTTCTTAATCCCCTGATACTTTTTCTTTCTTTTTGGAACCATTCGTCCTCCTCTGACTCCTCTACCCCTGAATTTCTTCTTCTTGCTGGTGTCCCTGATGATAGGGGGTGATATCTGTTCCGCGTTAGAAGTTTTTGAGATGGCCTCTGAGTTTGATAGTTTAAGTCCCTTTCCTGATGGGGGTGAAAAACCAAAGTGCTATCCCTCTGTATGGGATGAGTTTTAGGTCTAACTATATTATCCTCTGTCCATTTGGATTCTCTAGGTTTATTACTTTTCCAACCAGATCTAACTGGTGTATTCCAGGGAGGTCCTTTCCATGATTCCAATCTCTCTCTAGGAGGGAAGTTATTCTCCCACCTCCATCTAGAGGAGGGATGTTTGTGATAAGTCCTAAACATATTGTTCTCATAGTCTCTTTCATCACAGGTAAATTTAGCATCATTTTTGTCAATAATCTCTCTCTCAAATTTCTCTACCCTTTGATTGGTTAAGGTATCCCGTCATGAAAAAGGGGGTGAGCCCTCTGTATTTCCAAACTGGTTCTTAAGTCCTCTATTTCAATACCTGTCCCCTCTCTTGCGGGTAAAAATGATTAAAGTAAAGTAGCTGTTATAGTCATACGCCGGAGTTGGTGAGTGCCGCAGTGGTGCTGCATTTGGATACCAGAGTCCTCTCTGTGTGGGTGGGCATACCGCTGGCACGGTAACCCACAGGACATTAACCTAGAGATTGGGGTCCGCACTGGTGACTATAACAGCTACTTTACTTTAATCATTTTTACCCGCAAGAGAGGGGATCTATCACCATTCGATCACAGTATTTGCTAATGTTTATTACCATTGGTTTGGGATGTTTCTTTCAGTGTACCTCTAACTAATAATTATATACCTATGAGTACACTCTAAATGAAGTTTATGTGATGCATTTTATGTGATGTTATATTATGTTTTTTTATTGAACTGCAGTTCTAATTACATGTTTAATAAATTCATATAATTAATTACACATGTATATTTGTGTATAGACGACTGCGCAGACATCTTTTTCCCTTATACCTTGATAAAGGCTGCAAAGCTGAAATGCGTTGGTTATCTGTGGGGGCTGCCACTACTTGGAACATGGAAGGGACCGTTCATTCTGCAGGGAAGGTGAATTGCCTTGAATAGCATTATCACCCATAATGCTCATCAATGTGCCTTTCTAAAAAGGTTAATTCTGGTATGCTGCTACCTACATTTTTTTTTGTTATCTGTGTTGAATTGTGAAGATTGTGGGCACAGAATGAGATGTGTGAGCCACATAACTGCTCAGACCTCAGTTGCATAGACTGCATGTGTGTATTCCAATGAGCACACAATTCTGTGAATTAGCAGCTCCACCATTTTGTGAGTGACAGTAATCTCACTCTGTGAGAGTGTTGAATCTGCAGTTAACAACATGGTGTCATGGCATACCATATCTGTATTATGCAAGGAACACATCCATTAATGATCAGAATTTCATTGCTTTTTGGAGTTTGAGTGGCAGAAATTCAGTAGGTTTTGTGAATTTACAGATCATGCCTAAGAAGCTTGACATGTGAAACTGTATTAAGTATCAGGGTTTGGAAGAGCAAACCCGGGCACCTGCAGGGGAGAAGGGCAACAAAATGGTACACTAGCGCAGGTGGAAGAGGGGCCAGCACACAGGAGGTGGTTTGGGAGGTGCAGAGTGCGAGACGACTGCAGGGGCAGGCTGTAGGCATGCAGGGTAGCGGCAGCAGTGGTGGTGCAGAGCAGTGGCAGTGGTGCAGTGCAAAGGGAGCATCAGCGGGCGACAGAGGGCTCACTGGTAGTGTGCATGCACCTGAGAAAATAAAACCAGTAAAAGTCACAGATGCACGAACACAGCAGTGAGAGCCATCTATGCGTTTATGTTAAAAATGTAATGTGTAAAATAAAAAAGGAGCTCCCCCAAAGCACAACCAGCACTGGGCTTTTAACAGCCAGTCCTGGTTGTGCTTAAATACAGGGCATAAATGACATAGGGGTCCCCTGTACTCAAGCACCACCAGCACTGGGCTAGTGAAAACCAGGCCTGGTTGCCAAAATACAGGGGACAAACGACGTAGGGGTCCCCTGTATTCAGCGCAACCAGCACTGGGCTCTGCATCGGCCCTGGTTCAGGAAATACAGGGGAAAAAATGCATTGGGTCCCCCTGTATTTACCAGAACCAGCACCGGACTCTTTCTAGTGGAGGGGTGATGCCACAGCCAGGGGAGCCCTTTCACCGGGCCCCCCAGCCGAAGCATCACCCCTGACTGTTAGTCAGCTCAGGCTGGGGATCCCTGGGGAGCCCCCCAATAAAGGAGTCCCCCTCTCCAGGGCACCCCAGGTCCAGGCTGATAGCCTGGGGCAATCCCCAGCACCCCTGGGTGGTGGGTGCTGGGTTGATTGTGTTGTATGGTGCATATGAAAGTATATTGTCTGTTGCAGTAGTACTACAGGTCCCAGTAGGCATCCCTGCATACTAGTACTTGGAGAACCACAAGTACCAGCAGGCAGGGCATTACAGGCCCGCTGGTACCTATAGTACCCCTGCAAAAGTAATATTAAATGAAAAAAAAGACAATTTTTTCAAGTATTTTATTTTTCCGCACCTTCACCTGGGGGGTGGCAGCCTTTAAGCTCTTTTACATGGCTGCCGCTTTTGCAAGGACTTCCACGGCATTTTCACCTGTAGGGTGGCGGCCTTTAAACTCTTTTGCACGGCCGCCGCCCATCTAGGGTTTCCTCGGCGTCTTCATGCTTCAGCTGGTCTCCTTTCCAGCTACCCGGCCGACATACTGCCTGGAAAGCACCTGGCGCTGGCTTTATATAAGCCAGCTGAAGGGGTGGAGTGATGGTGTTGCGAGACGTGATTGGCTTGCGGCGGCCATCTTTGAATTTCAAAAATTTAGCTGAGACACCATTTTTGAAAAAGGCACGCTCTGTTCTCACCATTGACATCAATGGTGAAAACAGCTCATTGGCTAAGAGGTGGAAGACTCGCCTCTCTCAGCCAATGAGCACTCGCACCAGGATTTTTGAACTGAAATCCCGGGCAGAGCTGTCATTCAGGTAGTAGTGTTTTTAGAGAACACTACTAATGTACGTGGGTCAGGGTTCATCAGTTTTTTTTCCCCAAGACCCTGGATTGTCTGAAGAGGACAGATCCACGTATAGGGGGGAGGTGGGTATGGATTTTTTATTACAGGTAATCCATAGGATTATCTACTGGAGAAGAAGACAGAATGGCTATGGGGATACATAGGTGAGTAGGTGAGATAGTGTGTGCATGTGTGAGTATATGTGTGTGTATGTATGTTCTAATAAAATGTTACTTTTCTACTGTGTGTGTGTTCTGTGTTTTTTTAATATTGCTTTTGCTGTGAAACTACAGGTACCAGCAGGCCTGTAATTGTGGTTCTCCAAGTACCAGCATGTGGGGGAGGCTTGCTGGGAACTGTAGTTTCACAGCAAAAGACAATATTTTAACTCTTTACTTGCACCACACTTTATACAATCAACCCAGCACTCACCACTCCAGGGGTGCCTGGGATAGCCCTGGGCTATCAGCCTGGGCCTGGGGTGCCATGGAGAGGGGGACCCCTTTATTGGGGGTGTCCCCAGCTCCCCAGGGATCCCCGGCCTGGGCTGACTAGCGGTCAAGGGTGATGCTTTGGCTGGGGGGCCTGGTGAAAGGGTTCCCCTGGCTGTGGCATCAACCCCCCACTAGAAAGAGTCTGGTGCTGGCTCTGGTAAATACAGGGGGACCCTACGCATTTTTTCCTCCTGTATTTCCAGAACCAGGGCCAGCTCAGAGCCCAGTGCTGGTTGCGCTGAATATGTAGGACCCCTACTACATTTTTCCTCCGTATTTTGGCAACCTGGGCTGGTTCTGACTAGCCTGGTGCTGGTTGTGCTTCATATGGGCGACCCCTATGTAATTTGTCCCCTGTGTTTAGCACAACCAGTAATGGGTCTCCAAAGCCCGGTGCTGGTTGTGCTGTGGGGGAGATATGCCATTTTTTTTAAACACAGAAGCAGGTATCATGGATCTTCCAGATCCGAGCCTGCATCTGTGTGCTGCTACCTCCCCTGGGTCCTAATGCCTGCACCACCGCCATCCACACTCTGCTGCCTGGACCACCGCCGCTATGGCCTGCTACCATCCCCGGGTTCCAGCCGCAGATAATGCCTGCTACCCTCCCACACCTTTCCCCCGGGTCCCACTGCAGCTAATGGCCGCTTCTTTTCCCCAAGCCCACCACTGCTCAAGCCCACAAACGATGGCCATCTTTGTGCACCCAAGTGAAGCCACAGTGAGTACACCTGCTGGAGGCTCCTACTGAGGCTGTGCAACAAGTTGAAATTTCCTATCTATTCAATGGCACATTCTTGAGGTAATAGTTTAAAAACTGTAACTTTCTATTTAACCTGAACCACAACAGCACGTAGCGGAAAAGTGGTCCTAACTGAGAATGTCAGAAAAAAGTGACAGTTGGACCTTTAGATTACTCCCAAATCCCCATGTTTTATGTTTTTGCCCTGAAATTTGGCTTGCAGCACCCAGCGACAATTCTACTCACCCCTGCCAAATTTCAGCTCGGTACCTCCAACAGCTTTTTAGGTGTAGCCCCCCCTCTGGAATTCTCTATGGGAGAATTGCAGTTTTTTAGAAGCAGCCTTAATATAAGGGCACAACTGAGCCCTTATAATATACATAGAAACTTTTTTCCTTTGAAGAAGAATGCATTAAGAATTAATTTCTTCTGAAAGAAGTCTTGGATTTTATCAGGAAGTTTGAACTGATTTTAAGTGACTGTTAGGTATGCTTCAGAGGAGGAGCGCTCAATTCTGTGTATATTTATCTCTGTAGTATTGCGTGACGTGTGTAGATCACTGTTTTGTTGAGCTGCACCCTCTACTAGTTGGAGCGTGGGTGTGATATATATATTTGGCCCATGTTTATACAGTACCTATGTTTTTTGAACTGATTATTTACTTTTTTTTGACATTTGTGATACATTTTATTCCCTTTTAAGAGGGTAAGTTTGTCATCTTATCAGTCTGCTAGATATACATATATCCTTTTCCCCTAGGAGCGCCATAGATCAAACTCCCTATATCTATTTAAATTTTATACAATATTTCTAATCATTTTGTGCATCAAACAAAGTTTGTGTATATTGAACCATCAGAAAGCAAAGGTGTCACTATCTCATTTGTGCTCAACAAATTCCGTAATTTGGAATACTTGGATATAGGAGAGTCAGCCTGTATTGTAAATTATATAGGTCTCCCATAGTATTGAAATGAGAACCTGGAATACCCATGTTACCTCAGGTTTGTGCTGCTATAAAATCCAGTTTTTAGAATCTTCCTGTTTTTTTGTAGAGTATTATAATGTGGGTGAAAAATACGGATGTGAACTGGGGATACCAGGACCTACGATTATAGTAAAATTTATAATTTTCAATAATCCCTATAATTAAGTAAATATATAGATATAACAGTGAATAATTTGCACATCTGTGACAGCAGAGAGACTTTCTTCCTTGTATATTCACTTTACGGTTTGTGCTAACTGTTACATTCTGTCTCCGGAGAGAATAATTAGACTTTTTTTTGCAACTTTAATGTAAATTGCCCACTTTATTTTTGTAGGTTTCAAAACAGTCACATCTTTGCCTTCTGTACATAAAAGGTTTGGTTAATCATGAAAAAAGAAGGTTTAATGCGATCTTTGGGGGTTAATCATGCATAAAGAACAGATTTAACTGCACTTATCTCACTTAGATCATTAAGGATTTCAATCAGTAGAACATGTTTCTCCAAACTGGAGAGCGGCTGCTGAAGGTCAAGTTAGTATAATGTCTCTTTATTGAATGAGCCATAGGAGATAAATAGATTGAATGCTTTCTGTGGTTTAAATGTCCTAATGCGGAGGTGGCAGACAAATAGAGTAGCTGCAATGTGCATTTCATTTGTTCCTTCACGTGTTTCATCTGTCTTTGGGTGCACAACACATACACTTAATGCGAGGCATAATAACATGTTTGATTAGGATGCATTGCTTATTATAATCATTAGTATGGAAGATCTATAGCTTGGAAATACTAAAACAGGAAATGTGCTATTTACTGGAATCTAAAAACTATATATATTTATGCTTTCCCAGAAAATGGATGATTAAACAAAAGGAAAAAGGAAGTTTAATAACTCCCAAAAGTGCTGTTAAACCTATTTAGTTCCAATTGTTTTTGTTTGTTTGTTTTAAAAGCAGCATCTTGTAATTGTTATTGTTTATCTTCATAACAGCAAATAAATAGCATGTCTGCTGTAATGTTATACTAATGTCTACACTAAATGCATACAAAATACAATTATTGACACGTTATGTGTTGTTTGTAAACTCCTGCAGCACAGATACTAATGTTTGCATGTCCCCATAGTCATAACACTGATGTCCTGGGTCTAAGCCAGAGGTCCCCATACTTTCCTTAATCACGGCACCCTAAAGTATCAACAAGTTTCTTACTGAGAAATGAAAAAATATATATATTAAATGAAGTAATTTGTGCTGTCATCATTAGGGGTAGTTATGTGGTGATGGAGCTGGTTGCTCTTCCGTTTGTCTTCATATTTTATGATTGGCAGCCACCAGCACTGGTTTTGTCTATCACATTTGCCATATATAATTTGATTTGGTCCTGGACCATGGCACCCAGTTTGGGAACCAGTGGTCACAGTTATTAGTGCACTGTCTATTCATATTTTAAGCTGGTTGGCTATTATAAGGCTACATCGGAATGCAGTCGGGAAGCCGGCGGACCTAATCCTGACAGCCGGCTTCCCAACTGCTTTATCCCAGCGAGGGTTAAATGACAGGCATCTAAATCTAGACGCCTGTCATTTTACCGAAGCCGGGAGACCGGCGCCCGGCATCCTGATCGAAGTGATGCCAGGCGCCGCTGCGGATAGTCACGGGGAGAGGGAGGGTTAGGTTTAGGGCTCCCAAGGGGGACTTAGGGTTAGGCACCCCCCTGGGAGGTTAGGGTTAGGCTAGGGGGAGGGAGGGTTAGGGTTAGGCACTCCCGGGGGGGACTTAGGGTTAGGCACCCCCGGGGGACTTAGGTTTAGGCGGCGGGGAAGGGGGGTTAGGTTTAGGCACTTAGAAGGGGGTTTAGGGTTAGGCACTGGGGGGAAGGTTAGGGCTAGGCACCGTAAAGGAGGGTTAGAGTTAGGGGGTTAGAAATAGATTAGACAATACTTACCTTCGACGATCGGGATTTCCTCCTTTGCCGGCCTCCTGGTGTCAGGATTGCAACTGCTGGGCAGGAATCCAGCGGTAAATCACACTGCTTCCGCTACATCTATTACTGCAGATATCAAACAATAGGATGATCATATTCTGCTAAAGGCAGTATAATTATTTGTGTTTTTATTCCAACATTTTTAGTATAGTTTTATTTATGATATTGTTTTGTAATTTTTTATATCTTCCCTTGAGTATTATATATATATATATATATATACAACAACCGCTTGGCACTCTTCTGCTCATGTATAGGTGGGTGCCCTCTGCAGATAATCACAAAACAGGCAGCAGTGGCAGTGGCACTCCTCAGTAAAGAATATGACACTGGTTACAAAGAACCTAATTTACTTCTTCAACGTTTCAATCACAATAATGATTTTCATCAGGAAGTCTTCCTGATGAAAATCATTATTATGATTGAAAAGTTGAAGAAGTAAATTAGGTTCTTTGTAACCAGTGTCATATTCTTTACTGAGGAGTGCCGCTGCCACTGCTGCCATATATATACATATATATATATATATATATATAAAATTAAGATGTGAGAAATGCTGGATTTATCGCTTGGGTACTCTGGCCCCTAGAGAGCTTAATGCCAGTAACAACTTTTATGTATTTGCTGTCTTTTCTATAATTGTGACACGTATGAGGTGTATGTCTTGCTATATTATTAACATTACCATGGCTACGGGTGGCGAGTAACGACGTCACTAGGGGGCCTCTGTTTCCAGCCACAGATGCTGCTGGTGGTTCACTTGGTGTGGGGAATGGTATACGGTTAGTGATTTTCATGTTATTTATTGCCCTGATGATGATGTAATAAACTAGCATAAAGACATTGGTATTCCATCTGCTGTTGTGGTGACTGTATATTTCCGAGTGCCGCTGTCTTTCCAAAGCATATGTCAGAGATCCTTTCGGGGGTCACCTACGGAGGGCACTGGAGTTTGTACTTATTCAATGAGTGTGCCACCCATTAGGATTAATATATATATATATATATATATAATGCACATGGAAATCGCACACACCACATCAAAGAAATGTGTAATACATATAGTAAGGTGCCAGGTTAAAGTCAATAATTTGTAGCATCATCCATCCTTTGAACATAAGTCCCAGTATAGAACAAAACCAGCACACTTAAAATGAATGCTAAAAGTTATGAATTTATTTCACCAGATAGATTTAAAGGGGAAACAAGCCATCCATTTGAAAAAATGAATAAAAGACATCAGTACTTATCTAGAAATGCCATTCTAGGGGAGCAATGCTCAGTCACCCTTGATAGTCATAAACTCAAGGAACATATCCCAACAGCTGTTTCATGGTCACCTTTCTCAAGGGACTGCCATCTCACTAACCCACCATGTGTAGACTATATACCCCTCTAATTCAACATTATGAAACAAAACAACACTCACCTCTGTGAGTAACATAGCATCACTGGCATCTATCCCAGCAGCTGGAGAACACCGGCTCCTCCAGGGGACAGGAGCACACCAATTGGCTGCACCACGCCGCGCCGGGAGTGATTTCGGTGGATGGAACCAACCAAATTCTTCATGTCGCTTGGGAGAACCAAAAGGTTCCGAGTCACCAGAAGTGACGCTGTGGAAAACATTGCAGCATTAAAAAATAATAATTCTGCATCTGCATTATTAAAATATTTAAAATACATATAGCTGCAACCCACCGGTGTGTCATAAAAGACATCAACCGCACGATGCAGCACAAGACACAAGGGGACCAATCACAGCCTACTTACATAACCAGACGTAAACAAAGAAAAAACACAATACAAACACATTGGATCCATCAATATTTAAAAATGCCACATATGTAAAATGTCTAGCACAAACTGTCAAATTGTCTATTACACATGTTCTGTTTGATCACCAGGTGTGTATATGACTAAGGATTTCAAATAATCTGAGTGCCATGTTAAAACACAACTTATGGAATCAAACTGTAAGAAAGAAATGTTCCCTACTTAAGGCAAAATGTAAATTTAGTGATATAAAGGCTGTCAACATAACGTAATACATAGTCCAATCATCAATACATTATGCAAAATTAATTAAGGGATAAACACGAAAGAAGATCATTGTCCCAGAAAAGTAGAAAAGGTAAGCTCCTCATTTAGCTCACGTGGACCCATGGTGCCAAGTAGATGAATCCACCGACACTCTCTTTGTAATAGCAGCTTGTGTCTGTCCCCACCCCTCCTCATACATGGTCAATTGGCATAAATAAAATGTCTTTGATAGTATGACCACAGGTGACAAAATGTTTGGCTGCAGGGGGTGTCATGGATTCAAGTTCAGTAAATGCTTTCTTGATTGAGGATCTGTGCATTGAAATTCTTTCTTTGTATAGTCTTGCCGATATATATAATTTCTTACATGGGCACATGATTACGTATATTTCATATTTGGTTTAACAATTCATACAATATCTAAGATGGAATATAGATCCTTTAGTTGGATGGTGAAAAGCATTTCCAGTAACCATGTAATGACAGTTAGTACACCCTGTGCATTTATATATTAAATTAATTGGTTGCAGCCAGTTACTGCTATTGGAAACTGTGGGGCTAATGTCTGAATAGACAATTTCATCTTTCAAGTTCGTGCTTCTTTTGTAGCAAAATAATAATTTATTTTTGCAGAAATCATTTAGAATAGGATCAGTTTGGACAATTTGCCAATGTCTTAGGATGGCTTGCTTAATGACCCCAGAGGTGAGTGAATAGGTGCTAGAAAAGACCAATCATTTAATGTCTTCATCATGATGTTTAGAGATAAGTAAATAATCTCTTCTGAGTCCATGGAATCTCTGTATGGCCTTCTGGACTTCTCTGAGGTCATAACCCCTACCTATAAAATTTTGCCCCATTGTTTCCAATGCTTGTGGTAAAAGACTAGTGTCAGAGGTAATTCTTCCCACACAAAATAGTTGTGAGAAAGGGAGACCCCTTTTCAGGGGTTGGGGTGAAAACTTGTTGCCGATAAGATTGTGATTTATCTGTTGATTTCTTATATATCTTCATCACAAATCTATCCTGGGCAATCCTCACACGCACATTCAAATAATCAATAACTTCTGAACTGCATTTATATGTAAATCTAATGAAACCCAGAAGTCCATTCAGAGTATCAACAAATTCTTTAAGGGCCACCTCACCCCCAGTCCACAGCTTTAAGAGGTAATCAATAAACCTTACACAAAATGAAATCAATTGTGAAGAGACAGGGTTTCCCATAATATGTTTACTCTCAATTTGATACATATAAAGGTTTGCATATAAAGGGGCCATATTTGACCCCATAGCGGTCCCTTTAAGTTGAAGGTAAAAGGCATTATCAAACAGGAAGTAGTTTTTATGCAAGATAACCTCCATGAGTAATAGTAAAAATTCTAATGGTGGACCCTCATACTGTGGACTGGAGGTGAGAATGTCTTGTACAGCCTGCATACCTTCTATATGTTCTATGTTGGTGTACAAGCTGGTAACATCCATGGTTACCAGCAAACAGTCACTACAGTAGGTGGATTTCCAGTTAAGGCTAAGGTATGGTGTATTTTGCACTACAGGCTGAAGATAATAGTCAACGTATTAGGGTAAGCTTTGGCCTAATGATCCTCTTGAGGATATAATGGGTCTACCTGGGGGGTCTTGCATCGATTTATGAACTTTAGGTAGTTTATACAGGAGTGATACTTTTGGAAACTCCTGTACCAAGAAACGTGCAGTTCGTTCATCAATCCAATTATTGGCCAAACCTAATTGAATTATTGAATCAATATCTTTTTTAAACCTTTCATTCGAGTCAAATTTAAGTTGTTTATAACAAACAGTATCTGACAGTTGACGCATTACTTCACATACATAATCAGCTCAATCTAAACTACAACCCCCTCCCGCCTTTGTCGGCTGGGCGGACTACAATTTGGGTATTCTCATGGAGGGCAGTAATCGCCTCTCTTTCCTTCTTGGTAATATTGGAGTATTGAATCCTATATTTTTTTACGTGAAGTAAAGTGTCATCTTTCACGCACCGCATAAATGTTTCAAATGAAGCATTAGAGCTCGGAGGGTCAAAGGAACTACTCATCTTGAAGGGAATTTTAGTATGCATCTATTTTTATAGTTACAGTCATTACAAATAATACATTGAGACTAGACCATACTTTGGTTTAAAACACAAAAGAGCATTTATCCTTACTACAATAATTTTATATTTTTATATCTACTGAAAAGTGGCATAGCTATGGGCACAAAGTTTGCCTCCAGCAAAGCCAACTTTTTCTTGGGTGGCTTGGAGTCCCAACATTAATATCAATCCTCTTTTTAGTAGTAAAATGTTATTTTTATAGATGTTATGTAAATGATTGGTGTAGGGTAAAACTTAATCTAAGATAAAAAAAGATTTTTTAAGGTCATTATTCAAATAATTGCAACAATTAATTATTTAAAAAAATAGATAACAGTAAAAAAAAAACATAGAGTATTTAAGTATTAGATTGCCAAAGAAGAAAATAGGAAGATATTTAAGAATAAAAGAAGGAAGAAGACAATCCTAGATGTATAATAAAAAAAAAACGTGTTGTGAACTGATGCTGCAGCATCAGGGTGTGTGGCTCAACAGCTGTCTCTGTGCCCTCAAGCACCTTCCTCCAGGGGCTCCACTATTTGAATTTTGGACTGGGCTGCAGCCCCACCTCTGGAACTGCTTGGCTCTATATGCATTCTGACAATTACTTATGTCCTCTGGGCCTGATTCAGAGATGTACGCAAACCCGATGCTTTACGTACATCTCCGATGGTGTGGAATCTGCGCATGTGCAAGTCTCTTTCTGTGACTATGGTTGCAGTGCCCCTAAGCCGCAGCATGATTGACATGCTGCGCCCATTTGGGGGTGGGGAATGGGTGGCGTCAAGCAGCATCCCTGAAAACAAGGGCATGTTGTCCCTGTTTTCTGGGAGTGGTGAGGCCAGTGTCTGCATCTTTCAACGCAGATTTACTGGCCTTGGCTATGGAGCCGGCCATTCTGAGTAACCTTAGGCTCACTCATATGTCCAATACCGTGACCGATGGTCGAAATGGTGATTTGATGCTGTGTCTTTGGATGCAGCACTCAGTTCTGCAATGCTGGCAGTGGGTGTCTTTTGTCCTCAGAAGCCTCCTGCAACATTAGCATATGTTCACATGGATGCAGCAGTGAAGCAAATAGCATTCATCTCTCAATCAGGCCCTCTGTTCTCTAGTATCTAGTCTGTTCTGTGAGCTAGCTTGATCAGGGACATGAAAAACTCTTGATGAGTGACATATGTGTGTTTTAAGCACCCATCAACTATCGGTGCCTAATGGTATAATAAGTAGCATTTTGATGTGTTCTACTTTTAAGGTTAATAAAGATAAGATGAATAGATCATCGGAAATGTTATGCATTGAAAATATGAACTCAACCTTTGAGAAGTTCTTTCATATTTATTTCTACATAATCACATTTCAGGCCGGAAATAGAAAGGATGACCCAGCTTGGATTAAAATGAACTTTCTCTGTGACTTCTGGAGATTTGATGTAACAGCAAACACATATAAATAACAATTACGTATGGCAATTGAGTTTCTTTTTCTGCATAATTAGAAATGATGTTATCGTAGCAAATTGCTGACTGTGTAAGCAGGACAGCTGTGCTACTGATCACGGCCAGTTCTGCTCGCCATTTAAAGAACATAATACCGCTCATGTCACACTGTGAAAATCTCTCTGCCTCATTCACTCACAGAGTGCAATACTTGACCAGCTCCAGGACACGTCTCAGTGTTGCATAGCACAACAAACTTTATCACCTTAGTTCAGAGATCAGGAAACAGTTTGCAAGTTTTACAATTTGCTGCAAAACAGTGGTTGTTGTTATTTAGGAATGAAATGTAGCATTTATCATTTATTTTCAGTTAATTTGTATCTATACATTTTATCTTGTTATATTGCATCAAAACAATTTAGTGGAAAGCCATTTCATTTGTAGCAAATAGGACTGAATGTGTGATGGACATGTCTAGCCATTCAATTGCACCTAACTGTCCATTCCAAGGAGCAGGGGTGCAGAGAGCAGGTGGAGTGTGAACTAATTACCCAAGCCTAGGATTGTCCAAGGGGCCTAGCAGGGGTCCCGGCCAGCAGTACTGGGAGAAGAATGCCCCCCTCCTTGTCACATGCTTCCACTGCATCGTAGCACATATAGTAGTCTTTATTTATTTATTTTTTTCGAGCAGCCCCCCGGATTTAGCCATGCCTCTCCTTTAACCAGACCAGCCTTTGCTCTTAATGTCCCCGCCAATGTGATAACTGAATACTGTGTATACGTGATTGTTATGGGATGAATAAAGTGGAGGTTTTTTTAGCTTAATTCATTAGTCCATGTTTTATTTGCAAAAAAAGGCTTAACCATAAAATCTTATACTGTACGTATATAAAATTTTTTGGTCTGTCTGTCTGGTTATTGCATTTAGACACCCCTGCACCAATTGGGATGAAACCAACATGAGGTGGTCAAGTTGAATCCTGGCCAGGTTTTAGGTAGGTTAGGGTCCCGATCGGACCTCCCTTTGGTGTACGTTGGGCAGAACATTGATCTGGGGAGCCTGTACTGAGCCTTCCACTGGATGGATTTGAAAGAAAACTTCACAGAGGATTGACAATTGGTCTGGGATGTCTAATGGAGTGGTTCGGGTCTCAGTCGGACCTCAGAGCCAGGACCGTAACTAGGGTAGTGTGACTAGTGCCATGGCACAGGACACCTCAGGGCAGGGGGCACTGTTTGGGCCTGTCAGTTTTCCTTTTTATTATCATCTTCACTTCTAGCTTCCTCTTCTTTTATCCCCAGCATCTCCTGGCCACCCCTATCTCTTCCCTGGCCCTTTCCCATGAGGCCATGACCCTTTTTCAGGTGCACTATCTTATGTCCCTATTAAAGAAATAGAAATGCTCTCTCTGTCACAAGGCACCAAAAAGTCTAGTTACGGCTCTGCTCACAGCGGAGTGTGTCGGGCAGAACTTTGACCCAGGTAGCCTGTTCTAGGTCTTCCACTGGATGGATTTGGATGAAATCACTTAATAAAATTTAATAACTTGAAGATTTAAACCCAGGCAACACCAGGTACTTCAGCTAGTAAATAATATGCATTAAATAACATTTTGAAACAGAAATGAAAATACATCCGTAATCAACACTCCCATTTATGAAGTGCGGATTAAAATCCTTTTTTGGTAATGCACCTCAATTTGATTTGACAAGTGCTCCTAGTTTTTCACCAAAGCAAATAGTTTAATATAACAAAATCACAGCATTTGCAGAAGAGCAGAAATTGTCATGGGTCAATGGAAGGAATTGGGTGGAGTGTTGGTGTTACTTCTAATCTGGAGTACCTGCAATGGGTACACTGGGGTGCCTGCTTTCGCAGGCACCCCAGCCCTAGGGGCTGCAGACGATGCAGCCCTTTGGATGCCATTGGCATGCACATGTGCAGCTCCCCACCACTAGTGCACATGCGCTGGTCCCGGTGCCTGACAGATTGATTGCACAGGCACCGGCCATGAGGAGCGGCGGCGGGTGAGTGATTGCACCATCCCTCATCTAAGAGTGTAGGAGCCGCCGCTGGTCAGATCTGTGAAGAGCTTTTGTGTACAGTGTTTGCGAATTCCTTTTTTTTTTGCCAAGCACCCAGGATGTCTACTTGAAGAAGTGAACTGACCAGTACCATGGAGTCTGTATGTACGTAGTGTTAGTGCACGTGAATGGTTAATAAAGGCTTAACATATTTGGTGTCTGCATACTCTTTTTTTTTAAATATTTTCTTCACAGTGAGGGAGGGCACATTTGTCCAGGCATGGTGGCACTTATAGTTCTCCAAGTGCCATCATGCCGGAGCTGGCTTGCTGGTCTCTGTAGTCCCACTGTAAAGAACAATATTATTTACTATCTTTCACCCATTAACCTTCAACTTGCCGCCACCAGGGGTGCAGGGAATAGCCATAGGCTTTACCTTAGGCCTGGGGTATCTTCGGGAGGGGGGTGCCTAATTTTGTGGGTCCCCATTTTCCAAGGAACCCCATGGCTGGGGTATCCAGTTTGGGCCTAGATAATGCTTTGGCAGGGAGATCCTGTGATGTGTGTCCCCCTCCTATGGCATTACCAGCCAGCTGGTTTAGCCCGGTGCTGGTTACTCGATATGCGTAAAGGGGAACCCCATGGGATTATTAAGTACTAGGACAGGGTCAAAGGTCTGGGGATGGTTAATCTTTTTTTGGAGGGGGGATCACATGCCGAATTCTTCCAAATGTCATCAATTTATTTGCACTGTACACACAGAATAACTGCAGTGTTTCAGCAGAACATGCAGCTCAAAGGCACTGCTATTGAATTCTTCTATTCTGCTCCACGTTGTTTCGTGTTTTGAAACACGATTCTTAGTAAATCCATGAGTTGTATTTCTGTCTTACGGGATAGTCTGATGGACTTCTATTTGCGTGTTTTGTCAGCGGGATCATGTTTTTGCACTTGTGTTTGCACTTTGTCAATCTCTGAGTTACAAAATTAGGGGAAACTCACATGGGAATGCAATCCCAGCTAGACACGATTCTTAGTAAATTTACCCCTAGGAGTGTTTAGGACTGTTCCCTGTTCAGTGGAGGGCATACTGCAAATTTTTAATATTGTCCAAGCTTTCTTTCCTTACCTCCTGTTTGTAAGAGTAGATACAGTTATCCCAGATTTATTTGGCTAAAAGAGACTAAAAGAGCTCACACATTGTTTACAATAATAAAATTTGCCAAAAAATTCACAAATCTATTGTGAAAGATTTGATATTTCAAGAAACTAGTGGTAGCACGGCTCACGTGACGTACATAGTTTTGTAGTAGAAGCATATTTTATTTCAATTTAGCACATTTTTGTGACAATTGTTCTAATTTTTAGGCAATTATTTTCATGTGGAGCTTCCACATGAAAATAATTGCATCAGTAGGATGCAAAACTTAACATTTTCTGATGGGAAGAACTGGCCTAGGATGTTGGTAAAATAATGAAGTATGTGTATAATGAGCTCTTAATTTCGCATCCATGTGCTAAAATAAGATTTGTTTTGCTTAAGAAAATGTTAAATTAAAAAATTGCCTTTTCAAATGTCTTTGAAGGTGGTGGTAACTAAATGTCAGACTATACTTTCACCGGAAATCTTTTGTAACATGAAGGTGTATTTCATATTGGAAAACACATTACCAGGCTACAGAGGTGACTATCAGTGCTCCTGGATTCAGTTCCATATATTGATTTATTTGTTATGACCTTGGCTTTCATTCTTGACTACAATTTTGTGCTGCCTGCCTTGACCTTTGGAAACGTTTATGGATTTCTCTGTCTGACTCTAACTCAAGATTTAGGGGAAGTCCATTATTGTAACAAGAACATTTTACCATTTCTTTTAACTAAAAAATATAAATTGCAAGATTAGACATTAATATTCTTAAAGCAACATACACAGTAGATCTTTATCACGTCAAAACAGTATTAACCTCATCCAATATCTATTGATCACACCTTAAGCTTTGTTATAAAATTACTTTATCACATATTACTGTGTACATAGCTGAAGTAGTAATTATATTGTATGCCATTGTGTTGAATGTGAGTGTTGAATGAGGGCTGGGGTTTAGTATTAAGAATTTCATTTTTTACTTAAGGGACAAGAGAAAAGGGGCTTAGAGTACTTGCAAAGTCAAACTAGAATTATAGACGAGAGCATTGATTAAGCTTGAGCACAGATGACTTATTTAGTACCTCAGTCAATTTGATTTATCCATCGGGACTCAAGAATGGAGATCCTTAAAACCTGGATGGTAATAGTGGAGTTTGGGGACCTCTGACACAGAAGGATAGTGTTTGAACTGATACCCAAGTTTAAATTAATTGGTAGATTATAGTGTTATTAGTAGTATTAATGTACATTTCTCCAACTATTCTGTTAATAATAATAATAATTTACCCATTAAGTTATTTACACTTACTTAATAGGCCACAGTGCTTTCTTCAAGCTGACCCTGGTAGCCTTGCTTCTATTGGAAAAAAGAGAAAGGCTCAAGTAGAGGCATCTCTAAGATACCAGCTACACCTGAAGAGCAAGCCGTGTCAACTGTGTGTGACACCAGTCATCTAAAAACCCCACATCCAGGTAATGAGGTGTTACATACATGCAGTCAGAACCCCTTGCAGATGGCCATCTGTAACAGTTGTCCTGTACAACAGCTGCCATACCAGTCAGCTGACTGAGGAAGTTCACCAAGCAAGTACTGCGGCACTGTCACTAATAACAACTGAAAAAGTAAAAGAGATGTTTGTAAACTTTTTTCATGCCCACACCACTACCTCTCCTGCCAGAGAGACGGACTAGAAATCAGCCGTAACAAGAGACATATTGTACCAGGAAGACAACAAATATGATGACCTGAGAGCAGTTCAGACTGATTCAGTGATTTGTACATACACGTCCGTATTGCGTGGTGTTAAGCATCGGATTAAGGAGCTAATTCTGAAAGGGCGATATGTTATTGTCTTATCTTTGACTGGCAAAGCAAAGAAGGCCTTAGTGGAAGCGAAAAAGAAGGATGGCAATGGGGAGGAGGCATACTTTAAATGGCTATGGAACATGCATGTCTTTGCATCATGTTATATGGAAACTAGCCACGTGGAGCACATGAATATGGGCCCTGATTCAGAGCCGGATGCTCTGACCAGAGCGCTCGCTCTGAATCAGGGCCCACCTCCATTAAAATGGAGCATCCTCCTGGACGCTCGTACAGCTGTGGGTCACCACCCACAGCATATACGAGTGTCCAACAAGATGGTCGCGATGGTCTTGACCATCGCGACCATCGGAACTGTGAGTGAAAGCCTGCGGTTGGGTTTCCCAACCGCAAGGCCAGGAGTGATTTTGGCTCTATTAGAGCCAAAATCACTCCCACTGACATCACTAGTGATGTCAGTGGGGCCGGCTTCAGACGGTAGGCGTTCCCTTGGCAACGCCTCCATCTGGCAGGCACGCCCCCAGCACGCCCACCAAAGGGGGCGTGCTGTCAGTCACCATCGACAGCACTCCCCCTTTGATGAGACACTCCAAGCGGAGGAAAGTCCTTCGCTCGCTGGGTCTCGCGCATGCGCACGACGGAGCTCCCTCCGTCGTGCGCATGCACAGTGGGGAACATCGACCCACTTGCGAGCATACTGCCGCTCGCGAGTGGGTCTGAATGACCCCAATGATCCGTTATTTTTACTTAATACCTGAGCTATTTCACTTTGCACGGGGGCCAGTGTGGCTCACCTATGATGAAGAGTTTTGTGGGAAACACCAGGGCCTGTAGATAATTGATTTCGGCAGTAAGGATGTCAAAGTCTTTGTGGATGTGTCTCAGCTACAGCAGGTGTCAGGAGGTGGCTGAGCAGTGGCTTTTTGTAATGAACCCCAAATCCCCAGGTTTTAAAGGCTGGTTATGGGAAGTGTTTTGCTTCTAATAGTGGTCAGTGTAATTTAGGCTCGACATGTCATTTTTGACACCATCCATTGTAGTCGGTCACATCCAATAAAAGACTGTGGGCCTTCGGCCGGGAGCAATGCCGGTGCCATGCACGGTCGCATTCCTGCGACCAGCATAACCAAGTAGGACTCCTACTCCAGAGAAAGTTGGTAGAATGTCACTTTGGTTGGACATTTACCTGCTCTGAAATGCTTCACTTTTGAGGGTAGATTTTTACGATGGGTTTCCACTTGACGCTTTTGGTTTTTTACAGACGGGTACTCCTAGGAATTTGTGTGTCTGAATTTCCAGGTGTTTTGAGGGACAAAGTATGTCAGGAGGTGTTGTTGGTTGCTCCATTTGCTAACCTTCTAGTGAGTGATTTAGTTATTTCACTGGTAGGAGTTGTTCCTAGGAGACCCCTGGTAATTTTAAGCTCATTCAACATTGTCTTGCCCGCATGGTTCCTCAGTGAATGATGCTATACAAGAAGCTATTGTCGGGTTGTTTATCAATTTCCTTAGACATGGTAAAGTCATTTGGTACTGAAACTTCATGCGCAAGATCAATATTGAGTCAGCTTTTTGGTTGATGCCACTACTTCCTGATGGTTTTTGATACATGGACTTTAAGCTGGATGTGGATAGATGTCTGCTTATGGGTTGATCTGTGTCATGTGCTTATTTAGAGAGATTCGGCAACTTCTTGCATTGGTGTCTTTCCCTTGGTACTGTGGAGCCAGCTATAGCGCACTATTCTGATGATCTTTTAGTGGGTCCTCCTGGGTCTTTGTGCTGTGCAAACCTGTTGTTTGATGTTCAAGCATTATTCATGGAGTCTGGGTGCCCATTACCCATTATAAGACAGTAGGCCCTTCATGTGTGACCACTTTGGGCATTGATCCCCAAGTAGGTTGTTGTAGACTGCTGTCAGATAAGGTGGCTAAGCTCAGGGATGATATTATATTTGCCTTGGTCCGGGAATGTTACTTTAAAGCAAACTCAGTAATTGCTAGGTCTTTTCAAGTTTGCTTGCCTGGTTATACCTATGGGCAGAGTCTTCTGCAGGAAGGTGGAGTGTGCGATGTTTGGGGATTCGCAGGTCCCACCATTCCATTAGGCTTTCTCGCAAGATTGATCAGGATCTTGCGATTTGGTATTTTTCGTCCAATTTTAATTGTGTATGTATTTGGTCTTTTCCACCAGAATCCAGCCTTCTTCTCCAATTATTTATGGACGAGGATGGCTCCTCTGTTTTTGTGCCTTCTGGAAAAGCAATTGGCATGTGGCCCCTTGGCCTGAGGAATGTCTGGCAGCTCAGCAGGCCAACAAGAAGAGAATAACCCATTGATCCCTTGCCCATGGGACATTATGGGTCTATTGAGTACTTGGGATGATTCGTAGCAGTTCATTAACCGCAGGGGAAATTAAGATAAGAGTGGTTAAGGTTTGATTCTCACCTTTGTTTGGAAGTTTTATAGGTCGGTCAAAGTCTAGGTCGTTTGTGGGGAACATGTTGGCGGTATTTCTTATTTCTTACATATGGGCTTTTGACGTGAAGAAAAGCTATCTTTTGGTGTGTGTTTTGAAAGGTTTGGTGAGGGCAGCTCTGGCTCCCTTTTTATACTTGTTGGCCTATTGATGAGAGTTTGCTTGAGCAGCTCTTGCTGCTTTTCTACCAGCTTCTAGCTTCATTCACCAAGGCATTTCATGGCACTTTTCAGGTAGGTGAATTGGCTGTGCCTTTAAGGTCAACAAATTAATCTGTATTGGTGGCATGTGATTTTGTGAGCATCAAAGCCGTGTTGTGCAAGGTGCAGTGCTCCAAGACTGACCAACAGGGCAGAGGTCAGTGGATCTCCTTGAATATGTGTCCCAATGTTGGTATTTGTCAAGTTTTGTTGCCTTTGTTATATGTGCAACATAGGCCTGAAGTGTATGGGGCCTGGTTGTTGCATCTAGGTGCTTCTCCAGTTACCACTTATCAGTTTGGGTTGGTGTTGAAGCGCAACTTCTTGACTCTTGGCCTTTCTCCATCTGACTTTGGGACTCACTCATTCTGTATTGGAGCGACTACATCGGCTGTTGTGGCAGATTGGTCCATTCCAGCTATCCGTGCACTTGGTAGATGGAAATCTAATGCATTTAGGCATTACATTATATTTCAGTCAGGTTCTCATGGCCTAACTTCAGTGCTAGCCACTCAACACCTTTGGAGAGCTCTTGAGAAATTTAGGGCCTGATTCAGAGCCGTTCGCTATTTGCGGTCATTCGTTCAAAAACAAGGGGTGGCTATTCAAATGATCCGTTTGCAAATTGCACTCTGTTCACACCTCAAAGTCTGAACGAGCGAGCAAAACATACGCTCGTTTATTTGATTAAAACGCCCCCTGGCCGCTCGCACCATACGTCATGTCCGCTATTTATTAGATTAATCGAGTACATCGTACAGCGTATGAACTGCTCGCTATTCTTGTGGTTGGTTTTTTCAACCGCTATTTTGCGAGCAGTTCTGAGTGAAAAAAAACCAAGTGACGTGGTCAATGACGCTGCTGTATTAATTATGCACTCCCTTAAAACGCCCGTTTTGACCTTTAAGCACGCCTGCGTTCGAATTCCACTCCCCCGTTTTCAAGCACCTTCCCCTGTTACAACCCACATACGCCTCATTCTGTCACTCAAAATAGCAGGCACTCGCTATATAGCGTACAAACGATTTTCGGCCGCACTGACTGGTTCGCGCATGCGTACTAAAAACCGTACGCATGCGCAGAAGTGCGAACATCGCTCGGAACGAGCGTACAGCCGCTAGCGAGCGGCTCTGAATGAGGGCCTTAGTTTTTAACTGCCACTTTTATTTATCTTATGGCTTCAGGCCACACCAGCAGGTTTTTTGTGTTTTGCTTGTTAAGTTATGACACCACCCCACCTTCCTCGTCCCACCGCTATAATTGACTGTTTCTGTTGTGTTCCAGTTTTTTGCAGTTAACCTTGGTTTTGGTCTTATTTACTTACATATTTATTAATGTTACTTGTTTGTCCCAATACAGGTGTCGATTTGAATAGTTGTTTGGGGGCTCATTTGTATATTGGGTGACACGTTCTTCTGTGTTAGTGGATTATGCAATGTGTTAGGTGGATAGTGAGACATGGAATGCAGTGGAATTCCTTTCATTTGGTTTGTTTGTGGTTGGGATAGCAGTTTTCCCACAGTTAGTTTGGATATTAGCCTTATTGCTATCTGTTAGGATGTTCATTTCCTATGCCACCATACCAATGTTATCATAAATAAAAGCTGACCCTTTCCCTGGCATAAACATGTTCGTGTCTTTATTTACAAATATCAGCTGATAGAGAGTTTAAATAAACAGGTGTGAAGAAATGTAATTAACAAGACACAAACATACACACACAAAACTTCAAAGTGTAAGAGATGTTAAAGGGGAAATAATGAAGCCACCTCAACAGCAATTCACACGTCAGGAACAGCTGTCACTTCAATCCAACAGATACATTTTCAGCTCTGACACCAAAGAAATTGGATAATGAATTTTAGTAATATGTATCATATGTGGGAGTTACACCACAGTGAATGCTGCTTGATGTATGAGAAGGTTGAGAATGTGATAAAATCTATGTTATCTATAAAATACTCTTCTGACAATGGTCTATTGAATTATTGATAAGCAGAGAATTCCATTTACATTTGTTTTTCTGTGGAGCCAGATATTGAGTTCAAATTTCTTTTCTATTGATCAGAAATATTCTATTTTGTTTCTTTATCAAATGGGTTTCCTGCAGGAAGATTATGTGACTGTTGTGCTTTCTTGTCTTATTATGTAGGATTGATTACTGGTGGGTGAAATGGATTTTTATACCTTTCAGGTTAATATTTCAGAGTGAAAAAAAATGGTTTTATATATCATTTCTTACATATATCACAGATACTATGTGTGTTTTGCACTAAATGTTTCAATATCTATTTGTCTTTACTTGCAATTTACAATCTAATGTTTAATCTGTGTTTAACAAATACAAGATAAAGTTAGTTTGTTCGTCCATGTGTGTATATTAATCAAGCCATCTTCATGTATTATAGCAGTGTCACTCATTTTCTGTACTTTAATGCAAGACAGTTTGCAAAATGACTCCTATTTTAAAACATTACCTTATATATGAAATAACTTTTGGCATCAGAAGTACAGTGAAAATAGAATTCATGTAGAGTGGGATGTACCTCTCTCTTATCTGTATGCAATACTTATTTCCAGCGGTGGCTACTACCCTCTTAGATGAGGGGAGCTGCTGCCACCGAAAACCACTCACCCGGCTTCTCCCTGCCGGGTCCTGGCACCTGCGCAATTGATCTGACAGGCGCTGGGACCAGTGCAAGCGCACTAGCGGCGGGCTGAAGCGTATGTGCATATCACTGGCTTCCAAAGGGCTGGATCGTCTGCAGCCCCAAGGAGCCGGATGGGGCTGGCGGAAAAGCAGAGAAGCGGCTTCCTACTGGAAGCTGCTCTCTGCTAATAGCAGCCCGGACTGGCACTCCCAGGGGGAGGAGACACCTCCCCCTGAGACTGCCTGTTGTTTGTGTGATAAGCAGTGAGCACTTCCAATTGGAAGCCACTGCCAGTCACAGTGTTGCCAGTGCAGTCACGAACTGCAGCTGGCTCACTGAAGTGGCGGATTTTAACGGGCCCTGCAGCCCCTAGGCTTAATCCTCCATTACTTATTTACGTTAGAGATGTTCGCCAACCCCTATGTTTTGGTTTGCCTCTCTCAGCCAATGAACGCTCTACCCATTGTTTTCAATGGGAGATTCTCCCGGTTAGCGTTCATCGGGTAGTAGTGACTGTATAGGTCACTACTGTGTCCAGTGGATTTGCACAGTTAATTTTTTATTTTAAGAAGACCCTGGATGCCTACATGGACTGAAAAAGACATGACACAAGGGGTAATTGAGTATGGATTTTTTTATTACAGAGATCGTGGATGCCACTTGGACAAGGGGAAATCACTAACATAATATGTGATTGAACATTGTTACTTATTATTTAGAAGAACATCTATATGGATGACAGCAATTGAAATTCTATTTATACTGACGTAGATCCTTTTGGATGCACCCAGCTCGATATTCAAGACAATACATGACAACTCTAAACTTGAGTGTTTTCTCCTCAAATCTCTATGTTATCTCATGGATTTTGTTGCTTAAAGTACATAGAGCTATATATTGACACAGTATTAATCAACTGTCAGAACAAGGAATTAAAAAAAAAAAAAAGCTAAGAAACAATTCAATGGTGTATTAGTATATATGGGCCAGTCATAGGATATGTTTTGTATTGGTAAACAATTAAATATTTTTCACTGGTAAATAGAAATGCAGTGAAATATTAAAGGCTCTGCATAGTGACCTCAATAATGTTGCAATGTCGCAAGATATTGTTTGTTCTTTAATTACACAACGGCTAGCATCTTTCTCAGCACAATTTTTTCAGTTCGGTGTGATAGATGGTTAGTCTAAAGACACGCCAAGGGTAGTTCTGCATCTACAGACTGTGCGCCTGATTCAGCTTGGATCGCTTGTCTGCTAATATGCATGCAACACAGTTGCCAATATCAACGGTGATATGCAAATGTTTGCATTCACATTGCGATCGCTGCCTAACATGAGGACACTCACTTCCCCTTACTCACATACATATACTTTAGCAAAATAGTGAAACCATCGGTACAATCGAGTAACATCGGACCCATACGCACACTTGCACAAGCCCTGACCTCACTCAGAAAGTGCTAACAGCCATGCACACTATGAGACCTCAGGCTGCGTAGGCTGTAGCAGTGGATAATATGTGCACGCCCCTGCAATGCCATTGAAACGCTTTGGCACGCCTGTATTCGCCCTGCCACCCCCATCACCACCCACAAATGGCACTTCCTGTCAATCATTCTACAATGGGTCTGCATAGCCGCTGCGATCGCAGTCCCAATCGCAATAGCTAGTTCGCGCACACGCACTGCAATGCTTGCGCAGTATGCAACAATCGGCCAATAGCGTGCTTATTAGCAACTGTGATCCTTGTTTAATCAGGCCCTCTGACAGTAGGCGTCTCAGTCCTTATACATGCAGACACACAGATTTACACCAGGGAAGGACTTTGTAGCGGCATTAGCATAAAGACACAGACTGTACTGCAGCAAAAGATGCAGCTGCGGCAACCTCTGCGTCTGACTTAGAATCAGCCCCTATTCAGTCGCTCAGCAGGGCTCGCGCATAGGTGCAATCACACAGGAATGGCACGTGATGTCACAAAACATTTTTATTTTATATTTTTGCTTATATTTAATATACAGGGATCCATGTGATTGATCTTTAAACAAGTAAAGAGTTGGGATCGTCTTATTACATTGTACAAAGCCCATTTGTATTATGTCAAAACAGATGTTAACGGAACTGACAGAATTGACGGACAACTAAAATGTCAATTTTATTTAAAAAACGAGCAAGGTTCTCAGTGCAGAAAGTATGGGATTTATTTTGCAAGTCGCATGGTCAAGACCATCGTGACCATTGGGGCTTGTGACAAGACCCTTGTGGTAAGGTCTCGTCGCAAGCCCCAATGGTCGCGATGGTCTTGACCATCGCGACTATCAACCTGGTCGCTCCAATAGCTGTGGGTGGTCACCCACAGCCTAGTGAGTGGCCAGGAGGCTGGTTCAGAAAATAGATGCACCCACCCTCATTCAGAGCGAGCGCTCGCATTTTGCGTGCGCCTCTGCATGAGGTCCAGAGTGAGTAATGAATACAGCAAGTGTCCAGCTGGCTGCACCCCAAACAAGTTTTGTCAATTAGGACTTCGTCAGAGGGCTGGCCAAGCACCACAAAGTCCACATTAATAATATACCAACAAACAACCAATCCGATAGATTTGTCATACTGATCCTTCTTTAGTGCACAGTGCTTAACTATTACCACATTACTCTTATACATGGCACACATACATAGTAACACATTTTACTTAATGGTTAAAAATAGCTGCATCGCTTTATAAGAGACAATAAAAAATTATTACAATTAATTAGTAAAATTAATTGAAAACATGTTGCATATTTTTATGCAATATGTATGCAATATGGTAAGATTGGAGGGTGCATGCACTCCTTGGTTGTGTGTGTGTGTGTGTATTGGTGGGGAGAGGGAGGAGGGAAAAAAACGGGGGGATGTTGGGGGGAGCAGATGGCTGTGTGTTGTGGTGGATGTGTTGTTGTAGAGCTGGATGGGTGGTGGAAGAAACAAATACGTTTATTTGTATCTGTGTGTGCACATAGGGGGTGGTAGTTGCTCAGTAGGAGGCACAGTGCTCCTGGAGGATAAATGTCTCTTAGATGGTTCGTGGCAGCACACACTGCCCAGTTGTTGGTGATTTGGGGTGACAGGGCATATCCACAGTGTGGGGAGTAGGGTCAACCCTTTCAGGGGGCTCCTTGACATGCGGTCCTGACTGCTGCATGCTTCCCTGCTGGACCTATGGTCGACAGACTTCTGAACTGGGATGCCCTGTTGGAGGTGATCAGGGGTGCTCCCACTTTGTGGCGTCCCGCACTGGTGAGGAGAATGGGTGCTGACCTACCGGTAGGTGCCCAGGTCCATTGGTGTGGGATCAGTTATTCTCAAAGTCCAGTATGATGCCGCGGTCGGGGATGTGCACTGTTTCAGTGGCTCACGTCCGTGGATGCAGTGCAGGTGAAACCTGTGCTGCGTGTGGTGGTGTGATGAGCACTGTGCCTCCTACTGAGCAACTACCACCCCCTATGTGCACACACAGATACAAATAAATGTATTTGTTTCTTCCACCACCCATCCAGCCTCCAGTATTTCTGCTCTACAACAACACATCCACCGCAACACACAGCCATCTGCTCCCCCCAACCTCCCCCCGTTTTTTTCCCTCCTCCCTCTCCCCACCAATACACACACACACACACACACAACCAAGGAGCGCACGTACCCTCCAATCTTACCATATCTATCCAATAGTAGGATCAGGTACCCCTACTGTACGGTGCAGCACCATCCACACCTGGACCCCCCCCTCTCTCTCTCTCTCTCTCCCCCCCTCCCTCCTTTTTTTGTCCTCACACCTTTCCCCCTCCATCATCCAACCCCCTATATCACACAACACCACCACCACCCCGAAGCGTATCCCAAACCCAGTATGTATGCAATATGGACCTCATTCAGAGTCGGTCGTTGCGGCCGCTTGGTCATACGTCGCAGATGTTGGCTAAACTGCACATGCGTAAAATTCGCAATACGCGTGCGCAAACTAGCTATTGTGATTAGAAATTGCTCTCTCCTTGAACACAGCCAGGTCGTTAGTTTGAGTGACAGGATGAGGCGTTTGTGGGTGGTAACAGGAGAAGGTGCATGTGAACGGGGGAGTGGAGATCCGAACGCAGGCGTGCCTGACTATGCAAATGGCGTTTTATGGGAGTGCATAATTAACTAAGTAGTGTCATGGCACATGTGACATGGGAGGTTTTTACACTGACTAGATCGTAGTACTTAAGAGAGGGTATGGTCAACCTTAAGCTCTACGAACAGCTCCGATTGTTCCCGATGGTCTCGATTAATCCTTATATGCCCGGAGATGACGTGTAATGCGAACGAGAAGGGGGCGTATTTTTAGTCTTACGGCCGCATCCTCCCCTCGCTCGTCCAGCTAACGATCCCATCTTAACAATGCAACTTGCGAGCGCTTCATTTGCATATCCGGCCCCTTTTACCTTATGACCGTGCGGCCGCAACGACCAACTCTGAATGAGGTCCTATGTTTTATATTAATTTTATTAATTAATTCTAATTATTTAATTATAATAAGTATGGTATATTGCACAATTTGTTACTATATATTTACAGTATGATTCTTATAAAGCGAAGCAGCTATTGTTAACCATTAAGTAAAATGTGTTACTATGTATCTGTGTCATGTATAAGAGTAATGTGGTAATAGTTAAGCACTGTGCACTAAAGAAGGATCAGTATAACAAATACATTGGATTGGTTGTTTGTTGGTATATTAATGTGGACTTTGTGGTGCTTGGCCAGCCCTCTGACGAAGTCCTTGGGACAAACAGATAGGGGCGTGGCCTGGCACATTCCTGCTCCATCGTGAAGGAGATCCTTGCTGTGTCTGTGTGGTACATGGTATTCATGACATTTATGCTGATGAACTTGCGGTATATGACCGCCACCTGTGGTGCGCAAACTGCTTACCTGTACTGTCTGTTTGCTTATTAAAATTGTCTTTTCAATGCACTATGAGGTGCCCCCATGTTTCTTCTATTTATTAGCAATATATATATATATATATATATATATAAGTAGAAAAAGACGAGAGTGTGGACCTATTTGGACTATATATATATATATATATATATATATAGCAATGTGTGTATGGACGGTACTCCAGCACCTGGGCATGTTTTACTACTGACTACTGGAATGCCGCTCGCAGGGTTTGTGTGCGGTTTTTTTTTTGGTCTCTGGCCGCTCGCAAAGCTGTGGGTGACCACCCACAGCTTTTGCGAGCGGGCTGGAGAAAGTTGCGATTATCGCGACCACGGGCTTGCGGCAAGACCCTGGGGTAGGGTCTGGCTGCCGCAAGCCCGAGTGGACTTCCTGCTCTAATAGAACAGGAAGTCCACTACTGACATCAATAGTGATGTCAGTAACCCCTCCCCTCCCAGCAAATGCCAGGCGTTCCTAAGGGAATGCCTGCGTTTGTCTGGCCACCCATCCTCCCCGCCCACAAAACGGGGCGAGCTGTCAATCAACATCAACAGCCGCCCATCTTGTAGCGAGCCCCGTAGTGACTGAAATTCAGTCGCTCAGCAGGGCTCGCGCATGCGCACGCCGGACTCGGCGCATGCGCAGGGCATTAACATTGAGCCGCTTGCGACCACACAGCGCTTGCGAGCGGCTCTGAATTGGGCCCGTAGTGTGTGTGTGTCCTGTAATTAAAATATCAATAATCTGTGTTACCTTTAAAATATGAATCGGTGACTTTTATTATAGTAGCAATAATTGGTGCTTCTTTTAAAAGATTAGCAATAATTCACATACTTTGCATACATACATACATGAAATAAAGCACCTTATATAATTATGAAAGTCCCCTGAAGTGCATGTTGCTGGGCACTCTTGGTAGAAATGTATAACTTGCCGGGGTGCTCTCCTTAGGGAAAGTAGTATCCAACAATCAACCCACAGAAGAATGGTCAGGCAGCACTTCAATGGACTTTCAAAATGATATAAGGTGCTTTATTCCATGTATGTATGTGAAGTATGTGAATTATTGCTAATCTATTAAAAGGGGCACCAATTATTGCGACTATAAGAAAAGAGTCACCAAATATGTTTTTTTTAAAGGTAACACAGATTATTGCTATTTTAATTACAAGGTGCACAGATTATTCATATTAAAAGAGGGCATATATTATTAATATTACATTAAAAGTAGGGGTGAGCGGGTTCGGATTTCTGAAATCCGAACCCCCCCGAGCCCCCCCGATCCGTGGCCGATCCGAGTCAGGCTCGACTTTTCCCGCCTGACTCGGATCTGAAATCGAGGCAAAACGTCATCATCCCGCCTTCCGAGTCTCACGGGTTTTGGATCCTATATAAGGTACCCGCGTCTGTGCCATTTTCTCACTCGGCTGTGGACAGTGAAGAGGGAGGGTGGGAGTTAGGGCTGGCTGGGCTGTGTAGTGTAGTGTAGTGTAGTGCAGAGTAGTGTTGTGCTGTGCTGTGCTGCTGTTGTCCACTACTTCAAAGTCCATACGGGCTGGCTGTGTTGTGCTGTGCTGCTGTTGTTAATAGGGGCTGTGTCCACTACTTCAAAGTCCATAGGGGCTGGCTGGACTGTGTTGTGCAGTCAGTTCTCCATAGGGACTGTGTCCACTCCAAAGTCCTGTGCAGTGTCCCAGTCCTAAAGGGGTGCTGTAGTGTTGTCCAGGGGGTGCTCTGTCCATCAGGGGTGCTCCCCCCAAGTGCTAAAAAAAGTACACTCCAGTCCAAACCAAAAAAAAAAATATTTTCTGTGTTTGTGAATTGTGTGCACGTGCATCAACAAAGTAGTGCCAAGCGTGCGCCTGTGTCATAAGTAAAGGGCTGGCTGGCTTGACCGTTAAAGGGTGCTGTAACCCCCAAAGTACACTCCAAACCAAAAAAAAAATATTTTCTGTGTTTGTGAATTGTGTGCGCAGTAGCCGCACGTGCATCAACAAAGTAGTGCCAAGTGTGCGCCTGTGTCATAAGTAAAGGGCCGGCTGGCTTGACCGTTAAAGGGTGCTGTAACCCCCAAAGTACACTCCAGTCCAAACCAAAAAAATAGTAGCCACACCTGTATCCTTAAAGCAGCAGCGACAAGCGTGCATCTGTCTGTTAAAGGGTGGTGACACCCTCAAAGTGTGCTACACAAACAATAAAGATATTCTTCTTTTTTTTTTTGGTCTTTATGAAATGTGTGGGCTGTAGCCGCACCTGCATCCTTAAAGCAGCAGCGACAAGCGTGCGTCTGTCTGTTAAAGGGTGGTGACACCCTCAAAGTGTGCTACACAAACAATAAAAATATTGTTCTTTTTTTTCTGTCTTTGTGAAATGTGTGGGCTGTAGCCGCACCTGCATCCTTAAAGCAGCAGCGACAAGCGTGCGTCTGTCTGTTAAAGGGTGGTAACACCCTCAAAGTGTGCTACACAAACAATAAAAATATTCTTCTTTTTTTTTCTGTCTTTGTGAAATGTGTGGGCTGTAGCCGCACCTGCATCCTTAAAGCAGCAGCGACAAGCGTGCGTCTGTCTTTTAAAGGGTGGTGTAACTCTCAAAGTGCTCCAAAAAATAAAAAACTATTTTTTTAATGTGTTTGTGACTTGTGTGCGATGTAGCCGCACTTGCATCCTCAAAGCAGCAGCGACAAGCGTGCGTCTGTCTGTTAAAGGGTGGTGACACCCTCAAAGTGTGCTACACAAACAATAAAAATATTCTTCTTTTTTTTTCTGTCTTTGTGAATTGTGTGGGCTGTAGCTGCACTTGCATCCTCAAAGCAGCAGCGACAAGCGTGCATCTGTCTGTTAAAGGGTAGTGACACCCTCAAAGTGTGCTACACAAACAATAAAAATATTCTTCTTTTTTTTTCTGTCTTTGTGAATTGTGTGGGCTGTAGCCGCACTTGCATCCTCAAAGCAGCAGCGACAAGCGTGCGTCTGTCTGTTAAAGGGTGGTGTAACCCTCAAAGTGCGCTCCACAAACAATAAAAATATTCTTCTTTTTTTTTCTGTCTTTGTGAATTGTGTGGGCTGTAGCCGCACTTGCATCCTCAAAGCAGCAGCGACACACGTGCGTCTGTCTGTTAAAGGATTACATTGGTGACAGCATCCAAGTAGGCATGTCAGACAGTCCGTACCTGTACTGGCAGGAAAAAGAAGCAATTTGGAGGTCCCTGTACAAACTGGCTCTATTTTACCTGAGTTGCCCCCCCTCCAGTGTGTACTCCGAAAGAGTGTTTAGTGCAGCCGGGAACCTTGTCAGCAAAAGGTGTAGGAGGTTGCTTCCACAAAATGTGGAGAAGATGATGTTCATAAAATGAATTATCAACTCTTCCAGGGAGACCAGCCTCCAGAACGTACAGAGGGACCTGTGGTGGTGGATTCCAGCGGGGACTAATTAATACTCTGTGAGGATGAGGATGTACACATTGAAGAGGGTGAGGAATCGGTGGATGAGGAGGATGAGGATGACATCTTGCCTCTGTAGAGCCAGTTTGTGCAGGGACAGATTAATTGCCAGCTTGTTTTGTGGGGGCCCAAACGAACCAATCATTTCAGCCACAGTTGTGTGGCAGACCCTGGCGCTGAAATGATTGGTTTGTTAAAGTGTGCATGTCCTGTTTATTCAACATAAGGGTGGGTGGGAGGGCCCAAGGACAATTCCATCTTGCACCTCTTTTTTTTCTTTGCATTATGTACAGTTTGGGGCCTAGTTTTTCAAACTGCCATCCTGTCTGCCACTGCAGTTTCACGCCTAGATGGGTCACGTGTTTGTGCCGTCCACTCGTGTCGCTTAGCATAGTCATCCAGCTACCTCGGTGCAACCTTTTGGACATAAAACACTATTGTGAGGTGTGAGGTGTTCAGAATAGACTGGAAATCAGTGGAAATTAAGGTTATTGAGGTTAATAATAGCATAGGAGCAGAAAAACCTACAAATTCTGTGATTTTAGCTGCTTTTATGCTTTTTAAAAAAAAAATACAGATCCAAAACACAAAACCCAGAATCCAAAACACGGAAGGGTGGTTTTGGCAAAACCAATCCAGATCCAAAACACGAAGAAAGATCCAGATCCAAAACCAAAACCCAAAACACGAAAAGTGGCCGGTGCACATTAAAAGCAGTGACGGCTCCTACCTTTTTATGTGTAGGGTGCTGCAGTCCGAAAAGCAGACCGGTCCTTGTTCTCATCGGCGCCTGCCAGGTGTACTGCACATGCGCACAAAGGCTGGTTTCTAGGGTAGGGCTCACCGGAAGGCAGAGGAGTGGCTTCTCATTATAAGTGCTCTATCTGCTAATTGCTGTCCAGTGGGAGAAAGCACCTCTCTCTGGGGCTGCCTGCCTCACTGTGATTAGCAGATAGCACTTCTAATAGGAAGCCAATGCCAGTAAACTTTCTCAATGGGGTGAGAGATTTTACTGAGGGCAGGGCAGGCTCTACCATTAGGCAGATTTAGGCATCTGCCTAGGGTGCTAGAATCTGGGGGGCACCACAGAGGTTTCCTATCACAATATTGAGGATGTCTCTGAGAGATACATTCTTGTTGTACTAAATGCAGATGACAGCTGTGGAAGTTCTAAGATGTTGCTTCCTCACTTTCACCTGAGGGGCTGGAAAGTGGGTCTTGGTGGTGGTGGAAGTAGGGGTGGGGCAGTTCAGTAGGCTGAAATTTTGCCTAGGGTGCTGAGAAACCTTGCACTGGCCCTAACTGGGGGGCTGCAGTCTTGCAGCTCCTAGGTAAACTTACTCCGCCACTTTTAAAAGGGTCACAGATTATTCATATTGTAATAGTCTGGGATGACCACACCCATACAATTGATAGCCACACCTACCCAAGACTGGTTTCCTCTGTGGGGCCTTCGTGACCCAGTCCGACACTGTCTGCAACTTTATACAACTGCTAGTATTAACCCACCCGCTGGTGCAAAACATGTGTCTGACTGTGCCATGTCTGGGTCATCCACTTTGTACCTCTGCAATCGCAACCATTGCAAGCACCATGGGGAATTGCGCCAGCCACTTGCTAGATGCAGAATCTCCATCAAAGTATGACCTCCAATGTACATTGAATAACTAAGTCTGCAACCAGTCCTGTGACATGACCGCAGCACTCCCATGGCCTCAGATTACTCAGGCTGGTCAGCTTCCATTTCTGGAAGCTGCCCCTTAAATGCCTCTGTCTGTCAATCAGGCAGAGACATAAAAGGGGCTGCGTGCGATTACGGAATGGGTCCTGCACACATGCAGATTCCCGATAATCCGATAATCGAGAATCTGCGTTCAGAATTGCACTTGTGTGCAATGCTGAATCAGCCCTTCTGTATGCAGACGCGCTGTGGGACATTTTAGATATTTGGAGGCAGTCACAAAAACTGCCAATTTACGTAAACATCAGCATCGCATCTGACTCACAATTAGCTCCTTTATGAGCAAAGAAGTTGGAGCTACCTTTTTTTACTTTCAATTAAACAATAACACCAGTACTGTCAGAACATTCCCACCTCACCCTCCATTGCCCCACCATTAGGTCAGGGTATGTTGGGACAAGGCAAATAAGTTTGATTTATTCTATATTCAGACCAGGGGCATCTTAAGAGAGGAGGGGGCCTGTGAGCATTCCCCTTCCGGGGCCCTCTCCTCTCTCCCCATCGGCCGGCAGCCGACTGACTCGGCTGGCCAGCCACCACAGCATCAGTAGACTCTGGGCACTAGAGAGTGCCCAGAGTCTGCTGCGCATGTGCAGATCACTGGGGAAATGGCACGGCCACCATTTTCCCAGTGATTTCCTCACTATGCATGCACAAAACGCCGGAAATATGGCCGCGGTGGCCATTTTCCCACGTTTTGGGCAGCGCTGAGACACCCGATGCAGGACCTCGGAGAGGAAAGTTTTAGATAATATGGGTGCAAGGTGTGCGGTGTGGCCCCCCCTGGACCTGGGGTGCCCATATGCACCGCACACCCTGCACCCATTATAGGTATGCCCCTGATTCAGACACAATGAAGCCAGACAGGAGTAGCTCACATGGATTATTCATTTCTGTGAAGAAACCAATTTGTGTGCAGATCATTTGATGTTAGTAGTCCGGAGTAACTCAATGGTTGCGGAGCCATATTTTGGCAGACGCAGGCTGGTTGCGACATCACCTGCGCCTTCAACCGTCGTTCCCCGATACTATCCTCAAACACTCCCTGACTGTCAATCACACTGTGAATAAATACTCTCTGTGAGCAACTACGGCAATGTACCTTGACACTTGCGCAGTGCGACTTAGATGCATGCGCAGATGGACGATAATCGCTAAAACTGCTAAAATATCGGCATAGCGTACAATCCTGCCCGTAGTTAACATAGGTAATTGCAAAGTTAAAATAAAAAAAAAGACTTGTGCTGTTACCGTACTGTATGCATTTTTTTTCCCTCCTTTTTTTTTTTAATAAAGAAATAAGGATCATGCATTGAAGTAGATTCATCTTTTTTGTGTAAAGGTAAAATATCAACATAGGTTTTCTTTTTAGCACTTTAGTGTTTGTTATTTAAAGTCAAACGTCAATCAGAAGATTTTTATAAGCATTGGTTTGGCAAAGCTATTTTTTTTTTTTTAAATGGCAAAGCAAATAATGGTCTGGACAGAAACGATATATTGATGGTGAGCTGGATTCATCAAATACCTTCCTGTTTATTAAACCATAAACAATTTTTACCATTGTGTTTGCAACTGATCATGCTTACAGTAAGCTATTAAAGTGTCTTGAATTATAGTGTTGATCAAGTGCCTTAGTTTATTTTTGGACTAAACACTATTACAGCCCTAACACTACCATGAGTGAATATTGTATAAATTAGTAAATTAGGGATTAAAATGATTGTGAAGCCCTTTAGACAGCCGCTATACTGTTTCATCCACTGAATTTACCGTAAAAGAACAATTATTTTAAATAGAAAACACAGGTTTTTCTGTGTTTCCATGCGCAGCATGGCCACCTGGACTATATGGCATACGAACATGGGAGAGCGCAGATGCTGGTGTCACTATGTGTTTGTGGGGGTGCGGGCCACACCCTGGTGTCACTCTCAGAGGGAGTGATACCAAAATGCTGGCTCCTCCTCAGTGACAGGGGTCGCTGCTGCAATGTGACATTCTCCTGCAGCACATGGCTCCTGTCACAGAGGAGCCGGGCGGCAGCCCCTGAGTGATGCAATTGGGATTTTCTGTGAGGCCACGCCCCTTTATGTTAGACCACGTCCCCTTTTCAGGCACATGTTGCTTTGTCGCACGGGGAGGAATCAACAGTTCGCACCAGGTGTCATCAGACTCGGTGATGCCTCTGGATCCGCACAATTTGTCGGAACAACAGATCATTCAATAGATCACGTAGTTTGTACCCAGCTTAAGGCTGGTGCAAGTGTGCACTGAAAATGATGACAGCTATGAAACCAAGTGCGCGGATAGGGACAGGCAGCTGTGGTAGTCCTTAGTTCAGCACATGGTGAATATATACACATTTAGGACCTTATTCAGGTTGGTTTGCAAAGCTGGGTTTGCACACAGCTGGTCGATTTTGCGTTCTGCATTGCTTATGTATTGCAGTGCGCGAACAGGCCGCTGCAATCGGGAAGTGATCGCAGAAAGCATGCAGTCCCATCTCATAGTGATTGACATGAAGTGACCCAGGGCCGGCTCTAGGGGTGTTCGACCAGTGCGGTCGCACAAAGGCGCCACCCCTAGAGGGCGGCACCCTTCCCCAGCTTCCCGATTTCAGCAGTAGTGTCCCGCTGCTCCATCCGCGGGCCAAAGTGGCCCGCGGGTGGTCTAATTGGGAGGTTGGGGACCCCCACCGCCGCAGCTGTGCGGCGGTGCCGGACCCCCGGAGTGTGAATGGATGCCGCTGACGGAAGAGGGCTGGGGGATGCCCTGCCAGTGACGGATTGCTGGGCTTTACCCCCAGCCTGACGTTATTTGGAGGCGTGCCATGTGGGCACGCCTCCAAATAACATCACATAGGGGGTGTGGCCTATGATAATTAGGCTACGCCCCCAAATTCGGTCGTGCGCAGCTTCATATGATGGGCCGTACAGGGTGCTCTGACCCCTGGAGCCGGCCCTGAAGTGACCGTTTGAGGGTTGAGGGGGGGTGGTCAGCGGAACGCAGGCATGCAGGTGCTTTTGAACGCCGTTACAGGGGTATGCATAATTAAGCCCCTGCGATTGTATACGCTGGCAGAGGTCTAGATGGCGACGGGAGGTTTAGCAGTTTGTGAGGTAGGGTTAGGTCAACCACAACTGTGTGAATGGTTCCAATGTTACCAATGTTTTCACTGACTTGCGGATGCATGTCATGGGAAGTAGGCGTCTTGTTATAGTGCTGCGGTTACCGTGCGATTGCATTCATTAGCTATTTTCGCAGCTAGCGGGTGCGTGTGAATGCAGCCGTGCGATCCGTGCTGAAACAGGTCCTTAGCATGCAATGCGGGAGCAATTGTGACCAAATTACGTGCACCTCTGAATCAGCCTCAAAATGTGTTCGACAACTATATTGAAATGTGTGTGTGTGTGTTGGGGAGGGGTTGTTAATATTTATTATGTGTGGGTTCCAAAATAAGTCTAGGGTCATCCTTGATTAGTCATAGTTTGTTTTTCTTATTTTGCTTTTTTCCTTGTTTAATTTATGGTGATAAATACTTTATTTTGAGTAAAATAGAAATATGTACACTATAGAATTGTATTAAAATACAATATTTTATAATATGTTAGCACACCATAGTTTAACAAAAATAGAATAATAAAGTTCCACCTAAGTAGTGTGAGGATCCTTTGGTTGGGACCTGATCCAAAGGTTAAGAACCCATGATAATAATTTACTTGCAACATTAATAATAGATATATTGTAATGTGAAAAATACAGCAGACTGGTAAAAATACATTTAAATTGAATAAAGAATAACTGGCTCCGCTCAGACTTAGGTGAAGTCTCTAAAGCCTAGATGGCATTTCTGCATTAAAGTTTTATAGCAATTTTGTGCCACCAGACCACTGTTGAAAAAAACTGTGTAAGCAAGCAGATGAAGCTAGCAGAGCAATGCAAATGCTGATACTAATAAACACAAAATGTTTGTTTTAGAGAACTTTTCTGCCGGGGAGAAGTGTCAAATAAAAATGTTGAGCAAATTCATTTTACCTAAAGTATTATAACAGATTGTTCATTTTATGCTCATAATGACAGATGTTTTAATTATACTTTTTTGTAATTATACAGAAATCAAATCATAGTGATGCTCTCGGGGCTAGAAAATACTAAACTCTTCACAAAATCGGATATTAGATAAAAGTATAAAAAGTCAGAGTGTTAGTATTGCATTATACAGAGATATAAAGCACTATTATCCTAGACTAGATGTATAACATTGAATAGACATATATAAATCATACAAACTGGGCACTCACCTGCTTATATTCCAAACTGTAATATATTTAAATTCAGGGAATGTTAGTTCCAAAATATTGCAATAATTTGTGAAGCCGACCAACCACGTCACGGTCTTCCCTTCTGGTCAGTCCCTCCCTACACTGACACTCAAAAATATGAGTATTGCTCTGCTTCATGAGGCTGAATGATACAGAGCAATGCTCATATTTTTGAGAGTCAGTGTAGGGAGGGACTGACCAGAAGGGAAGACCATAACGTGGTTGGCCAGCTTCACAAATGATTGCAATATTTTGGAACTAACATTCCCTGAATTAATTAAATTATAGTTTGGAATATAAGCAGGTGAGTGCCCAGTTTGTATGATTTTTATTATTTAACTAGTGTGGTCACATACCAAAGGCACTGCAGATGGTTGAGTGCCGTGGATTCAAGCCACTTGTTTATATGTAAATAAATATATACTATATATTTGCGGAGAGAGAGGGAGAGAGAGAGAAAGAGAGAGAGAGAGAGAAAAAAAAAGGTGGTTGGAAAGGACATGTACCTGATAGGGTAGTAAATTCAAAAAAGTGCGCTCAAAAATAACTGTGCGTACCAAATAAAAAAATCTTTAAATCTTATCTGTAATTCCGCACAGGGATTCCAAGTGATGGGATGGACCTGGGATTCCAGTGGCTGGAAACCTTTATATGAGGGGCTCAATCAGAGCCAGATGAAACAAATATATAGTGTAGTACTTCTTTAATAATAAGTTGTGTGGCAATAAAAAGAATGCATACCAGAAAAGCACTTGAATAACAGCGTATAGTTGTTTAGATCCTGGACACTCCTCCAATATCCCTTAGCAAACCCAGCAGTTTTTACATAGGTAGATTATTAGCTTCAAGCAAGTAGAAATAACCCATCATCAACTGTGATTTTTAAAAGGGGTTTATTATAACAAATATGGAGGAATATGGAATACAGGAACACATAAAAATATTAAAACAAAATAAGGTAATAAAGTGCTTATCTGCAAGTAGCCAGTATCCTTGAGAGAGACTGCTACAATGGTTCAAACGCGTTTCGTCCTGTTGGACTTCCTCAGGGATGATGATGAGTCTCTGGGAGTGCCTCGCTTATACTATACTAGTGGGGTATTAGGCTGTGGTCAATTCAGCATTAAGTGCCGTTCTGTGTATGCACAATGGCCCGTGGGCATTTTCTATGATGTCATTGATGACGTCTACAGCCTCCCATGGTGCCTCGCAGTTGGTGCCACGCAAGCGCAGTCCACAGCGGCCAGTTCATGACTCCTGCCATGGATGCAGTATTAGGCATAACGCTGGTTATCAATGTATGGGGTTCATCACTAGTAGTATGAGTTGAGAGGGAGGCAGAATATATATATATATAATGTATAAAAATTGAGAGAGAGAGCAGGGGGAATACAGAGGAAAACAAGGATGTTGTTTATATAATCTATAGACATTCAGGACAGCATTCATAGCTTTTTAAATAAATGTATAAAGAACTAACTGCTGCCATCAACGTTTTTGTGCTACTCAGAGCCCTGTCTTCAAGATGTGATGACAAGGATGTGAGTAGCCCAGAAACATGGCAGCAGTTAATTCTTAATACATTTATTTAAAAGCCTATAAGTGCCGTCCTGGAAGTCTTTTATTTATTCAAACCACATCTTCCTTTTCTCTATTTCCATTCAGAGGACTGGCACCATGGTAGATGATATTATTATATTTGAATGCCAAACTAAATGACATATCTGTATATACAGTAGTGCTTGAAAGTTTGTGAACCTTTTAGAATTTTCTATATTTCTGCTGAAATTTGGCCTAAAACTAGTGATATTGGATAATTTTCCTCAATGAAAAAATGAGCATGTCTAATGAGTTTGTCTCATTTGTTTGATTTGGTTCTCATTATCTACTTTTAGGACTTGTGTGAAAATCTGAGGTAGTTTTAGGCCAAATTTCAGCAGAAATATGGAAAATTCTAAAGGGTTCTCAAACTTATTCCCCTGCCCCAAACAGCTGAGAAAAGATGCATCCACTTTGTGTGCATAGTACGTCAGTAGTGCTAAGCATGCCCGCTATAACACAGCTACATGCCACAATCACACCCTTGGGGGAGGCTTTGCATACTACTCTAGGTGAGGTTCACATTATATACATTATATAGGGCAGCACAGATGGTGTAATGGTTAGCATTACTGCCTCACAGCACTGAGGTCGTTGGTTCGATACCCACTACGGCCCTAACTGTGTGGAGTTTGTGCTTACGTGGGTTTCCTCCGGGTGCTCCGGTTTCCTCCCACACTCCAAAAATATACTGGTAGGTTAATTGGCTCCTAACAAAATTACCCCTAGTGTGTATGTATGTGAGCATGTGATAGGGAATATAGATTGTAAGCTCCACTGGGGGCAGGGACGGATGTGTATGGCCAAATATTCTCTGTAAAGTGCTGCGGAATATGTGTGCGCTATATAAATAACTGGTAATAATATACAAATTACCTTTTCAGCATGTCATATGTAATGTTGAAATCAAACATAATATAGCCAAACAATGCAATTAAAAGATTCACATTACAAAACAAAATACTACATGCATGAAAACAGTGCTTTGCATGTAGTAAGTGTAACACCTTGCAATAATAAAATAGGCACCTATTAGCATGTAAATAGTATATTTATAGTTTTGTATCATTTATAAATGTTTATTGTGCCCCTGTAGTGTATTGTAATGTATATACAGGGGTTTAATGATTGAGGAGAGGAGGCTGTGCCTCGTGTTGGAGAGCTGGAAACCAGGAATTGATTGAAGGAGGGATGCTGAGGTGAATGCAGCAGATATAGAATCCGAAGAGTGAGTGCTGCCTATAACTCAAGCTTGAGAAGGAGAAATGTGAGAGTCAGCCAAGCAGAGGGTCTGAGGCCCAGCCCCTAGCAGGAGTCTAGTCAGCGCTGCTGTGTCTGTGGAAGAGAAAGAAGGAGACAGAGATAAGTCTAAAATTAGTCCAATAGTACATTAGATTAAGGACTACATGCAAAGTAAAGTTCTACTACATTCTTTCAAGCCACCAATACCAGTACCTCAGAATATTATAGTAAGTGCTATTGGATAACACAATAGATATGTATATATAGAGGAATTAGTTATACTAACATCCTGCACCAGCTCAGCATTATAATTCTGGCCCTCAGACACCACAGACTCCTGCCTATTGCAAAATATATAAGGAAAACAGCGCTAGTGGATTCAACACATTAAAAAATACCTCTATAAATATAAAATGCGGCTTGGTTTCACATTAAAATATATTTATTGCAAGAATTTGCATGTATCATCTGTTCCAAACTCTGAAAAATATTCAATCTGTACTGATCCAAGGAAGCAATGAATCCATAAATCCAGTTCAAAAGTACAACAAATTGTATATGTAAATCCGGTGAATATCCAGTGTGTGGAGGAGAAAGTTAATGTGCACAAAGAAAATTGCAGACCTCTTTAGCAAGGCATCCTCGCATAGTGTAGTCCAGGGTCCAAAGTGGATGGATTAGTCCTCAACGCCTTAAACTGGAACGTTTGAATGATGGAGAAGCTTCCAGGCAGTAATATAAAGTAGTAGGGAACAATGGGTATAGTCGCTCCTGCATATTGTATTTATATTCAGGCACAATTGCTAACAAGGCACAGAAGATTATAAGGAATAACTCCACAGACTGGTGCATATCATTACTAAAGCCAGTCGGATAAGAAGCGACTAATTTTAGCAATTCCCTATAAACCTGGATTTTATAACTTAAATGCATATTAATCTACTAACATGTGCACCAACGAGCATGGCCGTTCACATTGACTAATAAGGGGAATTTAGGAATAGAATATTTGAGGGTTAATCTCTTTAAAGCTTTAAAGAAAACAGGTTACATGTTATTGGTATGTAATTTGTATAGAGTAATATTATGATCTGATGCTCAGCTTAATTGATAAGTGTGTACATGTTATTCTGAAAATGTTATGATTACTGCATTGTTCATTAACCAAATTCATCTTCAGCAGAACAGAGAGTCGCAATATAATAAACTATGTAACCTATTTGTGTGTAATTCTGAGTATAAACATATATGTTAAAGTGAAGTTAATATGCTGATGCATATTTATAATTGTCATTGGTAGGTTACCAGTCTGAAATTAAAGTATAACATGACACAAAACCAATACTTTCCATTCAGGGGTGTTCCCAAGTCCACTCCAGGTTTAGCGTAAGAAAATCTAAGACTTGGGTGGAGGCACTAAAGGGAAAGAAATATAGAGAGGTTTATTGTAGCAAGTAAAGGAAAGAGAATACCTGTTACATAAGTGTTATAAATGAAAAATATATTAGAATAAAAATTAGTCTCCCTGTGGCAGGAGTCCGACCACACGTGTAGAAAATGGCTGCCGCAGCACTGAAAGGGTTCACCCTCTTGCTGCAGTGCCATTTTTAATGGGACAAATGGCGCTAGGCCCCATGTTTAAATGTATTAGCGTTGACAGGCGCCGAGTGTTTTTAAAAATGTTTTAAATGTTGGTTAATGTGCCATGACCCCGGACCCCTCCGGTGGCTGCGGCAGCGATGTGGATTAACTTGCTGCACCAAAGCTACACAGTGAGGCTGCTGTTTAACCCCCAATGCACTGTACTAAGGTTGGGGGGTGCAATCAGCCACATAGGCCTGGGGCTGCAGGAATGCGTGTGGGCCTAATGCTGGGGACAGAGAGCAGAGCTCCCGGTGCCCCAGCACTACCGGGCAGCAGGGAGATGCTGCAGCCGTGATTCTTGTCCTTGACTGCAGGGCAGAATTGCCACCTGCTGGAGGACAGGGAAATCCAGCTCATTGTACCTTCAGCGTGCACAGATCGGCACACTGGGGGTCCGGGCAAGATGGCTCCCAGTGTGGCAATGCAGGACTGGTAGGAGCAGAGTGCTGGGGACCTGGAGCATAGGTCCTGGTGTCCCAGCAATCCGAGGGTTACCGCCGGTAACTCCGTATTGGCTGCTTATTGCAGCCTGGCAGCTAAACGCTGGGCACAGTAAACAAGTTTAAATAAAAGTATTATATAAGGAGTGTGCAGCACTGACCCAGGAGAGCAGTCCTGAGCTGCAGTGCTGCAGTCTGTGAAAGCCTGTTGCAGGGCATGGGCTTGGTGAATATATTTTAGTATAATGTATTTAAAATGTGAGTGTATGTATTTTAAATGTATAGTTTAAAAGTTAAAAGTGCACTTACCTTGATTTATCTGGATGGCCATGAGATCCAGAGTTCTCAGTAGGGCTGCTGGATCCTCTAGCCCCTTCCAAAGAAATAAACTATGCAGCCTCATGCCTGAGAGTGGTATGAGGAGGTGCATAGGAAGCTGGCTCCTGCAGCCAGCTAATTGTTTTCAGGGAGCTCCAAAAAAGTTCCCCCTCTGCGGCCAGGAAACCCTGCCCGGAGACCCTACTTGGAGTTCAAATTCAGGCATAGGTGGTAGGCTTAGTCCCTTAGCAGAATCCTGGAAGTCCGTTTTGGAGGGAACAATTTGTTTGTCCTAGATGGAATGGAGCCAGATGTGTCGCTGAGCCCTGTGAGCGGGCTCAAGCACAGGGGAGTGACCACTCCCCACTGTCCGTAGGGGACAATGTTAAACTTGCATGTGGACAGCACAAGCACTTAAGTTTATCGGTTGAAAACCACAGCGCGGACTTACCCCCTGTGGTAATGTGTATTGGAGTGGCATAAAATAAGGGCATGTGAGCCCTGTATGTGTGGACCTTCTTGAACATCAATGATTGAACTGCTGTAAACATCTTTGTATGCTGGCCCCTTTAAAGCAGAGGGTAGAGTCTTTTTCAAGACTATTGAGCAATAAACATCTTGCATTTACAACAACTGCATCTGATTCCTGCAACAACAGAATTGCCTTAAACTCTATTCCATTCTCCGGCTGTTTTAGATTGAGCCCAGGTGCCTCCAAGCTCAAACCCTCTGCCAGCTACCATGCAGAGCTTGGTCCATTGCAAGGGATCAGGAGGAAACAGCCAACACCAATCAGGTGGTGCGACTGCAGTTCGTTAACGCATACGCAGCAGAAGCAATTCCAGGTGCTGGCTGTAGGAGCCTGGTTGTATGTAAGAAGCAGTTCCAAATGCCAATGGTAGAGTTTGGTGCTTGTAACATCGTTACACGCCCACTGCGCAGTGGGCGGAGTCAGTGACAGGAGGTTACTGATGGTAAGCAGGAATCCCTATTACCCCAAGATCCAGTGGGGATCACACCTAATCCTCGAAACCTGATCAAACTCCCTATTTCTACAGGTATGTGAATTAAGCTACCCCCAGTGTAATTTTGGTGTATTTAAATTCTCTCAATGTGGGGGCTTGGATAAGACCCTTATGGGCTGTCTTAGCTTTAAATTAATCAGTCAAGCCACTATCCAGGACAACACCAATATTTCTCATATGTTCAGTGTTTTTTTAGTTCTGAACCCCCAAGTGTAAGTCTTGTTGGTTGGCTATGCTGCAGCCTTCATAAGGACCTCTGTATTATCAGGGTTCAGTCACAACCACCTAGCTCTCATCCACTCCTGGAGATCGGCTAGACAGCCATTTAGGGTTGGTATTGGGTTCTCAGTACCTGGAGCAAAGGACAAAGAGAGTTGTTTATCATCTGCATAGCAATGGCAGACCAGGCAATGACGTCTGATTATTTCACAGAGTGGTAGCATGTTTACTGCAAAAACCATTAGAAATAGTATAGAACCCTGTACAGTGGCACTGGTGATGATGAGTATACTCCAGATGAAACTCTTGGTGACCTGCCAGTGAGAAAATATTTGAACCAGCTAAGGACCGTGCCATCCAGTCCACAGAAATTTTTCAGCTCAATTAAAATCCAGTGGCCCATGGTATCAAATGCTGCAGAGAGATCCAGAAGGATTAAGAATGAACAGTCACCTCTGTCTCTTGCCATCAGAAGGTCATTAAGCACACATACCAGGACTGTTTCAGTGCTATGTCTTCTCCTGAATCCTGACTGGAATGGATCATAAATATCATGGGTTGACAGGTGGGTTTCTAGTTGATTTGCCACCACTTTCTCAATAACCTATCATAAGGACCTCTGTATTATCAGGGTTCAGTCACAACCACCTAGCTCTCATCCACTCCTGGAGATCGGCTAGACAGCCATTTAGGGTTGGTATTGGGTTCTCAGTACCTGGAGCAAAGGACAAAGAGAGTTGTTTATCATCTGCATAGCAATGGCAGACCAGGCAATGACGTCTGATTATTTCACCGAGTGGTAGCATGTTTACTGCAAAAACCATTAGAAATAGTATAGAACCCTGTACAGTGGCACTGGTGATGATGAGTATACTCCAGATGAAACTCTTGGTGACCTGCCAGTGAGAAAATATTTGAACCAGCTAAGGACCGTGCCATCCAGTCCACAGAAATTTTTCAGCTCAATTAAAATCCAGTGGCCCATGGTATCAAATGCTGCAGAGAGATCCAGAAGGATTAAGAATGAACAGTCACCTCTGTCTCTTGCCATCAGAAGGTCATTAAGCACACATACCAGGACTGTTTCAGTGCTATGTCTTCTCCTGAATCCTGACTGGAATGGATCATAAATATCATGGGTTGACAGGTGGGTTTCTAGTTGATTTGCCACCACTTTCTCAATAACCTAGAAACGGAAGGTTTGATACCGGTCGATAGTTGCTCATTGAGTTGGGGTCTAAATTAGGTTTTTTAAGAAGTGGTCTAACAGTGGTTGAGGAAATATGCCTGTCTGCAAAGAGTATTGAATTAATTTTGGAATTACAGGGCCAATCATGTCCATACACCCTATTAGATGCTTGGTTGAGGCAGGGTCCAGATCACAGGAGGAGGGACTCAGCAACTGGGTAATTTTAGCAATATCTTTTACATCCATTATGTCAAAGCTGTTCCAGGGAGACAGATGACTTACCTTTGGTAGGTTTGGTAGTTTGGCACTCCATTAATGGCACTGTGGGGATTCCAGCCCAGATGGAAGATACTTTATCTGCAAAGAATTTTGCAAACTCATTGCATCTTGACTGGGAGATGGATTCATCAGGCTGCAGGCATGCTGGTTTGCAAAGCATCTCCACTGTACAGAAAATCTGAGCTGGCCTATTGTTTGCTGCCATGATGTCATTTGAAAGGAATGATGTTTGATTAGTTTTAACTTATACTCTACCAGGTTCATCTTCCTCCATCACTTTCCAAGCCTGCAACCCCTTTTCTTGAGTTCACCAATACTGTTGTCAAACCATGGGGCTTGATGGTGTGGTATGCAGGGTCATATACGCACAGTGGCGATAATATCCATTGCAGCTGTCACATCCCTGTTATAGTAATGGACTAGGGAACAAGGATCTTCACAAACCCCCATTACCGCAGAGACATCCAGGTTTGCTGCAAGAGCCTGGGGAGTTGAGTGGTGGTACGACCACGTGACTGGGTTTATTTTTAGGTCAGAGACATCTAATCTTATCTGGAAGACAAGATCAAGAGTGTGAGCACTGTTTTGTGTGGCAAAAAGAATGACTTGTGTGAGGCCCAGAACATTCATTGTGCACAGGAGGTCTTGGCCAAGGTGTGAGAGCTCATCATGCACCCATGCACTGAAATCCCAAGGATCAGCCATCTTTGATGCCCCCAAAACTAGCCCAGCAATAATATCTTGTAGAAATATCTTTCCTTCTCCAGGGGGGCGGTAAAAGAGAAATACTCTGAATCCTAATTCTGTAGAGCTCCGAGCAGTGATGCACTCAAATGAGTGAGTAATTTCTATTGTGTGGACCCTATGCTTAAGTGCTTTTTTAAAGCAGATGGTCACTCTACTTCCTCTGCGGTTCAGTCTTGGGTTGTGAATAACAGAATTTGTTGGAACTGCAGCTTCCAAGATAGGTGCTGCATTTTCGTCGAGCCAAGTCTCTGTAATACAGGCAAGATCTGAAGATTCAATAAGGTCATCAATTGTAGCAGTTTTGTGTCTTATAGATCTGGCATTACAAAGGACAGACCTGATTGGGCATACCAGAGGGCCTGTAGTGCTCTTTACATTGAGTGTGGGGGCTCTGGGGATGGCAGTCACAGAGTAAGAATTTACAGATCTGTTCTTCCATGCACAGGACCGTCTGTTAGGTATCACTTCTATTTGTCTCCTATATGAAACTGGTGATCCTAGAGGCAAGGGACTTAGGTGGTTACAGTGGATAAGAGATTTTCAGCCTCGACAACTAGGTGCTAAAATACAGTAGGTGAATGTGTAAATATTTAATATAAATAATTAGTGTCAAAGTTCCAATAAGTAAAAGCTGTGGGCTTTAGGGTAAACACCTTTTGTTCAGAATAAACAACTAAATAAATGTATATGAGGAAATAATTCCCACAGACATACAACTGAACCCATTATATGATTATAAAATAATAATGTGACTCAACAATAGATAGAGAGAACAAAACAACATTATATTTTAGTACCCGTAGATGTGGCTGGTGTATTGGCTTGGCTGCTGGTGCTGGAGATATGTCCTTGGGGTATGTTGCCTATTTGCCCAAGTTGTAGGTGGGGCAATGCTGCACAGATGTGGTCAGTCATGAGCTGCTGGTTCGTTCCTTAGAGATGTGTTTATTGTCTTCAAATCTCTAATTTGCTTATGCATTAAAGTGTGTTGTCATTGCTAAAATCACCCAGACTCCCATACATTGCGGACATTGTAGGTCATTGGGTCATTGTTTGAGAAATAGAAGTTTATTCTTTTGTTGGCTGATGACTTTCTTCTATTGTCTACTCTGCAGGCTCATCAACAACTATTAAGATAATCTCCTCCGCTAAATCCTTTGGCTGCACAGGAGTTGGGCATGTACAGATGTGTCCTCTTACCTCCTTGCCGATCCCCCTACAAATGTGCGCATACATCATGCCATGCGTTTACCCACAGCATTATATGCTACGGTACGCTATGGCACGCACTGAGATCGCACCATGCAATCTTATGGAGTCGCAGGTGCGAATGCAATGCACGTATCTGCTCGCTAGCGCACGCTTCGAGCCATGCGTGGCGCAATTTTCTGCGTAAACAGCAAGATGCAAGAGAACATATCTATAGGCATGGCATGTGAGGGTCCTAACAAATAAAATAAATGCATATGTATTAAATTCAGAAATATACAGTATTTTAATTTTACATGTTTGGTTATTTATTAAAAAAAAAAAACAGTTTTGCCATAGTACACGTTCTTGTTTTGGTTGTGAAGGTTTTTAAACATGCTTTGACTTTAGCCCAATAGTAAATGGATATAATTATTCTTCTTTTTGGACCATGCATAAGAAGAATACTTTCACATCTACTCTGAAACCCAGGAAATTACAAGTGTGGCCCATGGAAGTTGGACATTAAAAGGCCTCAATAGCATGATGTTGCAATCTGGCTCTACATTTGATAACTGGAATAATTGTGAAACTTTAGTTGCCCGAGTTATGTGACTGTAAACAAAATGAACGTGATGTGAAGGTAACATATGATTTTATTTCAGAATAATCACCAGCAATTTCATCATCACCCTCTGTGGGTTGTTGGGTTGTGACTGTTTAGAGGCCATTTTGCGTTTGGCTGTAGGAGCTATGAAAAGAATATAAACATTATTTAAAAACATAAAGACACAGTTAAAGGACTTATATTTAAATGTAACCCCAGCTCACCTGGTATTTGAATGGGTTACTATTGTTTGTCTGTGGTTCAGGTCTCCTCTTGTATAGGTGTTGTCAAAGCCGGATAATCAGCTGAGACAGAATCTGTTTACAATCAGAATCTGCACGACGCCATCTCACGAATGGCAACAAGACTCCATCTTAGAAATAGATCACACAACGCCATTTTGCCAAAACCACAGAGTAACAATCTTCCCCAGACACATACCGACAGTGTTTAACATATATAAAAAATTACTTATTAGCATTAAAACACTTTTTAGTAATCCTTCCAGAAATCATGCCCTGATGTACACAAAGCCCATTCTGTGGACAACCTTGATGCCATAACAAACACAGTATACTAGGAAAACAACTAACAATACACCAGAAAACTGTGAGTGTTTTACACATAAATTGGGAATCCCTGTATATAGACAAGTATGGCTGTGGCAATTGAAATATAACCCAGACATTGATATGCACAATTGAAATTGTCTGAGTTAACAATGGTCAGAGGTTTTGCTTACAGTGGGAACGACAATCAGCTGGGGGTTCCCACCCTGCTTGAAAGTAGGGGTGAGCGGGTTCGGATTTCTGAAATCCGAACCCCCCTGAGCCCCCCCGATCCGAGTCCGATCCGAGTCAGGCTCGACTTTTCCCGCCTGACTCGGATCTGAAATCGAGGCAAAACGTCATCTTCCCGCCTTCCGAGTCTCGCGGGTTTTGGAACCTATATAAGGTACACACGTCGGCGCCATTTTCTCACTCGGCTGTGGACAGTGAAGAGGGAGGGTGGGAGTTAGGGCTGTGTAGTGTAGTGTAGTGTAGTGCTGCTGTTGTCCACTACTTCAAAGTCCATAGGGGCTGGCTGTGTTGTGCTGTGCTGCTGTTGTTAATAGGGGCTGTGTCCACTACTTCAAAGTCCATAGGGGCTGGCTGGACTGTGTTGTGCAGTCAGTTCTCCATAGGGGCTGTGTCCACTCCAAAGTCCTGTGCAGTGTCCCAGTCCTAAAGGGGTGCTGAAGTGTTGTCCAGGGGGTGCTCTGTCCATCAGGGGTGCTCCCCCCAAGTGCTAAAAAAATAATATATTTTCTGTGTTTGTGAATTGTGTGCGCAGTAGCCGCACGTGCATCAACAAAGTAGTGCCAAGCGTGCGCCTGTGTCATAAGTAAAGGGCCGGCTGGCTTGACCGTTAAGGGTGCTGTAACCCCCGAAAGTACACTCCAGTCCAAACCAAAAAAAAAATTATTTTCTGTGTTTGTGAATTGTGTGCGCAGTAGCCGCACGTGCATCAACAAAGTAGTGCCAAGCGTGCGCCTGTGTCATAAGTAAAGGGCCGGCTGGCTTGACCGTTAAGGGTGCTGTAACCCCCGAAAGTACACTCCAGTCCAAACCAAAAAAAAAATTATTTTCTGTGTTTGTGAATTGTGTGCGCAGTAGCCGCACGTGCATCAACAAAGTAGTGCCAAGCGTGCGCCTGTGTCATAAGTAAAGGGCCGGCTGGCTTGACCGTTAAGGGTGCTGTAACCCCCGAAAGTACACTCCAGTCCAAACCAAAAAAAAAATTATTTTCTGTGTTTGTGAATTGTGTGCGCAGTAGCCGCATATGCATCAACAAAGTAGTGCCAAGCGTGCGCCTGTGTCATAAGTAAAGGGCCGGCTGGCTTGACCATTAAAGGGTGCTGTAACCCCCAAAGTACACTCCAGTCCAAACCCAAAAAAAAATTATTTTCTGTGTTTGTGAATTGTGTGCGCAGTAGCCGCACGTGCATCAACAAAGTAGTGCCAAGCGTGCGCCTGTGTCATAAGTAAAGGGCCGGCTGGCTAGACCGTTAAAGGGTGCTGTATCCCCCAAAAGTACACTCCAGTCCAAACCAAAAAAAAAATTATTTTCTGTGTTTGTGAATTGTGTGCGCAGTAGCCGCACGTGCATCAACAAAGTAGTGCCAAGCGTGCGCCTGTGTCATAAGTAAAGGGCCGGCTGGCTTGACCGTTAAAGGGTGCTGTAACCCCCGAAAGTACACTCCAGTCCAAACCAAAAAAAAATTATTTTCTGTGTTTGTGAATTGTGTGCGCAGTAGCCGCACGTGCATCAACAAAGTAGTGCCAAGCGTGCGCCTGTGTCATAAGTAAAGGGCCAGCTGGCTTGACCGTTAAAGGGTGCTGTAACCCCCAAAGTACACTCCAGTCCAAACCAAAAAAAAAATTATTTTCTGTGTTTGTGAATTGTGTGCGCAGTAGCCGCACATGCATCAACAAAGTAGTGCCAAGAGTGCGCCTGTGTCATAAGTAAAGGGCCGGCTGGCTTGACCGTTAAAGGGTGCTGTAACCCACAAAGTACACTCCAGTCCAAACCAAAAAAAAAATTATTTTCTGTGTTTAGCCGCACGTATATATCAAATCGATATAACATAAATGGAGGACCAAACTTTCTCCGATAAAAATAAAATAGAGAAAGATCAAGAACCACTTCCTCCTAGTGCTGAAGCTGCTGCCACTAGTCATGACATAGACGATAACATGCCATCAACGTCGTCTGCCAAGGCCGATGCCCAATGTCATAGTAGAGGGCACATACAATCCCAAATGGCAAAGTTCAGGAAAATGACCTTGAAAAAGACATTTAAATCAGCTGAAGAGAAACGTAAACTTGCCAATATGCCATTTACGACACGGAGTGGCAAGGAACGGCTAAGGTCGATCCCTAGTATGTTCATGACTAGTGGTTCAGCTTCACATGACGATGGAAGCCCTCCTCCCACTAAAAAAATCAAAAGAGTTAAGCTGGCAAAAGCACAGCGAAGAACTGTGCTTTCTAAGAAGATATCACAAATCCCCAAGGAGAGTCCAAGTGTGGTGGTGGTTGCGATGCCTGACCTTCCCAGCATTGGATGGGAAGAGGTGGCTCTTTCCACCATTTGCACGCCCCCTGCAAGTGCTGAAAGGAGCACCCACAGTCCACTTGCTGATATGCAAATTGAAGATGTCACTGTTGAAGTACAACAGGATGAGGATACTGGTGTAGCTGGCGCTGAGGAGGAAGTTGGCGAGGAGGATTCTGATGGTGATGTGGTTTGTTTAAATCAGGCTCCGGGGGAGACAGTTGTTGTCCGTGGGATGAAAAAGCCCATCACGGTCATGCCTGGGCAGAAGACCAAACATTCCACCTCTTTGGTTTGGCAATATTTCTATCCAAATCCGGACAACAACTGTCTTGCCATATGTACCATATGTAAAGGTGAAATAAGTAGGGGTAGGGACGTCAACCACCTAGGAACATCCTACCTTATACGGCACCTGCAGCGCGTTCATAAAAAGTTACTGTCAAGTTCAGAAACTTTGGCTAAGACCGTAAGCAGTCCAGGGACACCTAAATCCCGTTGTCCTGTTGTATCCAAGCGCCTGCAAACCACACCGTCAACTCCCTCCTCGTCAATTTCCTCCTTAGTCAGGATCGGAAGTAGTCCTGCAGGCCATGTCACTGGCATGACTGACTCTCCTATCCGGGATTCCTCTGGAGGATCCTGCATTGCTACGCCTACTGCTGCCGCTGCTGCTGTTGCTGCTGCTGGGAGTCGTTCATCATCCCAGAGAGGAAGTAGGAACACCACTACTTTTACTAAACAATTGACCCTCCAACAGTCCTTAGCGAGGAGGATGAAGTACGACAGCAGTCATCCTGAAGCAAAACGTATAACTGAGGCCTTGACTGCTATGTTGGTGTTAGACGTGCGTCCGGTATCCGCCATTAGTGCAGTGGGATTTAGACAATTGATGGAGGTAGTGTGTCCCCGGTTCCAAATCCCGTCTAGATTCCACTTCACTAGGCAGGCGATACCGAGACTGTACAGAAACGTCAGAAAAAGTGTCCTCAGTGTCCTGAAAAATGCCGTTGTACACAATGTCCACTTAACCACGGACATGTGGACAAGTGGAACAGGGCAGACTAAGGACTATATGACTGTGACAGCCCACTGGGTAGATGTATCACCTTACGCAGCAACAGCAGCAGCGTCACCAGTAGCAGCATCTCAGAAATGCCAGCTCGTTACAAGGCAGGCTACGCTGTGTATCACCGGTTTCAGTAAGAGGCACACCGCCGACAACCTCTTAGAGAAACTGAGGGAAATCATCGCCCAGTGGCTTACCCCACTTAGACTCTCCTGGGGATTTGTGATATCTGACAACGCCACCAATATTGTGCGGGCATTACATCTGGGCAATTTCCAGCACGTCCCATGTTTTGCTCACACAATAAACTTGGTGGTGCAGAATTTTCTGAAAAGCGACAGGGGCGTGCAGGAGACGCTTTGGGTGGCCCGAAAAATTTCTGGCCACTTTCGCCATTCAGCGACTGCGTGCCGAAGACTGGAGCGCCAGCAAACACTCTTGAACCTGCCCCGCCATCACCTGAAGCAAGAGGTTGTGACGCGGTGGAACTCAACCCTCTATATGCTTCAGAGGATGGAGGAGCAGCAAAAGGCCATACAAGCCTATACATCCACCTATGACATAGGCAAAGGAGGGGGTATGCACCTGACTCAAGCGCAGTGGAGAATGATTTCCGTGTTGTGCAAGGTTCTCCAGCCCTTCGAACTTGCCACACGTGAAGTCAGTTCAGACACTGCCAGCTTGAGTCAGGTCATTCCCCTCATCAGGCTTTTGCAGAAGCAGCTGGAGAAAGTGAAGGAGGAGCTAAGACGGAGCGATTCCGCTCGGCATGTGGGACTTGTGGATGAAGCCCTTCATTCGCTTTGCCAGGATTCCAGGGTGGTCAATCTGTTGAAATCAGACCACTACGTTTTGGCCACCGTGCTCGATCCTAGGTTTAAAGCCTATGTGGTGTCTCTCTTTCCGGCCGACACAAGCCTGCAGAGGTGCAAAGACCTGCTGGTGAACACACTGTCAGCTGAAGCGGAACGTGACACGTCAACGGCTCCTTCTTCATTTTCTCCTGCAACTGGGGCTGCCAGGAAAAAACTTAGGTATCCTAAGCAACCCGCTGGCAGTGATGCAGGGCAGGCAGGACCAAGTTTGGACATCTGGTCCGGACTGAAGGACCTGGCAACAATTTCTGACATGTCTACTGTCACTGCATATGATACTGTCACCATTGACAGAATGGTGGAGGATTGCATCGGTGACAGCATCCAAGTAGGCATGGCAGACAGTCCATACCTGTACTGGCAGGAAAAAGAGGCAATTTGGAGGCCCCTGTACAAACTGGCTCTATTTTACCTGAGTTGCCCCCCCTCCAGTGTGTACTCCGAAAGAGTGTTTAGTGCAGCCGGGAACCTTGTCAGCGAAAGGCGTAGGAGGTTGCTTCCACAGAATGTGGAGAAGATGATGTTCATCAAAATGAATTATCAACTCTTCCAGGGAGACCAGCCTCCAGAAGGTACAGAGGGACCTGTGGTGGTGGATTCAAGTGGGGACGAGTTAATACTTTGTGAGGATGAGGATGTACACACTGAAGAGGGTGAGGAATCGGTGGATGAGGAGGATGAGGATGACATCTTGCCTCCGTAGAGCCAGTTTGTGCAGGGACACATTAATTGCCAGCTTGTTTTGTGGGGGCCCAAACGAACCAATCATTTCAGCCACAGTTGTGTGGCAGACCCTGGCGCTGAAATGATTGATTTGTTAAAGTGTGCATGTCCTGTTTATACAACATAAGGGTGGGTGGGAGGGCCCAAGGACAATTCCATCTTGCACCTCTTTTTTTTCTTTGCATTATGTACAGTTTGGGGCCTAGTTTTTCAAACTGCCATCCTGTCTGCCACTGCAGTTTCACACCTAGATGGGTCACGTGTTTGTGCCGCCCACTCGTGTCGCTTAGCATAGTCATCCAGCTACCTCGGTGCAACGTTTTGGACATAAAAACACTATTGTGAGATGTGAGGTGTTCAGAATAGACTGGAAATGAGTGGAAATTAAGGTCATTGAGGTTAATAATAGCATAGGAGCAGAAAAACCTACAAATTCTGTGATTTTAGCTGTTTTTATGCTTTTTAAAAAAAAATACAGATCCAAAACACAAAACCCAGAACCCAAAACACGGAAGGGTGGTTTTGGCAAAACCAATCCAGATCCAAAACACGAAGAAAGATCCAGATCCAAAACCAAAACACAAAACACGAAAAGTGGCCGGTGCACACCCCTACTTGAAAGTGAACCTAGCTGTTTGTAACACCTTGCATTATAGATTTAAAAATATGTTAGTAAGAAATGAGATATTAGATATATATAAATCCATCATAAATAGAATCTCATGAATATACACCACACATTACGCACAGTTGCGCTGCTAACATGATGCACATTAGCGAATGCACAATATCCTGCATGCGAACGCTGTTTATTAGCTGCATGCGTGCACATCTGCCCCAAATCAGATAAACCTAACTAGCGTCTTTTCCCAAACCCCTAATACTTACATAATGCACACTCACATAAAAGGTTCTACAGCTTTAAAGTATAAGATCCAAGTTTTATAAATTTATTACAAATGCTGTGAAATAAAGACTATTTTGGTATCTAAGGTTTAATACGTGATAAGTAAACCGTGTTTGGTATTGTACTGATCAGCATTTCCTCAACAGCTTTCCAGTACCATCGGTGAGAAGATCGCAACATGCATTCGCAACTTATGGACCGTAGAGACTTAAAGCACCAGAATGTACATTGTAAAACCAACAGCCTAGATTTGCATGCAGGGGAAATAGAGGAGGCAAAAAGCTGTTAGAGGCTGTTCTATGTCCATTTGAACCAACCTGTTAAATGCCCTGTAACAGATCTACCCGCACTGGGAACCAATGGGATTAGCAACAATCTCCTCTTTTGTGTTGTCTGCTTCTGTGAGGGTATAAATGTGTGTGTTGTGACCCCAGTCTAGAGTCTTCTTGCTGATTGCTGATTGACGGAGGTTTCTTGCTGATGCCGGTATCTGGTCCAGAGCCCATGCGTAATGTATAACTGTATCTTGGTTCTGTATAATTCTTTGGGCTAAATTGTACTTAGATCACAGCGTGTAACTGACTGTACTTTACTTGAATAATACTTTGTGCTTTGGAAACACATGTTCAAGGTCTAAAGTCTTTATTTTACTGTATGACTGCGTACGCAAATAGCGTAAATTTTAGAGGTTTATAGGCAGAGTTTAGAAGGTATGGGTAGGTGCATATAGAGGTTGAAATCCAGTATCCTTAGTGTTCTGCAGTGCCTCCACCCAAGCCTTAGATATTAGTCATCAAATAATAAGGGGCTGGCTCGGGAGAGCCCTTAATTTTGGTTAAAAGCCCGTGAAAAGGGCTAACGTGTTACCAATTCCAATGTAGACAACACACAGAGAAGGTGTATCAGAACAACGGTAAATATACTTTATTATACTGGATTACTTCAGGATGTAAATCCTATGAAAAAAACATTTAGGGAATGCTCAAACATATAATGCATATATGACACAGAAAAGCAACAACATTAATTACCATATTCAGTATTAAACAACAAACACATACAGGTTGAGTCTCCGATATCCAAAATGCTTGGGACCAGGGGTATTTTGGATAATGGAGTATTCCTTATTTTGGAATAATTGCATACAATAATGAAATATCTTGGGAATAGGACCCAAATATACACACAGAATGCATTTGTATGTTATATACACCTTATACAACCAGCCTGCAGGTAATTTTATACAATATAGTCAATAATTTTGTGGTTCAAACAAAGTTTGTGTACAGAAATCAAATTAATTTATGTATCATATACACCCTATACACACATCCTGAAGGTAATTTTATACAATATTTATAATAATTTGTGCCTTAGACAAAGTTTGTATAAATTAAACCAGCAAAAATCAAAGGTTTCATTATCTCTGTCATGCCAAAAAAATTCCGTATTTCGGAATACTCAGTATTCCGGAATATTTGGATATGAGAGACTCAACCTGTATTATATTTTGCATCTACAGTACAATTGTATACAGTCCAAAAACTATTTTGATTCTAATTTACATAAGCTTAACCTGACCTCCACACTATTAATACTTGTTGAGCTTATTGGATAGGTAATACGATTAACCACTTAACTGACAAATTATTTTTATTTTTCCAAAAACCGCTCCAAAATTGTTGGTTTCTTTTATGATTGAATTAGGGCAAGAACATAATTTTAAACTTATCCATCACTATTTTATTTGAATTTTTTTTTTTTATAAATACAGTATATCATAAAAATAGCAATTTTTATGTTATACTGTAGTGATGGCCATTGACAGCTGTACCATTGATGGTTCAACCATCGTTAGAAGTCATAAATTTTTTTGCGATTGGTAGAGATCTGTGTAGACCACAACTGCCGATGTTTCATAAACATCAATTGAGGGTTGCCGTCGATGTGCAACATTGATGGCCACCAGCAATGGCAAACCACTTGTTTTCAGTCAGACCATCGATGGTTTGCAAAGCATCGATGGTCGGTTGCCATCCCTAATCAGAGGCTCTGCGATATCTGTCGATATATATATATCTGTATATATACACATATATATATACATATATATATATATACACATATATATATATAGTTATTAACGTCCTGCACTCACACCTTAGAAGGTCCTTTTTACTAGGGTGCTCCTCTTTGGACTTGAGCCAAATATTCATACATTCATATGTGCTACATACCAAAGTGTGTAGACACAAGGGTACTCACCAGACTTCTTCAAAAACAGTGTTCAACAGTTTATTTCCCATCACTGCAAATAAATCATTCCAGGTTGCATTCAAATAACTCCAACATTTCAGTCTAGAAACAGACCTTTTTCAAGGCTTGCAATCCATGTTTAAATTCATTTAAATTCGCAAAAGATCAATTCAACCGTCCAATACAGCAACCATCACAAGTTGCATTCATAAGATCCTTACTTCCTGTGCTGTATTGTTGAGTCCAAACTACATAATTCTGTTGCTTAGTCTTTTTCACCACCGCGAGTTCTTGTTCTCTAGACATAGAGAGTGCTCTGTCCTTTTCTCTGTTTAGAGAGTTATAATGATATCCCCGCATCAGGAATTTACGAGACATTTTGTCAATTTGAGACACCGCATCCTCATGATTGTTGCAGATCCTAATGATTCTCAAGAATTGGGAGTACGGTAACCCCCATTTGAGAGAAGGGGGATGATGACTGTCAGCCTTTAGCAATGTGTTGCGATCCGTGCTTTTGTAATAGATAGAAGTGTCCAGGTAGTTGTCTTCATTTAAGCTGATAGCGACATCCAAAAAATGCACCGTTTCAAAACTGTGTTCAAACGTAAATTTGATGGGATGTGTTTTATTATTGATGGTATTCATGGTGGATATAAATTCATCCCTAGAGCCTGTCCATAAAAGGAAAATATCGTCGATGTAACGTGTGTAGCCCACAATATTTTTAGCAATCGTTGGATCATTCAAAAAGAAATCTTCTTCTGTATAGAACATGTATATATTAGCAAAACTCGGGGCTACACAGGACCCCATTGCGCAGCCCGTTTTCTGTATATATATGTTACCATCAAACCAGAAATAATTCCTGGTGAGAGTAAGTTCCAATAATTGCATAAAAAATTCCACATTCGGGCCAACATATCCTGCATGACTAGAGATTAATCTGCGTACGGCCTCAAGACCATCCATATGGGGAATGCTGGTGTACAGACTCGAAACATCGATGGTACACATTAGATACTTTTCTGGTAATGGAGACAGATCTAATAGTTTCAGTATAAAAGATGTGGTATCTTTAAGAAAAGAGGGTTTTGTGAATAGTAATGGTTGAAGGTAATGATCTAAATATTGTGATACTTTGTAGTACAGCGAGTCCCTGGCCGATATGATAGGACGTCCTGGTGGACAATGGGCTTCTTTATGCAGTTTTGGAATGGTGTACAATACTGGGATCTTAGGTGATTTTTGCTTGAGAGCTTCTTTAATATCGATGTTAATATAGTCATTCAAACTGCTGTGTCTAATATTCTCAGTAGTTCTTTAGAGTATACATCTGTCTGATCAAAGTCCAGTTTAGAGTAAACCATAGGGTCAGAGAACAAGCACTCGCGGTGGTGAAAAAGACTAAGCAACAGAATTATGTAGTTTGGACTCAACAATACAGCACAGGAAGTAAGGATCTTATGAATACAGCTAAAAACATCTGGCCCATTATAGCTTGCGATCCTAAGTTACCAGCTCTACAGGGGTCTTCCCTCCTACCCTCGTATAAAAGAGAGAGGAACATCAAGGACATAGTGGTCCATAATGATGTTAGCAAATTGGGCACTGCCAAAATGGCACATTTTCTAACCCGCAAAGCAGGCAACTACAAATGTGTAGGGTGCATAACATGCAGCTTTTTAGAAACTGGCAACAGCTTCTGTCATCCACGCACGGGCAAAAGATTCACCATCAAATTTCCATTAACCCGTACAAGTAGATATGTTATATATTATATCAGATGTCCATGTGGATTTTTCTATATTGGCAAAACTTCTCGTCAAATGAAAGAAAGGATGGCACTCCATCGATCAGACATTAGAGCGGCCCTAGAGGGGAAAGCATGTGACCAACCAGTTGCAAAACATTTTCATGATTACCATCATAACCTGTCATCCATTAGGTACAAAATGATTGACTGGGTCCCTCCTGATCCCAGAGGGGGTGATCGGGACAGTCGCCTCTTACAAAAGCAGGCCAAGTGGATATTTGTATTACAGACAGTACACCCGCTGGGCTTAAATGAGATATTGTCCTTATCTTGTTTTCTATAAACATTGTTTTTTTCAGTTTTGTCCTATGGTCTCCAATATATGTTTAAATTATGGCTTTTGCTGTATCATGATATTGCAATGACCCTATATTTCTTACTGTCAATGCCCGCACGATCATCAGTAAGACTATTTTGATATACAGTTTCATATGTGTTCATTAATGTTTTATTGTTTTTCATCAACTCTATGACATCTGAATAGGGCTGCCGTTATATGACTATGATGTTGTCTTCCGTTAGGTCTGTGTAATTATATACATTGGTTCATTCAGCATTTGGATCTATGTTTTCAGTTATGTTATTGCTGATATACAGACGAGTGCCTTGTAGGCGGTAGATATGTACTTAACCATGTCTGGGTGATGTTTTTACAGTTGGTTCCTTTATTGGTATACAGATAGTTGATATCCTGTCACCTTGGTTATGGGTCTGTCACTTGACCACGCCCACAGTGGGATCCCGACCGTCGGCGATTCGCACGCCCATGACGTCACGGGTCTCAGACGGGTTCATGTGGACCGCTTGGAGCACGTCTGGTGGATCACTCAGGTATATATGTTGTCTTTTGTCTCTTATTTGTTACATATCTTGATAAAAGGGCTTATTCCCCTGAAATGTTGACTACACAGACTGCTTCTGCGTTTGTTTCTTTGCTGCTGAGACTCTGAGTGCCACCCACCATACATTTACCATATACACTATTTGGATAGGCACCGGAGCAGGTGGTGGATTATTGATACCCTTGAGTGCCGGACACACGCTATATATATATATATTACACATAACTTAACTTATGGACATCAATGGTTTTATTTATTTGCATGTGTGGATTGCATGGGTTGTTGCTGACTTTTGGTGAAAATTTCATTACAATAGCCCAATTACAAATGTATTTAATGAGAAAAATGTGTATGTGTTCAATACTTATTTTTACCCGCTATATATAAACACATACTGTATATTTAATTAATTGTGTTTATTTTTTCTAATTGATATTAGATTTATATTATTATTAATAATTTTAATATTATTAATAAGAACATGTCTTGACACTTACCAGTGTTATAGAAACATATTTAATATTGGAAATAATCTCGCTGATTTTCCACGTTTTTCAATGTTTTTTTCCCCTTATCCTATTATTTAGAACTAAATAATAGGCTATTTTTTCCGAAAACACATAGGATCCATGATAAGCTCACTGACCTATGTGTTTTCACCATTTCAGCGGTGAAAAAATGGCACTTTCGTGGATTGTTTCTCGGGACACATTAGGTCCCGAAAAAAATCCACAATAAGTGCCAGCATCGGGCAGCACTTCGAGGCTAATTGGACCCGCGACGATCCTTTGGCAGCACTTCTTTAGAGCTGCTAATTGGATACCACCCATAGTATAGTATAGTGATAATAAAACCAACAATTGGAACCGCAAAAATCAAATAAATTGCTAATAATCAAATTTAGCAAATGTATTAGCTGTTAACAGTTATGCTATTGACACTGTTAAAATGTTGATAGACATGTCAGCATTTCCAGAATGTCGACAGGTGAAATGTCAAAATTGTCAGAATGTCGATAGTAGGATTAGGCTGCAGGGGAGAGATTATGGTTAGGCACCAGAGGAAAGGTTAGTGGTAGGGGTTAGGTATAAATACTCACCCGAATGCTGGGGGATGTCTGACCCAGAAGTCACAGTCACATGACCGACGGGACCTGGAAAATGTCAATGGAGCTACTGCAGCAGTCAGGTCAGTTAAGTCACTGCTGGGTCACCAGGGATGATATGTTGACATTCTAACATGTCAACATTTCTTCACTGTCAATATGATGAATGTCAATATGTTTAACGTTGTTATTATGACCATGTTGACATTCTAAAATCACTTTGATGACTGTTGACATTATGACTGTTGAGATATTGTAGCAGTGTCATCACTAGGGGTGTGTGAGCGGTGCGACTGTACAGAGCTCAGCGCTCTGTGGGTGGCACCGCCGCTCACCCATAGCTCCTGCAACTGGCTAACAGGGTGCCTGTAATGCAGGGATGGGGAACCTCAGGCCCGGGGGCCATATAAGGCCCGCGGAATCATTTGGTCTGGCCCTCTGAGCTTTTTTTCTGCTAGCCCCATCTGGCTAGCAGGGTGCCTACAATGGCACCCTACAGCCAGAATCTATACAGCAGTGCCACCTGGAACACTCTTAGGACGCTTCAGACGGTCACACCTCTGCCCTTACAGCTCCCTGGAGCATCCTCGGCAATTGTGCCTCCGCACCGTGTGACGTTACACAGAGGAGGAGTGGCCTGCACTGGGCCCACGAATAATGTTATATATATCAAAATGGCCCTTGGCAGAAAAAAGGTTCCCCACCCCTGCTGTAATGGCACCCTGATGCCAGAATGTCTTCCGCAGTGCCGTCTGGAGCATCCTTAGGATGCTCCAGAAGGTCACAACGCTGCCCTTACAGCATTGCTGTAATCACCCGCTCCCAGTGCCAGGTGCAGGCTATGCCCCCCCTCCGCGTGACGTTATACGGAGATGTCGTGCCCTGCACCCAGCACCAGGAATGGTAGCTATGGCACTGTATTATATCATACCCAAAAATGTCTGCAAAGTCATTTTTTTGTGTTTTCATATAAGTTTGTAAATAGTTGGAATAAATAGCTCTCATCTGCAAATTCAAGACTCACTCTATCACCAATACAACACCTCTACATACCTGTTCCACATCGTTTAACCCATTATTGAGATTTTTAGAGAAATTCACTTGAAAACTGACATTATTGGCCAAATGATACCATTTAAACTCATTCAAGTGCATCTTTATTCATTTGGAGGTTCTGCACTGAGGGCCTGATTCAGGAAGGAACGCACAGGAGAGAACGCACACACTTGGCCGATGTTTTTGAACTGTGCATGTGTATGTATCGCAATGCACATGCGCGAACTAACCAGTGCGATCGGGTTATGGTACGCAGACTACACGCAGTGTGTATGCAGATTCTTCTAAAATTGATTGACAGGAAGTGCCATTTGTGGGTGGTGACGGGGGTGTCAGATGAACGCAGGCGTTATAATGCTGTTATAGGGCCATGCATAATTAAGGAAAATGGCGGCATGCGCAGCCATTCTGTAAGCTGTACACAGGAAGTGGGCAAAATTCTGCAGCAGTTCAGGTCAACCATTATTATGCTAATGGATCCGATGGTTCTCGATGTTACCGATGTTTACGCTATCTTGCTGATCATGCTGAGTAAAGGGAGATGGGCGGCTTAGTATGGGGCTGAGCGTCTGCAACTTGTGCTGCGGTCTTGGTTAGCATATTCTCGCAGCGGACGGGTGCGTGCGTTTGCATCCGTGCATTCCTTGCTGAATCAGGCCCTGTGTCCCAACATCTTACCTTAAAATAAAATGTGCCTACCTTTTCACCTGTTCGCCATTTCACACCAAAAAATGCGAATTTCCTAGGAAAAATAAATGCAAGTTTGGAAGCGAATTGCATTGCTAATCCTTGTGCTAATCCTTGTGCTAATCCTTGTGCTAATCCTTGCTGTGAGCACGGCTCGCAGGACTGACTAGCGCCTAATTGAATAGACCCCTAGAAGTCCACTTAAACAATAAAAGCTTTAAAATTGTTAAAAAAGGACTATTGAGACATTAAGTAAAGACAGAGAAGGAAACAATTTTGACAAGAAAAATCAGAATACAAAAAACACTGGTAAACTGATTAATATAAAAAGTAAGCCCAATTCTATTTTATGTTTTGCAAGTACATAAATAGCAAAAGGGAAATAAAACTGATTGTCTTGAGCCATTAAAGATTGACAGTGGAGCTTGGGTTGGGGCCATAAAGAGAAAGCTGACCTGTTTGATACATTCATTTTAACAGCGTTCACAAAGGAGTAACGAATGTGGGATAATATATCAACCCAGGCACACCATTAGATGCTACTTGTTTAACTCAGGAGAAAGTGGTGATACAAACCAAAAACAATCTTAAGACATAAATTCACTGTCCCAGAGGGCATCAGACCAGATGTTCTAAAGGTTTTACATTAGGTAATAGATAAACAACATGACTAGCATAGAGCAGATGTGATATTAACATTTACAAAAACTGTCATCATTGGTGGGTAAAATATTTTAAGGAAATCTAATCTATGCTATTTAGAAATGTACTAAATAATGAATAGAAAAAAATGTTGAGAGCGCTAGGCAAAGGTGTGATGTTTAATACTCACATAAAATATACAATAATAAGGGAACAATATACAACCATGATAAATGAAGAATAATTCATAAAATATAAGTAAATATAAGTATTAAAAAGTCCAGGATCACTCAGACTATAATGTTAGGAAAGTCAGCTCAAAAGCACCTCATACAGTCTACCTCATCAAGTCCAAGCATCTAATAGCCAATGGATTAGTAAGCAATAATGTGATACATTCCAAAAGTCCATTAGCCAGCCGGATGAATAAGCAGTACTGCAATGGTAAGTGAGCCAAAGCATAAAGACTCTTAGTAATGTAGTCAAGAAGCAAAGGCCAAGCATAGACTCTATGATGGTAATGTTAGAGCAAGTCTGCAGCAGTGCCGGCTGATAATATAAGAACTGGTTAAATTATACAGTGCGTGGGTGCTCCTGCACAGATACCGCGTGCCACCTGTTATTGGAACACTGTCTCCCGGTGTCCCCGTCAGCGGTGGTGGCAGTCTGTGTGGTGGTGGCAGCTGCCAGGACCATACAGCACAGTGCGGCTCTACCCTCCCAACCCAGGACATCAAGCCGCTACACCTCTAAGTGCCACACAAGGTGTAGCGGCTTGATGTCCTGGGCTGGGAGGGTAGAGCCGCGCTGTGCTGTATGGTCCCGGCAGCTGGAAGGACAGGGCCATGCTGAACTGTGTAATGGCGGCAGCTGAAGGTGTACAGAGGTGTGCGGCTGAGGGCGTACATCCGTTCAGCTGATTCCTGGTCTAAGGTCCTCATGGCAAACACCTGATGCGTTTCTAGGCCAATAGGAAAGGCCGTTTCATCAGAGGTGTTAAATTATAAATTCATTGCACAAATATCAGTATGGGTTAATGGCATTGCCATATGTACAATGGGTGCAGGGTGTGCACAAGTGCCATGCTACTGGAGTCCTGCACATGTGCAGTAGACTCTGACACATGTAGACACCTGGGGGGTGCCTAACTCTAAGTGCCCCCCAGGGGTCCCTAAACCTAACACTCCCCCCCGTGGCTAGACCCTAAGACACCCGGCTTACCTTCGTTTGGTATGCCAGGTGTCGGTATTTTGTAGTGGGGCTAATGATAGGTGTCGGGATTTCGATGCCTGTCTTTAGTCCCCTGCCGGGCTGTCAATGTCGGGATATCGGCGGGTAGGATAGCATCCACCGGTATCCTGACTGCATCCCGTAATTACAGTATATATGCCCTTTTCCAAAGTATTTGATGCTATTTACCAAAGCTAATTAGAACATAAATTGGAAAGAAAGCTAGGAGTAGGATAAAAGGTATGCACGAGGCTAGACGACTGGATGTTGTGTTAAAAATGGAACATATTCAAACTTGACTAAAGTCATAGGTAGTATAACACTGGGTACAGTAACAGGCCCTGTTTAATATTTTATTAATCTATGTAAAGGTTGCCTTAAAACAGGTCACCTCCCATATCTCTCCAGAACATCTCACCATCACACCCCTCACCCCATACTGGAAACTGAGACCTGGAAAACCATGCCTCTTTGGGGACTCTTTAGGTACTGTACAGCTGGGGCTAATAAAGTGCAGTTGTGGCGGCCCCTAGCTCGCACCCTGTGCAGTGGCACCAGTCACGCTGCCCTCGGTATGACCCTACCTATAAAGTATGCTGCCCATATATGCAGAGGCACTAAACTATTTTGTTTATAAACATGGAAGAAAGTATTACAGATGTGTCCTCATTCACTGTGGCATCAGTCACACCATATAGTCCACCACAGCGTGCCAGGTCCTGGGTGACTCGGCTGCACTGAGCTTCTTTCTGGCTCAAAATGTGCATCTTATTTGCAATAATACAACAACTGGAATCGACAAAACTAGTTTGCTAGATTGCTCTGATCAATTTTTATATCTATGTGCGACTGTGTCTGATCCTGTGTACAAAGTGCTGCGATGAAGCAGCCTCAGCTTTTGCTCACACCAAGATCCGTTGTGCTTCATCTGCAACTATTCACTTGTTTAAAAACTACTTCCTGTGGGTGAAAGAGGCAGCCCAGTGTCTCTAGTACACTATGAGGGGTGTTTCACTGCATTTGTGACACAAAACTTAAAGAAAAAGGTGGTACGCTACACCCAGGTCCGCCGTCAGAGGGGGACTGCCAAGACTGGTGTCCCATGCTTGGACGGAGAGGGAGCCCGCCTGCAATCCATCCCACTGACTGGCATCCACCCACCCACAATCCATCCCAATGATCGTCCGCCCACTCGCAATCCATCCTGTCCATCCCCCTGCATACCACCCCAATCCACTGCATGTGTGCTGCTGGACGCAGTAAAATTTTTTAATTTGGAGACTTGGCTCGGCGCACGTGACGTTACACCGTGTCACACGGTCGAGTGGAGCCATGATGCTGTTGCATGAGGAGCCTAATAACATGAAGGTAAGTGTGGGGGCTGGGATATGGGGAAATATAAACTAAAACCTGCTGCCAGTATTAGTTATTAAAGTGAGGGATCGAGGGACAGCTAGCTTCCATGACCATGTTGTGCACTTGAAAACTTGTAATTTACGTTTCACACAGAAAGGGTGCTGGCAGGGGACACAGAAGGATGGGGCTGGCAGGGGACACAGAACGGGGGGCTGGCAGAGAACACAGAAGGGGGGCTGGCAGGGAACACAGAAAGGGGGGTTGGCAGGGGACACAGAAGGGTGGGGCTGGCAGGGGACACAGAAGGGGGGGCTGGCAGGGAACACAGAAGGGGGGCTGGCAGGGAACACAGAAGGGGGGCTGTCAGGGGACACAGAAGGGTGGGGCTGGCAGGGGACACAGAAGGGTGGAGCTGGCAGGGGACACAGAAGGGTGGGGCTGGCAGGGGACACAGAAGGGGGATTGGCAGGGGACACAGAAGGGAGTCTGGCTGTAACTCAAGAGCGACTGCACTGCTGGAGTTGCACAAATGGAGGGGGGGCTGTCTATTTTGTCAGACCCGGGCCCCACAATTTCTAATGGCAGCCCTGGCTACACCTCTCAGGGCGGCTCAGTTGCGCCTCGCGCCGTATGGTATATTGACGCTAGATGTATGAGGACACATTTTTATTTAATTGCAAAAGGTTTTTGACAGATTAGAATGTTGGCCAGAAAATTGTCAGATATGTTTTCACTTAGTTAAATGTAAAGTTATATATCTAGGCTAGAAACCTAACAATAGCACCTGTACTCTTAAGGGCATATTTATTACAATCTGCATTTTAAATGCAATTGTGATATGAAAAATTCACCATAATCTAATGAAATGTACCACCAGAATTTATCAATGTTTAGGAGCTGGAACAGAGCCTGCAAGAAAGCCCTGTCTAGCTCCTGGTGAATAAGTACCTCTCGACTCTTCTGCATCCATAGTCAGCCGCATTCAACTTTTGCAATTGCAAAAACCTTCACATGCTGGCCATTATTTTGCACATGCTTTGAATGAACATCAAGCATGTGCAGCAACTGCATACAGTACAAGCCCCCAGTCCCACCACCACCTATATCTAAGGACACAAAAATATATATTTTTTAATCTGAGATTACAATAATAATAAATAATAAAAATAATAATAAAAAATAATTGACATTATGGATCAGTGATGTTTCAGTAGCATGCAGTGTAGCTCCCTGGTAATGTAATTATGTATGCCTTTCTTATTAATCATTGTTGTTGGAGTGTATAAAATGTATTGTAACCTAATGAAAGATAGGATATCTCACTGATAACTCAATGTGCATGGTCCACGTCTGTGCGCACAATCTTGTGACTGGTCCAGCTGAATAAATCTACCTTTGTTTCACTACAAGCTGTCTTGATGAAGATTTAGAATTATCAAGTGGGGGCTCGTCCGGGATATGAACCCGGGACCTCTCGTTGTTCAAGCCCGGCCAGTACCCCAATTTTCCCTATTAGGAAACCAGGACCCTCTACATCTTACCGTATTGTACAGGATCTTCACGCTCTAAATGCAGTAGTGCAAACATGCCACCCTGTTGTACCCAATCCTGCTACTATACTGAGCCAGATACCAAGTACTGCCGTGAACTTCACGGTCATAGATTTGTGCTCAGATTTTTTCTCGGTACCCCTACATCCAGATTGCCAATACCTTTTTGCTTTCACGTACCGAGGATTGCAATATACCTGGACTAGGCTTAGTCAGGGATATGTTGATTCCCCCAGTCATTTCAGTCAAACGTTACATGACAAGTTACAGCATTGGATGTCAACATTTGACTCAGTGCTGATTCAGTATGTTGATGATTTATTGCTTTGTTCCCCATCGCTGCGCGCCTCAGTACAGGATTCATTGTCTCTTCTAACTTTCCTTGCCAACATAGGACTTAAAGCTAGTAAAACAAAGCTACAACTCTCACAAGAATGTGTGCAATACCTAGGTCACTGCTTGTCACAAGGATTCAGGCATCTATTACCTACGCGCACAGCAGTTATCACTACAATGACTATTCCCCGGATGCAAAAGCAAGTCCGTACATTTCTAGAAATGACTACCTTTTGCCGTCAATTCATACCTGGATATGCTGCCATATCCTTGCCATTACAGGAACTGGTGTCCATCACAAAGCCAGACCCAGTCATACATTATGATCAAACACAACAAGCTTTTGATTTACTCAAAGAAGCCCTAGTAACTGCTCCAGCTTTAGGGCTGCCTTGTTATACTAAACCATTCTTTCTTTTTTGTACAGAATTATCAGGATGCGCAGCTGGAGTTTTAACACAAAAGCATTGCGATTGGCATCGGCCTTTAGGTTATTACAGCGCACAGCTTGACACTATTGCCAGAGGTCTACCTCAATGTTTACATGCAGTAGCTGCAGCAGCGCTACAGGTGGAAAAAACGGCTGATATAGTTTTGGGACATCGCTTGTATGTAAACGTCCCACATGCAGTAGCAGCTTTATTGAATGGTACAGCAACCAAACACATCACTGCATCAAGGCTGACCAAATGGGAACTGGCTCTACTCATGCCTCCCAACCTGGTATTGCAGCGATGTACCACACTTAACCCTGCTACTTTTCTCCCAGGTGTGCCTGGACAGTCACAAGGGGTGGAAGGTGAAGGAAATGTTGTAAATGTTGATGATCATGACTGTGAAACACTAACACAACATCTTTGTACCCCAAGGCCTGACATCAAAGACACAGCCATAGAAAATGCTGAACTAACCTTTAATGTTGATGGTAGTTGCCACAGGCAGAATGAAAAAGGAAAACTTACTTCAGGATATGCCATCATGAGTGATACTGATACAATTGAGGCGCATGCTCTTCCTCCACCACATTCAGCACAAAGGGCAGAACTTATTGCGCTAGGAAGAGCATGCCAATTAGCAAAGGATAAAAGTGTAAATATCTATACAGATTCACAATATGCCTATGGTGTGGTACAAGATTACGGGGCCATTTGGAAATTAGGGAACTTTTTAACTTCTAATGGAACTCCCATATCTCATGCGAAAATTGTCAAATATCTGATGGAGGTAGTATTGCTCCCAAAGGAGGTGGTCGTAATAAAATGTCAAGCACACACTAGTCAGCAAGACCCAGTTTCCTTGGGAAATGCAAGGGCAGATGACGCTGCAAAGAAAGCAGCTATGGAAGCAACTCACATTGATCAAAAACATGTGGACCCACAGTTAGAACAAATTGTGTCATTGCATATGTTCCAACCTGCCACATATGAGAAATTAACATGTCTATATGAGTCTTGTTCACAGAAGGAAGTTTCCTCGTGGAAGGCCAAGGGATGTGAGACTGATGACCTGGGAGTTTGGAGAGACAAATTGGGAAGGCCAGTTGCACCTAAATCACTGTTGCCTAGCTTGGCTGAGGCAGCCCATGGGCTTACGCATGTTGGAAAGAAGGGCATGGTGAGGACGGTCAAATTATACTGGTGTGCTCCAGGGTTCTCCTCATATGTAGGTAAGAGAGTACAGTCGTGCCTTACCTGTTTGCAAAAAAACCCAGGCAAAACAGTCCCAACCCCAGTGAAGCACATTCCGCCTACATGAGGACCTTTCCAAGCAATACAGATTGATTTCATACAGCTTCCACCCTGTAGGAACTTTAAGTATGTTTTGGTAACTTGTGATATTTTCTCTGGGTGGGTTGAAGCTTTTCCAGCAGTAGCATGTACAGCTAGTTTCACAGCAAAGAAAATAGTACAAGGATTTGTATCCAGATATGGTATACCACATATTATCGAATCAGATCAGGGCACACATTTCACAGGACAGGTGTTTCAGGAGATGTGTTGACTTATGGGGATAGAGTCCAAGTTGCATTGCATTTATCGACCCTAATCCTCGGGGAAAGTGGAACGCGCTAACTTCACTATAAAGAGTAAGTTGTCAAAGGTCACCGCAGAGACAGGAATGGTTATGGTGGATGCGCTACCCATAGTCTTACACAGCATGAGGGTAACTCCTAAACCTCCTCTAAATCTCTCTCCTTATGAGATCATGTTTGGCTGTTGCCCAAACTTAATGTTAGGCCCAGAAGAGAGTCATGCCAATCTACATGACTTGACTAGCAAGTATGTTCTTAACATGCAGAAGCAGTTCAGGTTAATACACAAGGGTGTGATAGCTAGCCAGCCATCCAATAATGAAGAACTGAATTGTCATACGGTCAAACCAGGAGAATTTGTAATGGTGCGCAATTTTTTACGTTCAGGTTCTTTGGTAGACCGCTGGGAAGGACCCTACCAGGTGCTGCTGACTACTTCAACTGCTGTCAAGGTCGCAGAAAAGCCTACCTGGATTCATGCTTCACATTGCAAGAGGGTAACCGGATCTGTACCCGTCAGCTCTCTGACAGATGAAGCTAACGAGGAGGCTGACCTGACCCCAGCACTGGAGGGGCTGTTCCAAGGAGAGTAAGCCTGGTCATGACTAGGACAGACAGGATGGAGAATGAGAGGGCCTGGCATACAGGTTTTCTCCTTCCCAAGAGTAAGAAAGGGAAATGTGATTGGCGCTTTACAGAATTGGTGGTACTTGCAGCCTGTTTAGTCATACTCATGTGGATGGCAGGGATTGTTATGTATTACATCCTTATTAGGATGATGGGAATTGGTGGAGTGCAAGAGACCCCTAGTGCAGTGGTAAGCAGGGTGGTGCAGTATCCTAGAAAGGATCCCGAGTCTCCTGTGACCTTTGGCCCTTATCTACCCACCAAGACATCAGGTGAAGTAAGAAGAAAGAGAGAGGCTAGGGAACAGGGCCTTTGGGAAAATGCCAAGGATTGCCTAAAATTCCTCACTGTATATGTAAATATTGTGGCCCAAATCCAGAATTGCATTGTATAAGGTGGTGTACGGATGAGACACCTGTATGGGGAAGGATGACACGAGAAGCCTCCCCCATGGAAAGTAAAGATTGTCATAAGATGGCAAATGTATTCAGGTGTATATGTAGAAATTGTGGTAGAATTCCTGCAAATGAATGTATTATATGGTGTTATGAAATGGATGGAGAAGGAGTATTTTACACCAGCACTGAAAGCCGGGTAAAACGGGTGGCCACCCACAATCATGCAGATTTAGAGTATCCAGTTGAGAGTTATAATCCAATTGCTAGCGCCAGTGCATATGGAAGAAATACATTTGTGGAATTAGCCACTACGGCTGATGACAGTGATTCCTTTTATGTAGCCCCGGCTATTCATGTTGGAGCAGCCTATAAGACTTGTTTTATATGTATCCCCATATCGGTAAAAGAATTAAATGACATAAGTATATTGGATGATAAAAGTCTTAAGTTTGAAGCTATAACCTTTGATTTGATAGGAACTACGCATCCCCAAGAGAACGCACAAAGGTTTCATCTCACAAAATACAAAATTGAGTTACAGTCCAGTATATTTGAGAAGTACTGTTGGAATATTACGAGTAAGATTAGACTACCACTAGTTCTAGGGAATACTGAGAATTGCATACTGACTGTTGAAGCCAGCTACATATCTTCAGACTTATATATGCCAAAAGGCATATTCTTTGTATGTGGTGATATTGCATACTCCTACTTGCCTGCGAATGCTACTGGTGTATGTTATTTGGGTAGATTGACTTTTGTTGCTGCTCACTCTAATATTACAAAGACTGAAGATTTTATTAGGGACAAAAGATCTCTGTCCCCAAATTGCAGATCTGATTTAGCCTTGTTATCACCATCTCAATATATAGCTCTAGCCGCCTCTCTGGTAGGAGTGCCAGGCCTTAGCCTGTACAATACCCGAGTGATTAACAGTATTGCCTGTGGGTTAGCCAAGACAATAAACGCCACTAGTACTGCAATCGCCTATATAAATGAAGAACTAAGGGAAGTCAGAGAAGGAATGCTACAAAATAGAGTGGCTATTGATTACTTATTATTGAAGGTTGGGAGTGGTTGTGAGCAATTTAAGGGATTGTGTTGTTTTAATATCTCTGATAATTACAACCCAATAGAAAAGAAAATTCAGAATCTACAGAGTATACAAAAACATTTAAATCAAGGACATGAATGGGACCCTTTTGGATGGTTAGGACAAGGTATGTCAAGGTGGCTCACACGTATCCTTTACTATATGGGTTATTTCTTTGCCTTTGCATTCATCATCTATCTGGGAATCAGGTGCATGCCAGTGATTCTATGCCGCTGTTCCAAAATAGGAAAGCCCAACAGAAAGAAAGTAGTCCAAGTGATGGCAATGAAACCTGTAACTACATATTCCCCAGTAGATACTTAAATACAGATATTAGTATTAAGGTATATTATGCTTTTCCCCTTTTCTGCTTATTTTCTTGCACGCACATATACCTGGAACTTAGTCCAAAGGCAGCACCTCCTCTGAGAATCATGACGATGAACAAAAGCTTTCACGTCCACTGTCGCTCCTATTCTTTTACTATATCCTGAGGAAGATGGTGTGCCCCCCCATCATCTCAATGACTCGGGAGTGAATCAGGCGTAGGCCCTCCGGTATAGTACTATCTCCTATAATACTCTAATTTCCTTTTTCTATCTCACAAAGAAAGACGAAGTATCTTAATTTTGATGATTAAGGTGTTAAGTAAATTAACAACAAGGAGGACTGTTAAGGTTGAAATGAAATACCTCTGTATTGCTTCAAAATATTCATTTTACAAAGTGATTTTATGTGAATGCATTAAACTGTTTTCAGCTAATTATCCTCAGTGACCACAACAGCTTTGGAATGGGTTAACCAAATAATAAGAAGTGATTTCATACCTATATTGGACTATGAGTTATAAGGACACGTTGGAAGTATGAGATATGAAGATGGTAATAGAAACTTATCCTGAAACTTTATTGATTATGGAACCTGATGAAAAGGACTAAATGATAATTCCACCCGGAATCAAGATGGACAATGGACCTGTTGACTAGAGACTGTGATGAACTATAATGAACCACATTATACCCCTTAAAGTGAAGACTTGACATTTTCCCTGTCACGTAAACCAGTAACCTTCCCCTGGACTTGCCCTATTTGCCCACTCCCATGAACGCCCCTTACTATCCCCTCACCTCCTTGTCACTTCCCTGTCACTCCCCCTGATTAACAAATCATGTTTGTATAAAATGAAGTATTGCAATGTAATTATGTACGCCTTTCTTATTAATCATTGTTGTTGGAGTGTATAAAATGTATTGTAACCTAATGAAAGATAGGATATCTCACTGATAACTCAATGTGCATGGTCCACGTCTGTGCGCACAATCTTGTGACTGGTCCAGCTGAATAAATCTACCTTTGTTTCACTACAAGCTGTCTTGATGAAGATTTAGAATTATCACTGAATAGAGGCGAGGCAGAGGAGGAGCAGCCGATAGAGAGGGGAGGGTTCAAAATTGGAAGAAAGCTATTGCAAACGTCAACTCCAAATTATTAATAATATATATAAATGCAATAAAATTTTGCAATCAATAGAGTTTTTAGCATAATCATGGCCAAGGTTATGGGCCTACCCACCATATCCAGGTAACCTCTTTCGGGTAGGTCCCTAACATACTAGGGTTCAAATCCAGAGCGCAGGACCCCCCAAAACTGGCCCAGCCAAGCCGCCCCAGGGCACCACCATAGTAAGAAAAGTGCAGTGTAAAGAGATAGTTAGGAGTAACTGCAGCTACCCGAAAGAGGTTACCTGGATATGGTGGGTAGGCCCATAACCTTGGCCATGATTAAGCTAAAAACCTCTATTGATTGCAAAATTTTATTGCATTTATATATATTATTAATAATTTGGAGTTGTGCACCTGAAATTTGTCTGAATCTCGGGTGAGATGCCTGCAAATTCTCTGTCAAATTGAAGTTTTAAACACTCACCTCCAGAGCTGCGAGTTTGGCTGACACATACACAAATCAATGTGCTTTGTGTATGTTTCTTTCTGTAAATTGTTAAAAAATTGTTAATTTTAAAATAAAAATGATGTGAGGTCCCCCCCCCAAAAGACTAACCAGCCCCGGACTTGCCAGCCAGTCCTGTTTCTTAAAATTACAGGGAATAAAATGTATCACTAAAGAGAGAAGGAAAGAAGGCTCTTTTTGTGGGGCACTCTTGTGTGTGATTATGTGATAATTAAAAATGAGCTTTTATTGCAGTTCGTTTAAAATAAGTCTCCAAGGTATATATAAAGAACAATACAAGACAATACAAAACAAAAGTTCTTATTTCTATGTTGCAATATTATTGTACTGTGGGCCTGATTCAGAGCCGAACGCTCTGACCAGAGCGCTCGCTCTGAATCAGGGCCCTCCTCCATGAAAATGGAGCGTCCTCCTGGACGCTCGCATAGCTGTGGGTGACCACCCACAGCTTATGCGAGCGTCCATGATGATGGTCACGATGGTCAAGACCATCGTAACCATTGGGCTTGCGACGGAGACCCTGCGGTAGGATCTCGCTGTCGCAAGCCCTGGAGTGATTTTGGCTCTATCAGAGCCAAAATCACTCCCACTGACATCACTAGTGATGTCAGTGGGGCCGGCTACAGACGGTAGGCGTTCCCATGGGAACGCCTCCGTCTGGCAGCCACGCCCCCGGCACGCCCACCAAAGGGGGCGTGCTGTCAATCAACATCGACAGCACGCCCCCTTTGGTGCGAGACCCGGAGCGACGGAAAGCCCGTCGCTATCCGGGTCTCACGCATGCGCACGACGGAGCTCCCTCCGTCATGCGCATGCGCAGTGGGGCAACATCGACCCGCTTGCGAACGTCCTGCGCTCGCGAGCGGGTCTGAATGACCCTCCCTGTGTGTCCTGGGATCTGTGTATAGTCAAATTCTTAAACAGCAGAATAGGAGTGTACTGTCTGATACATAATCAGAAGTCTGATGGACAGGATATTCTACTATAAATTTAGTTTGGTTGTTTTTCCAGAGAGAAACATGTGCAACATATGAATATAAAGCAAAGAGCGAAAATATTAGTAGATATTATCATAGAACAGATTGTTCTATTATTCATAAAACTCTGATATACAGATCTATAACTAATACATAGGGTAAATAATTACTCAGCAATGATGGGCAACATAGAGGTCTTGTTCATATAGAGAATATGTCAAACATGTAATGTTCCTGCAGTTATACATATAGGGACAAATAAACATATAATGATGCGATGCAGTATCTTTTAGACACAGTTAGTATTAATCTACATTTATGACAGTCATGTCTAATTTTGTTGTTGACAGTAGTGTGTCCAGATACCACAAGGTTATACCAAAGTCTGTTAGTGACACTATAAATCACCTCCCGTGAGGTCAGTCATGTCACTACTCTATTGAAAGGGTTGGGGTTGACAATCCTAGTTAATGACAATCATGCATATATTTACACACATGAAAAGATCTGTCAATTAGCATAAGGTTATGACCAAGATGTAATACTGGGATTGTACATCACCTCTTACACAATTACTTTTGGTATCGTCTGCCTCTACATATAAAGCAGTATATCTGTACATATGATTGCTTGTATAGTGATTGTGCCTGGGTATGTGTCCACCACAAGGTTATACCCAAGATTAAATTGTAAAACTGTTCATCACCTCCAAACACGGTTATTTCTACTGTTTTTTTGTCTCTGTATATAAATTAGTGCATCTGCATATGCACCCACCATGCGGCTACTATGTAGTGATTATGCTGGGGTATGCGTGCACATAGATATGCTATCACAATCATGTTGCATCTGATCAATACATTCGTTAGACAATTTGCATATCAAAACTGTGAGACAAAGCAGCAAGAAATATAACCAATGTAAGGGTACATTGTGAAGCTGTGCATCACCTCCAAGTATACTTGCCTACCCTCCCGATTGGCTTGCGGCCCAGTACTAATGACAGCTCATTTCCATGAGCTGTCATTCACGTATTGTAACAACATGCTGAACCGTGTTGTTACAGTGTGTCCGTGGGCTTTATTGGATTTCTGTGGAGAACATCGTGGGACAAATGGTGAATATTGGATCTTTTTTTCAGGTACTTCCAAAGTATACTTTACGGTGACAAGGGGACGTGAACATCTGGCAGCAGGTGAGTATGTGTGTGTGTGTGTCTAGATATAATAAAACTTTATTTTCACAGTGTATGTGTCTTTACAGGTGAACCACAGGTACCAACGGGCCCTTAATGCCCCGCATGCTGGTACTTGTGGTTCTCCAAGTACCAGCATGCTGGGTAGGCTTGTTGGGACCTGTAGTTCCACTGTAAAGACAATGTTGTTGATTCTAATTTTTATACACTACATACACTATCAACCTGCCACCTACCGCCCAGGGGTAGCGGGGATAACTTCGGGCTATCAGCCTAGGCCAGGGGTGCCCTGGAGAGGGGGACCTCTTTATTGGGGTGTTTCCAACTCCCCAGGGATCCCTGACCTGGGCTGACTAGTGGTCAGGGCTGATGCTGTGGCTGGGGGGCCCGGTGAAAGGGCTCCTCTGGCTGTGGCATTAGTCCCCTGCTAGAAAGGATCAGGAGCTGGTTTTAAATATAGGGGGAACCTCACACTATTTTTTTTCTCCCTATATTTAAAACCAGCTCTATTCCCGCTGCCTTGTGCTGGTTCTTAAATTACTGTGGAACCTTACTCATTTTGTTCCCTGTAATTTTAAGAACCAGGACTGGCTGGCAAGTCCGGAGCTGGTTAAGTTTTAGGGGGGACCCTATGTAATTTTTTTTAATAACATTTAACCCGTTTTTTACAGGTCTTAACACACAAGCAGCCAGCACATATCTCACTGATATGTGCAGGCTGCTAGCTTGGGAGAGATTTGCAGAGAGAAAACACTGCAATCTCGGGTGAGTAAACTTATCTTCACTTGAAACTCGGGGAAGATATCTTGACCTGCTTCACCATCGGACAACTCACTTTCAGCTAAACTCACTTAGTAAATTTGCAAGATGAAAAACGGGAAAATCACCCGAGATTCGTCGATGCAAATCGAGATTAAATTTACCCCTAAGAGTAAGGAGGTGTCACTGTATAAAGAAAGAGTACAGTATATAAAAAGTTCATTAGTGGTGGTCTAAGTAGTATCTATAAATACATCTAAGGCCAGTACATAGATCTGGCTAATGAGCTTTACATTCTAGGTCTGTGCTGGGGATTACACTAGAAAAGCATTTTCACTAACAGCACAGAGAGGTCCTTCACTGTGTACACAGTCAGACTATGCAACTATGGTTATGGTGATTGCCAATGCATTACATGAATTTAACATGTAATCAAATACTTTTCTTACAAAAACCCAATGATGATTATTAAAATGCATTATGAGGTGTTTAACCCAGAGAATGGATCTGATTGCCACTTAAAGGGCCAGAATGGATTTTTCTTTCCTGCAGTGAGAAAAATTGGAAGCTGCCCTGCTGTTCTCCTCTAGAACAACACATCTAGCCCATATAAGAATAGATTGAATTAGGTGTAACTGTCGGTTTTCTACCTTGCTAACTATGTAACTATTAAGCAACCATAATAAAAGAACATCTGTAAAGCTAACATCACTGCCACATGCTAAAAGAAATAATACTTTGGTAATAAGCTCAATAAGAAATATGTTACTCTGCACTAAGGAACATCATAGAGATAATATAATATATACTGTTTTGGATCTGTGTTCAGTATTATGTTCCAAGCTAGAGCACAAAGCTACGCTGCTTTTAGCAGTCTACATGTGTAACAGGCAAAAGCTTGTATTAAGAGATGATCTTTTCAATGTGCTGTTCCGTTGACAGAGCTAATCTCCTAGCCTCTCATTCTGTCAAACATATTTATTCGTATTACACTGAGTTAAGTTTCAAATATAAAAGCAAACCACCAATGCAAATTTCAGGTAATATATACTAGAGATGTGAAGACCCCCATGTTTTGACTTTGCTTATAAATTATAGTTGTGTTTTGGTTTTGGCAAAACCACTCTCAAGTGTTTAGGTTTGGTTTTAATTTTGGATTTATTTAAAAATTGATGAAAACATCTATTTTCATGAAACTTGGACCTGTGTTTGTTCACATCAATAAAATTCTTTTCCACTAATTTCCAGTCAATTTTGACGACTTCATAGCACCTGAAATCACGATTGAGAGGCTTAAATGCAATCCGAAATACTTGAGATCTGTTTTTTTAATCCGAATTTAAACTTACAAGAAGACCCGAGTCAGTTTTACTCTGAACCCCAAAGTGATCCGAGGCGGGACTCGGTTTGAATCAGAATCCCAAAGTTCGGGTGTGTTCGGTTTTCAGCAAAGCCAACCCATTCATCTCTAATATATTACTTACATCACTATTATATCTTGACAGTGTACCCTGAGTCATATACTGTTTAACTTAGTCTATGGACTCCAGTAGACCTCCATTCCCCTCCTCATACTATGGAACCGTCCATGTCACATGCAGCCCTGTTCCCACCTATACAATTACATGAATGGACATGTTCCTATCTCCCACAAGACCAGCATGCTCATCTCATGGGGGAGATGTATAAATTATTCTAAAGAGAAATTGGAAGAGTTTTCTATAGCATCCAAACAGCTTCTGCCATTTATCTAGTACATTATTCAAAATGATTGGTAGAATCTGATTGGTTGCTATGGATAACTTCTCCACTTGTCCTCTTTAGATGAGTGGATACATCTCCTCCAACTAGTAAAGCAGTTTAAACATTCAGATGGAATGATTGGCTACAAGTTGTTCTAAACAGAAAGGGCATGCCACCTATCTTGATGCAGAGATTGGCAAGATCACAAACCGAAGAAGGGCCTAAAGAAAAGGGTCACCCTTGAGGAAGTTAAATTTATTACATGGTGCAAAGAATAGAAATTGGGAAGGGTGAAGCTTAGGAAAGGTCACATAGGATTCACTCAAAAATACAATATATATTTAGATAAAATCTTTGACCTTTGTGTTAAATACATGAGCTCTAATACCATGAATACAATATGTATAGTTAATTTCATGCTTCTACAAAACAAAGCCTTTTTAATTAGGTGAAATAAACCCATATAAGTTAATAAGTGTTCAATCTTATTTAGTTAAATTATACTAGACTTTTATCTAGACCTAGTAAATGTTTTTAGGTATTAATGCCTTGTTGTTTTGTAAAGCACTTTGAGACCTATTGGAAGAAAAGTACTATATAAATAACACTATTATTATTATTATTATTATTATTATTATTATTATTATCCAGCTTGGACTTGTATTTGGAGATAATATATAACTTTTTAATGTAGATTTCAGTTAGATTATGGTAGCACTTACCTGTTTTGCTGAATTCAGAGCAAGCAGGATGAAGTGGTTAGTTGGTGTACTCCTGGTCTTGAAGGAATAGCTCTGGAGTATAGAATTGTATATTTTGTATATATAAAATGATGTAATAAAGTTTACAAACAGATTCACTATTTGATGCATAGAACGAGATACATCAGGACCAGACAGGGTCACAGATGCTGAATGATACAGATAAATGGAAGATACTGAAATAATAGTAAAATTAATAATGTATAGCACAGACAATGCTGTTAACAACTATATACTGGCTATGCTAATCCTCACAGCAAGTAGGTGGGAGAAACACAGGAGCATAGGGATGGTGGAGCACCTGGAGCAGGTGCTGTGGGGACCAACGCTGGTGAAGGGTGCCATCAAGACGGCTGAGAACCACACATGTCATGCCTCTGCCCGCCCCATAGACCTCGTCCACCTGCCCCATGCAAGGTCAGACTGGCTGGGGTGTAGCTGGGCTGGGATATCCCTTGGGGAATAGGCTGCGTCCGCCTCCTGTACATCTCGTCCACTCAGCAATATATTATTAGACATGCCAGCAGGTTCACATATGAGGTGCCTGTGCAATCACATTATTAGAGTGAGGAGGTCGAGTATAGAAAAGAAAATGTGGTGGAACAGTGGGTTAAGAGATGAGGTGTCTGTAAATGGTCTATCCATTGCCAACACTGCTGGCAGGACAGATAATTTAATTGCAATGCAGGAGTCAGACCTCCATGAAGGGGCAGTGCAATTGATGGTCCTTCCTCCCATTATGCAGCCGGACTCTCCACAGTGGCTATGGTATGCTGTGTGAGGAACACCAACACTAAGAAAGCAGCTCAGCTATATATGATTTTATATTTGTTTATATATGTGTATATATATATATATATATATATATATATATATACATATATACACGAAAGGATTTGTCTGGCACTCAGGACAAAATAGTGACAAAACGGGTGCCCTCCTAAAGTAAATGCATAAAAAATCCTTATGGCGTGAGTATACACTCAAGCACTATAAAAGGAAGGCGTCACTCCGATAGAAGAAAACAGTCAACTTGTATTAATAGACAAGCATCAACATGGCAAATAAATGTGTCGACGTTTCAAGGCACTTTGGCCTTTTCATCAGGACATGAACAAAAGAAGACATAAACAATAAAGTCCTACCTTATATAGGAAAAGGAACAAATGCTGGAAAGGTCTCACACCAGGCCCGGAGCCATGAGACTGGGAGCGTCAGCCGGAAGTGGGGAGTACACCAAATGTAACACAGCTCTGTGGTTGCCCAGCAACCTACAATGCGGCGTCTGTCGGGACCTCAGGAAAACGCGGTGTCTGTCGGGACCTCAGGAATGCAGCACATACTAGAGGCCACCCGACCAGAACGTCAGCCATGGGTGGGGGAATCTGAAAGGCACTGCTCTTCTCTGTGGTTGCCCAGCAACCCGCAACACGACACCAGACAAGCCCCTGGAGCTGGGAGATCCTATAAACAAGAAAAAGAAAAAGGAAAAAGAAAAACATGTGAAACAGCGTGCTGACAGACCTAAACTAAATTGTGAACACAGTGACAAAAATACTAATAAAGGTGATGTCAAGTGAAAAAAAAAGGGATGAAATTAATAAAAACTAATACACAACGATATAAAAAATAGAAGTTACTACCAAATCGTCTAAAGAATAAATATACTGGAAACATACTTTTTGTTTGCATTCTGGAAAGGGACCAAGGGTAAATTTATCAGCTGTATTGAGGCCCACAATGCAACATCAAACCCTGTGAAATTTACATTCAAAATGAGCCAGGAACACATTGATTTTCTTGACATTAGACTGATCAGAAAAGGCAATAAATTACTAACAACGTTATTTTCTAAACCAACGGATCGCAACACACTCTTACAAGTCCAGAGTTGCCATCCATATAAACTAAAAGCTGGACTGCCATATTCACAAATGCTAAGGGTAGTTAGAAGTAATAGTGACAAGTTAAAGGCATCCTGCCAACTTGATGAGATGGTGTTGAAATTTGCCCTGCGAGGATACAATAAACAGCAACTGTTAGTAACTAAAAACAAGGTATTATCATTGAATAGGGAGGATCTGCTCTGTAAAAAACCTGACAATAAGTGAATTAATCGAATACCATGGGTAACTCGGTTTAATACATATTCATTGATTATCAAAGAGACTTCAAGGGAGCTTTGGCCAATGGTCTCAACAGATCCAGACCTTGGATTAGGTAGTATGAGTCTCATGCCCTGTTACTCCAGAGGTAAAAACCTCAAAGATCTGTTGGTTAAAACTAATTATAGTTCTAAAGATGTCCCGGCCCCCTCGCATTTTCTTTCCATCAAACAATGTGGATGTTTTAGGTGCTCATGTGTCACCTGTATGTTCTTAATCCCTGGCAATGTTTTCTATCACCCCCAGAAAGGCAAGAAATGTTCAATTCGACACCATCTTACATGTAATAGCATGTTTGTGATCTACCAAATTGTCTGTCCATGCGGACTTTGCTATATAGGTAAAACACAGGGCAAATTTAAGGAAAGAATGGCCGGACATCGTTCTGCTATTAAAGCTGCCCTTCAAAATGGGTCTAGTGATCAGCCCGTAGCCAGACTTATCTTGAGCGAAACATACACTAGTGTCACTCAAGTACCGGATAATTGATCATATCCCACCCTTAACACGAGGAGGGGACCGTGGCAGACTCTTGCTAGGAAGGAAGGCAGAATGGATCCTAAGACTAGATGTGATACAACCGAAGGGATTAAATGAGAATATCTCATTTGCTGGTTTTTGTTAATTCTAATGCTGTGGAGGTCCATTTGCATCGAAAACTTGGTACAATTCATCAGGTCAGATTGAAGATCCCTTTAGATGTACTTGTAAATTGTGAGTTCTGAAAAGTGAGTGGGTTCTCTTTTAATCTTAATCTCTTATTCTGTCTATTCTTATATGGAGGTAGTGAGGTAGGAATTCTTTCGACTTTCGGAAGTGGTACTTAAATATGTGTAACCGTATGGCTAATTCTGTTTGGTGTCCTGGTTGTGTTTTTTGTGTTTTGTCAACTAAGTGGTACCTTCATACCCTGGATTGTTTATGTGCTAGTCAAGCTTTGTGATGATGCCTTATGTTACCTTTGACATTGTTCATCTATGAGCAACCTGTTTGTTCTTTTAAATAGGAATGGCTCTGTATGAAAGCCTTTATGCTCTGTATGAAAGCTTAGTTTGGACGAGAGCTCCCAGGCTCAGTTGAAAACACTCAAAACATTGATTCTCCTGATTAATATATTGGACCTTGTCCTTACTGTTTCTATGGGTGTATTGCCGCTTAAATTTACTGTGTTAACATTGTCCGGTGTCTAATGGAGCCTGATTGAATATTGTTCCATCAATAGGACATTATTTATCATGTGAATTTTTGTGGTATGTGCTGTATTAAGTTAGATAACTATTGTTATACTGTGGCACTGAGTCAGTACACATTTGGTTATGCTGCTATTGTGTATTGTTGCCTAGCAACGGGTGGTGAAGAGTCATGTTGTGTGCGCCGACCGAATGACATCATCATTGTCAGCCGGACCTGGTGAACGGGAGCGATGAGCGTCACGCTTATACACGCGGCTGAATACACACATGGTGTTTGGTGGTGGGGTATATAAGGTATGTTTTTTCATTGTATATTGAATATTCTGAAAACAGTTATAAAACTGAAACGTTAACCACTTGCAATACTTGAATTTCTGCCCGTGAGAGCCGCACCCTGTGGAATATATATATATATATATATATATAAACAGCATAGGCGCCGTAGCCACCAATACACAGCATAAGCGCGTCACTTTGGGATTAATCAAGTAAATCTTTACTAACTAGCTCAATGTTTCAAGGCTCTACTAGCCCCGTCGTTAGGAACATACAATATACATGTAAAATAATAAGCACTTACCTTTATACCCCCACCCGACATGGGCACGAAAAAGGACTTTTCGGTGCCGCGATCATGTGCCCGGAGCTCTCAGTTCACCTCTGGCGGTTGATATAGCAACCTGAGATGCTACTGTGGCCCCTTGCATTCTGTGTAAGAAAAAAAAAGGGAGAAGCAAAATAAAAGACAATAATATTATGGTTATTGAATACAAGGTTACATACATATAACATAAATCTTAAAACGGCAAGGATTTAAGCATGTGAGATTATAATGAATATAGTAAGTATAGTAATCATTATAACATATAGCAGACAGTTTACACACATGTATAACGAACAGCAACAAAACTAATTATCCTCAATCAAAAAAGGAACACATAAAAGAAGATGATAATGCTTAAGCAAAATAATTCCATGTTATCTGTTTATTAAGGCCCATATGTTGTACAGTATTCAATCTTAGAATCCATCTTGCCTCCATTTTGGCAAGTACTGCCACCTTATCATCAGACATATACACAACATATCGAGTGTTGCAACTTAATACAGGCCATATTTAAACTCACGACCAGTGTGTGGATGTTGGAATGTACTAGCTGTCAGCAAATAGCAACATGTCATGCAAGATGGACATTTGTAGCATCCTGGTTTTTTAAGGATGTTATTGTGGTCGTGTGTACGCTGTAGTAGGTAATGTCCATGCAGACCCATTATTTCCGCACGCGGATCAATTTATCAACCGATATCACAATATTGGATTGCCTGATACAACCACATTTTATGCAACAACCCACTTGCCTTAAGGACACAACCTCATTTCTCAAATTATTATCCAACTTTTTATCCAGAGGGTGTGACGAAGTCTCTGATGAAACACGTTAGTGTGGAGCCTTGTGACGTGGCCTTGATGCAGTCCCGGTTATCCTGACAATGCCTGTGTGTCTGGGTGGGCCGACTAGCGGCGGACTTTGAAAGCGGCTAGCGGCGGGTGTGAGAGCCCGGCATGATCCTCAGATGGTAGTCAGTGTTTGCCTGGTGGAATATTTTACAATATCACGTGGTGACCAGTCCACACTGTTATTTTATAAGTACAAGCAGAACTATAACATTGCATTATTTTAGTGATACCTTTTCCAAATAAAAATGTTCATTGCACTATGGAGCGCCCCTTCTCTTTTATTTTTTATTAAACTGATTGATGGGCCTTGGACATTCGGGTGTGTAAAGGGGAGACGCAGTCCCAAAAGGGAAAAGATTGGGACCTAGTGCTGTTAAGAAAATACCATTACAGCAAATATTGATTGCTTTTAGCTGGACTCATGTGAGATTTAATTATTATGTAGGTTGAGTAAGTGCATTATCTGACTTTATCTGTATATATTGTGACAGGGTCAGCCTAATTCCACATGAAGTAAATGTGGAATATCCAGATCTCCCAGGTTTGGCAGAGCAAAAGCATTAGGATTGTGTAAATGTCCAGTTCAGGTGTTGCCTCAATCAGTGCCTGGAAAGGCAGCTGATTACAGACACCTGTAAGAAGCTGGTTTAAGAACTGCAGAGACACTGGGGAAACTGAGCCTGACGATGAAATAGTCACCCAGCTTCTAATCCTGGGGGTGACTAGTGTTAGGGTTCCTGGACCTGTGAGTCCACTGAAGAAATATTGCTGTATTGGAAGACTTTGTATGACATCTTGCCTGTGAAATTGCCATATCCTGTGTACCTGCCTGTGAGGAGCAATAAAAGCTACTGATGGAGTTTACCCAGTCTATGTGATTCTTGTCACATTGGTGCCCAAACAGGGACCCTTGTTGGATACTGCTACGCAGCAAGAGCCCAGATACAGTGACCGAAACCACCCACAGTGGTAGTGAGATGCTTTGCAGGACACTACCCACTGCTTGGTGAGTAAGTCGCTTTACTAGCAGCTGGGTGGGTGAGTGTGGCAGGCCAGCCATAAAACAGCAGTTGTTCACAGTGATAATATGTTTGTGTATATGCAAATTGTGCACAATATAAAAACTGCTTAATTCCTGTGTATGGGTGAATGGCCAGGGAATGTGGTGCAGTTTTAAGAGAAGCCAGCTGATATAGTTTGTTGGGAATCTGGCTTCCAAAAGAGAATTTATAAAGCCTCCTAAGTTTGTCCATAAAGGGATAAAGCAGTGTAATATGGAGGAGCTTTTGAAAAGTTTTGCTGAAATAGCTGAAAGGCAACAAGCTCTGGCGGCAGCGCCTCAAGCATGGATGCAAGAGCAACAAACTCAAATTCAGTTATTACATGCAGAGTTCACTGAAATAAGGAAAGGTGGGCATGAGCAAGAGGTGTTACAGAAGCTTACTCCATCTGATGACATTGGAGCTTTTCTGTGCACCTTTGAGCGCACTGCTGCACATTTAAAATGGTCCAAAGAGGAGTGGGCTGCCAGACTTGCTCCCTGTCTCACAGGGGAACCTCAGAGAGCATATGTCGATTTAAACGTGACTGAGGCAAACTCCTATCCGTACTTGAAAAAAGCCATATTAAACAGAGTTGGAGTGACTGGACCTAGCAAAGCTCAGGAGTTTCAGGAATGGTGGCTAAATTCATCTGAATCTCCAAGGGTCCAGCTGGCCAAATTAGCCATGCTGAGTAAGGCGTGGTTGCAGACGGATAGGAACTCTGCTCAGCGTATAGTAGAGATGGTGACTTTGGACCATGCTATGCGGGTACTAGACTGTGTGGTGCAACAGTGGGCTCTACAGGCTGAACCTCAAATGTTTGAGGAGTTAGCAGTGCTGATTGAATGGTATCTGACTCTTGGGAAGTTAAATAGAGCCAAACAGGGACTCCAGCCAGTTCCCAAGTCTAGAACCCAGATCCCAGTTGTTAAAGCCAACAGCCCACCTCCAGTTGTGTGTTTTGATTGCGGTGAGCCCGATCATTTGCACCAGCACTGCCCAAAGCAGGGTGAGCTGATTGACTGTAGTGCTGGAAAAACAACTTGTTTAGTGGTAAGCATGGCTGCTGAAAGCACTTCACCGGTGCAAACCACCTTGTTTCGTTTGATGGTACAAGTGGAAGGCTGGGAGGTCTGGGCCTTAGTGGATACTGGCAGCGAATTAACCATCATCTCTGCCAACCTGGTTCCACCTGGGGCTGATCAGGTGCTACCACCGGTAAAGGTTATATGTGTACATGGGGATTTAGAAGAATGCCCCTTTATGCACTTCCTAATAGTGATCAAAGGGCGATCAATGAAGGCGATAGCTACAGTAGCTGGAAGGCCACACTACCCATTGATCCTAGGTCGGGACTTTCCGTTGTTACAAGAGTTGGTTATGTGGCATGATGACAGCAGAAAGTCCACATCAGAGGTGTCCCATGACCCAAGCTCTGCTGTTTCCCAAAGTTTGGTGGCTGTATTGTCCTCCTCGGCCAGTGAGCAACCGGAGGGGAGTGGGATCGAGAAACAGTGGGTTCCCATTGGCAAGGAAGTGTCCTTGCAGGACTTTGGCCAGGATCAACAGAATGATGGGAACTTGATAAATGCATTTGAAAATGTTGTAGAGATAAATGGTAGAGTAATCACAGCTTTACTAGCAGACGGTGTACCATACTTTGCATTGAAAAATGATTTGTTATATCGTGTAACCTATTTGCAGGGTAAGAGAGTAGACCAATTGTTGGTTCCCCAGAAACAAGAGCAGTTGGTGTTAAGGGCGGCTCATACACACCTGTGGGGTGGCCATTTGGGGGAGAAGAAAACTCATCAGCGTATTCAGTTAAGATTCTTCTGGCCCGGCATTCATGCAGCAGTAAAAAGATATTGCCAGGAATGTTCAGTGTGTCAGAAGACAGCACCCCGGACAGTTTTTAGGGCACAGTTTGTTCATCTCCCTGTCATTTCTATACCTTTTGAGAGAATTGGTATGGATCTGATAGGGCCGGTGGAAAAATCTTCTCGTGGGCATCAATATATATTAGTGGTGGTACCCAGAGGCCATCCCGCTACGTAACATGAAATCTAGCACTATTGCCCGGGAATTGTTGATGTTATATACCTGCTTGGGAATACCAAAGGAGGTCTTAACTGACCAAGGTACCCCTTTTGTCTCTAAACTAATGAAAGATATGTGCCGACTGTTAAAGGTGGATAAGATTACGTTCCTCAGTTTACCACCCGCAAACAGATGGGCTTGTTGATGCTTTAACCAGACCCTTAAACAAATGATGAAAAGGGCGGTGTCTGAGGAAAAGCGAGGTTGGGACTTACTCCTACCCTATTTAATGTTTTCAATGCAAGCGGTGCCCCAATCCTCTACAAGATTTAGGGACTGATTCAGAGTTGGGAATAGAGAGAGATATCTCTCTCAACTGATCATCTTGGTTAAACCATGTTGCACTGCAGGTGGTGCAGATTTAAAATGTGCAGAGAGATTTAGATTTGGGAGGGAGGTGTCCAAACTGACATCTAAATTGTAGAGTAATAATAAAGCTGTGCAGTATTTGTGGGCTACATGTAAAAGCAGCCAGTATTTACCCTACATGCAAAATAAAATGTATGTATTTACACCCCTTGCATTGCAACATGGTTTGTCCAGGTACACAGTTAAGTGCTATCTCTCTTTCTATTCCCATCTCTGAATCAGGCCCTTAGTCCCTTTGAACTCCTCTATGGGAGGCAACCTAGAGGGATTTTAGATCTGTTGAAAGAATGGTGGGAATAACAGTCATGCCAAGAACCTAACATCATTCAGTTTGTGACCCAATTGTATGGCCATTTAAGGCAAATTTCTCCACTCATGAACGAGCACATGGATAGGGCACAACAGCGGCAAAAACGTCGATATGACGTGACCGCAGTTAATCGGTCTTTTAAACCGGGAGACAAGGAACTGGTTATGGTAACCACTACTGAAAGCAAAATGTATGCCCAGTGGCAAGGACCTTATGAAGTTATAGAGGCAGTGGGACCTGTTAATTATAAGGATCGACAGGAGAGTAGAAGGAAAAAAGTGCAAATCTCACATGTAAACCTTTTAAATTCCTGGAAATTGAGCGCTGGTCAGCCCTCTTTGGTTGCCAAGAAAGAAGAAGGGGAAGAGAAACCCATCCTTTACCTCAGCCGGAATTTGCTGCCCAGGGAGCGTAATTACTCCACTATGGAGCAAGAGTGCTGGGCAATCAAGTGAGCAGTAGACTCTTTAAAATATTATTTGTTAGGGCGGGAATTTGTGTTGGTTACAGATCATGCCCTTTACAATGGATGCACATGAACAAAGAAGTGAATGCTCGTGTAGCCCGCTGGTCTTTGCAGCCATTTAAGTTTGAGGTGCATCATCGTCCAGAGAAACAGCACCTCATTGCTGGAGCCCTTTCCAGGAAGTTTGTTGGGCCCGATCCTCCAAGTAACCCTATGGTGAAGCTAGAGGAGGAGGAGGAGGAAGATGGTGAGGGTGAGGATGGCGAACTGTGGAAAATGGCAAAGAGCTGTTTAGTCGGATGGATGGCACAAATAGATGTGGACGAGGCAGATAGCTTGTCTGAAAGTGTTTTAGCTTCACCAGGGTGGTTGAAGCTAAGGGGGGAACAGTGTGACAGGTTCAGCATAATTCCACATGAAGTAAATGTGGAATATCCAGATCTCCCAGGTTTGGCAGAGCAAAGGCATTAGTTTTGTGTAAATATCCAGTTTAGGTGTTGCTTCAATCAGTGCCTGGAAAGGCAGCTGATTAGACACCTGTGAGAAGCTGGTTTAAGAACTGCAGAGACACTGGGGAAACTGAGCCTGATGGTGAAATAGCCGTCCAACTTATAGGCCTGGAGGTGATTAGTGTTAGGGTTCCTGGACCTGCGAGTCCACTGAATAAATATTTCTGTATTGGAAGACTTTGTATGACATCTTGCCTGTGAAACTGTCATATCCTGTGTACCTGCTCGTGGTGAGCCATAAAAGCTACTGATGGACCTGGTCTATATATATATACGGCGGCACTGGAGGTCTTAAAGAGATAATAAACCTTTTATTCCAACGTTTCAGGGCAGGTACACCCTTTTGTCAAGGTAACAAGAAACAAGGGTGCATCCCCCTGTGATGACGTGCAAGCGTCCTGTCTCCATAGTAACAGGACGCAGACTGGCTGCACAATACATCAGAGGCTGTGCAGAAACCAATGTATTAGTAAACAAACCAACACCAAATATTAAAAAACATAACTTTGAGCATGGTTACAGCAAGTACAGTACTTATTAGAAGTTATACATGAAATCAAACTACGGCAATTTAGTCAAACACTGATTCAACACCACAATCTATCTTCCGTCGTATATACCATACATTTGTTCCAATACACTGTTCCCCTTTCTTTTAGAGTAACATGGATTGGTACTTGTCTCTGTTGCTGAAAATCAAGCCTTAGCCCGGATATATCCTGCAGGATATTAAACGAGTATAATATATCATAATGTATTCCAGCAAATATTATCTTTTAAGCCATTGGGAGTGATAGTGTTCAATTTCAGAATCCACTTAGCCTCAAGATGTAATAGCTGACCTGCTCAGTCTCCCCCTCTTAATGAAAAGGGGATATGATTGATGATCTCTGGTTGAAAGACCGCCAAGCTGTGGCCCTTTTCAGCATAATGTCTGGCGACCGGCTGATCCGTTGTTTTACCTGCCAGTGCTGATCATATGTATTTGTATTGTAATAATGTATAAACAATTTATATTAGAGATATAATATGCCATCTTATTAAGCATCTTTAGATGCTTGTATGGAACATTGATTTGATAATCTATTTATAAATGTTTTTTTTATTACATTTTAGTGTATAAATAAAGATTGTTTCTTTCTCCAAGGGTAGGAAATACATTTTTATTTAAAAAAATGACTTGTTGACATCTGATATTAATAAAATATTATTTTAAATGCAAATCATGGAAGGAATTAATATGCAGAGCACCTATAGCAACCAGCACCTCTGACAAAGGGGCATATTTTTTAATTATCTAGTTTTAGTCCTGGTAATGATAATTTTATTGTCATTCTTATTGTGGCAATAATATGTATCACCTGACTGTAATAAAATACACACACAGGAAGAGAGGAGCCAGTGTAAAAATAAAGTGATCACTAATACGAACACTTTACTTACTGCTTCGGGGGCGGGTTGTGTTACTCAGGGCCGTAGCTAGGGTAGTGCGGCTGGTGCCATCGCACAGTGCACCACAGGTCAAGGGGCGCTGTTTGGACCTGTCAAATTTCTGTTTATTATCATTCTTGCTTGTAGCTTCCTCTTATCTCATCCCCAGCATCTCCTGGCCTCTCCTATCTCTTCCCTGGCCCTTCCCCATGAAGCCATGGCCCTTTTTTGGGTGCATTATGTCCCTTTGAAAAATGAGGGGCGCGCCAATGCTCTTTCTGGCACAGGGCACCAAAAAGTCTAGTTACGGCTCTGGTGTTACTGCACATGTGAGGTCATCAGGCCACATGTGTGCAAGCAGCCATCACCTACTGTAACTATGACATCTTTAACAATATTCAGTACAGGGTGGAGGGAGGGCGGGATAGCGTAGGCATGCTCCAAGTGCCGTGGCTCCATGCGACACCTCTGTAGAATTCATATCTCAATAAACATAAAATATATTAATTAAACTGTTCAAACAAGCAATAAGCAAATACAAAAGGAGATAACCCTAAATAATATGTACTATTAAGGTACAAGTGTGGAAAGATAATGGCTGGACCAGAGAACCATAATCTACACAGGGTTGATATCAGTGCTGATGTTGAGTTGGACAGGTCTATGTGCACAGAATCGAATAGGAAGTTGTAGCATGCAGAGTATGTGCAGTTTACAGTTACACATATTTGCGTATCTCGGGCCTATTCTGAGTCAGACAGATCTTTGCCGGATCTGTGTTTCCATGAAATGGGCATTTTGTGGTGGGAACTGGTCGGTGACAATGTAGTCACATAGAGTTGTTCTTGTGGGACTGTTGTAGGTGTGAAGCTAGAGCCCGGTGCTAATCTGTGCTGTGTGTACATAGAATGGAAGTCTGTTTCAGATGGATCTCTTGCATCTATTATGATTAGGAGTGATCTAAGCTGCCCGAGGGCTACGCGCTGAGTTCAGTTCTAACATGGATAAAATTACAATTATTCAGACTGACTGTTTTGTTTGATGTTGCAATAATAAAATATAAATAACATATTATAAACCATAACCAATGAATTAGTGTTAAGTTGTACTTATTGTCATTGAGAGTGTACAAGCATATAAGTTCAGTTTTCTTTTTCCTTTTTTTTTTGGAAGCTGGGAAATGACTGGAGTTGCACCAGCAATATCTATGTGGTCACCTCTTATGCAGTTTTATTGTACTCAAGTTGCTAACTAGAGATGACATTTTTCCTACTGTCAGCAGCAATGAGGAAACAGAATGACAGTTCTATTCCTGTATCCATTCTGACACAGCTGTGGACTTCTAGTACTCTTCAAGGACCAGGGGCGAGATTCACTGACTTATTACAAAGGTCTTGAAATGTCATGAGGAGACATTTCAAACTTTCTAAACTTGCCCCCGGTTTATTAAAGAAACCACAAAATGAAACATCTTATTTGCTGCTGTTTCTATAAATGTGGGTCTTGGTGCCTTATGCTAACATGGATTATACATATTGGAATGATTTAGGAGGAAGCAGATATCTCTTAGAACAGCAGTAACCCAGCAGGTAAAGTTGCCCAGTTAGTGCGTATTTCCTGTTAGCACGTATTTCCTCCCCAGTTGGCATGTATTTCCTCCCCAGTTGGCATGTACTGTAGTTCCTCCACAGTTAGCGCGTATTCCTCCCCAGTTGGCATGTACTGTAGTTCCTCCCCAGTTAGCGCGTATTCCTCCCCAGTTGGCATGTACTGTAGTTCCTCCCCAGTTAGCGCGTATTCCTCCCCAGTTGGCATGTACTGTATTTCCTCCACAGTTAGCGCGTATTCCTCCCCAGTTGGCATGTACTGTAGTTCCTCCCCAGTTAGAGCGTATTCCTCCCCAGTTGGCATGTACTGTAGTTCCTCCCCTGTTAGCGCGTATTCCTCCCCAGTTGGCATGTACTGTATTTCCTCCCCAGTTGGCATGTATTTCCTCCCCAGTTGGCATGTACTGTAGTTCCTCCCCAGTTAGCACGTATTCCTCCCCAGTTGGCATGTACTGTAGTTCCTCCCCAGTTAGCGCGTATTCCTCCCCAGTTGGCATGTACTGTATTTCCTCCACAGTTAGCGCGTATTCCTCCCCAGTTGGCATGTACTGTAGTTCCTCCCCAGTTAGAGCGTATTCCTCCCCAGTTGGCATGTACTGTAGTTCCTCCCCAGTTAGCATGTATTCCTCCCCAGTTGGCATGTACTGTAGTTCCTCCCCAGTTGGCATGTACTGTATTTCCTCCCCAGTTATCGTGTATTTCCTCCCTAGCAAGTCATGTTAATGGATGTGCTTTCTGAGACTCCAGTGTACAGCCTGCCATACAGAGCCCTACAGGCACTGCAAGTACCCTGTATAACCACCGCTTAGGTAGAGGGTTATAGCATCACTAACCACCAGGGCATAGACGATCTTGTACAATGCAATGCCCCCTTACACTCCACGCTGCATAAGCATTGTTATTATACCTGTGCATCCTTGTGTCTCTATTCCACCTTGTTGTTTTACATGCTTGAATAAACCTGAAACCTGGTTAAGCTGTATCACATGTGGACTGACCTCCACCAGCACCTCTGCTACACAACTCACTTAGCATCCTGTATACCAAAGGCCCAGCGTGCTCCGAGAGTACTGTCTGTGGTTCCATATACAGTATTTCCATCATTCCATCTAACAAGTTACCGACCCCAGTGTCCTTCCTTGGTTACTCTGCCAATATGTCAGGTGCTCTGGTAGGGTTGGGTATGAAATAACGGCAGTCGAGATACCTATTGTCAAAATGCAGACAGCTGCATCCTTAAGTTCGGTATCCCGACAGGGGTAGGGTAAGTTAACTAACCATCCCCCTTCTTCCCATAACCCTCTCTTCTTGCACCCTAACCCTCCCCTTAGTGCCTAACCCTAACCCATCCAGTGGTGCCTAAGCCTAACCCCCCCCCCAGAGGTGCTTAAACCTAACCTACCCCTGCAAAGGCTAACCCTAACCCCACTGTGGTTCCTAAATCAAAACCTCCACCTCCGCAGCTATGACGCCCCGGTGTACCTTCGATCGGGATGGTGGGTGTTGAGATTCCGGCATTGGTATTTTGATGGCCAGCATCCCGTCTGTCTGCATACTCACTACATCCCGTTCAGGTGCACTTCCATTTACTCTGCTAATACCTTATTCCCCTAAAAGGTGACATGAGAACCTATCTCATTTGGTGTGTTTATTTATGACATATTTGAAATGATTTGTTATGCCTCTTGTTTCTATTTATGTCAGCTTACCTTTTCACGTGTCTTTCTATCTGTACTCTCATCAGCCACTGTTTAGGGACCTACTTACCCAGGTCGACAGCAGTTGCTGAATTACTCTTTACACAAGTGTTAGACGCTCTCATTAACCATTCACTGCCTCACGGCACACAGTTTCCAGGAGAAATCTATCCTATTCTGTGTTTCTTCCATCTATGAACTCATCTATGAACCATCTATGCTATACCTCTGCAAATATCTACTGTTGCCACAAATGTTAATTAATTTTTGTACATACATTGATGCTGGTTGTGGTTTTACTGTGTGACGGTGCTATAAATTATTTACAATCTAAGATAATAGGCTGTGACATTATTTTGTGACCATAATCTGAGACATATATACCACTGAGATATTATATCTCTTTAAGTGTATGTTTCAATCTACTGTTACTACTAGATTATAAATAAAAGTTACGTTTTAAGTAGAGATGAGCGGTTCGGATTCTGTGGAATCCGAACCGCTCCGAACATTGGGGATCCGAGTCCACCCGAACCCTGTTCGGGTGTTCACCGCCTGACTCGGATCCCCGCTCGGGGCCGAACGGCGGCCGCCTGATGTCGGATTCTCACTAGAGAATCCGACATCAGGTCTCCTATTGTGTAGGGCAGAGCGCTGTGATAGCGCTCTGCCCTACACAGATACAAACACACAGCCGCCAGCGGCAGCTGTGTGTTTGTTACAGCAGCCAATGAGAGTCAAACAGACTCTCACTGGCTGCTGCACGGAGGGAGCCGGCTGGAGCTCACACATGAGCTCCGTCTTCCGGCTCCCTCCGCAGTGTGTGACAGGCTCAGCAGAGCGGACGGCGCGGGAGCGGGGAATCAGGAATCAGGTAAGTTTTTTTTTTTTTTTAACTTGTGAAAGTTGTGCAAGGGCCGGGGGTGCTACTGGGGGGGTCTGCTACTGGGGGGGTCTGCTACTGGGGGGGCCTGCTACTGGGGGGCTATACTACTGGGGGGTCTGCCACTGGGGGGGCTATACAACTGGGGGGGTCTGCTACTGGGCGTCCATACTACTGAGGGGCCTGCTACTGGGGAGGGGGCTATACTACTGGGGGGGTCCGCTACTGGGGGGGCCATACTACTGAGGGGCCTGCTACTGGGGGGCCATACTACTGTGGGGGCATACTACTGGGAGGGCTTACTACTACAGGGGGGGCCATACAACAGGGGGGGCCATACTACAGGGGGGCTACTACTGGGGCAGCCTACTACTGAGGGGGGCCTGCTACTGGGGGGGCCATACTACTGGGGGGGCCATACTAATGGGGGGGCTGCTAATGGGGGGCATACTACTGGGGGGGCCTGCTAATGGGGGGCATACTACTGGGTGGCATGCTAATGGGGGGCATACTACTGGGGGGGCCTGCTAATGGGGGGCATACTACTGGGTGGCATGCTAATGGGGGGCATACTACTGGGGGGCATACTACTGGGGGCACTGTATAGGGGATCCTACTACTAAGGGGACTGCATAGGGGGCACCACTGCTGGGGGCATTGTGTAAGGGACACCGCTACTGTGGGCATTGTGTAAAAGGGGCACTACTGTGGGCATTGTGTAAAAGGGGCACTACTGTGTGTCGTAACATAAATAAGAGACACTACTTTATGGTGTAATGTGAATCAGGCCCTATGTGCAGTGTAATGTGTATAAGATTGTGCACTGTGACTCTTTGGGCCGTAGCCCACTATGTAAACAAGTACTGTGACTCTGCTGGCCGTACCCACTGGGTGGGTGCACTACTTTTCATTTCTGCCACTGCTGTGTGGCAATGTGTCATAGATGTGCTTTATACTGTGGTGTCTGTGTCTTTGTGCCGCTGCTTTGTCGCTTAGTAACCAATCAGCTCACTTCAACCTTTGGCCAATAATGTTGAAAACAATATTATAAGCTGTGATATGGTCTAAATTGACTGGAAATTAATGTTATTGAGGTTAATTTTACTCTAGGAAGAAAAAAAAGACCAATTTCTGTGATTTTAGCTTTTTTTGTAAATTTTTGTAAAAAAAATCCAAATCCAAATCCAAAACCGGACGACGAATTAGAACCAAATCCAAATCCGGCAAAAATGGTCCGGCGCACATCCCTAGTTTTAAGAGTGCCTTCCAAAAAGTATTGTCTTTACAAAATAAGCCTTATTTACATTGCATTGGTGATCACAGGAATTCATAGGATAACAAATACTCATTGTTTTCTGAGCTATTCATGAATGACAACATATCATGAGGTATTAGTGGATTATAATATATCTCACAAATCTTTACAGAAATTTGCTTTGGCTGTATTTAGTTTCATTTAATTTGATTGTTGATTGTTTTATGTGTCCTCACTGTGGCTTCAGTCATGTCACACAGCCCCTCTCAGCATTCTAGATCCCAGGGGACTCGGCCGCGCCGATCATCTGTTTCACCCAAAGTGTGCATCTTATTCGCACAAATAAAACTGGAAGTGACAAAACTACTTTGCTAGTTTACACTGATCAATTTGATGTGCAACATTTGTACATTTACAGATATAGCCACCTACATCGTTGCCACGATGCGTGCGCACGGCAGGGACTCCCCTGTCATACTTCCTTCACTATCATACTCCCTGTCATGCTCCAGAGTTTAGATATAAAAATGATTAGAATAATACAAAGAAGATATCTGTGCCTCCCCAGCCATTGACCTCACCGCACGTCACTAGCGCACGGGCACTCTCATCGCGGCATAGTGCAGCACTTGCCAGGCTGCTACTAGGCACAGCCAGTGTTCACCCCACTGAAGTCTATGGCATGCGCATGCATACGCACGCGCACACCATAGACGCGGGCACACCAGTTGCATCATCCATGCACTCACATCGCGGGATAGATGAGCGTGGCTACATCTTTGTGTGTGAATGAGTCTAAGGGGTAAATTTATCAAAGGTTGATTTGACTTTTGTTTTGAAGTTCGATTTAGCTCACCTCAAACCGACTCAAATCCCTCTGAAATCCCCTCATTTACGAAGATTCGATTTGAGAAGCCTTTCTCAAATCGAATTCTGGGCCTGATTCGGAGCCGGACGCTCTGAACAAGCGCCCGCTCTAAATCAGGGCGTTTTTTTTTTTTTTTGGTGCATCCTCCTGGACGCTCGCATAGCTGTGGGTTACCACCCACAGCTTATGCGAGCGTCCATCATGATGGTCACGATGGTCAAGACCATCGGGCTTGCGACGAGACCCTGTGGTAGGGTCTAGCTGCCGCAAGCCCTGGAGTGATTTTGGCTCTATCAGGAATACCTCCGTCTGGGCAGCCACGCCCCGGCACGCCCACCAAAGGGGGCGTACTGTCACTCACCATCGACAGCACGCCCCCTTTGGTGCGAGACCCCGAGCAACTGCTTCCCTGGGTCTCACGCATGCGCACGACGGAGCAGCCTCCGTCGTACGCATGTGCATTTGGGTACCATCGACCCACTTGCGAGCGTCCTGCGCTCGCGAGTGGGTCTGAATGAGACCCTCTATTTGGTTTGGTTTTGAACAGTGAATTGCTGTTCGATTTGACATGTTCATTTACAAATCCCACTTCAAAACGAACTGCAAATCCCCGACAGCATAGAACTGTTGCTTTCACTTTCAGTATGAGCAGTTCGTTTTCACAGATATATGCAGACATCAGTGAGATGCCTGCATGTATCTGACTGTAAAAAGCAAATAAAGAGTTAAATGTTAAAAAAAATTACGTGAGGTACCCCTCAAAACACAACCAGCCCCGGACTTTGCAAAGCCAGTCCTGGTTGTTTCAGTACAGGGTAAAAAATACGTAGGGTTCCACTGTACTTAATACAACCAGCATTGGGCTCTGGGAACCAGTCCTGGTTCTGGATTACAGGGAAAAATTTGCATAGGGTCTCCCTGTAATTCCCAGAATGAGCACCTCTTTCTAGCGGTGGACTGATGCCACAGCCAGGGGAGCCCTATCACCGGGCCCCACAGCCGCAGTGTCAGCCCTAACGACTAGTCAGCCCAGACAAGGGATCCCTGGAGAGTTGGGGACCAGTCCAATAAAGGCTCTCTCCAAGTTGTTTTGGGGTGAGCGTTTGGGCGTGGGGCCCCCGAGGTTACTCTGGCTGGGCCATTCAGGGCATCACCAATTAATTCACATAAATACTTTTTCATCACTTTTCTATTTGTTTGTTTATTATTTATGTAATTTAAATTCTTTCTTATTATATAAACACTTATTGATTATCTTTTACACATCTATACTTTACACTTCACTATCACCTTTCTTCCATTTTTTGTGTGATGCCCTGGGAATGGTCCTTGGCTGGATTCTTTTGGGGTGCCTCGCACCTCGGACGTGAACCCCTTAATGTTAGGGACGCTGGTATAGAGGAGCCTTGACGTTGGCCCGGCACTTAATCATATATTTGCAAATGTATGCAACTAATACCTCTGAATTTCTATTATCATGTAGGATTCAAGTATTTTTGCCAGTATTGCTGCAGTGTGCTGGAGGGAATATCCCTTTTTCTTTCTCCGGACACATATTGGCATATGTGTTGTCACATATACCAATACTTCGCGAATGACAAGAGATCGGCCTCTTTGGGAAATCCCACGGGGAGCAGCCAATCAGAGACTGTTTTACTTATAGTGGCCGCTCATTGGCTGGTTACACGTGGGTCACAGCCAATGAGCGGCTGCTACATGTAAAGTGACCTCTGATTGGCTGGCAGACCATGGGAATTTTAGATGACTACCGTCATCAGTCATTTTGTGTCTAAGTATATGTAGTAACACATATACTTAGACATGTCCGGCATGGAACGGATTTTGTTTTTTTATTTTGCCAAGTGTCGTGAATGCTACAGAGAGTGGTACGAGGATAGAGGTGAGTATAGGAGCTTTTTTCCAGGTACTCCCATTGGAATTCTACATGGACAAGGGGACAGAACAGCTGACAGCAGGTAAGTATGTGTGAGTGGGTTAGTTAGGGGTATTTAATAAAGTTATACTTTACATGGTGTGTGAGTGTTGTGGTTATTTAACTATTTAATTTACAGCGGGGGTAGGGGTGCTGGCTGCCTGCTGGCACTTGTGGTTCCACAAGTGACAAAGGGCAGGCATGCTGACACCTGTAGCTCCACAGTAAAATACAATAGTGTATCACTATTTTCCCCACTTTTACCCCCGTACCCACAGCCCAGGGGTGCAGAGAAGAGCCCCGGGCTTCAGACTAAGCCTGGGGTGTCAGGAGAGGGGGGACCCCTTCATTGGGGGGTTCCCATTTCCCATGAGATCACCGGCTTGTGCTGACCGGCTTGGTGTGTGAATGCTTTGGCTGGGGCGAACTGGTGATAGGGTCCCTTGGCTGTGACATGATACCCCAGCCGGATTTGAGCCTGGTGCTGGTTTTAAATATAGGGGGACCCCTACGCAATTTTTTCCCCCTATTTTTAAACCAGGACAGGCTCAGCAGCCAGGTGCTGGTTTCTAAAATACAGGGGGACCATATTTGTTTATTCCCCAGTATTTTTAGGAACCAGGACTGGCTGAGCAGCATGGGGCTGGTTATGCTTTTGGGGGGCCCTACATTATTTTTTTTTTAAATATTTCACTCTTTTTTTCTATTTACAGGCAGAAACATACATGGATCACACTGATCTGTGTATGTTTCTGCAGAATTCGCAGCTCACAGGCAGGTGAATTGATTTCACAAATTTGGACAAGAGTTTTGTCCGTTCTCTTGAGAGTTTTAAACTCTCATCTTGGTAAATTCAGGAATCCTATCCTAGTGAAAAGTTACTCGAGTTTGGCCGATGGTGAAGTGAAGAGAGTTTGCTAACTCTCCAGACTTTTCCTTTAGCACAAGAGATTTCTCTCCCGAGTTTGACATTAGGTATTTTTTTCCACTCGCAAATTTACTAAACTCTCCAGAGAATGCTAACTCTCCCAAACTCAAATCTTAATAAATTTACCCCTAGGTGTATGGGGCACAGCTGTATGGGAATACATATTTCCCAATATTATAAACTCTTTTTTACAATAATAAACAACTTTTTTTTACTTATATCTAACAGGTTTCAATCTACTAATTATAATCTCTGTGGAAAATTGTAAAAAACAGTTGATCCTACAAAACCTCTCATTATATAAGGTTCTAGTTAGATTAATATGTCCATTGTTTCAATTGCTACAGTATGTCTTATTAAAGAATGTGACCTGCTGTTTTCATTTCACTAGACATTGTCTTAATCAAATTACAGTAATGCAACACTTGTACCACATGCTATGATAACATTGGTGCTATATATTTCATTATGTAATATATCTCTTTCTTATATTCAAAATTTGACTGTGTATTTGAAAATTAATACTTTTTTCTATAGAAACTATATATTTCAAGGTGCATAATGCCTAAAGGCATAGCTGTACAGAGGGCAATTTGACTGGTTCCACCATCCAGAGTGCAAGATTGATGAGGTAGCATAGTTGATGGTACCTGGATTGGTACCCGGCGCCATTAAGAATGCACCCATTTAACTCCTTTCTCCCAGCTGAAGAAGAAGAATTAGAAGAACAGAAGAAGAAAAAGAAATCTGGGGGAAGTTGGGGTTCAGGAGGTTGGAGAGAAGGTAAGAAAGTGTGGAAACAGATGGTATAAGCAAGTGCATGGTCTTATGGTCTAAGGGCCTGATTCAGCAAGGATCGCACGCAATCAGTCAATTGTTGCATTCTGCGCATGCATTGCAGTGCGTGTGTATGAACTGGCCACTGCCATCGGGACCGCAGTGACTACGCAGATCCGTCGCAGAGTGATTAACAGGAAGTGCCATTTGTGGTGGTGACGAGTGGGTGGTCGGCAAAATGCAGGCATGCCAGTGCATTTGAATGTCATTGAAGGGGCGTGCATAAATTATCCACTGCGATGCCATACGCAGCTTGAGGTCTCATAGCGTGTTATGAAGTTAGCAATTTCTGAGTAAGGTCAGGGCTTGTGCAAGTGTGCATGAGGCTGCGATGGTACTCAATTGTACCAATGGTTTTGCTGTCTTGCTAAGCATTACGGATGTGTGCAAACTGTGAGATTCTGGGTTTGTTGTGGGCTCAGGGTGGTAATAGGAGCAGACACTTGAGCAGATTTAAAAATAAACGTGGAGTTTTTAATGAGTGGCTTAACAGACATGAATGTGGTAAAACAGAAAGTCCAGGTATAGCACTAAAGTGCACTTGGGAACTGTAGTGAAGCAACGGGAAAAAGTCCAGGTAGTGAAACAGAAGGCAGTCCAGTAATCCAGGTCTTGTGAGGCTGAAATGAATTGTGGCTGAAGAAATAATGCCCAAGATTCAGAGCCGGACACTCTGACCAGAGCGCTCGCTCTGAATCAGGGCCCACCTCCATTAATATGGAGCGTCCTCCTGGACGCTCGTATAGCTGTGGGTCACCACCCACAGCATATACGAGCGTGCAGGATGATGGTCACGATGGTCTTGACCATCGCGACCATCGCCACTGCGAGCAACAGCCTGCGGTTGAGGTTTTCAACCGCAAGGCCAGGAGTGATTTTGGCTCTATCAGAGCCAAAATCACTCCCACTGACATCACTAGTGATGTCATTGGGGCTGGCTTCAGATGGTAGGCGTTCCCTTGGGAACGCCTCCGTCTGGCAGGCACACCCCCGGCACGCCCACCAAAGGGGGCGTGCTGTCAGTCAACATCGACAGCATGCCCCCTTTGATAAGACACTCCGAGCGAAGGAAAGTCCTTCGCTCGGCGCGTCTCGCACATGCGCACGAGGGAGCTCCGTCTTGCGCATGCGCAGTGCAGACCATCGACCCACTTGCGAGCGGATAGCCGCTCGCGAGTGGGTCTGAATGAGGGCCAATGTCCAGAGGAAGGTGCAAGTGGAGGCAAGGTGTGGGGTAATAGCTGACACAGATACTCAGGCAATGGGGAAGGTAAAGGGAGGAGGCAGTGGGAGAAGGCAGTGGAAGTCCAGCAGGGTAAGGAGCAGGTTAGGCAAAGCAGGCTTAGGCAGAGATCCAACAGGCAGACGGACAAGCTCAGGAACACTCTCTCAGCTTGCGCTGAGAAACACATTGCACTAGCAATGCAAGGGAGCTCTGAACTCCCTTTTATACCCAGCGCCCAGCCGTGAGTGGTCAGAGAGTGAGCATGTGACACGCCAGGATTGGGGAACTAGGTTACATGGCCAAAAGCAAGATGGCGGTGCCCCTGCCAGAGGGGAACAGAAACACCGCCAGACCTACCCAGCACAGAGTGACAATATGCCCACACAGGACCGCACACAGCCAATGCTCCCCGCCAGGCACCAGCACCACCACCAGATGCCCCCCGCCATAACATTCGCACAGGTAACACCCGCTGACCACCTTGCCAAGAAACCCTGGTCATGACAGTACCCCCCCCTTCATGGGTGGCCACAGGACACTCAGCAGGCTTTTCAGGATGAGCAGTATGGAACTTCCTGACGAGTGTGGGAGCATGGATGTCTCAGGCATCGGTCCAGCAGCATTCTTCCGGGCCGTAAGCCCTCCAATCCAGGAGGTATTGCAAACGACCCCTACAGACATGGGAATCCAGGACCTGGGAGACCTCAAATTCCACGCCTCTTTTGGTCTGGACAAGAGGAGGAGCAGGGAGAATCTTACGGAACTTGTTCAGGATCAGAGGTTTGAGTAGGGAAATATGGAAAGAATATGGGACTTTCAAATATGAAGGCAGCTGAAGGCGATATGCCACAGGATTGATTATTTAATAATAGAGAAGGGTCTGTGGAGCAAATTTCATTGAGGGTACTCTCAGCCGTAGGTTCCGGGTAGACAACCACACCTGATCTCCAACTTGCATACAGGGCACCTTTCTCTGTTTCTTGTCTGCCTGAAATTTGTAACGAGAGGACGCCTTCTCTAAATCAGCATGTACCTGAGCCCAATTTGAAGCAAACCTCCGTACAGTATCATCCACGGCTGGAACATCAAAGACAGGTAGACTTTGGAACTCAGGGACTCGTGGATGGAGACCGTATACAATCTGGAATGGGGTTTGGTTTGTGGAGGAATGATATGAGGCATTGTGTGCAAATTCAGCCCAGGGCAAAAATTCCGACCAATTGTCTTGAGAGGATGACATGAAGATCCTTACGAAGGTCTTAAGATCTTGATTAACCCTTTCTGTAGATCCTTTACTTTGTCTGTGGTAAGCTGTGGAGAAATTCAATTTAACTTGTAGAACGGAACACAAAGCTCTGCAGAACCTTGCCACGAATTGAGCTCCACGATCAGAGACTATTTCTGTAGGAAGACTGGAGATGGAATATTTTTTTGACGAACAGATGAGCCAAATCCGAAGCAGAAGGAAGTTTCTTTAGAGGGACATAATGGACCATTTTCAAAAATCGGTCTACCGCGACCCAGATTGTAGTATATCCCTGGGAACTTGGCAAATCATTCGCAAAGTCTATGGAGAGATGCGTCCATGGACGCGATGGGATAGGCAGGGGTAACAACTCACCAGCTGGGGCTTGATGCAAGGATTTGTGCTGGGCATATGAGGTACATGATGAGATGAACTCCAATACATCAGCTTTCATCGATGGCCACCAATAGGCTCTCTTCAAAAGCTCCAGAGACTTCCGAGTACCAGAATGGCCTGCAAAGCGTGAGGAGTGTGCCCAGGTGAGAAGCTGCTTCCTTAACCCTGGGCCACAAAGGTTTTCCCAGTAGGTGGTTGCAATTGTATGATGGCATACACTCTTGACTCCAGCACAGGAGTGCTATGTAGAATTTCAGAATTATTATTACAGGAGAGGGACCTTGATAAAGCATCTGCTTTTTGATTAAAAGCTCCAGAATGGAAGGTCAGAGTAAACTGGAAGCAAGCGAAGAATATTGCCCACCGGGCCAGACGATGACTTACATACTGGATATTCTATGGTCGGTAAAGACAGTGAAGGGAAACTTAGCCCCTTCTAGCAGGTATCTCCATTCCTTCAGTGCCAATTTTACTGCCAAGAGCTCTTGTTCTCCTATGGCGTAGTTCTTATCTGCAGGAGAAACTTTCTTGGAAAATAATCCACAGGGGTGGACTCGGTTGTCTTCGTAGCACTGGGATAGAACGAATTCCACTGCCTCTCATAATGCATCAACCTCCAACAAGAAGGGTCTATCCAGGTCTGGTTGTCTTAAAACAGGAGCTGTAATGAATGCCTGCTTTAAAAGTTGGAAGGCTGTCTCTGTTTCAAGTGACCATAGGGCAGGATTAGCACCTTTACGAGTCAGGGCAGTGATGGGAGCCAGCAAAGAGGAAAATCCTTTGATAAAATGTCTGTAGTAGTTGGCAAATCCGAGCAATCTCTGAATGGCTTTCAAGGTCTGAGGTCGGGACCAATCGAGGATTGCCTGAACCTTCTTGGGGTCCATTTCTAAACTGGAGCCTGAGATGACATAGCCAAGGAATGGTACACTGGGTACACTAAAAACAAATTTTTCCAGTTTGCAGTAGAGATGATTTTTCCTTAGCCGGGCTAACACTTCCTTCATGTGTTTATAATGTTCCTCTGGAGAAGACGAGAAAATCAATATATCGTCCAAATAGACAACGACTGAAACATATAGTAGATCTCGAAAAATTTCATTTACAAAGCCTTGAAAGACAGCAGGGGCATTACATAATCCAAAAGGGCATCACATGGTATTCAAAATGACCATCCCTGGTATTAAAAGCAGTTTTCCATTCATCGCCTGCAGGGATACGAATGAGATTATAGGCCCCTCGCAAATCTAATTTTGAGAATATGACGGATCCTTTGACTCTGTCGAACAACTCTGTGATTAAGGGGAGAATGGATACCGATTCTTGAACATTATATCATTAAGACCCCGATAGCTATACATGGTCTCAGGCCGCCATCCTTCTTAACAACAAAAAAGAACCCTGCTCTGGCAGGAGAGGTGGAAGGACGGATGAACCCCTTCTCCAAATTCTCCTGGATGTATTCAGACATAGCTTTGGTCTCTGGCAAGGACAGAGGATAGGTGCGACCATGAGGAGGCATCTTGTCCGGCAATACATCGATTAGGCAATCCCATTCTCTGTGAGGAGGTAAGATATTTGCCTGTTGTTCAGAAAAAACATCGGTAAAAATTTGATACTCCTTGGGAATTGCTGATGGTTTTAATGAGACTGTTTTCCTTACAGGTCGTATCTTAGTAAGACAGGATTTCTGACAGTCAGCACCCCATGAAAGGACTTGCATTGAGCACAAACCTACCCTGGGATTGTGCTGGTGTAACCAGGGTAGCCCTAAAATGATGTCTTGGGAGGCTTCAGAAATCACAAGGAATCTCAGAGACTCGGAATGCAGTGCTCCTATGTGGACCAATACTGGCTGGGTTTCCTTGGTGACGATTCCATTAGTCAGAGGACGTCCATCTACAGCGGTCAAAGAAATTGAGTGGTCGAGTAGAGTACAAGGAATCTGTAGATTGTCAACTAAACTGGAAGTCATGAAATTTCCGGCTGCTCCAGAATAATGCAGCACCAAAAACAGGTTTCAACTTGAAATCCAAGGCTAGGTTTAATACGAAATCTTTACAGGTTGGGGACGGACTCATTACTACTAACTTGACGTCCCCAGGGTCAGTTAGGAACAGGTGTTTCCCAATTTATGGGAACAGGAGGCCACCAGGTGACCCGCGTCTCCACAGTATAGGCAGAGGCTTTTAAATATTCTTCTCTGGCATTCCTCTTTGGAGAGATGGGTATGATTCACCTGCATAGGCTCTTCATCTGTAGAAGGAGGGGATGGATGGGTAGTAGAGGGAGGGCTAAATGACCTTTGCCGATCAGTTCTATGCTTTTCAGTTTGACGTTCTCTAAAGCGTAGATCGATCTTGTTACAGAGAGAAATCATATCGTCCACATTAGTGGGTAGTTCACGGGTGACTAGATCATCTTTCAGTCGATCAGAAAGTCCATGCCAAAAAGCTGAGGTGAGGGCTTCCGCATTCCACTTGAGCTCTGATGCTAAAATCTGCAACTGTACGGCATACTGGCTGACAGGACGGGTCCTTGTTTCAGTGTCATGATACTGGATGAAGCCGATACGGTATGCCCAGGCTCATCGAAAATCCTCCTGAATGATGACACAAAGTTGGTATAGTTGTTCAGCAAAGAATCTGAATGCTTCCAGAGTGGGGAAGCCCAATCTAAGGCTGAGCCAGACAACAGTGACATGATGTAGGCCACTTTAGTTCTTGCAGTGGGAGAATTATCAGGCTGTAGGGTAAAATGTATATCACACTGATTCAGGAACCCCCGACAAAGCTAGGGATTGCCATCAAATTTATTTGGCATAGGAAGATGTAACCAAGGGGATATCCTGTACCTCGAATTTTCAGATACAGAAACGGGTGTAACTACTGTTACATTAGGGGAGAGCAGAGAGGTTTGCATGTTATCCTGTCATTTAGTCATTTCTTGCAGGAACAGGGCCATTTGGTGCTGCACAGCTTCCAGGTTTTCCAAACGGCCTGCGATGCACTGGAATAAATCCGCTCCAGACTCCTGACCAGTGGCCGAGTCCATTAGGCCAGTGCAAAATGTGAGGTTCTGGTTTTGTTGTGGGCCCGGGGTGGTAATAGGAGCAGACACTGAAACAGATTTAACAATAAAAGTGGAGATTTTAATGAGTGGCTTAACAGACATGAATGTGGTAAAACAGAAAGTCTGGGTATAGCGCTAAAGTGCACTTGGGAACTGTAGTGAGGCAATGGGAAAAAGTCCAGGTAGTGAAACTGAAAGCAGTCCAGTAATCCAGGTCTTGTGAGGCTGAAATGCATTGTGGCTGAAGAAATAATGTCCAGAGGAAGGTGCAAGTGGAGGCAAGGTACAGGGTAACAGCTGACACAGGTACTCAGGCAATGGGGAAGGCAAAGGAGGAGGGAGTGGGAGAAGGCAGTGGAAGTCCAGCAGGGTAAGGAGCAGGTTAGGCGAAGCAGGCTTAGGCAGAGATCCAACAGGCAGACGGACACGCTCAGGAACACTCTCTCAGCTTGCGCTGAGAAACACGTTGCACTGGCAATGCAAGGGAGCTCTGAACTCCCTTTTATACCCAGCGCCCAGCCGTGAATGGTCAGAGAGTGAGCACGTGACACGCCAGGATTGGGGAACTAGGTCACATGGCCGAAAGCAAGATGGCGGCGCCCATGCTGGAGCAGAACGGAAACACCACCAGACTTACCCAGCACAGAGTGACAATATGCCCACACAGGACCGCGCACAGCCAAAGCTCCCTGCCAGGCACCAGCACCACCACCAGACGCCCCCCGCCATAACATTCACACAGGTAACATCCTCCGACCACCATCCCGAGAAACCCTGGTCATGACACAAATGCAATAGTGATCCTTACTGAATAAGGCCCTAAGAAAAAAAAAATTGAACACAAGGTATATGGTACACCAGTTGCATAGTACACAAGGTATATGGTACACAAGGTGCATGGTACACAAGGTATATTGTACACAAGGTGCATAGTACACAAGGAATATGGTACACAAGGTGCATGGTACAGAAGGTATAAGGTACACAAGGTATAAGGTGCATGGTACATAAAATGAGGGCAGATAATGTGAACATACAAATGGGAAGGACAAGGAAGAGTAGAGGATGATAGAGGATAACTGTGAGACAATTGTATCAGGGACAGTGAGAGCAGAAAAGAATAAATAAAATGGAATTTAAGATAATGTCAGACTACTACTTAATGCTGGACTGGTTTTGTTGAGCACTTAAAAGGAAGAATTAGAACAGTACTTATGGATAATATATATAATTAAATATACTGTGTGTGGATCTGTATGAGGAAAAGATTTAATATAACATCATAAACTCAATGATATTACTACACTCAAATTACATAATGATAACACAGTTATCCAGTAATGAAAAGCCAATAAAGGTCCATACAATATGAAAATTGTAACTGTTCATCCAATTGTAATCGTCCAAACTCACTCTGGATAATCAGTCAAGATATGTGCAGAATAGATATTACCATCCGATCAAATGTCCTGCAGTAGGATAAAAGTGTGGAATACCAGAATAGAAGAGTACCTCCGGAATGTCTTTCAGCAAAGAATATTTTGCATGAGGAGTTGGAATCCATGGGGTTAGTTCATGGTACGCTGCTGTTAGTATGGAATGTCTGCGGTCTATTAATTCTGAATTGATGACAGTTCCACAATATAACAAGGGCTTAATGCGTTTCGCCATGCAATATCATTCGGTTTAAAATTTTACATATCCCAGCACTTGGAATACTGGTGCTCAGAATGCCAGCGCTGAAATCCCAACACCAGTCAGAATCCTGGTGCCAGATACTGATGGCAGGATTAGTGGTTAGGCACTATGGGGAGGGTTAGGGTTAGGCTGTGGGGGGAGGGTTAGGCTGCAGGGAGGGAGGTGTCGAAGCTGGATAATTGGCTGAGACAAGATCAGTTTAAAATTGAATCGCGGCGACGCCATCTTGCGACTGGCCGCAAGACGCCATCTTGGAAATGAGATCGCAAGACGCCATTTTGCGAATGGCCGCCCAAGCGCCATTTTAGATAAACTCACATTTAAGTACATATGGCGATATTACTAATAGCATCATGTGATTGCATCTTTCACCGTTTCTCATATACACCTTAATACGCACAATGGCACTGTTAACTAGTCGCATATTAGCCAATGCATAAGATCCTATATGAAAACACTGTTTAGTAGCTAAATGCGCACACACCCGCACCAAGTTAACTAGCGTCTTTATATCAAACCCCGCATACTCACACATTAGATATTCACATACAAGGTTTCATAAGCTTTAAGGTATAAGATTTAAGTTTGTTCATTTAGTATAGATGCTATGAAATAAAGATTGTTTGGTAACTAAGGTTTTATACATGATAAGTAAGCCATGTTTGGTTTTGTACTGATGCTTACTCTTTCCACAGTATTCCGGTGTTAACGGTGGGGAGATCGCATCATGCATTCGCGACTTATGGACCGCAGAGACTTCAAGCAACAAAATGTATATGATATGAATAACTGTTAGGATGTTGCATGTGGCAGGAATCTAGGGACCCCCAGTTGTTGGAGGCTGGGTTGTGTCTATTTGAATCAGCCTGTTAAATGCTCTGTAACAGATGGATCCCCCTTGGGAACCAATAGCATCAGCAACAAACATCCCTATTGTGTTGTCTATTCCTGGGGGGTATAAATATGTGTGCTCCAACACTGGGTCTTTAGTCTTCATGCTGAATGCTGATAGACGAGGGGTTTCTTGCTGATGCCTAACATCTGGTCTGGAAGTGCTGCGTATGTATACTGTACTTGGGTCTGTATAATTCCTTTGCGCCGAATTGTGTCTGGATCAATAGCATGTAACTGTACTTTTACCTGAATAATACTTGTGCTTTGGAACCACAGATTCCAGGTCTTAAGTCTTTATTTACTGTATGACTGCGTATGCAAATTAGCGTCATCCTTAGGAGGTATAGGCAGGATATTAGAAGGTATAGGAAGGAGTGTATAGAGGTTCTGATCCAGTATCGTTAGAGGGTTAGGCTGCGGGGGGGGGGGGGGGAATGGTTAGATTTAGGCTGCATGGAGGGAGGGTTAGGTTTAGGGGTAGGGTACTTACCGGCAGGTCTCGGTATCCTAACCCTTTCGGCATACTGGCATCGGGATTCCCATACCCAACCCATACTAAATCATGCCAGAATAGTTTTGAATTAATTGGTTTCTCACTGCACTACTATGGATGATATGTTACAACAGTTATTATGTGACTATAAATACTAAACACTTCATATTTAAGCCACTTTGTTATAATTAATTCACTTAAAAAACACTAAGATGCAATGATTTATTTAAATTAATGATTACAATCTGATCTATTTAAATAAAAGTTACTATTTTCATACACGAGAACGGATATATCATACTGTAATTGTTTTTTCTCCAGTATTTTGTAAACATTGCTATAACATACTTAATTGAATGGTTGTTTTGCTTGTTGCACTGTGATGTGACAATTAATATATTTTCCTTTGTTATTTCATTTAACAGGAAATTAAACTTTATTATAGTGTATTGATTTAATACTTTAAATTTATATTGGAATAATATGTTATATTAGATTAACAATAGAGACAAAACTTTTTTACACTTATGAACACACTCACTCATGTTAAGAAAGAAGTGTGTGTGTTGTATTTTGCCTATGTACCAACAAGTCAGATCCATTTACATTGTCCCATGAGCTATTACTTTCTTTGTCACATGCCATGTTCATAACTAATGCTTTTAGGTGATTAGATGGTAGAGAGACTGTTTATATTGCACTGCAAATCTTCACTGAAATGCATCAAGAAAGCTTTTGTTAGCTGAACCTTGTATCCATGCAATTAGCATTAGAATGTGGAACTTTATTTGGGCCTTTCTTCTCTTGAAGATTTGGTGGCTCTGGATAATGGTTGGAAAGTGAAACCTAAAGAGTAAACTCCTGTATGGAGGTGTGGCCTGTCATGTATGGGGTGTGGCCTGTCAAAGGAAAATGATCTTGTGCTTGAAGTGGGAGCGTAGCAAAAAGAGGCAGTCACTGCACATAGGGCAAGGCTATACAAATAAAAATAATAGAGGGTTATTGTAAATGAGTGCTGATTACAGCATCAGACACACGGCTGTGACCCTTCAGAGTCATACTTACACACCATGGCCTGGCTGGGTGCCTACTCCTTAGCCACTGTCTTCATATTTAGTCCAATGATGGTGCTGTGTGCCTCCCGAGCTGACATCTCTTTGATCCAGAGTTGCCCCAAATCCTGGGCTTAAAACTGGAGAGGAGCGACTATGGTACCAAACTTTCAAAGACCGGAGAGCTGCAGGTGAGCGAAGGCAGCTCCACTTCTATGGACTTTACCTGCAACCAGAAAGTAAACAGCTCCTGACCTTCATCAAGGTGTCCCTGGAACAAAGGAAAATGTCAGTGCCTATTTCTCCTATAACAAATGATGGAGTAAATAATAATATACAGTATAAGTAAATGAGATAAAGAATCAATTTGACATAAATAATATTAGATGATATTAAGCTCCTGTTCAATTAAAAATACAATTTACTGTATTATAAAGTGAATAAAATAAACATTAGCAGCAAAAACACTAACAAGTGATAATAGCAGGATAAAACTCTAGTATCTAACTAATATAATCATGAAAATGGTAAGCACGAGTGTCAGTGAAAATCCAAACTGCTAAAAATCCTAAATACTTCTGATTAATATGCATGAATGTGACACATTTCTCACAGTGAATAAGGAGCGCTATGATCCCAAATGCTCACCAGCCACAGTGAGTTATTGGGGAGATATGAGCTCCTGCTCTATTTGATCATGCAGAACTTGTGCAGTTTTGGCTGGATGAGGAAACGGAGCTTATGCTGGAAGATCAACTCGGTCCAATATGTATCAATATATCACATATATTGCATATCACAAAAACAAAATACCTTTATTCTGCGCTAATAAATAGAATATACTGATGTTAAAATATCAGTTAAGATATCTCCAAATAAGATTGACAGCTTCACTTAGAAGATCCTTATCAGCATAGGATCTAAACTAACACATGTAATTCTCACAAATGAAGAGGGTGCTCATATATTAAACACACATTAAAAGTTCTCAATTCAACAACCAATATTGGAAGTTCATTTAGTACTCAACACCATCAAGATGTTCTGAAACAGTCTCTTGCGCAAACCGCAAGGATGGGATGAGTCCAAAGTATGAAACATTAAGGATAGGTATCATTCAAGTTAAGTCATATTCCAGGATTGAAAGACCACTGGTATTGAGTGTCTGTATCTCACAGAATCCTGCAAGCAGACTCGAAAAACAAAAAACACCCAACAGCAGGACCAATGGCAAAGTTAAAATGTATAAAATTATTTAATTATGGTAAAACAATTTAACTATATAAATGCAAATAAAATAGCTTACAAAAGATTGCTTCAGATATGCATGGACGAACGCACCAGAAGATGTTCACCAACCACCTGTCTCACTCCAATCTGGAGTGCAAGCTCACTAAATGGTAGTCAGCCCTTCACCAAATGTGTTTCATCTTTATAAAATAATTCCTCAGGACATATGTATCTATAACTTGTCTTAGAAAGGGTAACACCTCTCAAACTACTGTGTATAATCTCTGTATCTGACCTCTTGGTTTGTGAATATCTATCCATCTATCTATTAAGCTATTTTATATTAGTATTTTAGACACATCAGCATCTGGGTCACTTGTTAGTATGGCTGATGTATGTCCTTATCCCCTCTGTGTCTCACCAAAGCCACCTCTTGATGTTCTCTCCAGCCTCAAGGCCCCCCATGTATCCCTACCTCATGCTCATCTGTGTCTCTCCAGCCTCTTGTTCCCCCCAATACTCCACCTTGCCAGTGACTCAAACCATGACTACAATAGCAGTAAAGGGATGGGAATCAGCTGTGTCCTATGGCCAGTGGCAGCAGATTATCCTACCAAACCTGATGTGTATGGATCTGAGTGCTCAATCACTGCGCTGGACCAGAGAGACAGGAGAGAAGCTGCCAGCATGGAGAGACAGACATTTATCCATGAGGTGGTAGAGTGTGTGCTAAGAAAGCTCATTATTGTCTCCTACTACAGTAGTTATATTATGTATATACATTTATTATGGGATGTTTAACTTATTCTTGACCACTTTAGCCCTACTGCCACATCTGATGGCTTACTGTGATTGCTGGCTGTGAATTATGTCTGAATTATTACATACACTGCACTTGTTACATGCTAATTATGCCCTCATTATGGGCTGTCCCCACGCATCATAAAATCAAGCATTAGGAAATCTCACTCCTGCATTTGCCCCACTACCATCTGTGTCTCTCCATCCTCATGCCCACTGTTTCTCTCAAGTTGCATGCCACCCCATGTCTCTTCAGTCTTATGTCACCTGGGACTCACCAGCCTCATGCCACAATGTGTCTTGGTTCTATTTTATCTGTATCTCTTTCTCCCTCTCTCTCTGTCCCCTTTCTCCCTGTGGTCTAGGAAGAAAGGGTCTGCGGGTAGGGCCATGGGGGATGTTGGGCTTGTTAGGATGGTGGAGGGCCACCAGCTCCAAGTGCTGACTTTATTATTCCTCACCCTATACCTCACCTTGTCTTTCTCATCTCTGTCCCTCCTTGCCCCCTGTCTCTCTCTTTCATATCTGCAATGATTTTCATCTGTTTCCCTCCCCTCACATCTCTCTTGTTTATGTTCCTGTGGAGAGGATCACATGGGGGAGGGGTATGTGCGAATATGGACAGTGATCACGAGAGCCTGCAATTTGGAGGATGATTGCGGGGCCTGTGACTGGGGGCAGGGGAAATCACAGGGGACAATGAGTGAGGGTGGGACAATTGTGGGAACCTACAAGTGGGGTTGGGGCAATCACAGGGGCATTGGTTAAAGGTGCTGACAATGCTGGGTGGGGAAAGGAGAGGCAGTGTCTAGCCGGCAGCCAGTGAGAGCTGTGAGCAGAAAAAAGAGGTGGGGCCAACCTGTAGCTTTACACTGAATCTGCTCTAGATGGACGGAACAGCATTATATAATAGATAGATATATAGATAGATTATTTATTTATTAACAGTATCTTATACAGCGCAGCATACTCCGTTGCGCTTTACAATTGATAGATATAGGTATTGGAGAATATACTTATTACAACAGCTTGTTTAAAATACTTGTTATCCCCTTACATTTACATGTGCCAAATACAAAAAAGGATGGGATAAAATGTAGTATAATATTCTGTTTAGTAACAGCAATATAAAATTGTCAGACAGGGCCATACATCCCAAGAGCTTCCAAATATTGTGTTACACTTTCTTTTGATTGAGATTTAAGTTCTGTCTGTTTACTTGGCTCCAACACCTCTTCATTGCGAAAGGCAGGATGTGTTTGTATGATAGTGGTGTATTAGAAACAGGATGAACACTTGCAACAAGGAAAGATAAATTGTGGGGGAAAAAAACATAAACAAGCTGTCTATAAATCACAGTGAAGCATTAGGGAATATGACTCAAACACATCACATTGTGGTTTGGCAATCTAATGTTGACAGCTCTGATGACAATGTGTAATCCAATTCCTTATCACTGTTATCAAATTTGATACAGAGACTACTTTGTAGTATGTGCCAGGTCATAGTGGCTGTAAACACAGTGTTTAGTGTTTATTTTAAATTACATTTAAATGTAAGTGACATTTTGCAGGACTTGGACGATTTGGCTCATCAGAAAGCTATGATGTTGTTGGTCACTGAGAGAAAGATGATAATCAACAGTCACTCATTAGGACAAGGGCCAGAGCAATTAATATCAAGCCTCCCTATTTCTCAGACACACAAGCAAAAGTAGTTTTTTTGTTTTACATCATTACTTCACTTGACTCTATTCTCCTCATATAATGGCACTTGGGCAAAATTCAGATATGGACGATATACCGATATTTGCGGTGTTGAGTGATTATTTTTGTTACATATTTGAGTCACACTGTGCATGTGCCAAGTTTCATTACTAACAGCGGTCACAATAAGGACTTGGGTGCAAAGTGATTTGTCGGAGGTAATGGGGGTTTGACAACTTAAACGCAGACATGTTAGCAATGGCAGCTCCAGAGGTGGGGCTGCAGCGCAGTCCACAATTCAAATAGGGGAGCCACACTAACTGCCGGTGAGTTCCAGCTGGAGATGCTTGGCAGCATTTGAAAGGGCAATTGGTGTGGCTCCCCTATTTGAATTTTGGACTGAGCTGTGCCTGCAACTGCAAATTCCTATGCAGTGGCTAATGCTCTGGCGGCTTACTTCTGATGGACATTCTGAGCGACCATAGTATTGCTAAGAATATGGATGCTGCCAGCGATGTGCGACTGATGGTGCATCAGTGTACGTACAGTAAGCGGTAGACTTGAGACAGCTCTAATGGGCGCCTCAATGCCAATCCCAGCAGCTGCGACATTTGCATATTCTCGCACAAAAACCACTGTGTACGGGATCACAGCCACAATGCAATTTGCGCCGATCTCTGAATCTCGTCCACTGCCCCATTACTTGTAGCCTTCTGTACACATACATAATCACAGTAATAGGCAGGTCTCTGCAGGGGCATTTTAAGGTAGAAGGAGCCTGTGTGCAGATTTCCAGAATTATCATAGTTATTTAAGACATAGGGGTCTAGTTACTAAGCAGTGTTAAGGTGCATACACACTAGACGATATGCTCCCTGAGCGATATCGTCTCGTGTGTCCCCGGCAGGCTGTGCTCAATGTCGTTCATGACATTGAGCACAGCCGCTGAACGATATAATTAACGATATCGTTCAGTGCCGGGCTCTCTCCCCCATTCCCTGACATGCAGCAACCTGACGAGATCGTCAGGTTGGCCTGCATGTGAGCCCGATGAACGATGATGACGAACGACCCGCGGGAACGTGCGTCGTCGTCATCGTTCATCTTTTTGGGCTTAAAAATGGACGATAAAGTGGACGACTGAACGATAGCGATATCGTTATCGTTCAGTCGTCCACTTTATCGCCCAGTGTGTACGCACCTTTAGGAGACAGAATGAAAAGTGATAAGTCTGTGATAAGTGCCAGCCAATCATCTCACAGGCTGTGTTTGAAAAATGACAGTTGGAAGCTGATTGGCTGGCACCTTATCACAGACTTATCACTTTTCACTCTGTCTCCTAACACTGCTTAGTAACTAGACCCCATAGGCATTATTTTTCTGGTGATATCTCTAGAAATATGTCACCAGTGCTAATGGCATGGGCAGCCGTGGGCAGCAAGTAAGTATATGTATGGCACACACAGCAACCATTATAGATACATCACTGGGGCACAGCCTACGCACAATCATCACACACAAATCCAGATCTTATGTAGATGTTGATGCCCATTCAAACTTTAGTACAGACAGGGCCAGCAAGATCGGTGCTTAGAGTCCAGACAAATACACCTGAAAATTAACATTTTAAAAAACCTGTCTTACGTTAAGAAAAATTTATTAAATTAAATTACACTGCACTCAACTGAAATGTTTAATATAGGACTAATAAAATGAAATTTTAATGTCAAACTAATGCAAACTTTAAATTAAGTGTAAATATTTATTGTTTTACTTTTAAAACTGAATGGAATCCTCTTTCCTGCGGTAGTCCAAACAGAAATGTCAAATAAATAATGCAAATAGATGGATACAACGTTGTATAATATAGCTACAACATTATTTAAGTACTATCAGCGGTGAGGATAATTGGCCTGATTTAGAGGTCTATGCGCTGATGATGTTGGATGTAGTGTAGCGATTGTTTTACTACTATGCAAGCATCTAATTCTCACCTTGCAAGCGATTCAATTGTGCACACAGGTAGAAGTGTATAGAAATGAAAGTGGGCGTTCCTGGGCGGTGACAGGGAGGTCTTAGCGCACGCATGGAAATGGTTTGTATTATGGGTGTGTTATGGGACTGTCGATGGCATGTAAGTGAAAGTGGTTTTGTACACAAACGCCCGACCACTCACATAGAAGACCATAGACGGACGGAGGAAGTACACGTGCCATAGGGCTGGTGCAAGAATGTACAGTGCGACGGATGATGGTGTCTAAGGATGCACCAATCAGTATTACAGCGGGTTCAGACATTGAAAGGGGGCGTCTTAGTCCTTGCACTTAAGGACGCATGGATGTACAAGAGGAAAGGAATTTGTAGCGGCATTAGCATAAAGTTGCAGACAGGTGATCACCAATAGACACAGCTGTGGGTCCTTCTGTGTCCATCTCTGCATCAGCCCCACTATGCAGTTAACCAAACAGAAGTGTTCTGGGACAGTCTTACTAATAGTCACTGGAGATCGCCATTGCTGGACTAGGGACTGTTTGGGTACACACAACAGTTCGCGCTTTGACAAATACCTCTCCACCATTTCCACAAGCTGGTCTGCTGTTTTTGGGTCCCCATGACTCTCCCTCTTGTGCAGAACTGCAGACAGGAATCATAGATATTGGTCAATAATGACCCTGTCCCTGATCTGTGGCCCTGTTAGAATCTCTGTCTGTAGCCACTTCTTGGTGAGATGGATTAGGTCATGCATTTGAAAGTGGGGAGTTTTATCTGCTTGGTATCCCCATCGATTAACTTGTTCTGCTTGAATAGACATTGTGACACCCAAACGTTAGAATTTCAGTTTTTAGCTTGTCATCATCCTTGGCATCAGTAAGTCAAAATATGCCTTTTGCAGTTCCGGTGACAGGAAGGGTGCCTACTGATTTTTATGTCAACTTTCCCTCTCAGCTGTTAAATAGGCTTCAGCATCATCACTCTTTGTCATCTTTTGCAGATAATGACTAGCCCATATGATGCTGGAGCTCTTTGTGACATCAGTGGAAGCATTTCCAGACAAGGATGCTAGATGCTGTACCGCCACTTCTAAGGCATTGCTTATATACCTCCCTTTGACAAACCTTTCCGGTGTTTTTGTCGCACCACTAACAATTTTTAAGGTTGCAATTCAATTGCCTGATGTGTCTCATGAGATCTCAGAAGACTTTACATTATGAATTGTTGACTTGCATAAAGATGGAAATGATTACTAATCTATCTGGCCTAATGTTCATCAGTCCATGGTAAGACAAATTTATAAATCCTAAAGTGTCAGTTAAAGACATACAGAAATCTCTGCAACTTGCAGTATCTGTTGACAAGTCTACAATACATAAAACACTGAACAAGAATGGTCTTCATGGGAAGACACCACAGAGGAATACACTACTGACCAAATAAAAACATTTCAGCACATCTGCAGTGCTTCACAGCCGGGGCTTGGTAAATTCGTCAACAAAGCAGCACCATCGGTTTCTACGGGGGCTGCTTTTGCAGTTAAAAATGGGGTACCACAGCAGATATCAGAGATATCTGCTAAAGTCCCCTGCAGATACATTCAGGGGATACATAATATTTGTGTGTAAAAATAATGGGTGTTTTGGGGGGATATATGGGCTTCTTAGAGAAAAAGTAAAGCCCATAGCAATACATTCCATTTGCCATAACCTGCTGTTGGAGATGGATGGTGTCCATAGTGGAGACCTACTGTAGCACCTAATCCAGCTCTAGGCACAAAAAGTACAACCCTCAGCACTCCACTGGGACCATCATGTTACTGGTCTCGCCCTACCATACTAAAGGGAGGCAAATAGTGGTATATTTCATCCCATATCATTCCAAATGTATCCTGGCCTAGGTGAGGGAGGTTTTAGAATTAAACTCCAGCTCCACGCCACATCACCTTCATTACTCGATGGGGTGGCGAGGCAAACGTCTTCCAGATCTGTGGCTTCATACTGTAGTTGTTAGTTCTCCATTCTTATCACTGAACCTACGCACAGTACACACTACCACATACAAGAAGAAAATATCTTGCAATAATTTGCAATGAGCAGAGAACAATAGTGATATGGATATTCGGTATGATACAAAGACCTATTAAAAGTAGGAATTTTTTTTTACAGATGACTGACTGCCCCTAGCAATAAAATATCTATTATTATTAAAGTTAAAAGCTTCTCCAATTTACTATCTTATATAATGGACACATGTCATCGCAGTTTTTCAAGTATAGCCTGGATTTTTGTTTAAAACATTGTTTTTAGTAAGCGTGAAAATCATGTAATATTATCTGGCTTTTATTGTTAAGAGTTGATGTCTGTAAAACAGACTTTCAAAGCACTTTCAAAAACAATGCAACATAAAACAGAGATTTCTTTCTCCTTTACAGCTTAGATTATTTGTTCTGTTGTTTTTTATTGTTATTTAGCACTAAACAGGTGAAATATTTGAAAATGATATCGGCTTGTGCTATTGAACTCCAGTTTATAAAGCTTATGAAAAGAAAGTTGCTGTATTTTGCTGTTATCCAGTACAACTGTACAAAGTGCATAAACAGAAGTATAGAATACGCCAGAAGCATCTAATAATGAGAATTAGGACCTCATTCAGAGCCGGTCGCACAGAGCGCGCGGTCGGTCTGAATGAGGGGAGGACCTCTTGAATTTTCAAGACGTCTTCCTTTGTGGTGGTAAGGCTGTGGGTTAACACCCACAGCCTTACGACTGCCTAAGGTGATGGTCGCGATGGTCAAGACCATCGCAACCATTGGGGCTTACGACGAGACCCTAGGGTAGGGTCTCCCTTGTCGTAAGCCCCGGAGAGCTTTCGGCTCTGTCTGAGCCGGAAGCTCTCCACTGACATCACTAGTGATGTCAGTGGGGCCGCCCCCTAACGGTAGGCATTCCCATGGGAACGCCCCCGTTTGGGCTGCCACCCCCCGGCCCGCCTTCCAAACGGGGCTTTGGATCGAGACCCGCTACGACCGGCGCTGTCGGTCGTAGCGGGTCTCGCCGTCGTGCGCATGCTCTTTGGGGGGCCATAGACCCGGTCCAAGCGCATCGGCGCTAACGACCGGGTCTGAATGACCCCCTTAGTGCCTGATTCAGAGGTGGACACAATTCTGATGTTTGCTTAGTTGAACATTCTTTTTATACTGAGCATGTGTATGAGTCACACTGATAATGCGCCAAGATAAATTACCGATGGCAAACGCAGTGAGGACCTAGATGCAGACTGATTGACAATCAGTGACTGTTTGTGGAAGGTAACGGGGAGTGGTGAGTCAAAAGCAGGAGGCTCCTACTAATTATTTCTGATGGCTAGCGCCAGTGGCGGCTCCAGAGGAGGGGCTACAGCGCAGTTGACAATTCAAATAGGAGAGCCACACCAACTGCCATTTAAAATGCTGCCAAACATCACCAGCCGGGACTCACTGGCAGTTGGTGAGACTCCCCTATTTGAATTTTGGACTGCGCTGCAGCCGCACCTCTGGAGCCGCCACTGGATGCAAGGAGAAGTGGACGTCCTTGTGTCAGGCTGTGATCGCAATGCGATTGCAAACATTTGCATTTCACCGCAAATATTAGCAACTGCGTACCATGGCTATTAGCTGAATCAGGCCCTATGTTTCCTGGTGAGCACTATTACTGCCACATCACTGATGTTTCCTACTTTACGCATTTGCACAACGGGTCCTGTTATACCGCACGGAGTTCCCCCAAGCCTCTGCCTTATTGACAGCCAGAAGCGTTTGGGGGGTGGGGATGGCCTGCTTTTCCGGAAACGGGGGAGTGTTGAGGCCATGGTTTGCGTCCAAGGATGCAGACTTTCTGGCCTCGCAAGCCGCCAGGATCTTGTCAGTCTGCGGTTATCATATTTGATAAGGTGAATTGAAAGAGAATATTGTTTAAAACTGTTGAACAAAAATTTAAAAAAATAGGTAAAATTAACTATAATTAATAATTAACTATAATTGCATTATAAACACCTCTTTATTTATTCTACCAATATCATCCTAATTAACTAATTAAATGTTCCCAATTATTGTATGAAAATCAAGTTACTATTCTTGACTGAACCAATGGGACTTCGCTAATCTTCAATCCTATTCCACTAAAAACACTTAAGAGATATAGTACATCTCTTTCTCTCAGGATTGGTCAGCAGGAAAGCTCATTCTAAGGGGCAGGTTCACATAAGCGTGAAGTCCCTTTGTAGTCCTGTATGATGAGCTTTGGTACACATTTCCAGATAGTAGAGTACTGAAAACATGGACTATTTCTGGTCACAGTACCATCCCACAGAGACACAATGCATAATTGATTGGCCCCACCATGTTTTTACAGAATGGGCCGAGAGCCCATTCTGCAAAAATGAGCATGGGGTTGGTGACAACATAAAAGGAGGAGCAAAAAGTTTGATTCAGCGTGTTGTTCTAGGAAAATGTTTGCAAGCCAAAACAGGCAAATGACCATCTTCTAGGTGATGCTATATAGTGCCGTTTTGGGGGAAAACAAAGCCAATCACTGAAAAATGAATAGGAGTTTGAAACATGAAGTAACATAGTGAAGATTTTGTATTTGATACGGGTCTAAAAGCTGAGACTGAAGTCATTTCAGCTGCTCCTACAGCCCTGGCCCTGCCATTGTATATCTATCCTCAAGTTAACACAGAGTATTTGTGCATTGTAAGCTTTAGATAAAGAGATTCTCCCACCTAACATACCTGTTGATATGAGTGTACTATTTTGTGGAGTAGACAGTTAGTAAATAGTAAACACCAGTGGAAGGTAGTGTTGTAGACACACTCGCTGGATAGACTTAACTAGGAGTTTGTGTTATTGCAGTGCACAGGTTTTGTACAGCCATACTCACGGTTACACAGACAAGTAGTATAGGTGGTGTGGAGCATACCGTGGACCATGTATGTCATGTATGTAGGCATGTAATGCAGGATATTGCAAGGTCACCCACGGAGCTAAATACCGACACACCTGTGTAGTAATGTGGCTCTCAAACATAGAATAGCAAGATGGCACTGTGCATACTGTACGTGGACTAATCAACAGCCGCCATCTTGGTAAAGGATAGACGCTTCATGTTATGGAGCATCATGGAGGTAGCGCAGTAGCGCACTCCCTATACCAACAATAAGAACCTGCTGCAGAGGGCTTAATTATTACACAACCTTTGATATATACTGTAATAATATCAGAAAATGGCTTTACTCATGCTTTATTAATATGGGCCATAAATATAATCAAAAGCACAAGCGCAAGTATAGATTTGTATTTTGCGCACTACACCAGCCTATAATAAATTCCCCCCTTCCTCTTAGCATATACTGTACAATAGAAACCTGTCTTCATTCACATACAGTAGGTTATATTTCTGCCATTCATTACTTACATTAAAATCATGTACGAGGAGTTTGCACATAAGAGTTTTATTTATTTATTTCGATTTCTTGTTTATAGAAAGTTTATTCTTCTCTTAGGAGCCTTTTTGTACTGATGAATGTATGAACTGTAAGGGACATTTTTCATTAATAACCGGGGAGATACAGACAGGTTTACTGTGATCTATTTGCATACTGCTGTGATTTTTTCTTCTTCTGCATTTTGACTACAGTTCCTACAAGGATGATGCTGTAATTGTTCAGTGCCAATGACATTCTGCTATTAGCTCCCTGCCTTAGGAAAGTCGCATCAGGTGACATCGCTTGGCTAGGCTGATTGCAGAATCCCTGCTATGTAATAGAAAGGTGGTATAAAAGTTTTTTGCCATTCCTCTTATAGCAATCTGGTCCTGTCAATGCTTTTGCTCTCTGCTCAACTAAGACAAAAAATGCTTAATAATAACATGCCTGATATAGCGAGACCAGATACAACTCAATTTGCAGCCAAAGAGGAGGTTATAAAAGGATAAACCATACAGACAGGCAATAAAATACACATGTGGAACAAAAGCTGAGGATTATTTTATGTCCTGAAAATGATGTTAATTATATGAATGTACAGTTATGAATAACAGCCATTGGCTGTCAGTAAGAAAAAGCATTAAAATACAAAGCAAGGATACAAAAGCCTTAACACACAAATAATAAAAAGAAATGCTGCGAATCAAAAAATATAAAAGCCAGGAATATTTTGAGGGACACTAGGATGATAGCTGTCACCTAGTGGGCAACATTTTTGTTAATATTCAAACAATGGCCCTCATTCAGAGCCGTACGCTCTGAGCAGAGCGCACGCTCTGAATGAGGGCCGCCCTCCATGAAAATGGAGCGTCCTCCTGGACGCTCGTATAGCTGTGGGTCACCACCCACAGGCTATACGAGCGTGCAGTTTGATGGCTGCGATGGTCTTGACCATCGCGACCATCGAAACTGCGAGCTGGAGCCTGCGGTTGAGGTTTTCAACCGCAAGCTCCGGAGTGATTTTGGCTCTATCAGAGCCAAAATCACTCCCACTGACATCACTAGTGATGTCAGTGGGCCGGCTTCTGACGGGAGGCGTTCCCGTGGGAACGCCCCCGTCAGGGAGGCACGCCCACCAAAGGGGGCGTGCTGTCAATCAACATCGACAGCACGCCCCCTTTGATCAGACACAACGAGCGAAGGACTTTCCTTCGATCGTCGCGTCTGGCGCATGCGCACGACGGAGCTCCCTCCGTCGTGCGCATGCTCAGTGCAGAACATCGACCCACTTGCAAGCGGACAGCCGCTCGCGAGTGGGTCTGAATCAGGGCCAATATCCCTTACACATCCCCTTTTTTAGAGAACTTTATTGCTCTTAGAACATAACTGATTCAGCAGCGGGTTGTCAAAGCCGGATAATCAGCTGAGACAGAATCTGTTTACAATCGGAATCTGCGCGTCGCCATCTCACGAATGGCGAATAAGACTCCATCCTAGAAATAGATCACACAACGCCATTTTGTCAAAACCACAGAGTAACAATCTTCCCCAAACACATACCGACAGTGTTTAACATACATAAAAAATTACTTATTAGCATTAGAACACTTTTTAGTAATCCTTCCAGAAATCATGCCCTGATGTACACAAAGCCCATTCTGGGGACAACCTTGATGCCATAACAAACACAGTATACTAGGAAAACAACTAACAATACACCAGAATACTGTGAGCATTTTACATATAGAGTGTATGAGCTGTGGCAATTGTAATATAACCCAGACATTGATCTACACAATTGAATTTGTCTGAATCCTAAACAGGTTTTAGTCTCACTATGAGACAGAAGCTTCACAGCTGGGGGTCTCCACCCTGTTTGAGAGTGAAGCTCACTGCCCATAACACATTTGCATTGCAGTTTGAAAATGTTAGTAAGAAATTATATATAAATTAGGGGTGAGCGGGTTCGGATTTCTGAAATCCGAACCCCCCCGAGCCCCCCCGATCCGAGTCCGATCCGAATCAGGCTCGACTTTTCCCGCCTGACTCGGATCTGAAATCGAGGCAAAACGTCATCATCCCGCCTTCCGAGTCTCGCGGGTTTTGGATCCTATATAAGGTACCCACGTCGGCGCCATTTTCTCACTCGGCTGTGGACAGTGAAGAGGGAGGGTGGGAGTTAGGGCTGTGTAGTGTAGTGTAGTGTAGTGCTGCTGTTGTCCACTACTTCAAAGTCCATAGGGGCTGGCTGTGTTGTGCTGTGCTGCTGTTGTTAATAGGGGCTGTGTCCACTACTTCAAAGTCCATAGGGGCTGGCTGGACTGTGTTGTGCAGTCAGTTCTCCATAGGGGCTGTGTCCACTCCAAAGTCCTGTGCAGTGTCCCAGTCCTAAAGAGGTGCTGTAGTGTTGTCCAGGGGGTGCTCTGTCCATCAGGGGTGCTCCCCCCAAGTGCTAAAAAAATAATATATTTTCTGTGTTTGTGAATTGTGTGCGCAGTAGCCGCACGTGCATCAACAAAGTAGTGCCAAGCGTGCGCCTGTGTCATAAGTAAAGGGCCGGCTGGCTTGACCGTTAAGGGTGCTGTAACCCCCGAAAGTACACTCCAGTCCAAACCAAAAAAAAAATTATTTTCTGTGTTTGTGAATTGTGTGCGCAGTAGCCGCACGTGCATCAACAAAGTAGTGCCAAGCGTGCGCCTGTGTCATAAGTAAAGGGCCGGCTGGCTTGACCGTTAAGGGTACTGTAACCCCCGAAAGTACACTCCAGTCCAAACCAAAAAAAAAATTATTTTCTGTGTTTGTGAATTGTGTGCGCAGTAGCCGCACGTGCATCAACAAAGTAGTGCCAAGCGTGCGCCTGTGTCATAAGTAAAGGGCCGGCTGGCTTGACCGTTAAGGGTGCTGTAACCCCCGAAAGTACACTCCAGTCCAAACCAAAAAAAAAATTATTTTCTGTGTTTGTGAATTGTGTGCGCAGTAGCCGCACGTGCATCAACAAAGTAGTGCCAAGCGTGCGCCTGTGTCATAAGTAAAGGGCCGGCTGGCTTGACCGTTAAGGGTGCTGTAACACCCGAAAGTACACTCCAGTCCAAACCAAAAAAAAAATTATTTTCTGTGTTTGTGAATTGTGTGCGCAGTAGCCGCACGTGCATCAACAAAGTAGTGCCAAGCGTGCGCCTGTGTCATAAGTAAAGGGCCGGCTGGCTTGACCGTTAAGGGTGCTGTAACCCCCGAAAGTACACTCCAGTCCAAACCAAAAAAAAAATTATTTTCTGTGTTTGTGAATTGTGTGCGCAGTAGCCGCACGTGCATCAACAAAGTAGTGCCAAGCGTGCGCCTGTGTCATAAGTAAAGGGCCGGCTGGCTTGACCGTTAAGGGTGCTGTAACCCCCGAAAGTACACTCCAGTCCAAACCAAAAAAAAAATTATTTTCTGTGTTTGTGAATTGTGTGCGCAGTAGCCGCACGTGCATCAACAAAGTAGTGCCAAGCGTGCGCCTGTGTCATAAGTAAAGGGCCGGCTGGCTTGACCGTTAAGGGTGCTGTAACCCCCGAAAGTACACTCCAGTCCAAACCAAAAAAAAAATTATTTTCTGTGTTTGTGAATTGTGTGCGCAGTAGCCGCACGTGCATCAACAAAGTAGTGCCAAGCATGCGCCTGTGTCATAAGTAAAGGGCCGGCTGGCTTGACCGTTAAGGGTGCTGTAACCCCCGAAAGTACACTCCAGTCCAAACCAAAAAAAAAATTATTTTCTGTGTTTGTGAATTGTGTGCGCAGTAGCCGCACGTGCATCAACAAAGTAGTGCCAAGCGTGCGCCTGTGTCATAAGTAAAGGGCCGGCTGGCTTGACCGTTAAGGGTGCTGTAACCCCCGAAAGTACACTCCAGTCCAAACCAAAAAAAAAATTATTTTCTGTGTTTGTGAATTGTGTGCACAGTAGCCGCACGTGCATCAACAAAGTAGTGCCAAGCGTGCGCCTGTGTCATAAGTAAAGGGCCGGCTGGCTTGACCGTTAAGGGTGCTGTAACCCCCGAAAGTACACTCCAGTCCAAACCAAAAAAAAAATTATTTTCTGTGTTTGTGAATTGTGTGCGCAGTAGCCGCACGTGCATCAACAAAGTAGTGCCAAGCGTGCACCTGTGTCATAAGTAAAGGGCCGGCTGGCTTGACCGTTAAGGGTGCTGTAACCCCCGAAAGTACACTCCAGTCCAAACCAAAAAAAAAATTATTTTCTGTGTTTGTGAATTGTGTGCGCAGTAGCCGCACGTGCATCAACAAAGTAGTGCCAAGCGTGCGCCTGTGTCATAAGTAAAGGGCCGGCTGGCTTGACCGTTGAGGGTGCTGTAACCCCCGAAAGTACACTCCAGTCCAAACCAAAAAAAAAATTATTTTCTGTGTTTGTGAATTGTGTGCGCAGTAGCCGCACGTGCATCAACAAAGTAGTGCCAAGCGTGCGCCTGTGTCATAAGTAAAGGGCCGGCTGGCTTGACTGTTAAGTGTGCTGTAACCCCCGAAAGTACACTCCAGTCCAAACCAAAAAAAAAATTATTTTCTGTGTTTGTGAATTGTGTGCGCAGTAGCCGCACGTGCATCAACAAAGTAGTGCCAAGCGTGCGCCTGTGTCATAAGTAAAGGGCCGGCTGGCTTGACCGTTAAGGGTGCTGTAACCCCCGAAAGTACACTCCAGTCCAAACCAAAAAAAAAATTATTTTCTGTGTTTGTGAATTGTGTGCGCAGTAGCCGCACGTGCATCAACAAAGTAGTGCCAAGCGTGCGCCTGTGTCATAAGTAAAGGGCCGGCTGGCTTGACCGTTAAGGGTGCTGTAACCCCCGAAAGTACACTCCAGTCCAAACCAAAAAAAAAATTATTTTCTGTGTTTGTGAATTGTGTGCACTGTGGCTGCACGTGCATCAACAAAGGAGCAGCGCCAAGCGTGCGCCTGTGTCCCATAAGTAAAGAGCCGGCTGGCTCATTTCTTAAAGGGTGGTGTAACCCACAAAGTGCACTACTCTCCAGCAAAAATAAAATAATATTTTCTGTGTTTGTGTGCGCTTTAGCCGCACGTATATATATCAATATAACATAAATGGAGGACCAAACTTTCTCCGATAAAAATAAAATAGGGAAAGATCAAGAACCACTTCCTCCTAGTGCTGTTGCTGCTGCTGGGAGTTGTTCATCATCCCAGAGAGGAAGTAGGAACATCACTACTTTTACTAAACAATTGACCCTCCAACAGTCCCTAGCGATGAGGATGAAGTACGACAGCAGTCATCCTGAAGCAAAACGTATAACTGAGGCCTTGACTGCTATGTTGGTGTTAGACGTGCGTCCGGTATCCGACATTAGTGCAGTGGGATTTAGACAATTGATGGAGGTAGTGTGTCCTCGGTTCCAAATCCCGTCTAGATTCCACCTGCATCCTCAAAGCAGCAGCGACAAGCGTGCGTCTGTCTGTTAAAGGGTGGTGACACCCTCAAAGTGTGCTACACAAACAATTAAAATATTGTTCTTTTTTTTTCTGTCTTTGTGAATTGTGTGGGCTGTAGCCGCACCTGCATCCTTAAAGCAGCAGCGACAAGCGTGCGTCTGTCTGTTAAAGGGTGGTGACACCCTCAAAGTGTGCTACACAAACAATTAAAATATTGTTCTTTTTTTTTCTGTCTTTGTGAATTGTGTGGGCTGTAGCCGCACCTGCATCCTTAAAGCAGCAGCGACAAGCGTGCGTCTGTCTGTTAAAGGGTGGTGACACCCTCAAAGTGTGCTACACAAACAATTAAAATATTGTTCTTTTTTTTTCTGTCTTTGTGAATTGTGTGGGCTGTAGCCGCACCTGCATCCTTAAAGCAGCAGCGACAAGCGTGCATCTGTCTGTTAAAGGGTGGTGACACCCTCAAAGTGTGCTACACAAACAATTAAAATATTGTTCTTTTTTTTTTGGTCTTTGTGAAATGTGTGGGCTGTAGCCGCACCTGCATCCTTAAAGCAGCAGCGACAAGCGTGCGTCTGTATGTTAAAGGGTGGTGACACCTCAAAGTGTTCTACACAAACAATTAAAATATTGTTCTTTTTTTTTTGGTCTTTGTGAAATGTGTGGGCTGTAGCCGCACCTGCATCCTTAAAGCAGCAGCGACAAGCGTGCGTCTGTCTGTTAAAGGGTGGTGACACCTCAAAGTGTTCTACACAAACAATTAAAATATTCTTCTTCTTTTTTCTGTCTTTGTGAATTGTGTGGGCTGTAGCCGCACTTGCATCCTCAAAGCAGCAGCGACAAGCGTGCGTCTGTCTGTTAAAGGGTGGTGTAACCCTCAAAGTGTGCTCCACAAACAATAAAAATATTCTTTTTTTTTTCTGTCTTTGTGAATTGTGTGGGCTGTAGCCGCACTTGAATCCTCAAAGCAGCAGCGACAAGCGTGCGTCTGTCTGTTAAAGGATTACATCGGTGACAGCATCCAAGTAGGCATGTCAGACAGTCCGTACCTGTACTGGCAGGAAAAAGAAGCAATTTGGAGGTCCCTGTACAAACTGGCTCTATTTTACCTGAGTTGCCCCCCCTCCAGTGTGTACTCCGAAAGAGTGTTTAGTGCAGCCGGGAACCTTGTCAGCGAAAGGCGTAGGAGGTTGCTTCCACAAAATGTGGAGAAGATGATGTTCATAAAATGAATTATCAACTCTTCCAGGGAGACCAGCCTCCAGAATGTACAGAGGGACCTGTGGTTCCAGCAGGGACGAATTAATACTCTGTGAGGATGAGGATGTACACACTGAAGAGGGTGAGGAATCGGTGGATGAGGAGGATGAGGATGACATCTTGCCTCCGTAGAGCCAGTTTGTGCAGGGACAGATAAATTGCCAGCTTGTTTTGTGGGGGCCCAAATGAACCAATCATTTCAGCCACAGTTGTGTGGCAGACCCTGGCGCTGAAATGATTGGTTTGTTAAAGTGTGCATGTCCTGTTTATACAACATAAGGGTGGGTGGGAGGGCCCAAGGACAATTCCATCTTGCACCTCTTTTTTTTCTTTGCATTATGTACAGTTTGGGGCCTAGTTTTTCAATGCCATCCTGTCTGCCACTGCAGTTTCACGCCTAGATGGGTCACGTGTTTGTGCCGCCCACTTGTGTCGCTTAGCATAGTCATCCAGCTACCTCGGTGCAACCTTTTGGACATAAAAACACTATTGTGAGGTGTGAGGTATTCAGAATAGACTGGAAATGAGTGGAAATTAAGGTTATTGAGGTTAATAATAGCATAGGAGCAGAAAAACCTACAAATTCTGTGATTTTAGCTGTTTTTATGCTTTTTTTCAAAAAAATACAGATCCAAAACACAAAACCCAGAACCCAAAACACGCAAGGGTGGTTTTGGCAAAACCAATCCAGATCCAAAACACGAAGAAAGATCCAGATCCAAAACCAAAACACAAAACACGAAAAGTGGCCGGTGCACACCCCTAATATAAATATATATATATATATATATATTAAATCCATCATAAATAGAATCACATGACGCACATTAGTGAATGCACAATATCCTGCATGTGAACGCTGTTTATTAGCTGCATGCATGCACATCTGCCCCAAATCAGATAAACCTAACTAGCGTCTTTTCCCAAACCCCTAATACTTACATAATGCACACTCACATAAAAGGTTCCATAGCTTTAAAGTATAAGATCCAAGTTTTATTCATTTATTACAAATTCTGTGAAATAAAGGCTTTTTTGGTATCTAAGGTTTAATACGTGATAAGTAAGCCGTGTTTGGTATTATACTGATCTGCACTTTCTGAACAGCTTTCCGGTATCATCGGTGTGAAGATCGCAACATGCATTGTCAACTTATGGACCGTAGATATATAAAGCACCAAAATGTATTTTGTGAAACCAACAGCCTAGATTTGCATGCAGGGGGAATAGAGGAGGCACCAAACTGTTAGAGGCTGTTCTGTGTCCATTTGAATCAACCTGTTAAATATCCTGTAACAGATGCACCCGCACTGGGAACCAATGGGATCAGCAACAAACCTCTCTATTGTGTTGTCTGTTTCTGTAAGGGTATAAATGTGTGTGTTGTGACCCCAGTCTGGAGTCTTCTTGCTGATTGCTGATTGACGGAGGTTTATTGCTGATGCTGGTCCAGAGCACGTGAGTATGTATGACTGTATCTTGGGTCTGTATAATTCTTTGCGCTAAATTGTACTTAGATCACAGCGTGTAACTGACTGTACTTTACTTGAATAGTACTTTGTGCTTTGGAAACACATGTTCAAGGTCTAAAGTATTTATTTTACTGTATGACTGCGTACGCAAATAGCGTCAATTTTAGAGGTTTATAGGCAGGGTTTAGAAGGTATAGGTAGGTGCATATAGAGGTTGAAATCCAGTATCCTTAGTTGGGGGCTCATAGTGTGAGGTCACTTACCTGTTCACACGATAAAATACGGTTATTGATATCTCACCAAAGTGTGGATAGTGGCCACACGAAGTTTTACCTGCAACCACTTGGTGCTGAGAGATCGCTATCCGTTATCGTGTGAGTCAAGGGACGCTGACTAGAATCCAGGGACAAGAAACGAAAAAGTTTGTTTTCCTTTGTTGATAGTATTTTACGCTAAAAAGGGTACCGTAGTATTGCGCACGCGGCTGAGTCACATTTTTGCACGCGTAATAGATGCACTTTTGCGTATGCAGCTAACATTAAGTCATACGGTTGTGTAGCAGTCGCATTATTGTGTATGTGACTAGTCGCACAATAGCGTATACATATTTCCGGTTGTGCTGCCACGTGTTTAAACAAAGCCGTTGAGTTTACATTATCAATTGTTGCCAATAACTGGGTTAACGTGTATTTTTCTGCGCAGGAAAAAAGTGTGTAACTATGAGTACTTGTTTTAGGGTGTAACACGGGACCTAAATGTTAAGGATATCGTAGGACCCTTAAGTGCTAGGCGTAACGAATGGCCTAGTGACTCGGTAGCAGCTTACCGTTTACTTTACACAAAGCAGGTGTATGGGTTGTTATTTTTGTTAGGGTTCGGCTCCCAGCGTGATTATAGTGTTCAGTAATCAATGTATATGATCTGTTAGGCTTATTTGAACAGTATAATTGAACTGCATAATTTTGGTTAGATTATGATTGTGAGCTGGTGAGAGGGTAGATGAAATCAACTGGAAAATAAAGGGTACTTTGCTACCCCCTAGCAGTTGAAATGTAGTCAAAAAGGGATTTTCTGCGTGGGAGCAGCTTTTCTCCCATAGGTGAGTGGAGACATCTAAAAGTCCTCCATAGGGTTTGTGGATACACCCTTTTTCAAAGGCATCCGCAGGTAAGTGAAAGTATCTTGATTGTCTTTCACCAGTTTAAATTTTTATTGAAAAAATTTAGGCATTGTCCCAAGATGAGAGCCACGCAAACAATAGAAATGTTAGATAATGATGTGCTGCTAATGGAAGCGCCGCTTGGTTCAGCCCGTCGTATTATGCATACTAAGTATGGTGCTTATGCAATAAGGTATTGTGACGTATGGTATAAAATAACAATGAAGAGTGTTAGACCGTTTCCCAGAATTGGTAGTTTTGATAAAGATGTATTGGATAATGTCTGGGATCACATCAGTCTGATGCGCTCTCGAGAGAAAAATGTAAAATATTCTGAATGTTTAAAGTTGTGGCAGCATGAAGGGGATGCGTGGCTTAAAAATGTGCAAGCGACGCAAAACTAGTGTTGCGTACGCATTGCCAGAAAATACACCCGCGGCGCTAGACTGCAATGCGTGCGAGCTGCAAAATGGCATGCACATGCAGCACGGTAGCATTGCGGAAGGTATTGCCAGCAGTTCACACGCACCACCACCACCTTATGTGGATGGGGGTGCAGGTACAGTTATCAAAAAAAACCATAAAAATTTAACAAGTAAATTGTACCCTCTCTTAAGTCACCATAAAGAAAATGTTTATGATGTGGATGATGAACCTGTTGTAATGTCTGCCATTTCCCATGCTGTACACATGTTAGATGCTGCACCATGACAATCACGAGTGGTGCCGCCATCTCCATCGGTAACAGCACGGGAAGTGCTAACACCCTCTGCCCCCATAGATGAAGTTGTTAATACTATATGTTGCAGCAACAGACTAAACCCCCAGCCAGGTAATAAGGTCAAAGGTAGCAGTGCTGCCGGTCTACATCCCATTCGGACAATAACTGTTCCGAATGGAAATGCAGATGCGAATGGAGTAGTGCCCATGAGGGAAGTGGTAATGCATTGTCCTTGGACAAGAGCGGAACTAAATTCCATCATGAATGATTTCCCCGATCCAAAAAAGGAATTAGCCAAATGTCAAAGATTTTTGAGGAATTTGGGTAGTTCTCATGAGCCAACTAACACCTGAACAGTTACATGTCCTCACCAATCCCACACCAGTGCACACACACACCTACCCCACTTATCACACACAGCCACAAGTCCCATACTACCCACAAACTCCATACCCCCCACAATATCCTTTCCCTCAATATCCTTACCCATACCCACCACCTTTCCCTCTTGCTCAACTTCCACAACAATCCTTTCATCCACCCCGCTCACAAAAATGTTTTAACTGCAACCAAGTGGGACACCTAAGTAAGTACTGCAAAGTGAAGAATGTAGGACTCCCAAACCAGATAGTAACAGGAAACCTCCAACAGACACCAGCTCCAATTGTGGCCATTAATGCTTTATTGGAGAGTGGGAGCCAACGCTAGGAGTCGGGTCATACTTGTGGTCTGCAGATAGACAGGTTGACGGGAAGCACTAGGGAAAACTGGTAATGGTAATTGATGTAACTGATACCCAATCTCTGTTCTGCTTTCTTCCCTGTGCCCTAACATCCTGACTGTCGGTATTTTTCTTTTCCCACCTAGGGGGAGGTGTACACTACACATGGACACGAGTGTCCCATGGGTTCATAGACAATCCCAGTATCTTCTCCCAGGCCTTATATGACTGTTTACAATCTTTTCAACCTGCCAATGGATCTGTTCTAATGTAAAATGTGGATGATTTATTGTTGTATTTAGGTCATGTTTACATGATATTAAACTGTTGTGCTTTATCTCTCACACAAAGGACACAAGGTCGCTAAGGAGAAATGGCAGCCATGCCAGGCTAAGGTCAAATACTCGGAATACTGTCCAACCCAGGGGCCCAGGCAATATTTAGAGCAGTAGATATTGATAACATAATTTAAATTGCAGGAATTTGTGTACAAATACAGTATCCCTAGAATAATTGAATATAGGAGGGATACTCATTTCACAAGTAATGTCTTTTATAACCTGTGTAAGGTGATGGGTATTAATATCAAGATCATCCCAGACCATCTGTCTACCTGTCCCCCTTTGAGATACTGTTTAACAGGCAGCCTCATGTGAAAATATGATAATGAGGTTACTGTGCAGGGTCTCACGAAGATGAGTAAGAACAACAGGAATTGAAAGTGTTATTAACTAACATGACTGAAGCAAACTCTCATGATGTTAAACCTGGAGAGTCCATTATGATCCAATAATTTCTTATGTTCAGGTTGTCTGACTGATCAGTGGAAATGTCCGTATCTGACGTTGTTGACAAAGTACCACATCCTCAAAGGGTGGCCAGAGAAGATACATGGGTCCATTCCACTCACTATAGGGAGGTTAACCAACCGGTGGAGATACAAGGAAGAGACGATAACGTGGACCTGTCGATCGCGAGCTTGTGCCGGGAGGATTAAAAAGGTGACAGTGAGAAACCTGAGCTAAAAGAAAACTGTAGATCAGTGTCGCAGCAAGGGATTGTTCTGCTGTGTTCATTTTTGTATTCTTCTTCCAGAGTTTCCGTCATCTTGGTTTGTCTGGGTATTTCCAGCTCCTGTGACGGAGGATAGATAGAGGAGATGGGAGCTGATGCTGCTGTTAATGGAGTGGAACCGAGAGGAGGAGTGTTATACCAAATCAGGGGAGTGTCTGACCAATTTTAGTACAGTAAATTGTTGTGAGATATGGATACCAATAATATGGAAGAACTGTATTACAATCCTGAGTTATAATGTAATGTATGACAATATAATCTGAATTTTAATAGTTGTGCATAAATATATTGTTTAGGTTATTTTAAGTCATCTTAGGTAACGCAGTCCCAATCTCCTTTCCAAACTTCCTTTATAGGCTAGATGAGTTCCCACATCCTGCCAATGATCCCTTGAGGATCCGCAGATGGCGTATAAGGGTTGTTTTACCCTTCTTGGAGATGCATTATCTAAATGGTTCAAATGACCAAACTGTGTCATACCATAGTAACATTAAACGGTATATTCTCATGCATGGCTAAACAGATTCAAAATAGTTTGTGATAGCGTTTGATTGGCTATTAAAGGGTGGAACTGTCAAAGCTGGATAATCAGCTGAGACAGAATCTCTTTACAATTGGAATCTGTGCGACGCCATCTCACGAATGGCGACAAGACTCCATCTTAGAAATAGATCACACAACGCCATTTTGTCAAAACCACAGAGTAACAATCTTCCCCAAACACATACCGACAGTGTTTAACATACATAAAAAATGACTTATTAGCATTAGAACACTTTTTAGTAATCCTTCCAGAAATCGTGCCCTGATGTACACAAAGCCCATTCTGGGGACAACCTTGATACTATAACAAACACAGGGCCTGATTCAGAGCCGCTCGTAAGCGGCCGCTCGTTCACTCCGAGCGATGTTCGCACATCTGCACATGAATATGGGTTGTAATGCGCATGCGCCAACCAGTCATTGTGGTCAGAAATCGTGCGCTCGCAAAACAGCGAGGGCCTGCTAATTTGAGTGACAGAACGAGGCGTTTGTGGGTGGTAACAGGGGAAGGTGCTTGAAAATGGGGAGTGGAGATCCGAATGCAGGTGTGCCAAACGGTCAAAAGGCGTTTAATGGGTGTGCATAATTAACAAAGCAGCGTCATCGACCACGTCACTTGGTTGTCTTTTAGCCTGAACTGCTCGCAGTGATTGCGGGAAGTAAAACCTACCACAAGCACTGCGAGCAGTTCAGACGCCTTTCGATGTACTCGATTAATTTAACAAACAGCGGAGATGACGTATCATGCTAACAGCCAAGGGGCGTCTTTACAAAATAGAGAGCGCATGTTTCGTACGCTCGCTCAGACATAGAGGCGTCAACAGACCGCAAAGAGCGAGCGCTCAATTTAAATAGCCGGCCCCTTTTTCTGAACGACCATTCGCAAATAGCGTCCGGCTCTGAATCAGGCCCAGAATATACTAGGAAAACAACTAACAATACACCAGAATACTTTGAGCATTTTACATATAGAGTGTATGAGCTGTGGCAGTTGTAATATAACCCAGACATTGATCTATCTATTGAATTTGTCTGAATCCTAAACAGGGTTTAGTCTCATCGGTGTGAAGATCGCAACATGCATTCTCAACTTATGGACCGTAGAGATATAAAGCACCAAAATGTATTTTGTGAAACCAACAGCCTAGATTTGCATGCAGGAGGAATAGAGGAGGCAACAAACTGTTAGAGGCTGTTCTGTGTCCATTTGAATCAACCTGTTAAATATCCTGTAACAGATGCACCCGCACTGGGAACCAATGGGTTCAGCAACAAACCTCTCTATTGTGTTGTCTGTTTCTTTAAGGGTATAAATGTGTGTGTTGTGACCCCAGTCTTCTTGCTGATTGCTGATTGATGGAGGTTTCTTGCTGATGCCGGTATCTGGTCCAGAGCGTGTGCGTATGTATGTATGACTGTATCTTGGGTCTGTATAATTCTTTGCGAAAATTGTACTTAGATCACAGCGTGTAACTGACTGTACTTTACTTGAATAATACTTTGTGCTTTGGAAACACATGTTCAAGGTCTAAAGTCTTTATTTTACTGTATGACTGCGTACGCAAATAGCGTAAATTTTAGAGGTTTATAGGCAGGGTTTAGAAGGTTTTGGTAGGTGTGTATAGAGTTTGAAATCCAGTATCCTTAGGGTGCAAATGCAGTCGCAACTGCAATCGCCTACGGATCGCAGTTGCTAAAATATGCTAATGCCTGCCAAAGCACAGCTGACATAAGTACCCCCACTGCTGCCTTCTCATATCCATCCAATGTTGCTCTTATGGGCAAACATTGGTACCATCTATGTACATCGGGCAGTCACGCAGCAATTACAACAAGTCTGACCAGTTGCATACACTGCATGTCCCTACACACACAGAAAGCTTGCAATTGCCGCAATTCCCGATCCACAGATGCCAGGGTCGCGGCATTAATGAAATCCAACATGTTATATTTCACAGATTTGCCGATCAAAATCAAAATATGATCATGATCAGCAAATCAGGAATTTTTAACATATATCATTTCACTGATTCCCTGATGGATAGGCGACCATCGAAGGCCATCGGTTGGCATTTCCGACATGCAGATCGACAGTTCCAGTCCCATCATGGGATCGGAATTTAGCCACCAGATGTATGGGGCCCTTTAAGCTGTATACTGCATGCTTGCAGTTTTGACTAAGAATGGATCATACATCTTATATGATTGGTAACTAAACATTTACCCAGCGTATTTAATATGTGGATTATGAGCCTGATTCAGAGCCGCTCGTAAGCGGCCGCTTGTTCGTTCCGAGCGATGTTTGCACAACTGCGCATGCATACGGATCGTAATACGCATGCCCGAACCAGTCAGTGCGGCTGAAAATCGTTTGTTCGCTAAATAGCAAATGCCTGCTATTTTGAGTGACAGGATGAGGCGTTTGTGGGTGGTAACAGGGGAAGGTGCTTGAAAACGGGGAGTGGAGATCCGAACGCAGGCGTGCTTAAAGGTCAAAATGGGCGTTTTATGGGTGTGCATAAGTAATACAGCAGCGTCATTGACCACGTCACTGGGTTACTTTATAGTCAGAACTGCTCGCAAGATTGCGGTAGGAAAAACCAACCACAAGAATAGCGAGCAGTTGTACTCGATTAATCTAATAAATAGCGGACATGACGTAGGATGCAAGCGGCCAGGGGGCGTAGTTTTCCAAAAAACGACCGCATGTTTGGTTCGCTCGTTCAGACCTAGAGGCGTGAACAGACCGCAAAGAGCGAATGGTTCATTTGAATAGCCACCCCTTTTTTCTGAACAAGCGAGCGCAAATAGCATCCGGCTCCGAATGAGGTCCTATATTCGTTGTCTAATCTAACAACATTAGAGAGCAAACAGCCAAGCATACTAAGGGTTCTATTTACTAAGCCTCGGGTGGAGATAAAGTGTACCTAGATAAAGTACCAGCCAACCAGCTCCTAACTGCCATGTCAAAGGCTGTGTTTAAAAATGACAGTTAAGAGCTGGTTGGCTGGTACTTTATCTACGTCCACTTTATCTCCACCCAAGGCTTAGTGAATAGACCTCTAAAAGCTTAGGGGGTATATTTACTAAATTGAGGGTTTTTAGAAGTGGAGATGTTGCCTATAGTAACCAATCAGATTGTTACCTTCTAGAAGGTGCTAGATAAATGATAAGTAGAATCTGATTGGTTGCTATGGGCAACATCTCCACTTCTAAAAACACTCACTTTAGTAAATATAACCCTAACATACTTGGGTTTGGGTGTATGTATATCTTTCAAACACAAGTGAGAAGAGAACACGGAATCATTAGTAACACTTTCTGTTAATAGATTTTTAATGTACTTGCCATTTAATTAAACTAACTGAATTTGAAACTATATGAACCTGACTTTAATATACTTGTTACTAATAATTTTCTCAAATGGTTTCACTCCAAAATGTACTCCAAATCTGTTGGAGCATAAATTTTGGTACACTACCAAGTAACATACCAAGGAAAAAGTAATTGTGCATTGTTTTGCAAAGCTTACAGTCAAAAAAGAGAGGAGAGCATATGCAATGTAAATTGGTAATAAGAGTTGTACTACACATTCTGTAATTATTGGTGAAGGAGTGATACAATGAAAGCAGGTTTACAATGAATTGTAAAAAAAATATATGCAGGTGTTTGAAGAGATTAGTTTTTAGAGAATAAATAGGAACATGAAAAGGAAACACTTAAATAATGTATTTATTGTGTAATAGTTTAGGAAAACTATAACAGCAGAGTCATTTAAATTTTAAAGGATTCTTTATGGCTCATTTAAGAAAGTGCAAATATGCAAATGTACAGCACAAATTCTCTTTTGTGACAATATGCAGTGGTATTGCAAGGTAGTGCATGGGCTTGACTTGCACCGTCTGTAGGGTGCCAATGTGTGCATTATCCAATGGAATTAGTCTGTTGAATCGTGGACATTCCTTTATTACATTGGTTGGCACTACTACCAATGTAACACAAACCATTATACAGGTATAAGTGGTAATTATAATGAAAAGACCCCCAATGTCACCTCACTGCCATAGTTAATTTAATACATAATTACAGCTGTGGACCTAGGGCCTGATTCAGACCCAATCGCGAGCGCACAGCGCTCGCAAGTGGGTCAATGGTCCCCGACTGCGCATGCACCACCTCTGGTGTGCGCATGCGCGAGACCCGTACTGCGACCGCAGCTCCATCGCAACGTGTCTTGCTACAAGATGGGGCGGCTGTCGATGTTGATTGACAGTTCACCCCATTTTGTAGGCGGGGAGGGGGGGTGGCTACACAAACGCAGGCGCTCCCTTAGGAACGCCTGGCATTTGTGGGCGGTCCTACTGACATCACTCATGATGTCAGTAGTGGACTTCCTGCTCTATTAGAGTAGGAAGTCCACTGAGGCTTGCGAGAGCTGAGACCCTACCACAGGGTCTACTCGGAAGCCCGATGGTCGCGATATTCGTGACCATCGCCAGGCCGCTCGCAAAAGCTTAGCGAGCGGCCTGGAGGCCGAAAAAAAAAAGGTCCCCATCCTGATTCAGAGCGAGCGCTCGCAAACAGCGAGCAGCTTTGAATCAGGCCCATAATTCTATTTTGGATACAGTGGCGATATTGGATACAGTTGCGATATTGGATACAGTGAAGTGATTTTTTTTTCCTTCTGCACATAAGTCTAATTCACACTGCACATGCCTTCAGATTCCATACGTAGGAGGCGCACAAGAGACATACGGTCTTAGAAATCTTTTGAAAATGTATTGTGTGTTCCTTGGTGGTGACAGATAGGTGACAGAGAGGTGGCTAAGCGGACACATAGATATAGGCTGTCTTATGGGCGTGTTATGGGAGTGCCACGGTGTTTGCATACAGAGACGCACAATCATTCTCATAGGGGCCATATTCAGTCGGATAATCTGCACCTGCCATTGAATGATTTAGATCAGTGGTTCTCAAACTCGGTCCCCAGGACCCCACACAGGTCACGTTTTCCAGGTCACCCAGCAGGTGCACAGGTGTAGTCATTACTCACTGATATATTTTAGGATTTGACCTGAACACTAAAAGGGAAAAGGTAAGTGGAACAAACACGCAATATCAATTTTATATCAATTTTCACTTCACTTAGCAATTGCCAATTTTTCAGTTTAGCTATAACTAAATCCTACTGGCCAGTAAACTATTAACTATTTACTATCAAGCAAGTTCAATGAGTCTGTTCAGAGTGATCACTTGGGTCGTGCACAATGTTGCCTGGGTATCTACTTTTCTCTAGAAACTGCTGTATACTTCTCTCCGTTTATTCCTGTCTGGTTTATAGAGGTGGGATAGCTGGCTTTACATTACTCCCCTCTTCCTTTCAATCTTATTTTTAAAAAGAGGGGAGTGGTCTGGACATTTAATTGGGAAATAACTTGTAGTGGTACTTTACCTGTCTTTGGGCCTGATTCAGATCCACTCGCGAGCGGCTGTCCGCTCACAAGTGGGTCGATGTTATGGACTGAGCATGCGCACGACGGAGGGAGCTCCGTCGTGCGCATGCGCCAGACGCGATGAGCGAAGGAAAGTCCTTCGCTCGTTGTGTCCGATCAAAGGGGGCGTGCTGTCAATGTTGATTGACAGCACGCCCCCTTTGGTGGCTGTGCCGGGGGCGTGCCTCCCTGACTGGGGCATTCCCACGGGAACGCCTCCCGTCAGAAGCCGGCCCACTGACATCACTAGTGATGTCAGTGGGAGTGATTTTGGCTCTGATAGAGCCAAAATCACTCCGGAGCTTGCGGTTGAAAACCTCAACCGCAGGCTCCGGCTCGCAAATTCGATGGTCGCGATGGTCTCGACCATCGCGACCATCACAATGCACGCTCGTATAGCCTGTGGGTGGTGACCCACAGCTATACGAGCGTCCAGGAGGACGCTCCATGAAAATGGAGCCCGGCCCTCATTCAGAGCGTGCGCTCTGCTCAGAGCGTACGGCTCTGAATGAGGGCCTTTGTACTGTGTCTATCTGTGAATTGCTGAGCTGGGACTTAGGGCCTGATTCAGAGTTGGGAATAGAGAGAGAGATAGTCTGTGTTCCTGGACAAACCATGTTGCAATGCAAGGGGTGTAAATACATAAATTTTGTTTTGCATGTAGGGCAAATACTGGCTGTATGTAGCCCACAAATACTGCACAGCTTTATTATTACTCTACAATTTAGATGTCAGTTTGGATGCCTCCCACCCCAAATCTAAATCTCTCTGCACATTTTAAATCTGCCCCACCTGCAGTGCAGCATGGTTTCACCAAGATGATCAGTTGAGAGAGATATCTCTCTCTATTCCCAACTCTGAATCAGGCCCTTAGGGCCTGATCCAGACCCGCTCACTATCTGTGTACGCTCGCTGGATGCATTTGCAAATTTGTCAAAGTGACACCATGGGAAGCAAACGCTCACCAAGGCATAAGCACGCCCACCATGTCTTAGCAAGTGGCCACTTTGTCTGAGCGTATGCCCAATCGCACAGGCAGAGCTGCCCACCAGCACACATCATCTCCAGGAAGTGTATTAAAACATATACACATCGAGCACCATCGAATGTGAACGCAGTGCTTGAGGTAGCTTTACCCTACCGCAAGCATTGCGAGGAAATCAGTGTAAAAAAAGTCAAGTGACATGTACTGTGACGCTGCCTGTTAATTATGCATGCCTCTAAAACAGCATTGAAACACCCAGGCACGCCTGCATTCACATCTCCAACCCCCCGTTATTAGTGTCCTGCCCCTGTTACCACCCACAAACGGCCTCTCCTGTCACTCATTACCCTGGGCTGCCTTTGCTGGATGAGCGAGAGGGTTGCGATCGCAGTGTGTAGTTCACGCATGCGAAGAATGAAGTGTGCGCATGCACGTACGCAGAACATCGGCCCGCTTGCGAATAACAGCGCGAATGAGGTCCTTACCACTGTGTGGATGACACCGACTCTTTCCTCCTTCTTAGATGAATTCTCCCCACCTCCAAATGGGAGTTGTCTCTCCAGGTGGTATTCTGCCACTTGGCTACTAGCTCCGCCCCAATCACGCCTTTCTCTCTCACTCAGTGGCTAGATTGTCGGCTGTCACTTCTGCTCTCTGTCCAGGTAGTAGCACAGCACCTCCTCTGCTGACTGATCACTGCCGAAGAACCGTTTAACTGTCTACAGCTCTGAGCCTTTTATACCCTGACTCCCTCAGCATATGCCAGCATAATGAATCCAATTGTTCCGCATGCTGGGGCTCTTAAACCCCCGGTAATGACAAGTTTTCCCCCACATTGTGGTCCTTTTGTACAATCCAGTGATTGTACCTATATGCTTCTCATAGGCACGGCAAGTTGGGGCAAACCATTACTCTTCTGTGGGTGTTGCCCATAGAAGTATATATAACGATGGGTATTCTCACTTTTAATTATGGCTACAGACTCTCCCAGAAAATGGAGCGAACTAGTTCTTGGGTATCACATGTAACGTCACACCTTCCCCAGCACACACCTCCTTCCTGCACTTCCAGCTGACTGAACATAGGGCCTGATTCAGAGTTGGACGCTCTGACCAGAGCACTCGCTCTGAATCAGGGCCCTCCTACCTCAACTTGGAGCGGCCTTATGGATGCTCGCATAGCTGTGGGTTACCACCCACAGCTTATGTGAGCGTCCATGATGATGGTCGCGATGGTCAAGACCATCACGACCATCAGGCTTGCGACGGAGTCCCTGCGGTAGGGTCTCGCTGCTGCAAGCCCTGGAGTGATTTTGGCTCTATCAGAGCCAAAATCACTCCCACTGACATCACTACTGATGTCAGTGGGGCCGGCTTCAGACGGTAGGCGTTCCCATGGGAACGCCTCCGTCTGGCAGCAACGCCCCAGGCACTCCCACCAAAGGGGGCATGCTGTCAATCAACATCAACAGCACGCCCCCTTTGGTGCGAGACCCGAAGCGACAGCTTGGCTGTCGCTGTCCGGGTCTCACACATGCGCACAATGGAGCTCCCTCAGTCGTGCGAATGCATATTTGGGAAACATCGACCCGCTTGCGAGCGTCCTGCGCTCGCAAGCGGGTCTGAATGAGACCCATAGTTCCCCCTACTGATATAAAGTACTGGGTGCAACAGCCCTTCTCACTGCAGGATCGTGGTATACAGGGCTCATATTTAGTTACGGCTCTGAGTGAACATATATATATATATATATATATATATATATATGTGTATATATATATATATATATATATATATATATACTGTATGAACATTGGATCCATATTAGTGTTCCTAGAGTTCTTTAAGGAATTATTTGGTGGGTCATCTGTCATCGCCCAACGGACTAGAACTGTACATCTGGACTATAAATAGATGCTTGTACATTTGTGATTCATTGTAGAAAGGAGATTACAACAAATAGGTATTTACTATTTCTGTAATAAACACTGTAACCAGTGCAAGTAGCAGATATTGCAACAAATGTTACTGTTATGGTTGTGTTAGGTAAATCCCATAAAGTGTTACAGTGTTTGCATAGTAGTAAAGCCTGGCAAAACTAACCATTCATTCCTCCTGCAAGCTTAAGTTCCAGTGTTCCTGCAAGATAAATAATTTTATTTGTGTCAGCGTGTAATATTCCATGTAGCCAACTGTTATGTGTGTTATTGTTTTCTGAAAAACTGTTAAGGAAACTGTAAAGCAGGATTGTCTCCAAATAAAGTCAAATTCTGAAACACCAATTTCCTTTGTGTGTGGATAACCCTCATTACCTCTCTCTATAATAACCAAGAAGAAGCAAGAAATCTATCCTAACCTGGTAAGATTACTGTAGAATGCATAGCACCACAGACCTGTCGTGGTTTCACACAATACCGACAAAAGACACATACAGGGATGCTGCAGGCCCTATACGAGCACTATCTTAGAAAAAAAAATATTTTAAATAAAAACAATAGTTCTAAATCGTTGGAATATAAGATAAGCATACTTGATAAGCTATACTGGAGAGATCGTAGGTCATGTTTTATAATAAACTGTCAATGTATCAGCTCATTTATTCTAAAAGTGATCTCTCTTACACCATCTTGTAAATTGGCAATGTTATGTAATGAAGTCCTACTGTGCTGGTCATTAGTAAAGTATATACAAATATATGCCCACAAGTGTTTACTGCTTGAACAGAGAACAGAGAATTATATTCGGCAACATGCAGAGGTGAGACAATGGGTGATGACACCAGGTGCTGAACCTTCAGAACTCCAGAAGCAAAAGGAGGCTTGGTCTTGCGGGCACAAGGTTCACAGCTTTGCTTGGTGACACCATCCAAGGGGGTGACACCTATTTTGGTGTTGCCATCTCAGATGGTGTTATCCGGTGTGGCCCGCACCCTCCTAGTGATGCCAATGGCAACACGTATTGAGGGCCCTGGAGCAGTATTTGAGGAAGGTTATTAATAAAGACAAATTAGAGGTTAATACTAAAAATGGGAAAAGAAAGTCCGACAGGCATGAAAATTACCAGCTAATTAACATAAGACTCACATACGATATGAGACTACCACAAAGGGCATGTGGGATTCAAAGCTGCATGAAAAATACAACTTAAAGTGTAAGCAGAAAGCAAGAAGCGGTTTCTACTAAGGAAATGATACCAAATGAGACTTAGTAAAGAATAGGATATACAGGAGCATATAAATGGAATGCTAGATACAGTAGCACAAATACAGTCAATAGGCTAAAATATAAAGTGTAAAAGACAAAGTAGCTATAGTTTTGTGCAGTCTACCTGACACATGCTATGCACTGAATTACGCCCCAGAAACAAGACCTGAATCTTACTTAATACAAGACTACAGTATGTGAAAAGCAAAGCAACAGAGAAAATATCCAAAAGCACATTCACACATCTGGTCACATCATCTCTTCTGCTGAAAAAGCTGTAATTTAACAGAATGTTTTAGCAGAGGATACAATAGCATGTCATTCTCTACATTGACAACACAGTGAGTGATATTTAAGAAAACTGGTGCACGACAGTGGTTTATTACCCATATATTGATGTTCTCTATGGAGTGTATACAGAGGGAATAATGTTTAGGTGCCATAAAGCTTGCGAGCAGGGCCTTCCTACCTATATATCTGTATGTTATTACCCAGTTTTGTTCTATCAATGTTGACAATTGCAAATCGCAACGGAATATGCCGCGCTATATAAGAAACTGTTAATAAATAAATAAATAAAGGACTATGGGCCTGACTCAGCAAGGAACGTAGTTGCTAATACGCATGCAATCGGTCGATTGTTGCGTACTGCGCATATTTATAGATCGCAGTCCATGTGCATGAACTAGCAATTGCGATATGAACTGAGATTGCAGAGGCTATGCATACCCAGACCACAGTGACGGACAGGAAGTGTCATTTGTGGGTGGTGACAGGGGTGTGTGGTCGGACAAACGCAGGCGTGCCAGTGTGTTGCAACACCATTGCAGGGGTGTGCATAAATTATCCACTTCGTGGCCATACGCAGCCTGCCTCATAGCGTGCGCTGAAGTCTGACCTGCCTTAACTGTGCGTATGGGTCCGATGTTACAAATTAATTCACTATGTTCCCCAAGTATATGGATGTGAGCAGTGGTGGCTACAGAGGTGGGGCTGCAGCGCGGTTCAAAATTCAAATAGGGGAGCAACACCAACTGCCCTTCCAAACGCTGCAAAACATGGCTGGCCGGGACTCACTGGTAGTTGGTGTGGCTCCCCTATTTGAATTTTGAACTGTGCTGCAGCCCCACCTTTGGGGCCTCCACTGGATGTGAGTAAGGGGAAGTGGGCGTCCTTATGTCAGGCTGTGATCGCAATGCGATTGCAAACATTTGCATTTCACTGCAAATATTAGCAACTGCGTATCATGGCTATTAGCTGAATCAGGCCCTACGTTTCCTGGTGAGCACTTTTACTGAAGGTCACAAGGAAGTGGTTTTGATAAGCTTAAATTTTCTTCTTTGGTGTATGCATATAAAATTATTATTTTTCTGTTCTACACTGTATATGTTTTAATGGTCTATTTACTGTACACCTGCGCCTCCTGTGGGATTGTCAAGAATTTGTTACATGAATACTGTTATTACCAATTTTTAGTAATATAATGATATCATGTTTTTATATGCACTCAATTGAGTAGCAATGACTATGCAATGCACTTTTCAACCCACTCTCTGGTATACAAAATATATTAGGTAAACCTTACGAATACTTGCTAGGCCCCTCCCTTTCCCCCCAGAACAGCCTGAATTCTTCATGGAGTTAATTCAACATTATGCTGAAAACATATGTAAAAAAAATTATTCCACTCATAAGACTTACTTTTCATTCATATTGACTATGCTGGCAATAGTAACAAAGAGTGAATTTATACTAATTCAGATGAACCCCTCTTTTTTGTTGTTTGTATTGTGAAATCCTTGGGTGTATTTGAGTTGTACCCCAGCTACTATATTCTTTATGTGAGTGCAGCATCCCTTGAACTCTTCATCATGTGCGGCAACACTTTGAACTCTTCATCATCTTCACCATTCATCATTATCCTGCTGAAAGAAGCCACTTCCATCAGAGAACACATTTGTCATGAAAGGATGTAGCTGGTATGCATCAAATTAATATCCACTTTAATGACCAAACCCAGTATTTCCCAGCAGAATATTGGCCCTGATTCAGAGTTGAATGCTCTCAGCAGAACGCTCGCTCTAAATCAGGGCCGTCCTATTTAAATGTGGAGCGGCCTTATGGACACTCGCATAGCTGTGGGTTACCACCCACAGCTTATGCGAGCGTCCATGATGATGGTCGCGATGGTCAAGACCATCGCAACCATCGGGCTTGCGACGAGATCCTGCGGTAGGGTCTCGCTGCTGCAAGCCCAGGAGTGATTTTGGCTCTATCAGAGCCAAAGTCACTCCCACTGACATCATTACTGATGTCAGTGGGGCCGGACTCAGACGGTAGGCGTTCCCATGGGAACGCCTCCGTCTGGCCGCCACGCCCCCGGCACGCCCACCAAAGGGGGCGTGCTGTCAGTCACCATCGACAGCATGCCCCCTTTGGTGTGAGACCCCGAGCGATGTAATTCTCGTCGCTCGCCGGGTCTCGCGTGTGCGCACGACGGAGCTCCCTCCGTCGTGCGCATGCGCATTCTCACAACATCGACTCGCTTGCGAGCGAACTTTGCTCACGAGCGGGTCTGAATGACCCCCATTGTCCAAAGTTTCACACTCCCTACACTGGCTTGTCTTCTTCCCACAAGTAAATTATGCATATTCAGTTCACATCATCGATCCAAGGTCGCAGGCTGGGATCACCATCGCGACCATTGGTAGACGATGATTGCGATGGCAGATGGTGCCGGGCCTCTGGCCAGATGAGAAAGCCTAAGCTTACTCAGACTGGCTGTCTTGCGAGCCCAGGACACTGCTGGCCACTCCCCCGTTTCCGAGAACGCCAGCCGACTCCACCCCCACTTCAGCAAACGATACATCACTTCCGTTTATTTGTTCAATGTATCAGGTGAATTGCTGTATATTTTGCATTGATTAGGGTTTATCATTGATACTTTTTTATTAATGTGTTTGTGACACTGGATTACTAAATGACTATTGCTTACACAAGCACTCCTTTTAGGCTGTTAGCCTGGAGAAGCGCAATGTCATTTCTGGTGTCTGCTGGTGTCTATGAGACGTAGTAAATGTGATTGATTATACACATGATTCTTTGCAGGTGAGACGATTGTTTGTTTATGGGAGTTGGTACATATAGAGGTCTGGGATGCTGGGTCAAAGCCCCCATGCATCAGCAATTGATTGCAGCAATCATGCAATTTGCAATCGATTGTGTATAAAAATCTTTCCCTTTTTATTCGATTGCAGATTGCAGAATTGCCACAATCGATTGAAAAAGGGAAATATTTTTATACACAATCAATTACAAATTGCTCGATTGCTGCAATCAATTGCTGATGTATGGGGGACTTAAATTGTGATCCTGACAATGATGAACTCACACCGAAACAGCTATCGAGCTGATCCCTGTCTCTTTGAGGGGAACATGTTGTTGATAAGAATCAGTTTTCTTTGCCACTACAAATGATATGTCTTGTTTGAGCTTTGCTGCTATGTTATAAATGGATCCCCTCATTGTTTTGCACTTTGGAATGCACTTTATGGATATATTAAAAATTGTCAGATATTTAACCTTGGATATGCTGGCTCCTTTATTCCTGCTGCAACAAGATTATGGGTCTCATTCAGATCTGCTCACAAGCGCCTATGCGCTCACAAGCGGGTCGATGGTGGGACACTGCTCTTTACAAAGAAGCGGCCGCCCTTACTCAGAGCGAGTGCTCGCATTTTGTGAGTGGCTCTGAATGAGGTCCTATGTGCATTGCACTCCATTTTTGTATTTTGAGCATGTGCAGTTTTATCTAAATACTATATATTTATATATATATATATATATACATATATATATATATATATATACACACGATCTATATAGATGCAATAAGTATTATTGGTGCCCCTGAGTCCTCAGTCTCTACTCCTGCACCCCATTTCACCCTCTGCTATCTGCTGTTCTGCCCCATACCCCCTCACAACTCAAATCTGACCCCAACCCCTGGTCCCATACTTACCCCGTTCAGGCCACAGGGTCCTTCTCCGCTCTGGCATTGGGTAGTGTCTGTCCTGTCTGCCTAATAGTTGGAGCCGTTGGGGCGGTATGCAGTCAGGAAGCCAGCAGACCTAATCCCGACAGCCGGCTTCCCGACTGCTTTATCCCGGCGAGGGTTAAATGACAGGCATTAAATCTAGATGCCTGTCATTTTACCGACGGCGGGAGACTGGCACCTGACATCCCGATCGAAGGGATGCCAGGCACCGGGCGTGGACGGCCGCGGCGGGGGAGGATTATTTAGGGCTCCCGGGGGGGACTTAAGGTTAGGCACCCCCAGAGGTTAGGGTTAGGCTAGGGGAAGGGAGGGTTAGGGTTAGGCACCCCCCTGGGGGACTTAGGTTTAGGCGGCGGGGAAGGGGGGTTAGGTTTAGGCACTTAGAGGGGGAATTAGGGTTAGGCACTGGGGGGAAGATTAGGGTTAGGCACCCCTAAGGAGGGTTAGGGGGGGGGAATTAGGTTAGTCTATACTTACCTTAGGGACGATCGGGATTTTCACCCATGTCGGGCAGCCGCTGTCGGGTTTCTAAATGCCGGACGCAAATCATACCGATTCCGTTGGGGCATGTGCTTAGGGACTTTTTTTTGTGAAATTATATATATATCTGTTAAAGAGGTGAGAAAAAAGCACCTCCTAGTGCAGTATCTGAAATTATTCTTATTCTAGTCACCAGGTAATAACACCCCAAAATTGGAGGTGTACCTATTATAGTGGTAGAGATTACCACTATTTTAACCACAGATGAGATTTTCTTTCATAATTAATTTTTCCACAATCGATAACAGCAAAGGATGTCTCCATCAAAGGATCACTTCCACGAATCAAACATCCATTCCATGCACCCGCTCTAGAGATGATACCAACCCAGTGAGTGACCGCTGGGACTGCGAGGCTCTGAAAAACTACATCACACAGTCTCCCTGCAACATCAGCTGTGGCAAGTGCGCTGTTGCCTTGCTACCACTGATACAGCTGTGGTGCTACTGTAGATGCTCACGTCCCGGCAGCACAAATACCCAATTTAAAGGCACTGTTTCAGGGGGGCTGCTTGTAGTATGCTGCCCATGAAGTACCAGGCCTTTACATATATATATTATATATATATATATATATATATATATATATATATATATATATGTCACGCTGGGAGGTGGGTCTTTGAAAGCCGAGGCCTGAGGCTGCAGGAAGAAACGAAGACGAGGGGCCTGGATGTACGATCTCCGCATCCACGAGTCTTGGTCGGTGGCAAGACCTAGTCAATGGTGCAGAGTCTAACCCACGGGGAGGTGTTCGCCAGTGACCCCTCCAAGCGGGATATGGGCTTGAGCTGCACCCCGTAAGCAGGTCGGGGTCCTTTCACTAGGGGACCAAGCCCCGCGGGAAAAGGAGAAACAAAACACTCAAAACGAGGTGGGTAGTGGTATTGGACCCGGGCTGTGATGGTAAAGCACTGGAGAGGCAGATGCGAGTAACTGCACACAGCCTGTGATGGTAAAGCGCTGGTGAGGAGGATGTATAACTGCACACAGGCTGCGATGGTAAAGCACTGGTGAGGAGGATGGTATAACTGCCCACTGGCTGCGATGGTAAAGCACTGGTGAGGAGGATGGTATAACTGCACACCGGCTGTGATGGTAAAGCACTGGTGAGGAGGAAGGTAGACTGCACACAGGCTGCAATGCTAAGCACTGTTGCTCGTGGAATACTGTCACGCTGGGATTAGCTCACTGGAAGCAAGGGAACCTGGAACGAAAGACCACAGGTAACACTAGCAGCGACAATGGTTGTTCAGGCAATACCTGATACACAGGAGCCGGATGTATACCCCTGGAAGCCTGCTGATTGGTCCACAGCATCAGCTGACCGGCCAGACTGTCAGGGAAGGAAGGCATGTCACAAGTTAAAGTGTCATGGCGGCGCCCACGACAGGGACTCCGATCCCCGCACACCAGGCCGCCCGACACACCAGCATCAGGGAGAATGCTCAGCACCTCCCACGTCGCCACACCATTCGCCCGACTGCCCAGGAAGTCAGAGGAAGCTGGCGGGACGGTAAGGGACAGCCGATCCCTGGCTGGACTCTGACATATATATATATATACTGTATATATATACTGTATACATATATATATATATATATATATAGTGTTTATATAAATAAAACATATGTGGAGGTGCGGCACTCATGGATCCCTTAATAGTAAAGTTGCATATCTACTTGCCAACAATGGACTGAACAATAATGACAATAATGATATCGTTATCGTTCAGCCGTTCATTATACTGTGCAGTGCCCACATTGAACGATATGTCATTCAGTGCAGGCACTCTCCCTCATCCCCGAACATGTTCAACCATGGTTGACCAACATGCTCGGACGATGAGCGATGCCGGCAACGACCTGCGGGAACGCGCTTCACTGGTCGTTGCCGACATTTTTCTGCATGATTACTGTGCGATTGAAAGATAACGATGTAATCATTCAATCGCTCATTTTTCTCACCTAGTGGATACGCGCCTTAAGCGTTCACAGTGACATAGCTTGCTTCAACATTTTAATGTCTGTATTACTTCACACTATCATTAGGAGTACTACTATTAAGGGATCCATGAGTGGCACACCTCCACATATGTTTTATTGCCTTTATCTGTGCAGGCACCTGGACATTTGCTGCTGGTACTGTGAGTTCAGGACTATATTGCTTTTTGTACATATTAGTATGTGTGTACAAATTATATGTCAGTCTGGCATAAATTATGTTTGTGGAGTGTTGTTTATAATATGTGTCTATATATTGACACCAATTTCCACATTAGGCGGCACTCAAAGTAGAGACACAAAGGGCCAGATTCTCAGTGGGACATAGCCGCGATGTCGGATGCAGTGGAGAGATGCTTTTTTCTGTGCATGTATCCCAATATTATTTGTACAGTCGCAGTACAGATTTAGATGCACTGTAGCAGAATTGTATTGGCAATCTATGGGGAGTTCCTGGGCGGTGACAGGGGGGCGGCTAATCAGACGCACGGTGATGTTGCATCTTATAGGAGTGTCACAGGCATGTGTGGCTGATAGTGGTTGCGCACTGAGATGCACATTCATTCACATTCAGTCACATAGGAGGCCATACAGGTGCAAGTATCAATAGTGCGACTAATGGTGGCGTCTGAATACTTCCCAAGCAGTATTTGAGCATCTAAAGACACTGAAAGTGAGTGTCTCAGTCCTTGCACATGTAGACGCACGGATGTACACCAGGGAAGGACTTTGTAGCACCATTAGCAGAAGGTCACAGATGAAGCTGCTGCAAAAAACACAAGGATGGCCGCGACTGACTCAGACACTCATAATAGGGAAAACATAGCAAGAGCAACATTTCAGTGTATTGAAACACTTCTGTCAAGTTGCATATGTTTTCCTGTGTGTTTATTTCTAGTGCTGCCTACAAATCCATTGAAAGTGCTGGTAGAAAGCGGGGCCACTTGCTTGCGTCTGCCTCCCATGGTGAAAGTTGCCAGCCTGCCCCTGCTCTTGACCTTCTTTAAAAAGTAGATGATGAAGAAGTACCATGGCTACCAGCGCTAGTACTTGGTTGCTCCTGTTCTTGTATAGACTAATTTGTGAATGATTTATATCAAGACAGGAGTAATAAAGCTAGTGGCATCACTAGGGTGAGTTAGGGGGTGCCAATCATACAGGGTGACAACATCCAGGGGGGGTGACACCAAAATCGCAGAGCTGCTCTGCTATTTTGGTGTCACTCCCTCGGATGGTGTCATTGAGCAGAGCTGAAGAGGTGATGGATCATCCACACTGTGCTGGGGGAGACTGGGGCTTCCATGCAGCTCCCAGAGCACTGGGCAAGCCCCTCAGTGTGATGAGGATGGTGGCGTGACATGCAGTTACACACCCAAAATGACAGATCAAGGGGAGTGGCCTCATGAACATGAGGCCATGCCTTTTATTGCATATGGGGGACCCGGTGATGGCTCTGGTAAGCTATTACTTAACTTACTTACTTGAACTTGTAACTGCCACCACACCAAGTGAACATACAATGAGATAGAGAAATGTGGAATTGTTACCTTTACTGTGAAGTTATATTAAAATACTTGATGCATTTCTTTAAACAAAGAAAAAATTGTTTTTCAACTTTTACTATTACTTTGGGGTGCAGTTGACAGGGACACAACACCCAGTAATTCTCAAAAACACACAATCTTCCCTTGAAATATCTAAATTAAATTATAAAAGACTTGAGATTCAATTTTAAGAAAAAAAACAACCTTTTTTTCTTTTATTATTTTGGGGTGCTGCTGATGAGGCCGCAAAGCACCCAATAAGTATAGTAATATATGTTACTGTTATGATCCGCTTCCAGGATTTCTGATAGCCTTAGCAGTTTTTAGTCCTGGCTGTTGCTAGGCAGCAGGGAAGCTGTCAGTATTGTGGGAGCATTCAGCTGCAGCCAGTCTTCAATCTAGCTCTCAGTGAGTATGCAGTTCAGTTGCATTACAATTAGGAGGATGGTTGGATTGGTTCCTCTTCCTGTTATATTGTATTCACTCCCAGCATTCCCTGCCGGTGATAACTTTTACCTTGTGTTGCTGCCTGGTCCATTCCATGTGTATTGTTGTTTTGGTCTCCTGCTCTGCATATGCCCAGTTATGTCTGTTCTCAGTTTACTACATTCTTGTTGAACTTTAATTATCATTTCTACCAACTGCAAGTATTAACAAGTCTACTCAGTGAATATCTGCCTTGCACACCTATGCTGACACAGTGAATATAATCTATGATGTAGTGTTTCAGCAAATTCAAATATCTGCCTTGCACAAGTGTATATGTGCTGCTGCTACACCTGCAAGCCTTGCTGTGTGGATTATTGCTGCTGTCTACTAAATCACCTATTTGCTATTCAGACTAACAGTCCTGCAATGAACCCTGTGGATGCTTTATATATATATATATATATATATATATATATATATATATATATATATATATATATATACTGTGTTGGATTCTGTACTGCTGCTACAAGTCTTGCTGTGTGGATTATTGTGGCTGTCTGCTAATTCACCTGTTTGCTATACAGATTAACTGTCCTGCAATTAACCCTGTGGATGCTGGTTCTGATTCTGCAATTACCCTGTATCTTTATCTACTCCAGCCAATATCCTGTTATTACCCTTGTATTATATAAGCCCCTACTGCCTGAGCTTAAGTCCTGGTGGACGCCTAAGTACCGGTGAGTGTATTCAACACTATGGGAACAACAGGTGGTTGTTATAGGCAGAAGATCTCAGTAGGAGGCTGTAGGGGTCTTAAGCATATACAGGGGTGTTTTATAACAGTTACCTCTCAAAATCATACACTCTTCTCTTTAAATATCTAAATTATTGAGATATTTTTATAAACCACATAAAACAATATTTTTTCAACTTTTATTATTTTGGGGTGCAGATGATGTGCCTGCAACACCCATTATACTTCCTCTCAGGATAATACACAGTCTTCCTTTTAAATATCTAAATTGAATTAGAAGACTTGAGATTTTTTTTTTTTGCACTGCTAAAAAAAATGTAATCTAAGGTGCAGCTCACTCAGACACAGAATACAAATTTTTGGTCATCTAAGCTTGAAATCACAGTACTGTGTCTGCACCTAATGCAAAATATATACTCAGACTGAGTGACTCATATGGGAATTACTGTGCAAACCAAAATATGTGAATTCTGATGTTGCCCACACACATGGTGATCTGCACACGATCAGCCGCTGTGTACGATTTATGTACGATTTCCCTTGAAACTCTCCCCAGCAGCTCTGCACATGATCTCCACATGATCTGCACACAATTTGGTGTCCATTCTTCAAACGATCTCTCCTGCAGTCAGACTTTCACAGTGCATCGCCTCCTAGATTGTCAGATCTGCCCTACTGCAAGGCAGATCTGAAGATGCAATGTGCGACCAGCGGGGATGCGCATCGCATCGTGATCGTGAGTGGGGACTCACTATTTCCTCATGATTTTGGCATATTTAACACGATCTGTCGTTCCAATACGTGGATTTGCAAAAAAGAGCAGATATACTCAACTCTGCAAGACTGCCAATCCTCAGGAGAACCAGGGGCATATTTATAATGGGTGCAGTGTGTGTTGTGCACACGGGCCCCTGGGTCCAGGGGGTCCTGTACCGCACACCCTGCACCCATAAAACTTACCTCTCCGGAGTCCCACGTCGGCTCTGGTGTCTGCACTTTTACAAATGGCTGGAAAATGGCCGCCGTGGCCATTTTCCTGTTGCATGCGCAGTACAGGGAAAATGGCCGCTATGGCAATTTTCCCGGTGATCTGTGCATGTGCTATAGATTCTGGGCACTCTCTAGTGCCCAGAGTCTATAAGTGCGGTGTTGGCCTCAGTGCGCAGCCGGCCGCCGGACAGAAAGGAGGTGGCCCGTGTTGGAGACTGCACACGGGCCCCCTCCTCTCTAGAAACAACCCTCAGGAGAACATTTAATTGTATTTCTTATAGCATATATTTAAAAATAAATAAATCAACAATAAATAGATTATGGTGCCTAGTATTGAAAACAAAGGGCCTGATTCAGACCCACTCGCGAGCGGCTGTCCGCTCGCAAGTGGGTCGATGTTATGGACTGAGCATGCGCACGACGGAGGGAGCTCCGTCGTGCGCATGCGCCAGACGCGACGAGCGAAGGAAAGTCCTTCGCTCGTTGTGTCCAATCAAAGGGGGCGTGCTGTCAATGTTGATTGACAGCACGCCCCCTTTGGTGGGCGTGCCAGGGGCGTGCCTCCCTGACGGGGGCGTTCCCACGGGAACGCCTCCCGTCAAAAGCCGGCCCACTGACATCACTAGTGATGTCAGTGGGAGTGATTTTGGCTCTGATAGAGCCAAAATCACTCCGGAGCTTGCGGTTGAAAACCTCAACCGCAGGCTCCGGCTCGCAAATTCGATGGTCGCGATGGTCTCGACCATCGCGGCCATCACAATGCACGCTCGTATAGCCTGTGGGTGGTGACCCACAGCTATACGAGCGTCCAGGAGGACGCTCCATGAAAATGGAGCCCGGCCCTCATTCAGAGCGTGCGCTCTGCTCAGAGCGTACGGCTCTGAATGAGAGCCAAAGTCCATTAGAAATGCTAGTATCTGCACATATGTTTGAGTGACTAGTATACAAATTAGTAGCCTCATTCTGGTAGATGGCAGAATCATTCTGGTGGCTAGTACACAGCATAGCTAACTTCTGGTACGTAATACACACAAATTGGTTATAATATACTGTATAAATCAGAGCTTAGTATAGTGGCTAGTTTAACACAGGGTTTATCCTGGTGACAAGTAAACACTGCAGGGCTCACTGTGGTGGACAGGATACACAACAAAGCCCCAAAACTAGTGGCTAGTATACATTGCAGAGTTCTATCCTAGATACAGATATACTCAGCATTACGCCATGCTGATGACTGATGTATACATCATTACCAATTTGCATAAATCCACTTGATAACTGTGATCAGCACTGCAATGTACTATGGCTCTGTTGGTATGGAAATGTCAGCAAATTGCACTTCTGATCTGACATTTTGCACTAACTACTTTAGTTCTCGAGATCACAATCAGTCAGATCAAGAAACAAACATTAGTGAAACGTTGTGGTGATGGGAATGTCAATTCTCCTTTTTTCTGTCAAGTGAAAATAAATAAAAAATAATGTGTCCCGGTCAGGAATTATTATGTATATAGCATTACCATAGTATGCAGCGCTGTACAGAGAACATTTTCACATTCAGTCCCTGCCCCATTAGAGCTCAGAGTGTAAAGCTGGATACACACCGTACAACAATGCAATCCCGCAATGCAAGATGTGATGTAACGATACTTTGTGTGCACATTGCACAATCCGATGTACGACGGCGCGATGTATCATCTCATGCTGCATGTAGCTATACTTCATCGTCCATTGCATCATTCCATCTGCCGTGCAGAACAGCAGATGGGACGATGCGATGAATGACCATCATCAGAGGTGTCGCCGGTTCTGGTGACACCCGGTGCACACTCCATATTCCACCTTGCGTGGCAGATCTGCGCATTCAAAAAGGGTGTGTGGCCTAATACAAATGGGGCATGACCTCACTGGAAATCCAGAGATCATGACTCGGGGGGGGAAGGGGGGGCTGCCCCCTGGAGACTAGTGCCTGCACTGTCAGCTCCTCCTCTGTGACAGGAGCCGAATGCAGCAGGAGAGTGCCACACTGCAGCACCCGGCTCCTGTCACTGAGGAGGAGCCAGCATTTTGGTTTTGCTGGTTTGTGAAGGTGAGAGATTATTTGCTAATGCACATGTGCAAAAGTCCTGAGAACCCCAATGGTGCAAGCATCCATCTGAGTGTACGCACAGATGGTTGTTGGCATTGGAAGACCATGGACATTACTGGGAGGCAGTGGGGTATTTTTAATATTCAGTGAAAGCCACCACTCCCCTGTGAGTACCCAGTACCCAGTACTGTATGTGAATTAGCAGTGGTGTCCCACTGGAAACCCTTTCTGCTAATCACACATTAGACAAGCAGCCCTAAGGGGAGTGTTTTCTCCCCCTGGGACTGCCAGTCTGGACTGATATGGGAAGCTGCTTCCGCTGTTATTACAGCAGCCTTATTGGGCTTCTAGGCATTGCAGCAGATGCAGCCCTAAGCTGATGTTATTTTTCTGTGCAAGCGCCAGTTTTTATAATTTTTTCCCTGTCCTATTTTGCCCTTGCGCAATGGATAGAGACCGCTCCCAGCTGCCACCCCCGAGGCATTGAACTGCAGCCCGGCTCATCATAGTAGTAAAAAGGTAGGAGCCGAAACTGCTGGTAGGTTACTGGGATGTAGCCATCTCTTAATCAAGCTCTAACTACCCTAACACAGAGTTTCCCAAATGCAGTCCTCAAGGCCATGGGTGCCAAGAGGGGGGAGGGGGTGGAGACTAATTATCCAGGCCCGGGCTTGTTGGAAGGACCCCCCTCCTCCTTCTTATCTGGCAGCATCCCAGTACATGCTGCTGTATGCTGGGACACAGTGGCAGCAGGGAGACAGTGGTAGCAGTCTCCTCTGCCTGTGGGGGGGAGCTATCATACGCATTGCACCACCCCCTTGGGCCGGCTCTCAAGGCACCCCAATAGTTCAGGTTTTGGAGATATCCTTGGTTGAGCACAAGAAGGGCCGACACTAGGTGTCTCCGCACCCAGCGTAGTCCCGTGCTTCCCCTCCGCCCGCTCCTTCCCTGCGTCCTCCCCCTGACCATAAAATTATACCTGCAGCAGGTGGGCAGAGGGTGGGAATTTTCTTCAGCCGGACCCAGCGCCCCTGTGCGGCCTCACTGACAGAATGTGTCAGTAGCCGCCCTGAGCACATCAGTCAACTTGATTTAACCACCTGTGCTCAACCATGGATATCTCTAAAACCTGGACTGCTGGGGTACCTTCAGGACCGCATTTGGGAACCTATGCCCTAACACTATTCTATTATCTGATATTTAAATGTTCTATATATTATAAGCCCAGCATGTTTTTTATATCAGGAACCTCACAATACATTGTAGTATTGAGGATTTTCATGGAACCATCTGTAATCGTAAAAAATAATAATACTAATGGAGATCATATCATACCAGCTACTCTGCAATCTGCAATATATGTTCCATGAAATAAGATTATAAAAGTGTTTTTGCTCATATTACATTTACTATCCTCTAAAAATATAAAGCCCTAACAATATATCCTGAAATCTCATCCAATTTAGCAACAATATCTATATGCCTAACGTGCAATTTTCATACAGTGGAAGTCAGATTTTTTTTTTCTCTTAATGTTCTTACAATAACCATACCATATCCAATTTAAATAATGATATAAATAAATGAAATCTTTATACTAAGAGACTCAGCTGAAATGCAATATAACAAAACTAGTACAAATCAAATTAAAGTTAGACTACATAATCCCTTCAGAGTCAGATGGGCACTGGAGGTTGTTCAGGATTCTGCTGCTGGTGCTCCTGGCACTGGACGGATTAAACATCCAATATGCATTAAAAGAGATTTAGTTCAGTGCATAAAATAACTGAAAAAATATAGAGGGAAAAGAACAATTGTGCTGGAATTATTCAGCTGATTTCAGCAAGGGCTGCAACAATTCAGATATGACAGTTATTTCAGTGCACTAAAAAAAAGTTAAAACTCTACAGTGTGGCTCTTCAGAGGTGTATGATAAGGTTGTGGAAGATACTCCAGCACAGTGTTTCCCAAACTCTGTTCTCAAAACCCCCTTAGAGTCTAGCGGGTTTTATTATTAAGCGAGGGCTTGAAAAAGCCATCGCATCTCGGTGTGCTTAAACCTCAAATTTAAAACATCAATTACTTTATTAGCAAAACTCAACATGTTTTGTTATTAAAGTTATTGCCATTTAAACAAGCAGAAAAGTGGTGGCTTGCAACCACCATGTTTTAAGGATATCCATGCTTGAGCACAGATTGTTATATCAAAATGACTGAGGTACTAACCATGTCACCTGTGCTCAAACACGGAAATCCTTAAAACCAGGACTTGGGTTGGCCATCAGTCATTGCTGTTTAGTAAACACCAATGATTCAAGACTAATATGACATATAACTTATTCATGCACAATCTCCCATATGGGAAAGTCATTATTATAATAGTACGCTGAATCTAAAACAGGTACAACTCAAATAAATGTAATAAAACAGAACTTATTTATTTGGACTATAATCTAAAATTACCCTTCAATAAGGGACAAATATAAACTGCAATGAAAAGCAGATATTTACCCTCAAGGAGTCATCATGAAATAACTACAGTCGTGATCCTGGTGGTCAAAATCTCGACGCCGTGATCCCGACAGGGTTAACATAACGACACTTGTTGGTCATTATGCTAAACCTCCACTTCTCCCTACCATAACCCTAACCCTCCCTCTTTGGTGCCTAACCCTAACCTCCCCCCTAGTGCCTGAAACTTACCTCCCCCTCCCCCTCCCCGCACCCTGAATCTAAGCCTAACCCCTTAGTGCCTGACCCTTCCCCTAATGCCTTTACCCTAACACCTAACCCTGACCCTCCCCCCAACCCCGTTACTTACCTTCAGCATCCCGGTGGTCGGATGCCGGCACCGGGACTCTGATCGGCGTCTGTATTCTGGCGCCGGTAATGTAAGCGTCAGCATCCCAACCACTGGGATGCCGAACGCATATCACCCTCAATATAGGGAAATACATATATTTAATTAAAGGCAATTGTACCAAGGCAGTAATCGTTGGGACCCTCCTACCAACAATTCCCTCTGAGCTTTGGATTTCTCTGTGGAATAATCTCCTTGGTATGTTAGTATTTCATTAATTATATTTCTTTCCCTTTATTGAGGGTAATTACCTGCTTTTCATTGCAATTTGTCTTTGTATATTTGCCCCTTATTGAAGGTTAATGTTAGATAATTGTCCAAATAAATATATTCTTATTTATTACATTTATTTGAGGTTTACTTGTGTTTAGATTCAGCATGTTATTATAATAATTGCTTTACCATATGGGAGATTGTGCATGAATAAGTTAAATGTTATATGATTGCTGATTTAGCACCCAAGGAGGCATGTACCTATTTTATAGCAGTTTTGCTATTTATGTCCTCTGTTGGTGAGAGGAAAAATTACTTTGGCTGCTTACATTTGTACCCATCTATATGGGTTGGTACGGGATGCCAGTGCCTGGGATCCCTGCGGACAAAATCCAGATACCGGCATCCTGACAGGGTTAGGATACCGACAACTGTGTGTTGGTATCCTAACCCTTTTCCTACCCCTAACCCTAAATCTCCCTCCCCGGTGTCTAAACCTAACCTCCCTAGTGCCTAAACTTAACATCCCCCTCCCCACACCCTAAACCTAACCCTTCCTCCTAGTGCCTAACCCTAACCTTCCCCCCAATCCCGCTACTTACCTTTGTGATGCTGGTGGTCGTGATGCTGGCGCCGAGATTCTGACAGGTGTCGGGATCCGTCACAGTTATTTTAAACATCGGCATCCCATGTGCTGGGATATTGACCAGATCCCATCTGTAAACCCTGAGGATCCACCTCCCTACTTTGGTATTTGCAATTGATGAAGCTCAAGGCTGATGGCAGGGGTACGGTGTTTTCCCACCATCTATGGTTTTCCGACAATGTTTTCAGGCCCATGTTTTCAGGCAATGTTTTCAGGCCAATGACCATAACACAGAGCAGGCGGGGTAATCATCATGTCACCACAGGAAGATCATCACTCTCTCATTAGAATTTTCATTCAATTTCCTTCCTGGAAGTAGAGAAGTCATCATAAGCGGGACTACACATCAGGGGTAGGGGTGTGGTCTAAACCATCAATGTTTTTCAGCAGACGGTCACCCGCCACTGATGGGGAAATTATGATGGCGCCATTGATGTAACCATCAGTGGTGACCCTATTGATGAACTATCGATGAACAATCCTAACCAGGACTGCTAGTGAGCTTTGATGGCCAAGTTTGGGAAAAACTGCTCTAACAGAACTTGTAATTACACAATGGGGGTGATTCAATTCAACGTGATGCTGAACTGGGAAGAAGTTCCCTGAGTTGTTTAATTCAGCGGGCTGTTAAGTCTGGCTACAGGATTTCTGCTCGCACCCTCCTTAGGTGCGAGCGAAAATCCAACTAAAGTGTCGAATGCGATACTGTTTTCTGTCTTAGCGCAGCGCTAACAGCCTCGCGACCCGCACTTTAGTCAGAGAATGCCGGTTACCGCAACTCTAACGGCCAGCTTAAGGCTCGGCAACCTTGATTCTCCGACTTGAGTGGTTGTAGTCAGACTTAACAGCGCGCTGCATTAAATAACTAGAACTCCTTCCTGGGCCTATTCAGCAAAGCGCTGAATTGAATCACCCCCAAATGACTGGAGATCCCCAGGTTGTATAACAGTATACTATCCTTAGCTTTTCACTGACATTTATATGAATTATGTTTTCTATCTTGTAATAATAATAATAATAATAATAATAATAATAATAATAATAATAATAATATGTATCACTTAAATAAACCCATTTTTATTGCCTCTATCTGCATGAGCCAAGGTCTCTCTATGTGTAGCATTACCCTCTTACACCCAATCTTCCTGCTTGTACAGTTTGTCACGCCGGCACAATTATACTTCATTGGCGCTATGCATTGCACTGGGGTCGTTTTCTGCTGTGCATCATACTGTAATGATCTCTCCCGCATCCTGCATCCCTGCTGCCTGAGCTCCCAGTCACTGGGAACATACATCACATGCTCCGCTCCTCCGCAGCACAAAACAGACCGGAGAGCTTGGATAATTCCCCTCTTAACTGTGGTTATTTATACTGATCCTCTACAAGCAGGAGCAAAATAATAATACTTACATAGCACATGAGCTCACATTATTCTAAGCCAAATCAAAACATGTATAGATATAAAATATTGATGTTACAGTGCCTTTAAGGCAAGAGCATTGTAGCAATGCCCAAGTGAAAAGGATGAACTAAGTCAGCAGGAGGAGCAGGTGTCTGGGCGGTGCAAACACATTCCCTTCTTCCCATTCTCTCTCTCTCTCTCCCTCTCTCTCTCTTTTTTTTTTTTTTTGCAATCTCTTCTTGTCTTTTCATTCTTTCTTCCAGCAGAAGGAGCTACTTGTCTGAGCATAGAGGACCGGGGAAGGGAGAGGGCTGTGTGGCTGAGACGCACGCTGCCTGTGTTTGTATACACAGCACTCTCAGACCGACAGCAGCTTCCTGATTGCTGCTGTCTCATTATTTGCAGCCGCTGCTGACTGATGACTTCGAGGAGTCGTGCGCTGGACGCAGCAGGACGCATATAAAGCGCACACCAGGTGCTCCGTGCGCACCGGCGACCGCTGACTGAGAATACACGCAGACTTTTTGGGCAAAGGAATAATCCTGAAGCAGCGCCACATCCTCATAAAACAGGACTTTGGCTTTTTTGTATTAGTATTATATTTTGGAAGGATCTTTTGGTAGCTCTATTACTGACTGGGAAACATGATCCATAAGGAGGTCGTCCGCCTCCTGCTAAGTGTCAGCTTTTGGGTCTCTCTCCTAGTTGCAGGTAAGTGATGCTGCTGAGCTGGGTACTTTTACCTATTGCGTAAACTAAGTTCATCACTTGGAGACACATCCTCTGTGGCACATAGGTGACTACTAAGAATGTGCTCATGGAAGGGAAATATTCCACAGGGGGATGGAAGGGGGAATATAGGGAACTGAGCATATGAGATAAATGTCTAATTTTAATTCTGATATAAAAAAAACAGGGTTATTTGTCTCTGCCATCTGCAGACCTGTTCTGTTTAGCAAATCGTCTTAATGAGATGACAGAGAGAGAGAGAGAGAGCTTAATTGTAATCCCAATCAGCTTTTAGGAGGATTTAAATAACCGCAGGGCAGTCCTTGTCTCTCTCCTAGTTTTCCTTCCAGTGATGTAAGATGCAGCCATGCTTGGAAATGAGTCTGGATAGAGTGTGGAATAGTCCTGAATGATGTTACTATTACATTTTGTCAGTATTCCCATCAGTCATGTTTTTTAGGGAGTGTTGTAAGATCATTTGAACTGTCTTTAAAAGTTTCATTTACAATGCCCTATTCATTAAGGATATAAGTTGAGTTTCAATTTGTGAAAGGTAATTCAGTTGGTGCACCTAAGTAACACAAAAGTAAAATAATGGCAAATGACTGGTATTTTCTACAGTACCAAATACCAATAATAAATTAAATTTAGCCACCATGTGCTCTTTTCTGTGCCTGATCTCAGCATCCTTGCATTGGGGCTTTGGGCTAGTGTTCTGCACCCCCAGCCTGTGCCTTAGCTATTCACATTAGCCTTGCAACCCAGTCTGTAACTACCTCTATACTTGATCCTGTGCTCTTGTACTAGGACATTTAATTCCCAGCCGGCTCCTGAACTGTACACCTTTTGACTCCTGGGCTGTGCATCCTGCACTCTCCTGGGTTCTGCATCCCTACCTTCTCCAGAGCTCTGCACTCCAGCTTGTTGCTGGGCTCTGTGCCCCAGCCTGCTCCTGAGCTCTGCACCTCTGCTAAATATCTGCATCTACTGCTGTGCTTGGCATCAGATCTGTGCGGAGAATGGAATAGCTCCCTAACTTCGCTGGCTAGAAGGGAATGGTCTTGTTAAATACAGACAATTCGTCATGGCTTGTAGGAGTGAGTCTAAGGATGAAAGGAATGTATGAGATTAGTGCTTACCAGACTGTGTAGTTCGTTTCTCTGCCTGAAAGATAATGAAGCCTTTGGGGCTTTAAATTGTGTGAACAGGCACTGATCTGATCTCCCAAATTAATATACATATCACAATGGGAGTGACCGCATCTATAGAATAAATCCCTTCTCCCCCAGTACATACAATAGACTGCTTCATATCTTTACTATGTCAACCTCTGTTCTCATGAACACTTGAGATTTAGAACATCTGTATCAATCTGCAGGAAACGCCATTAACTGAGAAGGATGATATAGAGAGGCTAGATGCATTTTATTTATCTGGCTACAGCACAGCTTATAGATTTATCTAGCTACGATAGAAGAATGCAATCAGTAAAACCAACGTTCCTGTCATTAAATTATAGATTAGTACAAAGAGTCAAAAGGTATCCGGAATAGCTGTATTAAGATTTGGGCTGAACAAATTATTTCTCTCATTGGATACATATTTTCCGGTGTGTTTGTTAGTATTGATTGTCCCTGCACTTAGGTCCTGAAATGAAAGGAAGTTAATTTTCCCACCAACCCCCACCACCTGTACTTCCTGTTATTCACTCTCTACCCCTCTCCACAATTCCCTGTAGTTGGTTGATGAGGGCAGACCCTATGGGAAAGACCAGTCTTTTGCAGCAAATGCTGATTTACTCATTCTCAAGTAATACAAAAAGATCCCATTAGGCTATCCCAGATCATATGGATCAGCTCAACTATGGGCCTGATTCAGACCCACTCGCGAGCGGCTGTCCGCTCGCAAGTGGGTCGATGGTCTGCACTGAGCATGCGCACGACGGAGGGAGCTCCGTCGTGCGCATGCGCCAGACACGACGAGCGAAGGACTTTCCTTCGCTCGTTGTGTCCGATCAAAGGGGGCGTGCTGTCAATGTTGATTGACAGCACGCCCCCTTTGGTGGGCGTGCCGGGGGCGTGCCTCCCTGACGGGGGCGTTCCCACAGGAACGCCTCCCGTCAGAAGCCGGCCCACTGACATCACTAGTGATGTCAGTGGGAGTGATTTTGGCTCTGATAGAGCCAAAATCACTCCGGAGCTTGCGGTTGAAAACCTCAACCGCAGGCTCCGGCTCGCAATTTCGATGGTCGCGATGGTCTCGACCATCGCGGCCATCAAAATGCACGCTCGCATAGCCTGTGGGTGGTGACCCACAGCTATACAAGAGTCCAGGAGGACGCACCATGAAAATGGAGCCCGGCCCTCATTCAGAGCGTGCGCTCTGCTCAGAGCATACGGCTCTGAATGAGGGCCTATATTTTTTAGATAAAATATTTGAAGCTTTGCTGTACTATTTCTCACGTGGTTATAGGTGTGAACACCGACAGCCCACTGACTGTTCCCTGGACTCCTTAGTAATTACAGAAGTATTGCATGTTATCCTCATTAAGCCATTGCATATTAATAAAAAGAAATCCATTTAATACAATTTTTATGTGAAAGAAAGAATAAAGCGTTTTCCTAAGTTGAACAGAATGATGCAGTCCTTACTAGTAACCGTCTTATGGGAGAGGAAGACTGTGGTGTTAGTATTTTATTTTTTAATTTGTTAATATATGTTCCATTTATATCACATTCTGGCAGATGTTAGCTGGATCACCTCATATTCACACAGATGTTATTTTAATGATGCTACACAGTATAAATCTAAAGGCGACTTCGTAGATTGGAATGGAAAAAAAATAGGTTCATTACCATACAAATGATTGCTGTTCATGCACGCTAGATTCGTGGTTTGTTTTTTTTATAACTGTTTGACCTTTTTATTATATATTCCTCTCTCAGTCAACTTTTGGTGCTTGATGCTGCAGAGGAGTAGCAATCACAGGAGACAATACTGTAATAGGAAATAGGGAAGGCTTTCCTCCTTTATGTATTTCTTCCAGGCCTTGCCCATGAATCATTTTTACTTTTAAAATGAAACCAATAGATCAGTAATCAAACCGAATATTGTAGTAGCTGTTAAATAATTCATCAGTATGGACTGTTGTAAAAATTCAATGACATTTCACACAGTGGCAGGAAGCACGTGACGTTATGCAATCTATCAGAGTGGCTACTCTCATGTCTTAATCCTTTAAGCAAAATATACCCCATTAAGATCAGGACAAATTCATTTGTTTTACAGATTGACTTCCCTCAGTAGCTTCAATTCCCCTTTCTGTCTAAAATGAACCATTGAAACAGAGATGGCTCATATTATTCACTTGCTGTGAAACCTACTTGCCAATTAAATATTCATTTGAAGAAAAATCTACATTTTCATCTTTTTAATGGAGCAGATTGATAATCTGAAAGTAATTGGGTGATCTGTAATGTAACATTTGCAAAAGAATTCAGCTTTTTTTTGGTCTCTGTGAAGATTATCAATCAGCTTAATGCAGTCCGTTATGAAAACTTGTTTAATAAAATCCAATCTGGGAAATAAATGAGAATTACTTCTTTTTGTTTAGTTTTTTTCTTTCTAACAATTGTGCAATTTTCTTAACTGAAAGTTGATGACTACAAACTTCTAAATTATGATATCTGATTTTTTAAGTACATTGGAATGCCAATAATCTGGCCAATGAGCTGTAAAATTGAACACTGGCCTTCCTTAAAATGTGTTATTTGCCAAATTACAGAGGCTTCAAAGTTTAGTGTGCTCCAACATCTACATTAAGGAACAAGTCGAGATGATTTCCTGTTCTCCCAATGAGTGAGAACTAATGGAATTTCTCGTTTTGTGTGGTTGGTGCCCATTGTAGTCTATCGCTTAATGACTTCCAAATGTTATATATCCTTAAGTAGATAGCCAAATGTTCTGTATCAATTTTCAATTTGAAGCAGACATTTAGCATTTATAGTTCATGCAGCCACTACTTTAAACTATATCCCCACTTATGCAATGCAATTACTAGATCAGTATTCTATAATGAACTTGTAGAGTACAACTACAGTCCAGCCTTTATCTTTTTTTTTTTACTAGTACAGTATATGTATATTCTTTATAGTACTATGTTTATCTCTGGCGTATATTTATTTCCTTATAGTGTTTAGATCTATACTACATCTATTGGAAGTTTGTCATAAACCCTGGATATTCTTTATGTACGGTAATACTTATAGCAGAGGTTACCAAACTCCGTCACTACAGTCTGAATTTTAACTATATCCATGCTTGAGCGCAGGTGACTTAATTAGTACCTCAGTCAACTTGATTTAACCATTTGGACTCAAGGAGTTTGGTAACCTCTAACTTATAGTAATCTAGCATTTTATTAAATGTTACCATATGCACCTTTTGCTACATACATTTTATCTTTATGAATTTATTCTGTTTTTACAGCCATGTACTTATATCATCAGCTAGAATTCTTCATTTCCATTGCTCTGGGGTACTACACTACTTTATCCTATAATACTACTGTAGCCTATGCGCTAGACATAGAGGAACTGACCGCAAGAGGGTTCCGGATGGCCGCCACACGTGTGGTCTGTGGTCCCAGCACGGGAGTGAAGAGTCGATCTCTTCACTCTGAGCATCTCGCAGGGACAGGCTCCTTTCAGAGCCCCATTCCGGCAGGGGCTATTTGATACATGCCAGCGTGCAATGCGATCAATGGCGCTAGTAATGCACCCTGATCGCATTGCAAATCCGATAGTTGATAAATGAGCCCCTAAGTGAGGTGTTCCTAACTGTATTGGTCCAAAACTACAATAATATCTGCAAATATCTTAACTTATTTTATCAATCAAAATAATCCATCGTTCGATCAGTAAAGGGAATAATTTAAGTCAGGAGTGCCAATCAATGGGATGAGAATCATGTGTGAGTTTGAGTGGCCCAGCAAAGTCTGGTCTTTCCCACACATGTTTGAGAATGGCATTCTGTTTGGAGTCCAACCAGAGAAATCACACCAAACCCTTTATGACATAAGCATCAGAGCTGCCATCAGAAATTGTGGGGCCCAGTACAGATATAACAGACTCCCTGACCTCTGACCCATTGGACCAACAAGCCCCGGTCAGAGCAAGCACATGCTATGATGCCACCAACTCCAACATGATTTAGAGAGATCCTGGGTTTGACATTACCAAGAAATGTGTGTATTAAATAAAGGAGGATGTAACTGAAGGTGCAGATATGCTCTTGTACTTATGGGAGTCTGCCTGCACCGCCTCCCACGCAACAGCAGAACATCAGATACTGGCTCACAGCATGCCAATCATTCTGACAGCAAACTACCCTTTTTTCATAGGTGAGATCACAACCCACGCTGAGCCCAGTACTGATTGTACACCCCATTTTACTGTAGATAGGAGCAGGACAACTTCAGTTTCCACTAACCCTGTCTCTTTTCTGCAAAAAGTGGATGTTATAGTGTTAATTCTAGCACCTATCACAACCCGTGCAGTTCCTCTTTCCTACCTGGGGTGTCGTTCTCTGCTCTGGTGCTTCTAGCACACTCTGGTCTGCATCTAAGCAGTTTGTTGCATCACCTGAATGAGCTAGAAGCACCAGAGCAGGTAGTGCCACCTCAGGCAGGAAAGAATTTAAATTAATATGAAACATAGAATGTGCCCTCTCCTACCTTTTATTTTATATCTCTAATCTACCTCAAAAGGTTGATTTTTCCAGCAATCTGCACAGCTACCTTCTCTCAACTTGGGGAGGAACGCCTTTAGTCAGATCAACTGATCTCATAGTCCAGTGCAGACTTCTACCCCTAGCTGGGTTTCTGGCTTTGGATTAGTTCACTTGAATCAATGTAAATTGATTTTGTTGCACCTAACTCTATAGCCTGCTAGGTAATAAACCTTTTATTGTAGTGTTTGTGGAGATTCATCTGGTTTTATAAGTAATGAAACCAGTGGAAAACATATGTTTTGAATAGTACATGGAATTGTTCACAAGCAACTCCTGTGCTGAATCATAATGAAATAAGATATAAAAATGTTTCTTGAGGAAAAGGCTGGTAATGTCATTATTAAAGAATTCAGGATGTCGGCTCTCAGGATTTGCTGTAAAAGACTGGACAGCCTCAAAATAAACCAAAGAGCTTTGCAATATATTCTGTTAGAATCATACAGTAGAAACCACACAAAAGAAGCAATAAAATGTAATATATTTTATTTGGTTATGGTAATATTTTGAGCTTGAATTTGAAAGTAACACAGCATAAGAACATTCCATCCATCTATCAAATTACACTAATGTCATGTAGGCACTTTGCATGCCAGTGTATTGTAGCCTGTGGAAGTCGCCATTCCCTATACATTGTAAGCTTGCAAGCAGGGTCCTCTTACCTCTTTATCTGTCTGTTATTACCCAGTCTCCTTTTATTACTGTTTGTTCCCAATTGTAAAGCACAACGGAATATGATAGTGCTATGTAAGTAACTGTTAGTAATAATAATTTCTTTCAGTTAGGCTGTGTCGCATGAAAACTCTTTTGCTCTATGGACCTGACTCAGAGATGGACCCAAACCCGATATTTTTGCAGTTGAGTGATTATTGGTGGTCAACGTATTAATGAGTCGCACTGCACATGTGTCAGTTCCGGTGGCCACTCTAAGTAACCAAAGGGTAGCTCAGAACTCTGACAAGGGACTGATCTGCGACAGGTGCTGCGTCTTTGTATGCAGTCGTTTGAATTTGCAAAGCCACCAGTGGCCAGTGGCCAATTCAAATCAGCGGCTGTGACTTTTGCATATTTGCGCACAGCTGCTGCTTACACATTTGCATTACAGTGGCGTTAGCGTACATCTCTGAATCTTCTCCTATGTAAGCTGTCTTTTCTGATGAATTGTTAGGCCTCATACCCATTGGTATTTGAAACAGGTTTTTCTTTTATACTAATTTATTCTATTTGAGCTTGTTATGCATTTTTCAAAAACAATTTTAGTAGCATTTTATTGGGGGGCTGGCGGGAGACTTATCCACTTTTCCATGCGGCCAGAAGCGCCACCGGATTTTTGGGAGCCTTCCGGCTGTTCGGGGAAAGTAGACAACATATGATCCAAGAGACTTGGGTATTTCTTACCTAGTTTCCTGCCATTTACAGTAATGTATATGACTTGCGTACCGTGTTTTTTAGAAAGCTGTTGTGCTCATAGTGAAGCCATACATTTGCTACCTACTGTATGCAGTGTTGGTCAGATCTCAACCCTGCATTAGTAGCAAAATGCAAAATTTTCCCAGTCACATTTTACGTTTGCGCTTGAATCCAAATTTGAATTAGGTCAACATTGTTCTCTAAAGAGTTTAGCACAGACTATATGCAATAACCCTAATTATGTGATCTAAGTGATCTGATATACAAAAGGATACCACATAGGACTGTATATATTAGCCTCCATTTTGTTAAGAAATGTTATACATTAAGTATATTAATTCGGCATTCAGAATGTCAACACCATGCTCTGAATGTGGACATCAGCAGAATGTCGACATGCTAAATTGCAACAATATTGTTATAATGTCGACATTGTGAATGTTGATAGCTGGCCTGTGCAATTTTGCATTGACTTGTCATCTAACCCTAACCACAGCCTAACCCTAATCCTAAAATCAGCTGTTGACATTCTGACTGTTGACTTTATAACTATTCTGGGAAGCTGGTGGCAACACCATAATACACTATATCATATGTATGCCCATTTAATATGGTAAGAAATATACCAAGAAGTAATAATGTTAAAAAATGTTCACAGCAGTAGCACAATTTCCAGTACTATGCATTAGCCCCTGTAGAAATATTGATATGCCCAGTAATCTTGGAGTATACAGCCTATATGCACATACAGTAGTCAAAGTAAATGGCTTATTTCTTTTCCCAGTAGTGATCTGCTCAGTCAAAAGTTGTGGCCATCAATATTTATACACCCAGTCTGTAGCAAGAGTTCATTATAATGCCCAATAGCTGACATAACCCTAGTCAGTACTAAAGTGCACAATATTGTGCACAGTAGTTGTGCTTTGTACAGTTATCAGCAGTCTGTTTATAAGACCAGCCAATAATATTGAACTCACCTGACCACTGCTTTCCATTGAATCCCATGTCCTGACACCTATCACTTTTTCTTGTCCAAGCACATTCTCTATGCATTGCCTGTGCATTATTACATGAAGGCCTTATGTCAGGGGTGGAGAACCTTTTTCCTGCTGAGGGCCATTTTGATATATATATAACATTATTCGCGAGCAATTGCAGGCCACGCCCCCTCCATGTGACGTGGGGTGAGGTCACAATTGCTGGTGATTATCCTGATGATGCTCCGGGAGCTGTAAGAGCAACAATGTGACCATCTGAAGCGTCCTAAGTACACTCCAGGCAGCACTGGTGCATAGATTATGGCTGCAGGGTGCTGTTCTAGGCACCCTGCTAGCCAGATGAGGCTAGCAGAAAAAAAGCTCCAAGGGCCAGATGAAATGATTCTGCGGGCCTTATACGGCCCCCGGGCAGGAGGTTGCCTTATGTGATAGGAGCATTGGAGTCTCCTGATTGACCATATAATTACAATAAAAGTCTGTGATTAATCCTCATTAACACTTTGTTGGGATGGCCATGGGCACCTTTCCACCTCTAGCTATGGGCCACAGGACACTTCCCACAAGTACCTATCTTATAATGTTCCACTACATACAACCAATATACTTTCCATGAGATATATATATATATATATATATACACACACACACACACACACACACACACACACACACACACACACACACACACACACACACACACACACACACACACAGTCAGGTGCATAAATACTGGGACATTGACAGAATTTTCATATTTTGGCTTCTATTCACCACCACAATGGCTTTGAAATGAATCAAACAAGATGTGCTTTAACTGCAGACTTTCAGATTTAATTTGAGGGTAACTACATCCGAATCAGGTGAACGGTGTAGGAATTACAACGGTTTCTATATGTGTCTCCCACTTTTTAAGTGGCCAAAAGTAATGGGACAAACTAAACAATCCTAAATCTAACTTTAACTTTATAATACTTTGTTGCAAATCCTTTGCGGGCAATTACAGCCTGAAGACTGGAATGCATAGACATCACCAGACGCTAGGTTTCATCCCTGGTGATGCTCTGCCAGGCCTCTACTGCAAATGTCTGCAGTTCCTGCTTGTTCTTGGGGCAATTTCCGATCAGTTTTGTCTTCATCAAGTGAAATGCATGCTCAATCGGATTCAGGTCAGGGGATTGACTTGGCCATTGCATAACATTCCACTTTTTAGCCTTAAAAAACTCTTTGGTTGCTCTTGCAGTATGCTTCGGGTCATTGTCCATCTGCACTGTGAAGTGCTGTCCAATGAGTTCTGAAGCATTTCACTGAATATGAGCATATAATATTGCCCGAAACACTTCAGAATTCATTCTGCTGCTTTTGTCATCAGTCACATCATCAATAAATACAAGGGAACCAGTTCCATTGGCAGCCATACATGCCCATGCCATGACACTACCACCACATGCTTCACTTATGAGGTGGTATGTTTTGGATCATGAGCAGTTCCTTTCCTTCTCCATACTCTTCCCATCACTCTGGTACAAGTTGATCTTTGTCTCATCTGTCCATAGGATGTTGTTCTGTAATGGCTTTTTTTAGATGTTGTTTGGCAAACTCTAATCTGGTCTTCCTGTTTTTGTGGCTCACCAATGGTTTACATCTTGTGGTGAACCCTCTATATTCACTCTTGTGAAGTCTTCTCTTGATTGTTGACTATGACACGTATACACCTACCTCCTGGAGAGTGTTCTTGATTTGGCCAACTGTTGTGAAGGGGTTTTTCTTCACCAGGGAAATAATTCTTCTGTCATCCACCACAGTTGTTTTCCGTGGTCTTCCAGGTCTTTTGGTGTTGCTTAGCTCTCCGGTGCGTTCTTTCTTTTTAAGAATGTTCCAAGCAGTTGATTTGGCCACACCTAATGTTTTTGCTATCTCTCTGATGGGCTTGTTTTGATTTTTCAGCCTAATGATGGTTTGCTTCACTGATAGTGAGAGCTCTTTGGATCTCATATTGAGAGTCGACAGCAACTGATTCCAAATGTAATTGTCACACCTAGAATCAGCTCCAGACCTTTTACCTGCTTAATTGATAATGAAATAACGAGGGAATAGCCCACACCTGTCCATGAAATAGCTATTGAGTTGATAGTCCCATTACTTTTGGCCCCTTAAAAAGTGGGAGACACATATGGAAACCGTTGTAATTCCTACACCGTTCACCTGATTTGGATGTAATTACCCTCAAATTAAATCTGAAAGTCTGCAGTTAAAGCATGTCTTGTTTGTTTCACTTCAAAGCCATTGTGGTGGTGAATAGAGGCCAAAATATGAAAATTCTGTCAATGTCCCAATATTTATGCACCTGACTGTGTGTGTGTGTATGTATGTATGTATGTGTGTGTGTGTGTATATATATATATATATATATATTATATAATAGTATATGGTGTGGCAATGTCTATATGAAGGGACCTTTAAGTAATCTGAATTCCATGCTTATCCATTATCAGTCATATGGGTCACAGGTTGAACATATTAATTATAATGCCATGATTGGAATCCAAGGCAGCCGGCTTCCCGATTGTATACCCCATGATCAGTACCTCCTCTAAATTAAATTACCTAGCTAAGGGATATGACTTGCAAAAATTGACCTAAGGGTTATATATGTTTTAGATATACACTCCACGAAAGTTGCAGTCCATAATGTAATTACTTCCACTAACAATTATTAATTCATGTATTTTTGATGCTATTGATATATTTCTTTGGTAATAAATAAGACTTCAATCTTGTCTTCATATTCTGCCGTGTGAAGGTTAATTAGCAAAGCTGTGAATGGGGAAGTGCTTCATTATCAGACTTACAGTAGTCACCTAGATATTATTAAGAAAGATCCTAAAATTATGACCTGTTGGCCATGACAAGTACCCATGATAAACACTGCAAGCTGGGTCCCTCTGTCTTAATTACATTATCATACCGCAGAGGGACAATGATGATGTGCATCCATCATTTTAACATTATGCTTTTAGATAACCAAAAATAACAAAGTATTTTGAGGAACTGGAGGTTATTTATGGAGCACACTATTGGTCTAGCATGCATGGATCTAGTTGATCCACCCAGAGCCTGTATCCTCTTATTCGTCTACGCAAACTTCTTCACCGCCGCAAACCCCATTCTGACTAAGATAATGCAGTCTCGGAGATGACAGATAAACTCTGGGCTAGAGTAACTGGTTATTTACATCCATCACAATCCTTCCAGATACCAGACTGTAAGAACATCTAGTCTGGCATCCATAACATTGTACATTTAAAATGGATCTTTAGTGATATAAACAACAATGTTAATTACTGTACAGACTAAGATCAACATTTGCATGGTGAAGATTATTTTCTCACATTCATATTTGCATTTCTCAGCTATTTAATTTAGCTGAAAGTGTATTCTACAAATGAGGGCAGGTGAGAGATCATGGCCGCCTCTGTTCAAGAGATTCCACTGTGACAGGCAGCTGAGCAAAATCAGGGGAATATTGAGCAACTGAACCAATCCCTGCTGGAGAGAAAGAAGTTAAAGGCTGCTGTACACACCAAGCAAATTAACCTCCTTTGTTTGTCACATATAAACCATGCATATGGCTGTAATTTACCCCCTGACTTCCCGGAGGTCAGGGGAATTCCTTTTCAAATTGATGAAGTGTTTTCTTCTGTACAATGACTGAGTAGAAGCTACTTTCCTCTGATGGTTGAATCATGTATGAGATAAAAACATGATCATCATAAAATGCTTCGGTGTGTTTAAATACTTCATTTCCAAGCAAGGAAGTCAAATTGTTATTTTGAGTTCACAGTTTGACACATTCTATCCCTATTTATATCAAACAACAATTTGTGGAGGTGAATTTGTGAAGATGGAAGTGATTTGTTATTTATGAGGCAAATATAAGATGCAAAATTTACCCTGTGTGCAGTATTCATTTTGAAATAATGCAATATTGAGAACAACAATTTGAATACATATGTACGTATTTATTTTTCTTAAAGGGTAACTATTACCTACTGTACATATGGCAGACATTTTTTAAATAAACCTAATATTTATGAGAACATAGCATATCAATCACTAGGGGTTATATTTACTAAAGTGCGGTTTTTAGAAGTGGAGATATTGCCCATAGTAACCAATCAGATCCTACTTATCATTTATCTAGCACCTTCTAGAAGATAATAGCTAGAATCTGATTGGTTGCTATGGGCAACAACTCCACTTCTAAAAACTTACACTTTATTAAATATACCCATAGGAATCACTACCTGTAGAATATTTTATTAAGGACTGCTTCCTGGATATCAATAGTTCCTTGATAACCTGCAAGGTTACGAATCAGAATTTGGTTCTATTTCACACATGCTTACTTTTTTTTTATCCCCTTATCTCTGGGACACCTCAAAAGGGATATATAGATTGCATGTGCAGATGGAGGGACAATGCAAATCGCATCTCAATGGCCTAATCCCAATGTGTAATGCCACAACTCGCTGCATCACACAGCAAGGGAGGTGGGGATAACAGCGCAATAGGGAAGTGGTTGGGATGCGCAAACGTCACCTGATTTTCTGGTAGTTAGGATCTCCCTGACACCCCGATGGGATATTGCCCGGCACTCAATTAATAGAGAATATAAATTGCCCTGGTGTCCTGTCCAGAATCGGTTAAACCAATTTCTTCTCTGCCTTTTGGCTAAAATCAGGTGCAGATGCCTATGTACACTGTGGGGCTTAAAGGCACTACCAATAGGCAATAGGCCATCAACTGGTCTTCTGGCCAAGAGACCAGCTGCTTAAAGTCTTAGGTGCTATGTGCCCCTGGTGCTTCCTGAGCCATGGGTGCCGGAAAAGTCACTTGTGATGGACTGCACCACTGGACGTCACTTTGCACTGTGCACAGTTGCCATCATTTTTTCTTTGCCCTAGCCTTATTGCCAGGGTAAGGATATTTTTTTGTATTCTTTGCTGAAAGGCTGGGGCTTATTACTTTATTTATTTTTCACTTGCACTTTTTTGGTACTTCACCACACCTTTCTATGTTTTATGTGTGTGTGTGTGTGTGTGTGTGTTTGTTTCACACTTGTGGAGTGTTTGGTGTAGAATCTTATGGGCCGCCATCTCCCCAAGTCATTTCAGGCTATCTTCTTCTGGGGAGTGCTGAGGAATCCGTTTCCCAGGGGGAAGCTTAGTCCAACCTTTTGAAGAAAGGGGTGACCCAGAGCCTTGCGGTGGAGGAAAACACAACGACCCTTGCTCTCTAACGGGTCTTTTGGCTCCGAGAGTCAGGGATGTAATGTGGATCCCCCTAACAAAGGGGTCATGACGATTTCTCTTACTCCTCAATGTGGCCTTTTGGCTCTAAGGGGATTTGGAGAAATGAGGTCCTCATTTTGGAGAGGGTCTAAAGATCCAAGCCCCCAGCACAGTTTTTTCACACTGCACTAGGTGATTGGAGCATGCTCTTTGGGCTTCAATAATAAAAAAAATGGGTTGAACCAATAAAATAAAGCAAAAAGCAAAAGGACGATACTCCAGGATTCAAGGTCATAAAAGTATAGTTCAAAATAATTTCAAATTAACCCAACATTTAGCTAACTTGAGACACTGCCCTAGACTGAATGAAAAATGTGTTTGCCGTCCTCCTAATTGATGATCTTACGCTGCTCATTGACCTAGCAAGAAAATATATCTATTGCAACATAAATACATAGCCATCCGGGTTAGTTTTAATCACCCAACTATTCTCTACATAATACATAATTGTGTTATTATAACTCCGATTTAATATTTATGAATAATACTGTATTTTGATCTGGGCATGTGCTACATATATAGGGACGTGGAACATTTCCCTGAGGAAGCCCTCTGAGGTTTTTATGCTCGCACCGCTGCTCTCTTTGTATTATTTTATTATCTTGTGTCTTTGGTTGCAGCAGAAACATGGGCCTGTGAGATGTAGGCATGCTGATTTTATCATCATAGGTACACAATCAGATAAGGTCCTTTCATTCTCTAATTTCTGTGAGTTTCCATAATGTACCATTACCTAATTACAGTCCATTATGGTTTTACACTATTTTTAATCACATAAATATACATGTATTTGACAGCCATAATTTTATATTGCACCGGTCCATTTAGTAATATGTACTAATTAGTATTTGACCACTTGTACTGCTGTGCATCCAATGAAATAACTAAACAGGTTATATTTGCTATTCTTCTGGCCAAAACATAAGATGCACCATGTGGCTTGAAATTGACTGGGATGCAAAATAATTTAATCAGCTTTAAATCAATAGCATCATTATTGGGCATGTTGGTTAATACTGTACAATTGCACCTTCAAGAAGTGGACATTTCTAGCTATGCTTCATCACCTCCCTAGAAGGGAATCAGTATGACGCCGACAGCGGCAGCCCGGCAAGGGTGAAAATCCCGATCGTAAATTAAGGTGAGTATTGCTAACCTTTCTAATCCTTACCCTCCCTTAGGAGTACCTAACCATAACCCTCCCCAAGTGCCTAATCCTAACCCCCCCCCCCCCCAAGTGCCTAACCCTAACCCCCCCTCTAAGTGCCTAAACCTAACCCCACCTTCCCTGCAGCCTAACCCTAAGTCTCCTGGGGGGGTGCATAACCCTTTCCCCCCATTCCCCTAGCCTAACCCTAACCCTCCTAGGGGGGTGCCTAGCCCTAAGTGCACCCCCCGGGAGCCCCAAACCTAACCATCCCACCACCCCTGCAGCTGTCCGCGACCGGCTTTCCTTCGATTGGGATGCCGGGCGACGGTCTCCCGGCGTAGGTAAAATGACAGGCGATTAGACCCTTGCCGGGATTAGACAGTCGGGATGCCGACGGTCGGCATTCAGATCGTCGACATCCCGACTGCATACCCCTAGAAGACCACACTCCATTCTGACAGAACATTGGGGGGGGGGGTATCAAGCCTTGAAGAGAGATGAAGTGAAGAAGTTGCCCGTAGCAACCAATCAGCTTCTAATTGTCATTTATGTAGTACAGTCTTTGAAAATCACTTTTTAGAAGCTGACTCTACTACTCTACTTTATCTCTCAAACACTTGATACATCTCCCCTTGGGACTGGTACCAGATATGACTACATTGCCAAAGACAGAAAACCAATGGACAAGTCACTTCTTTTACTAACATCAATAACTAGCAATTACATTCAAGGGGACGGCTGAAGTTATATAGAAAACAAATCCAAACTATTTTGTCACCCTTACCTCCCCACTTGTTATACATACTGTATGCAGATTTGTTATTCTAGCAGGTCCTCATTAGACGGTGAATGCAGCAGTGCAACGTTGTGACCCCATTGAAACCTGACAGCATTAATATTTAACCAAAATCCATTTTCAGAAATATCCTGCTTGCTGTTCACGGAGCTTAAAAGCCTACACCAGACACGCCTTAGCCTGGAAACCATGGGGGAAAGTTGAAGAGGTTAAGAGCATTTGAAAAAAGTATTTTAACACTAATTATGTAATGAAATATACACCTCTAGCTATAAATACTAAGGGATAAATAAATAGGTGAATATTGTTAATGTCTTTGTATCAAATGTAATCTTATTTTTTTATCATAAATACAGTTGTGTAGCAAAAAGGAACCAGAGGCCCAGATTGTGGCCCCACACGCATTGTCTGCATTCTTGCAACATGAGAAGTGCTGCATAGATAATGCCTGAGCCATTATCCCAAACCTTGACTGCTGTCAGGTTAGGCAGAAGGAGCCAGCAGATAGGTTCCTGGCAGTGTGCTGCCTTCTCTCCACTCATTGAGCGTGACTATCCCACAGTATTTTTGGGATGGATTTTCTATACAAACTGTTTTATCTGTATCAGTGGTTCCCAAACTGTGCAAAGTGGCACCCTGGGGTGCCTCTGGACACTTGCAGGGGTGCCTCAGGTTGTTGGTTCAGCACCAAATCAAATTATTTATTGCCTATTGGTAGTGCCTTTAAGCCCCACAGCGTACATAGGCATCTGCACCTCATTCAGAGCTGCCCGCAAGCGGGCCAATGGTTTGCGAACGCGCATGTGCACGCTTCATTCTGCACGTGCGTGAACTACTCTGTGCGATCGCAGCCCGCTCGCTCGCCCAGCAAAGACAGCCCAGTGAAATGAGTGACAGGAGAGGCCGTTTGTGGGTGGTAACAGGGGTAGGACACTAATAACGGGGGAGTGGAGGTGCGAACACAGGCGTGCCTGAGTGTTTCAACGCCGTTTTTAAGGCACGCATAATTAACAGGCAGCATCATAGTACACGTCACATGCTTGTTTTTTACACTTTAGTCCTCGCAGTGCTTGCGGCAGGGTAAAGCAACCACAAGCGCGGCGATCGCTACCCATGGTGCTCAATGTACCAATGTTTTAATACACTTCCTGGAGATGATGTGAGCTAGTGGGCGTCTCTACATACGCTAATGGGTGTCTGCATACACAGAGCGATGGGTGTGCTTATGCCTTGGCGAGCGATCACTTCCCATTGTGTCACTTTGAAAAATTTGCATACGCTGGCGAGTGGCTCTGAATGAGGTCCTATGTGCACAGCCTTGGGTGATTCGATTAAAATGCTGATTGAGGGGATTCCAGCGGTCAGAATGCCGGCGCTGGAATCCCGACACCTGTCAGAATCCCGGCGCTGGCATCCCAATGGCAAGTAGAGGGGATAGGGGGTGGGTTAGGTTTAGGGCACGGTGAGGGCGAGAATAGGTTTAGGCACTAGGGGGGGAGGTTAGGGTTAGCCACCGGGGAGGGTTAGGTTAGGTTATGGTAGGGTTGAGGGGAAGGGTTAGTGTCGACTAACAAAGTGTCGGTATTCTAACCCTGTTGGGATGCCGGCGTCGGGATCCCGAGCACCGGCATCTAGTACCCGTCCCAGCTTTGGAGAGAGATAAAGAGAACAGAGATAAAGTACCAACCAATAATCTCCTGTCAGATTACAGGCTGTGTTTGAAAAGTGACAGGAGCTGATTGGTTGGTACTTTATCTCCATCCACTTTCTTTCTCTCCAAGGCTTAGTACATAGACTCCTTAAAGGATAACAGTCAAGGATAACTAGTGAAAAGTGAATTTGGCCTTTAAATCATATTTGATAAAGTCTACACAGAAAAATAGTGAAGCGTGTTTCTATGGTCCTCTGACCGTTCCTCTTGCATTGCTCCAAATGTTATTGAAATGCTCATAAGGATCAATCACTTCTTTTTAATTTCCTGTTTGATCTACATTTTGTTTTGTTCTATGCCAGATGAAAGGAGCACAGCTCATGCAGAAATGCAGTGTATTCTGAATGCCCATTTCAAATTGAAAGGGTACAGTACAGAAATTTTCAATGTACCCTAAAATTGACAGGAATACTAGAGAAGATAAAAAGAGTAAATGGAGTAGAAAGAAATAAAAATGTTAAGCTATACAATGCTTGGCTTACCAGAGGGCTTAGCAACACATTAACAAATGATAGAAAAATCCTGCAAAAAAAACCAGCAATAGATAGATAGATAGATAGATAGATGGATACAATGCGTTCAGATTGTTATATTTTACATGACAAATAAAAAATATTGGACTAAGAATATCCTGACAAGTTTGTGGTAAATTGGTCAAATAACATGTTCCAGGTCAGTTCTCAAGTCAATGTTAAACATGAAGTTCAGTGTTATAAGAGTATTCATGTAAAGGACAGCTTGGCTGTCATCCCTGCATGTTTCCTCTTTTTTACATTTTCTCTGCAGCCTGGACATAAATGATTAATTGGGAACATACAGGTGGACGTAAAACCTGGTGCATTGTTACTCTGAGTCTCCCTGCAAGAGCGCAATCTATCAGGCTCATTGGAAATCCACAAATGAATTGGTCTTCTTGAAGAACATTGGCCCTCAAACCAGTTATCTATATCAGCCCGGTAATTGGTCCCAGATGGGTACATTTGAACTAAATTGGCTAATCACTAAATCTTTCACTATCTGTGGTCCCTGAAGGCAAATGTTACGAGGCACTGTGCTAGGGCATGAAAATATCTAAAAATAAGTAGAAACTCAATAAGGCAGCTCTGCTACTGTATGTAGCAATGCCCATTGGTATGTAAAAGCCACACTGGATATTGATGATAGCTAGGTCATAGTAATATAATATACATAGATGCTATATATAGACCCTGCAATATTACTCCCTTCACATTGTGAAAAATAGCCTGTGCTCAAACTTCCAAACGAATTTATTTCTGCAATTATCTGTGCTAAATTAATTAATTGATCTTTTAATAAAAACACCCTTAACATCAATATATTAATTCAGCATAGGTAAAAGTAATTAACTGGGATATTTAAAATAAATTAATTTTGTAGTGCATCCATCCATCCATCCATCCATCCATCCATCCATCCATCCATCCATCCATCTTTATAAAAGCATACTTTAGTAAACAATGTAGCTCTGTTTTACTTGTGGTGCTGTATACATGTTTACTATTATTCTTTAATGTACAGTACTTACAAAAGTAACGAATGGGTAAATGCTACCATATCATGAACAAGAAAATATAAGGATTATAAATAATTTTGGTCTAGAAAACAAAACTTAACTTGAATTGCTGAGCCCTGATAACATGATAAAACAAACACTGTAACTGGAACAGCTATATATATATATTCAGGACGGGTGTAAAATTGGAATTTATTGTTGAACCCACTTCAGTAAGTCTCATGGGAGAGAGTGAAGATTTCCAATAATTAATTATCTATGTTATTTGTTAATGTAATGAACAGATTTATCGCACAGATATAGAAGTGTCAACATTTGGATTGCAAACCATTGTGTTTTATGTTAAGCCGTTTGCTAATAAAAATGGTTAATATGAATTGTCATGTAAATAAGGAAATTAGACTTTCAAGAGATTTATTTCTGTTGAGCAGATTCTTGCAAATTAACTGATCATTTTAACGTAGAGGAAAATCTATATATCGTGTAACAAGGTCATTGTCATTTTCAGACAGTTGAGTATAAGAACATTATTTGACTTTATATTTTTAAAATATATTTTCCAGACTTTGATTGGGTAACATGTTATGCAGTATGTCTATTCTCTTTTGAAAATTATAATTTCAACCAGGTAATGCCTTGGTTTGGGTCATGCTACTAATCTTTGTGCTAGTTAATTTTCCCCATTCGTAGAGGTTAGCAGAGCTAAGTAACAGAATAAACACACTTTTCCTAGACCTGTTAATTTAAAACAAAGTGTCATATGCTGCAAATGGAAGGTAGTCAGCATCCGGATGCCGACGGTCTAAATAACGTCGCCGGAATCCTGACAGGGTTGGTTTATGGGAGGGTTAGGTTTCTGGGTTAGGGGTTAGGGTTAGGCACTAGGGGGAGGGTTAGACTTAGGCACTAAGGGAGGAGGGTTAAGTTTAGGGCATGGGGAGGGGAAGGTTAGGTTTAGGCACGGGGAAAGAGGGTTACACCCATACTCTACTTACCTAGAGTATGGGTGTCGGGATTCTGACTGTCAGGATGCCGCTGTCGGTATTTTGACTGGCGGGATCCCGACCGTCGAGAACCCAACCCGCTGTGAATGTATATACTGATTTCTCTATGCGTAGCACAACATGGTCTGGTGGAAAAGTAAATGACTTGCATGTAAAAAGGCAAATTCTTCTGGGTGTTGTATATTATGTCAACATTCAGAATTTTGACAGTAAGAATGTTGACATATTCGACATGTCACCATACACAGTGCTGGCATGGTCATACAGTTGGCATCTCAACATACCGTTTATCCACTATTTGAGCCCTAACCCTAAACCTAAGCTTAAACCTAACCCTTCAAACAGCAATCAGTACATGTCAACATTCTGGTGTTGACATTTCGACTGTCAACATCATGGGCTAAATGCAATAGACTGCGAGTCGGCGCTGCTGCGGGAATACATGCGAGTATGCTAGTATTTTTGAGCAGCAAGCATGTTAAAGGCTAAACCAAGCTTACAGTCTGTTACATTTAGCCCCATGACTGGATATCATACTATAATGTGCCTTTAATAAAATAAATATTTAGAATGTGCATGTAAAAGGTAAATACTTAGAGGACCCAGCAGCCATTATCACCGGTACATATTTCCACAAGCCCTATCCTTGGCGCAAGAGATCCGATTGAGAGCACAACCAGATATTTGCATATGCTGATCTGAAAATGGTCCCTTATTCCATGAACATTCCCATGACATGCCCACAAAACACTTCTTCTACATTATGATCTAGGAAGACAATTGCACAGATCAATTGGACTAGGCTTTGCTTTTGTTGTGTTGTTACCTCTTGCTACATATGGTTCTAGTATGATACTGTATATTGCCTTTTGTTATTTCAGCACTGCCTTTGGCATAGGGCATGCTCTGTATAGCTTTTGATTGCATTGATTTTACATAGTCATAGACATGGTTGCAGCCTCTGCTGGGAAATGAGCTCATTCTGAATTTCCAATATTTATCAAATTTCAATGGAGAGATATCAAATGACTAAAAAAAAAACTGTTGATGAAAATCTGAGATTTTAAAGTTTTAAATGATCTAGTGTCAAAATATGTCTTTCGGCTTCCTCACTGCTTTTCTTAGTTTTTCCTGTCAGTGTATTGTATAAAGATTCCTGTCTTCAAGATGTGTATCCTTGGTATATGGGAAAACCCTACAGGCACAGAATACTGTATCTGGCAGGTTTCCCTTTTGCTTGCTGTGATCAAAGCTCACACAGAAGCAACAATTGTCTAATTGATCTTTAGTAAATGTCTAGTGCTACAATGCTTTACCAGACCTGTAGTTGTAAATCCAACAGACCTGCAGAGAGTCAGTGTAGGGTGAAGAATATTTTAGAAAGAAACCTTTTAATATGGTCACTTTGACTTTATGTTTTTAAAGACCAGTTAGAGCAGAGGTTCACAAACTTTTTTGAATCAGGGCACCCTAGTGCCTCAGCATTGTTTTCACTGCACCCTTAAGCCAAAAGTTTGTTATTGAGAAATTCAGAAAAAATGTAGTAAAGTAGTACAGTGAAGTCAATTGTGCTTACCTGTCATCCTTGGGCTCAGTGATGTGGTGGTGGACAGGTTTGTGCTTCAGTTTGTCCAAATATTTACATTACATTGACCATAAATAATTTCATTTGGTGCTGGCCCACCAACCTGAGGCACCCTTGCAAGTGTCCCGAGGCACCCCAGGATGCCTCGGAGCAAAGTTTGGGAACCACTGAGTTAGAGGAATCAATACTCGTAACATATATTTCTTAAATTTGACCACACATCAAACTTTCATGCAAGATATTGTGCCAGTCAGTTACTGCTACTTGTAGATATACAGTACATCTACATTTATTCATTAACAGTTATTCATATAGCGCACACATATTTCACGGCGCTTTACATACAATATTTAGTCATTTACATCAGTCTTTGCCACAGTGGAGCTTACAATCTATGTTCCCTATCACATGTTCAGTACACAGACACCAAGGTTAATTTTTTACCAGAGTCCAATTAACCCACCAAAATATTGTGCTGCCTATACATCTGGGTAATTTTGTAAATCTGTAATTTCCACGCCTGTTTTGGGAGCTTATTTTGCATCATCATCCAGTTCTTCAATAGTCCAACTTCACTTCATTATTAAATCTTCTTTATAGTCAAGTCCAGTGATCAATTTAAATAGTGTCCAGCACCTGATGTTCAATTAATGTGCAATCTTGTATAATTCTCCCTCTGTATATCTCGTGATGATTTACATGTAAAACTAGATGTGAGGGAACAGCATATAGAGTATAAAGAAGATTTAATAATGAAGTGAAGTTGGACTATTGAAGAACTGGAACTTGAAATAATTTCTAAGGTTTTTAAAACCATATAACTGAGGTTGTTTAAGTTAAAACTGACTGTGCCCTATCAGTGCGCTTGAATTTATATATATTTTTGAGTGTACAGAAAACGGCTTACTTTTGTACTATCGCTTGCTAATTAATCACTGTCTCTTGATACATTCATGCAGAATCAATTGCATTGCAAATAAATGGCTATTTCCATTCCTCTTTACCTGAATTGTGGAGTCCTATTCTTGGGAATCCCATTCGCTGCATTGTTGAGGTCCCTGATGAAATGTGGTACACATTCTGGGCCTGATTCTTAGTCGGGCAGATCTCTGAGCATGGACGCAAGTTGAGAGTTTTTGCATACAGCATTTTTTGTGTATGTCCATCCTATTCTGAGTTGACCGGAACTTGGCTGGATCTGTCCTTCCGCAAAATAGGGAACAGAACAATAGGTGCACAGACCACTCTGACTTGTGGGAGGGTCCTGGGAGAATCATGTGAGTGTCGTGGGCCTTTATCAAAAGTGGATGTAGTTTAAATCCTGGCTGTTGGCGCTCAGAATGCGGGATCCTGACCGCCATGGCTGTCTTAACAGCAGTGTGGACCCTGAGCAAAGCAATGCACTGGGGCCCCTACCCACCCATTTACGGGAAAAAAATGTACAGTAAATGGTTAATAAAATGAAACCTTTAGAGTTAGTAGTACTTTCAACAAAATCAGTTTAAATATATATAAACATTTTTTTTAAATATGACACAGCCACCATATAGTTCACAAGGGAGCCTGCTGGCTGCCCATATTGGTGCCATCTATTCTTTCTAACCTGGTATTTATTGCACTTTTTTTTTAGTGGGAGTGGAGAATGTAACATTCATTCCCAAATCCAAACCTTAATGAAGGACGCAATGCCCATTGCCCAGTCAGACCTTGTCGTGGAAAACAGGGCCAGGCTCTTACCTACCGGGTCACCCAGTCAGGACACAGTGGCTCGCCTGGAAGAGGACAGGAGTCTCCTGCCCTGACTCCTGAGGAAGCTGAGAGAGCTCGGGATGATGACGGACCGGATGGATCCTCGAGTGATCAGTCTGGCACCAGACACTGCGCGGCAGGCAGCAGTGGCACACTAAAAGGAGCCAGCAGCAGCAAGCCTTGGCGGAGCTGCTGTGGCTCGCGCATCAAGGCAGTCAATCAGCAGTCGTCTCTCAGAGAGACTCTGTCTGACTGGCGCAGGGCAGATCTAGCGGACTGGACAGTGTAGTAACATGGACGGCGGAGGGTCAGTACTTGTCAAACGCGCGGGGGGGTGTCCGCTCATCACCGGGGGGGGTGGGGCTGGCAGATCGGAACAAGTGGTACTTTAAAAAAAAGAAAAAACGGCGCGGCTGCAGGGGGGCTGGCGGGACCCTTGATGCTTCGGGCCTTTGGACAACTGCCCAACAAGCCCAATGGAAGAGACGGCCCTGCCGACCGCCAGCATCCCGTACCCAACCTATCAAATGTTCTGTGTGATTCTGAGTCGTACATATGGGGAAAGGAAGCCTATTTCTGACGGATGTCTTGCACCTAGCATGGGCCAATACTAAAGATGATGGTTGCAGCGGCTGGCATAAAATCATTGGGTGGCACAAGTTTACACTTGCAGATGCACAAGCCCCCGCATTAGCCCTACTGTTTCCTGCATTAGCATAAGGTAGTAAATCAGGCTTCTGTGGCTGCTCACTGCTACTGCCATTGTGCGTGTGACTCAGTATCAGCCCCTCTGATTCCATATTAGACCTCTATCAGCCCGACCTTAGGGGTGACCATCCATAGGGCTCAGTTGAATTGGTGCAGAGTTGCTGTCTTCACAATATGCCTTGTGATGGCATGTAACCAACACCTGTTATCAATTTGATTGGTTAACCACTGCTTGAGAATGCACAAATGAGCTCTGTTATGGAAACAGAGTTTCTCCTCCCTGGTATACATACTTAGGAAGGACATCTGCAGCCATTGGAAATAAGCATTCAGTGGTAGCAACCATCCCATTCCTGGAATTGAATGGTAAAACAAGTGCCATTGGATCAGAAACATTGATCGTTGGCAACCATTGCTTTCCGATGACCATCCCTACTCTTCCTGCAGATGTGCTTGAGGTGCACAGGAGACACATGTTTTGAAAATGTATTGGCTATTCCTGGGCGGTGACTGGGAGGTGACTTAGTGGATGCATGGCAATGGTCCGTCTTATGGGCATATCACAGATAGTGGTTGCATGCAGAGCCTCAGAATCGCTCAAATTGGAGGCTATATTCAGACGGAGCATTTGCCCCTGCCATAGGCCTGGACCAAGATTTGATGGAGAGATTGATGGTGCATCTAAAGATGCACTACGCGTTATTTCAGCAGATACAGATGCTGGCATGGGCAACTCAGTCCTTGCACATTCGGACTAACAGATGTACACCAAAGAAGGGCTCTGTAGCGGCATTTGCCTAAAGTTGCAATACGTGCGACTGGCAAAAGACGCAGACACGAATCGTGTCTAACTCAGAATTAAGCCCAATTTTGTGGTAAGGGGCAGAGCTGGCCAAGGTTCTGTTTGGTTTATTCAAGAATCTGTCCCTCTGTCACTTAGCAATAGCAGTAGGTAGACCTCTAACAAAACTGTCAAAATCTCTTTTGGCAAAGTGAAATTTGGCCTTTTAACATCGTAAATTGAAGTCTTGTGAGGCATGAATGTTGGTGCAATCATAGCCTTATAATTTGGGGTGGTGTAACTTCATTCCTACAGGACCACACATATTGCCATTGAGCCACGTCCCTAAGCTATCATATTGTAGTGATCACATTTACATTAGAGCCATACAGACAGAAACAAAACCATTTCGGTTAGTGTCCCATTAGCCTATGTACTATATTGGGTATATTGAAAATTGGTGGCATTGTGGCTCTGAAAAGCATAACTATTTATCGCCACATACTGTAATGATAAAGAATGACTTTACAGGGCTATATAACAAAAGTCTCTTGTCGGTATAGCAGCTCTGGTAGTAGCCCGGAATGGTAAAGAGTTTATATGTCATGACTTTACTGCCCGGTTTGACCCTGGGCTCGTGTGAACATAGGACCTCAGTAAATTGGTCCAGACCACAGCCCACATGGACAATAATGGTGACTACAGTCTGCAGTGTTAGTTTGCCTAACATGGGAGTTATCTCTGAAAGCTCCTGTATTAGGCTCATCCAAAATCATCCATTTCCATATGAGTTTACTTTTACTAAACAGACCTTGTGACATCAGATCAGAATCACTAGGACCCTGTCTGTAAAACTGGGACCTGGATTATAAAAGTTGTGCTACAAAAATTCCAATATCCCATAGTCAAAGCGAAATAGGAATACTCCCTCCCCCTCTTATATAGGTACCTGTAGTGTTTAAAGCACTATTTGTATTATACTTCCTAAGTATATGTCTGCATCTGTTGCTGGTTCAGTTTATGTATCTGTTCTGTTCATAAAGATAAATTGTTGTTATATGCTGTTCTCCAGTAAAGAAGCACAGTGCAACTCCAATCTGAGGGCCTGATTCAGAGCCGGACGCTCTGACCAGAGTGTTACCACCCACAGCTTATGCGAGCGTCCATGATTATGGTCGCGATGGTCAAGACCATCACGACAATCGGGCTTGCGACGAGACCCTGCGGTAGGGTCTCTGTGACCGCAAGCCCTGGATCGATTTTGGCTCTATCAGAGCCAAAATCACTCCCACTGACATCACTAATGATGTCAGTGGGGCCGGACCCAGACGGTAGGCGTTCCCATGGGAACGCCTCCATCTGGCTGTCACGCCCCCGGCACGCCCACCAAAGGGGGCGTGCTGTCACTCACCATCGACAGCACGCCCCCTTTGGTGCGAGACCTGGAGCGACGGCTTCCCCGTCGCTCCCCGGGTCTCGTGTATGCACACGACGGAACTCCCTCCATCGTGCGCAATAGGGCACCATCGACCCGCTTGCTAGCGCTCAGCGCTCGCGAGCAGGTCCGAATCAGGCCCTGAGTGTGGTGTTATATATAGAGACAGCCTCTAACAGATGTAACAGTACCAACCTTGCCTTGGTCAGTCTCATGCTGATTTGTACTATGACACAGGAACTCATTGTCTCCCTATAATGTTTTGGAAGCCAGCCTAATCTGTGTATCAGTGGAGCTAGTTGAGTATTTGGGGAAGGGGGCATGTTGCCTGTTTTTTATTACATTATTTATACTATTTCACACAGTGCCATGTGCATGTTACCAGTTCCATTACAGATGGCAACTTTGTGTGGCATATTATATTACTGTGAGTGAACCTGCAATTGTTCTTCTCCTACAGCTGCATTCCTGTCATTTTAGAAAAATATCTGATCTGTAGTTTTTATTGTTAATTTCCAGTTATAAAATATTTGTTCTACAGTTAAATGTTTTAATACACAGCTACTGAACTTTGTTTGTACCTTCCTGCTGAATGGTAAAGTATGGTTATTACTCAGAGCTATCATTCACACATACTGGAGAACATTGCAGGAAAACATATCCTGTTTATTCATGTTTTACAGATGCCAACTATTAATTAATACCTTAATGTGTACACTGTAAATGTTAAACAATTCTTGGTGTGTTATCATACGAAATGTTGATTGCCTCCAGCAAATTAACAATTGTTTATAGTTAATCTATTCTCAGATTAGAATAAAATAAGAAGAATAAAAGGATTATGCATGAGAACTGTTCTGCATGTAGCCTAATAGAAAAGTGGTGCTACTCTTAGAATACTCACCTCCTCTTCCGGAATGTCCAAGAGACTCAAGTTTTGGGGTGTTCTTCCAGGCTCCAGGTAGCGTAGACCAGCCTCCCAGTTCACGTCCACTTCCCCAGTGATGTGTGTAGTCTAGAAGCTGATGGCACGATACACTGTGAATCATCATGTCATCATGTCTCCTGCCCCTGTAGCATTGCACAGCGAGAAATGGGTTGACATAAAGGATGGCCATCAACTCTCAATGATTTCAAAACATCGATAGTGGTCGTCCGATGTTAACTTACTTTGCTATCAATGGCAGAGAACCAATGGTTCTCCGCCATTGATGGATAAGTGGGAGTCGATGTGCTTTGTTTTTCCTTGACAGGATGGTGCTTGGCCCTGCCCCTGGCATCCACTAAGCCCGCCTCCATTTTTGATTGGCCCACGGCCTACCATGCCCCTAGCAGCAGTGGCCATCGAGGGGGTGCAAAGCATTGATGGTTACCATAGACGGTTTTGATGCCATTGATGGTAATCCCCGATGGGCCCATCAATGGTAACCATTGATGGACACCTCACCAATGGCCATCCCTAGTTGAAAATGACCTGATTAGCAGCTACACCCCCAATTCTCTCACCTAGACCAGCCTCCCAGAGGAGTATTTATGGCCCACAATAACAATAACCATTTTTTGTTATCATTTGAACATTACTAGAAATGTAAGTTATGATCTGGTTAGTTGATGTGGACAACATCTCCATTTACAGATGTGTCTTTATACACTGTGGCTCAAGTCATGCCAAATAGCTCCTTTCTGCGCCAGGTCCTGTAGGACCCAGCCGTGGCAGGCATATTTTTCTCTTCAAATGTGTGTCTTATTCACATAATTAAAACAATTAGAGGTGACAATACTACATTGCTAGCATACACTGACCACTGGGGCTTGTGGCACTTGCACATCATTGCGCAACTGAGTCTGAATCTGTGTAAAAAGGACCAATACTGGGAGCTGTAGATTTTTCTCAAGCCACGTTTCATTGTGATTAATCTGCTACTTTGTACTTGTGTTATATCAATTCCTTTGTGATTAAAGTTGCAGCCTAACATCTCTGATACACTGTGAATGGCTTCTTGCTGCACCTGCGACAGTGGAGTCATGAGGAGGGTGCGGGGGTTGAAAGCCCACCCAGGTGTCTCCCTCGGAGGGGATGACACCAAAATGCCTGCTCCTCTGCAGTGACAGGAGCCGAGCGCTGCAGTGTCACATTCTCCTTCAACACCCGGCTCCTGTCATAGAAGAGGCGGCAGCAGTGAAGGCACCAGCCTCAGGGGGCAGCCCAGCATCACCGGGGATGCTGGGCAACCCCCCTCCCCTGGGATGTTCGGCATCCCCTGGAGTGATGATCTCTGGATGCCCATTCTCCGGGGGCAGCCCAGCATCACCGGGGATGCCGGGATGCCCCCGTAGTGATGTTATCGGGATCCCTGTGAGACCACACCCCTTTATTTAGGCCATGCCCTCTGCACCCCAGGGGTATCCAGGGTGCGCACCGGGTGTCAGCAGACCGAGTGACGCCTCTGGTCTGCGATGCACCTAAGCAGCAAAATTTAAAGAAAATATGGTACACTACTCATCTTGGAGCATTTCACTAATGCCAGCCATCTCGTGCCGTATGGTGCACACATGCTCAGTGTATGATAAAACATCTGTATACAGCTTTCAGAAATTTCCATCAGTGAGCTGCAATATCAAATCTAAATGTTTTCTGCTGCTCATGGGGCATTTTTAGTACAAGTGACAATAACGGTAAATTCAGTGATTAAAAAAATCTAACTGCTATGGCCAAAATTTATTATTAAAATCTGCCCATAGCAGCTAAGCGATGCTCATCTGCCTTAGCAATATGGACCTGAAATGGCAAAGTTCAACTTAACTTACAAAATCATTTCTCCAGGCCGGTCTGAGTGGATATGTGTATGCGTGACCCAGTGTACTGTACAGTAGGTCTGAAAGTCCAGACTTGGGTTTTCAGTTACACTAGGCAAGAAAGAAGAAATGAAAAAAAGTTTCAAATATTAAACAAAATAAATATTTTAAAAATATTCAACATTGAAAAAAATATTTAATTAATTCAGTCATTGATTTTCTTCTGTTATCACCATCCAGGGAGAGATATAACAGAAAAAGAATTGCAATGATACATGTACTGTACCACCGTGAGGTTTGTTAAATACAGTAGACTTTCCAATGCAAGGTTTGTCTCCCCTGTATATGCTTATACTGTATATGCTGAGTAGTGATGTCACTTGTGTCCCATGATTCCTTATGAAAATGTTATATGGTGAAATGTATAGATGTCAGTAAAGTAAATCACATTTATCAGTTTTTTTTATTGATCTTTTTTTAAACTTGTGTAGTATATGGAATAATAAAAAATAAATAAGAGGACACCTCCGACTTCTGTGACTTATATGTTCAAGGGCTCCTAAAATTTTTATAATCTACAGTATTACTGCATTATTCTCCTATCTGGAAAAGAAAGGTTGCAAAAATGAAAGGTGTTTTTCTTTCTTTAGATAAAACTAAAATTGTGGAATCGCAATATTTTGCGTGTATCCATTGTGCTTTAATAGGTATTTAACAACAAATAGTGTAATGTTACTGATAATGCTCATGTTACTGTAAATATAAATGATGACATATAGAAATGTTTCCTATTTTCACGAGAATCATTTTCAATCTTAAAGACCATTCATCAAGCAAGTTATACATGTGCTTTTTTATTTTATTCATCTGCTGCCTTAAGCTACTATATAATTGCAAAAAAATATAGCTATACATGTAGTATAACTTATGAGAAGGGCAGTGACTGACATGTTACATGTCCATGACAATAACCTTGCAAGTTGGGATGTGTGCTAGGAATGAGCCTCAGGCAGAGAGGGGGATTCGTATACCTATGGCTGAAAAGAAGCTGGTTACTAATGTGTAAATGAGGGTCTGTAGTAAAGCAACTTATATGTGTGTGCAGGCAGCGATTTGACCTTTTATGACTGTACATAAAACATTTACTATTCTTTTTTTATTATAAATATAAAGGATATTGAACGTACTACTGTAAATTAAACAGAACAAGTGAAAAGTCATGTGTGGTCTTATATGTATTAGTATCATGGTAAAATAAAAAATCAACCCCTGAGGCAAGAGGCAGGAGATCACATTGGGGGGGAGGGGTGCACTCTGCGTCATTACCCCCATCCCCTACCCTCATAGTACAATGAAGCTAAAGGTAGGAGAATGAGAAACGTGGCCCCCTGTCCCATCCATTTCACTTGGAAGTACACAGAATGCAGGAGGGTGACCAACCTTCCCTGGAGTCAAAGGGAAGGAGGACAGGTAAGGAAGGAATTTACTCTGGTCTTCCTGGAGGCCCATTGCTGGCAGATTATAGTGAGAGCGGATTGGGTGGACTCTTAGATCTACAGATCTGACCTCAATCGTTCATCCACATCTGAGTAAGGTTCTAGGTTAATGAAAGTGACAATTTGGACCAATAGTATTATCTTGGTCATGCACTAACACCCCTGAGTAGCATTTGTGTGTGTCGACATTCACCAAGGCTGTGCACTCAGCTTGGGGCAGGGCCACTAGAAGTGGACACACTGGAGCCTCAGGAGATTCTGAATACAATTTTGATATGGTCATGAATTTCAAGTTCTGCTATAATACTGGGGAAGGGAAATGTAGGGCTCATACAAACAGATAAAACCAGTTGGTATGTGGCCTGAAAAATCTATTTAACATTTGTAACAGGATTAGGGGAACAGGTACCATCTGGGTTAGACAGTAGTGAAGAGCAGCCAAGAGATCACACAAGTCCAAGGTTTTGGGTACAAGTTACCTCAGACAGTTTTATTAAGCTGGGAAATAAAATCAAACTAAACATAAATCTTTCCTAACTGTCAAATACCAAAATATTGGAAGTTTCAGCAATTATAGCTCACTTGTACCAAGTAGTAGGTTTTCCCTCACAGATACTCTGCAGTGAGTGAGTAAATTTACTAAGAATTTTGTCTGGCCGAGTTACTATTCCCGTGAGAGTTTCCCCTGATTATCAATCACAGAGATTAATTAAAGGCAAACCATGGAGAACAAAACACAAATCTATCTGCACAACATGGTTGACCTCTGAGTCCATTTTGGTAGAGGCAAATTGGTGGAAAAACCAAAGTGGTCTTCCCCCTATTTTCCTCTAACTTTTTCCTGGGTTTTTGAAAATCGATTTTTCAGAAACCAGGGACAAATATACCTGACCTCGAACACTATTCCAGTATTCTTTTCACACACTTTGAAATAATCTTTTCCAACAGTGGTGAACAAATTGCTGTCCTGGCAGAAGTATGCCTATTTTTACCCAGTTCTGATATGGTAGCGAGTTAAGGTAGGTACCCACTGTGAATAATTGTACTATCAGCCAATTTTTGGCTGGTAGGTTCGATTGTTGTACAGTGTGTACACAGCACCTGGGGTCGACTGTCATTCGAAAACCATATTGTCTCCCGAGTGCTGCACGACATTTCAGTTCAATTTATCGTTAATATACAGTTGATAATTGTGTAGTGTGTACAGTATACAGAAAATCGGATGTTTTCTGGATCGTTTCAGCTGTCAAAAATGCATAATTTCTCTTATCTTTCTGGCGTGTACCTAGTTTTTTCCAACAATTGTTTGGGATTATCCATCTGTCTAAACATCTATGTGGGATATCTTTCAGTACTGACATTCTCTGCTGGTTCTTCTTGGCTATAAAAGATCTGTATTCATGTTTCACAAGCAGCAGTGGAAGTGCTATTCACTGTTTTATCACTTGTGCCTCTGGTAACAGGTTAAATTTAGCACATACGCTGTGTAACAGCATCTGTCATTATGTTTCTTTCCTCCTTAGAACACTGCAAACATTACTGTGAGGTGTATAAGTGAAGAGATACTGTACGCTAAAGGGGCATCTTTACAGTAGAAGGAGGGGGCGTCTGTTGACCTTTTCAGGAAACAAGTATTGCCGCTTTACAGTCTTCTTGCACTTAAGAAATATATCAGATATATTCAATTACGTGCTAAATAAAAAAATCAAATACTTATTATTTTAAAATACCTCTTATGCATTTAGCAAATTTAACTTTGCCCTTTATCTAAGTACTAAGAATACATTAAAAGCCTTTGATTTAACAAAGAAAACGTGGATGTAAAACCTCTCACTGAAATTCACAATCATAATAATGGGAGAAGCAACCAAACAGTTACCGTATATACTCGAGTATAAGTCGACCCGAATATAAGCCGAGGTACCTAATTTTACCACAAAAAACTGGGAAAACTTATTGACTCGAGTATAAGCCTAGGGTGGGAAATGCAGCAGCTACTGGTAGTAATCCCCCCTCTGGTACTGTCCCCAGTAGTAATCCCCCCTGGTAGTGCCCCCAGTAGTAATATCCCCCCCTGGTAGTGCCCCCAGTAGTAATATCCCCCCCTGGTAGTGCCCCCAGTAGTAATATCCCCCCCTGGTAGTGCCCCCAGTAGTAATATCCCCCCCTGGTAGTGCCCCCAGTAGTAATATCCCCCCCTGGCAGTGCCCCCAGTAGTAATACCCCCCCTGGAAGTGCCCCCAGTAGCAATATCCCCCCTGGTAGTGCCCCCAGTATTAATCCCCCCCTGGTAGTGCCCCCAGTAGCAACATCCCCCCCTTCTAGTGCCTCCAATATTAATCCCCCCCTGGTAGTGCCCCCAGTAGCAATATCCCCCCCCTGGTAGTACCCCCAGTATTAACCCCCCCTGGTAGTGCCCCCAGTAGCAACATCCCCCCTGGTAGTGCCCCCAGTATTCCCCCCCTCCCTGGTAGTGCCCCCATTAGCAACATCCCCCCCCTGGTAGTTCCCCCATTATTAATCCCCCCCCCTCTGGTAGTGCCCCCAGTAGCGATATCCCCCCTGGTAGTACTCCCCGGTAGTAGCCCCCCCACTAGAAAGAAATGTAAAAAAAAAAACACACTTACCTGTAACCCCGCTCCTGGTCCCGACGCTGCTACAGGCTCCTCCGCCGCTTTGCATAATGGGAGAGACGTCGTCATGATGACGTCTCTCCCATTACCCACTGCGGGAGCTGGAAGATGGCTCCCGCAGTGGGAGCAGCAGTAGCCGCTGAGAGTCCAGACTCTCAGCGGCTGCTGACTACACCAAACACATAGCTGCCGGCTCCGGCGGCTGTGTGTTTAGCGGTGTGTAGTGCTGACCGAACTCCGTCCGGTCAGCGCTACACACGCGGTGCAGGCTGTGTCACAGTGACACAGCCTGCACCGCGGCCCGCATGGTACGCTACTCAGCACTTTCAGCACAAAAAATGTGCTGAAAAACTCGGCTTATACTCGAGTATATACAGTATTTACTTGAGAGCAGACCCGAAACAGGGCATAGGGCCTGATTCAGAGCCGGACGCTATTTGCGGACGGTTGTTCCAAAAAAGGGGCCGGCTATTTAAATTGAGCGCTCGCTCTTTGCGGTTTGTTGATGCCTCTATGTCTGAGCGAGTGAACGAAAAATGCGCTCGCTATTTTGTAAAGACGCCCCTTTGCCGTTCGCATCAGACGTCATCTCCGGTATTTATTAGATTAATCAGGTACATCGAAAGGCATCTGAACTGCTCGCAGTGCTTGTGGTAGGTTTTTCTTACCGCTATCACTGCGAGCAGTTCAGGCTAAAAGACAACTAAGTGACGTGATCGATGACGCTCCTTTACTAATTATTGACTCCCATTAAACGCCCTTTTGACCATTAGGCACGCCTGCGTTTGGATCTCCACTACCCCGTTTTCAAGCACCTTCCCCTGTTACCACCCACAAACGGTACATTCTGTCAATCTAATTAGCAGCCCCTCGCTGTTTTGCGAGCACACGATTTCTGACCGCAATGACTGGTTTGCACATGCGCATTAAGACCCATACGCCTGCGCAGTTGTGCGAACATCGCTCAGAGCGAACGAGCGGCCGCTTACAAGCGGCTCTGAATCAGGCCCATAGTTGCACTCTGTGCCGGTCCCGCCCCATCAGAGTGTGACATCATGACATTGCTCACATTATGTCATTACATTGGGCAGAAGAGGGCATGACCGGCAGCTCCGATAAGTGCTGCGCTTACCGGGCGTCCTAAAGGTGCCTGATCGGCTGCATATACTGTGTGGGTGCCCATCTAGAGTGTCCAGAGGATGCTCTGAGGGTGCAGCAGAAGCAATCCTGGCTGCAGGGTGCTGTTCTAGGCACACTGCTAGCCAGGGGCAAGGTCCGTGGGGTGGGACGGTGCCACCCACAAAGCATTGCGCTTTGTGCGGAGGAACTGGTCACCCATAGCTAGTTACCACCCTGTTTGAGAGGATTTAATTTATAATATTATTCCCCCACAGTTCTAAGGCTAACAAGAGTGCAGTGTGTCATCTGCAGAACTGCTGCCTCATTGATTCTGTCTCTTCATTTCTTCATCGATCAGCTGACACAGAGGGGGAAAGTTTTACTAGCCCATTTGGAAAGAAGGTCTGAATAAGATAAGGGACACTGCTACACAGATGGAAGCACATAAAGGGTTATACAACTATTATTTCCCTTCATACTGTACTTAGTGCCCAGACACATTAAACAAATGCTTAGCTCTGTTATGCATAATTTAATACAAAATTGAGGTTACTGGTGTTTTCTTATTAGAGGTACAGAAAGCTCATCACTGATATGCAATTTATATAGGCTTGTGCAGCCCGGAGACATTTAAATATGTCTGTGTCATTGGTTTTTTTTTTCTGAGCCACGCTTCTGTACAATTAGTATGGATTAATGACTTATATTTCAACCATTGGAACTGTGTATGATTATTTTGTGATTTCATTATATTTCTACGGAATCGGTATGAAATACCGATTCCTGGCAGCGCCTGGCTGACCAAAGCAGAGTTCCCGGCAGCGGAAGCCCGACAGCGCTGGAAATCCCGATCGTCCATAGGTAAGTACTGACTAACCTAACCCTTCCTAGGGGTGCCTAACCCTAACCCCCCCCAAGTGCCTAACCCTAATCCCCCGTGTAAGTGCCTAACCCTATCCCCCCCCTTCCCCGCTGCCTAAACCTAAGTCCCCCGGGGGGGTGCCTAACCCTGTCCTCCCAGTGGAGCCTAACCCTAACCCTTCCTCTCCCTAGCCTAACCCTAACCCTCCCGGGGGGGTTCCTAACCCTAAGTCCCCCCCGGGTGCCCTAAACCTAACCCTCCCCCATGTGGCTGTCCGCTCGCGGCGCCCGGCATCCCTTCAATCGGGATGCCGGGCACCGTTCTCCCGGCGTCGGGGAAATGTCAGGCGTCTACATCTAGACGCCCGGCATTTCACCCTCGCCGGGATATAACAGTCGGGAAGCCGGCTGCCGGTATTAAGGCAGCCGGCTTCCCGATTGTATACCATTTCTACAGTGTTATTGTTCTATTACTTGTTCATAACTAATTATATATATATATATATATATATATATATACAGTATATAGCTCTTACATATTAAATAGTGCTTTAACTGAGATAATATTTGTCACTTACATCAGTCCTTGCACCTCTGGATCTTGCAGTCTAAATTCCCTATCACAGAAGCATATACTCTGCACGCACACTAGGGTGCACTTTTGTCAGAAGAGTAAAAGAAGGCATTTAATATGCCTGGTGGGCTTTTAAACACATTGGATGGGTCAGCAGACACTGAACAGGTTAAATACTTAGATTCTGTTTAGGTAGATTTGGCTCATTTATTGGTTAGTTTTGGGTGTGTTTAGGTGTATTTGATGCCTTGTGGCACTTTGTAGTCTCTCTTGCCTGTTTGGACATCCCGCCCTCCCTACCTAGTTTGACGGTTTTAGTGGGTTTTTGCGGGAAAGTACATCTGCAGTGCCCGTCTTGCTACAGATCTTGACATACTCTCCCTGTCAATGCACAGGTTGGGTAAAGGGGAAGCAGTCAGGAAGCCGATGGTCGAAATGCCGACCGCCCGCTTCCCAACTGTGCAATCCGGACAGGGGACTGTCCCGGACAGGGGACTGTCCTGAAATCCCGACACTTATCATTATCCCTACGCTGGGAGCCCGACGCCTGGAATATCGAATAAAGGTAAGCCAGGCGGCGGAGGCGGGCAGCCATGGCGGAGGCGAGGGTTAGGTTAGGGGCTCCTGGGGGGACTTAGGGTTAGGCATCCCTCTGGGAGGATTAGGGTTAGGCTAGGGGAAGTGGGGGTTAGGGTTAGGCACCCCCGGGGGGAGGTTAGAGTTAGGCACCCCCCCGGGAGGGTTAGGTTTAGGCTGCGGGAAGGGGGGGGTTAGGTTTTGGGCACTTACAGGGGGGGTTAGGGTTAGGCACTAAGGGGAGAGGTTAGGGTTAGGCACCCCTAAAGGTGGTTAGGGTTAGGGGGGAAAAAGGTTAGGGATAGTTAGATACTTACCATCGGGATTATCACTGCTGCCGGTCTTCCGGTGTCGGGTTTTCAATCGCCGGACATACGTCCGGTGGTCATTCATACCGATCCCAGGTAAAGCCGGGTACACACTGAGATGACAGGCAATCGCGCCGATGTTCAGGGTGATTTGCCTTCCCGAACACCCATTCTGTCCTTCATTATTATGCATAGTGCAGCACATCAAACATGATGATGTCATATGTGCCCGCTGGAGCGCACATACCATGCATTACATACACAGTGCACGATATGCACGGTTTGTCATTCTGATTTGGTCAAATCGGAACAACAATGCTCCAGTGTGTGCCCAGCATTAGGCTATTTCTACCCTACTGGTGTCAGTGGCATTACCAGTCCATGTGGGCATTATGGGTTTATATCATTGGGAGGGGAGTTGGATATAAACCCATAATGCCCACATGGACTGGTAATGCCGTGGAGTATGCTAGGAGGGCAGAAGGTCCCCACCCCCCATTTATGCCTGGTGTGTTGATTTTTGTAGATGGTTATGCTGTGAGTATGGCCATTCTTTCTTCACCACCATACTACCCCAATTTTTATTAACATCAATTAAAAGAAATAAATCTGACCCTTTCACCGGCAATAATTGCCTGTGTCATTATTTTAGATAAGTTTATGTTTTGTCAACTGTCAGGGAGGCATGGGCAGACATCAGCAGATAAGGAGTTTAGCCAATTAATCTACCAGTATGTCTTTGGATTATGGGAAGAAACCGTATTATCTGTAGAAAATGCACACAAACTCGTGTAGAACATACAAATTCCACACAAACAGCACTCTGCTTGGACTCAAACCCCAGTGCAGTGAGATAGTATTCCTAAACACTGTACCACCATGCTGTCCTTTCCATTAATTTACATTTCCAAAAACTGTATATATAAGTTACTGAGAAAATAAGTATTTGACTTAAATATATGGTATGGCAAGCTTCCTTGTGACATTTAATAGTGATGTCATTCACTAGATCAGGAGTGGGGAACCTTTTTTCTGCTGAGGGCCAGTTTGATATACATAACATTATGGCCACGACCCCTCCATGTGATGTCACACAGGGGCAGGGCCACAATCGCCGGTGATTACAGCAATGACCAGAGCATCCTGACGATGCTTCGGGAGCTGTAAGGGCAGCAAGTGACCATCTTAGGCATCCTAAGGACGCTCCTGGCGGTACTGCTGCATAGATTCTGGATGCAGGGGGCCATTCTAGGCACCCTGCTAACCAATTGAGGCTAGCAGAAAAAAGCTGAGAGGGCCTGACCAAATGATCCCTGGGCCTGAGGTTCCCCATCCCTGCACTAGATATAATATATGACATAATTCATTCTATATCAATCTATGTTCAAAAAAATATTTATCTGCTGCACGCTGAATAGTAGAAGAATCGGAAAGCAAGAAACCTATAGCAAATTATATATACTGTAGCTAGTGGAAAGTCAATGCGCAAAATACATTTGGATTGTTGCATTGGGCTCAAGCTTGAGGGCCTGATTCACAGATGTGCGCAATGTTGATGAATTGGAGCGATTTTTTGGTATTGCGCATACATCACAGCTGCACTTTGTACAAATACTGATGGATTAGCGATGGCGGTCGCAGAATGGATTTACTCGCAAAGTGAGTGACAGGTAGTTTTTCTTATAAATGGTTTGTCAGTTTGTTGTGTTGGTTTACATTCCCCCTTCAGTTTGGATGACCTAGAATTGCTCAGAGGTTCAATGTGTGACCGATGTGCGACTGATGTTTCCAATGTTTTTGCTTTTGTACATAAGCGGCCGATGTGGGACGCTGGAGGTTGCCATCTCTGTGTACAAGACAGTGGCTTGGTCAATTGCATATTTTCGCGAGTCCACTATGTAGAAAATTACAGCAGCGGCAGACATTGCGTGCATCTCTGAAGCAGTCCCAGAGACCCTCACGGTGAGAAGAGATTGTTGCTTATTTCAGTTGATCTCTGTTGGTTGTTTGAATTCTGTATTAATTTGGGGTTAAATCATGTTATGAAAGCGGTCTTCATGGATTTGAAAATCTTCAATTGTATATCTTGTAAATAGATTTCTTTGCATCTGTTGTGTCTCTCTTACTGTGATTGTAATTACTGATCCTGTCCAACTGCACAGCACTGTGGAATCTGTCGCCCCCATGGTGCTTCATTAAAAGCAAGCAATGCTAAATGTGAATATAGGTTACACATCCACTGTGGCCAATTTAAGAAGTGCTGTGGTCCTTGTCTTATGTTGTAAGGATGTGTCACAGCCTGGTCTGGAGTCACACATTTCTTAATTGGTGTATTGAACCTATGATACAGGTAGAGCCGTTCTGTTTGCTTATATTCAGTGTAACACTAATGCAGAATACTTAAACCATATGAAGGTAATCCCTACACCTTGTGCTACAGTGGGATGAAATGTATCCATCTCCCCCGACAACTTTTAGGAAAATGGCTTGAAGCCTTGCTTGCAGTTTATCATTACCGTAGCAACAAAGCAAGGGCTTTTACAATTTATCAATGCAATAAAACTGAATATTATAGCTACATTTCATGCAGGCCTTCTGCTCCACATTACATTGTAATCCTGTGTTTACTCCAGGTGCATAATACATTTCCAGTCATCCTCTGGTAGGTAAAGATATTGTTCGTCGTTAGCAAATCCTGCTTGCACTGACCTCAATATATTCCCGGCAAGCAGGTGTACTGACAGCTTCAGTGTATTGTCTCTGATGTTTATAATGTACTCTACCCAAAACCCTGTTATTTCTTTTGGTTGTAAAAAAATCTGTTATTTTGAGTTGCTTGCTGCAGTAATGGTTTTTGACCAACCACATTTCTTAACTGTCAAAATAACTTTCAAACCAGTTTTGAAGAGAGAAAATATATTAAAACACAATAATAATGATAATAATTACTCATAGTAAATAATATGTTGGTTTGTCACAAATGCAAGTGGTATGCAAAGTAACTGGGACATGGCTTGGTTTATATATTGAAAAAAAAACAGAATTATTGATCTATTATATTATTGATAAGACCACCCAAAGCTGCAATAAATTGTTCTTTGAGTTTCCTTACTTTTATTAGAGAGGAGATCATTATTTGACAGTCTTTTTACACTTCTTTCTATTTCTCAAAGTCTGCAATGCACTGCCGATCCTTCACCCATTTCACCACCAGTTGCTAAGTCTAAGGACGTGTTTGTTTTATCTAGACCACAGGTTCTCAAACTTGGTCCTCAGGACCCCAAACAGTGCATGTTTTCCAGGTATCCTCACAGAATCACAAGTGAAATAATTAGCTCCATCTGTAGATCTTTTAAAATGTGTCAGTGAGTAATGAATACACCTGTGCACCTGCTGGGTGACCTGCAAAAAGTGAACTGTGTGGGGTCCTGATGACCGAGTTTGAGAACCACTGATCTAGACAAATAACACTTTTTCTTATAAATGGTTTGTCAGTTTGGGCTGTTGGTTTACATTTCCCTTTCTGTTTGAATGACACAGGTCCAGTTTTGCTGTGAATTGTAAACAGTCTTGAAACATTAGATTTACTGACTCCAATAGAAGCTAATATGAAATTTCATTGATGTGTGCTCCCACATTTAAAATCACAGAACATGAAAGCTTACTTTGACCAAATTAATTTGTAGACCACTGTATTTTTTTTAAATTACATTTACATTTTATTTTTAGTGTCTGAGTCTGTTTATTTGTTCTACAGTACATTATTATACATAGACTGGATTTTGCTAGTTACTTCTGTATCATTTTTAACTTAAGAAACATATTATAACAGTATCTAATTTTCAGTGTTTCTCAGAGTACAGACACTTAGCAATGGGATTGTAATGAAAAGAATATGTATAATAAGGTAATTAAGGAATGGGTGCCAATAATAATTTGGTCAATTAAACAACTCTCTTCTTAGAATCACTAAGGATACTCAGTCATATTTAGCTCCCTAGTAATACCTCTTTTCCACCAAAAACCCGGGTCCGACCTGGATTTTCAGAAATGGTTCCAACCCAGGTCAGACCCTGGTCAGACACAGTCGATAACCATCGATCTGGGTTATTCTCAGGTAAGCCCCGTTCACAATGAACCTGGGTCTGACCTGCTAAACTTGTGAGGTAATAAAAAGTGTGAGGTAACTGCTCCACAACTACCAATCAGCTAATTTTAGGCATAACCTTGTTTGGATAACCTGGGTTGGGCCGTTTACACTGCACTAGTACCCAGGTCTATCCTGGGTTCAACCCTGGTAGCTACCTGAGTTGGATTGCTGGGTCACTTGACCCGGGTTATTTTTCAGGGACCCTTTTACACTGAGCTGCGACCCGGGTAGACCCAGCAACAACCCAGGTTGAAAGCAGCATGTGTTTGATTTTTGTTTTTGCACAGAAGTAAAGAGTTCCTGTTTGATCATACTTTCTACTTTTCCTATATAGTGTATCTGCTAACATAATTCTATTCTAGCCCATCTAACAATAACCACCTCTTTTATATCAAGTGTCGACTCCACAGTATGATATTTTTTCCTCAGGTAACTCTCCCAGTGAACTGGACCTAACAGCTATCGCTGTAAAAAACAAACAAAAAAACCTGTAGTTTCACAGTAATAACTAGTAGAATTTAATTATTTTTTTTTGCAAACATCTCAAATATTCCACACGTGACAGCTAAATCATATCTCCCAACATTTGTAATTTCAGATTCGGGATATCACTCAGGGTGTGAGCCCACCACTCCCAAAGATCCTGGGCTGGCCCCAGGCTCTCCCCTCACAGTGAAGAGATGCCGTGCACATGTGCATGGCATCTATTCACCCGCTACTTTGCTCTGCTATGCAAAGCAGCGGTCAGAGTGATCTCCCCCAACTTCCGCGCGGTTTTCGGACTATAGATAGACAGTTAAAGGGTCGACTATGTCTAGATAGACACCAGATGTTAGACAGGCAATAAGTCGACAGGGAAAAAAGGTCGACACACTAAAGGTCGACATGGAAGAAGATCGGCATGTACAAATGGTCGACATTGTGAAAAGGTCAACATGAAAATGGTCGACACAAATGTTTTTTTTTTTTTTTTAGGGTTAGGCACTTATAAGAGGGTTAGGTACTTACCTCAAAGGTTAGGGTTAGGCACCAGGAGGGAGGGTTAGGGTTAGGCACTTACTGGACGGTTAGGCACTAGAAGGGCAGTTAGGGTCAGGCCTCTACCCTGAGGGTTAGGCACTAGGAGGGATGGTTAGGGTTAGGCACTAGGAGGGATGGTTAGGCACTAGGAGGGAGGGTTAGGCACTAGGAGGGAGGGAGGGTTAGGGTTAAGCACTAGGAGGGAGGGTTAGGTACTAGGAGGGAGGGTTAGGGTTAGGCACTAGGAGGGATGGTTAGGCACTAGGAGGGAGGGTTAGGCACTAGGAGGGAGGGTTAGGGTTAGGCACTAGGAGGGAGGGTTAGGTACTAGGAGGGAGGATTAGGGTTAGGCACTAGGAGGGATGGTTAGGGTTAGGCACTAGGAGGGAGTGTTAGGGTGACACACAAGGATAGAAGGTCAGGGTTAGGCACTAGGAGGGAAGGTTAGGCACTAGGAGGGAGGGTTAGGGTTAGACACTAGGAGGGAGGATTAGGCACTAGGAGGGAGGGTTTGGGTTAGACACTAGGAGGGAGGGTTAGGGTTAGGCACTGGGAGGGTTAGGGTTAGGCACCAAGAGGAGGGGTAGGGTTAGGGTGATGATTAGGGTTAGAAAACAAAATAAATGTGTCGACTATTTGTGTTGACCATTTTCATGTTGACCTTTTTGACCCATTTGACCTTCTTCCATGTCAACCTTTAGTGTGTTGACCTTTTGTCCCAGTCGACCTTTTGTCCGTGGTGACCTATTGCCTGTCTAACATTTACTGTCTATCTAGACATTGTCAACCTTTTAACTGTATTTTATACCAAACCCCTTCCACACACCGCTGAACCCTGCAGTCCGTGGGTGGGACAACAGGGCAGTCCCTGAATAGTGGGACTGTCCCGCCAAAAGCAAGATAACATATACTCTCTACTCTGTCCTTAATGTGAGCCAACAAATTGAAATATTGTTGGAAATATCTGTAAACCAGCCCATTATTGCATTCTATATATGGCACCAAAACAAGCACAATAAAGGAATCATTTGGATCTTAAAATGTAAATCCATTCAGAAGATAAAAACTGTCAGTTACCCTGAGACCTCACTTACATCCCACAATGTTTTCTAGCACCGATCCAGCCACTCGGCCCAACGTGCCCAGGTGTCCAGGTCTTATCCACACATTGAGAGGTCAGAATCAATAGTGCAGCTGCCTACAATGCGGGAGCGGTATATAGAGAGGAAGGGTCCATGTGAAATATCCATGGGGGTCCCCCCTCTTTCCCAGCGCATGCTTTGAGTAGACTGTGCCAGAGTCTACTGCGCATTTAGAGATTCCCGGAAAAATGAAGCTGATGCCATTTTCCTGGTGTTTTCTTTAATGCACATGCGCAGGTCTTTGGGATAATGGCATGGCACCCAGTTTGGGAAACACTGTGCTACACTAAATGATTGCTTACTTGTAGACTATTTGTAGGCAGTTCTCACATATACTGGACACCAGCCAGGTAAATGCTGTTGCCTCAATGGTGACCTCTACGGAATACACCCCACCAGCTTTCCTTTTCCTTTATATTAGTAGGGATGTACCACTGTGGCGAAGGGGGACAGTGATATACGAGTCACTCTTTTGACCAGGACATCTACCAGGCAGTGGTGACAGATATTTATTTTTATTATTATTATAGCTCTTATTTCATTATGGTTCCATGAGTAATTCACAGATAGGAAGATCCTTCCATGCATTCAGAAGATGCCACCAACATTACAGGACGGCTGAAGGCAAAATAACAAGAACACTAGAACATCTGATTAACAGTTACACAGTATGAATATGTAGATTAAGAGTTCAGTAAGAATAATACATGGCGTGAAATCCACATTAAAGTAAGAGCTTGGAAAACAATGTATTAAATAAAACATGTTTCTTGGAAATGTATAACACTATTGGTTTCCTTACTGTCTCTCTATATTATATACTGTTGCATGTTATGTTCTGCAATGTTGTGTATGACTGCCGGCTCCTAAGCCCTGATGGTAATGAATGTGTGACATTATCTGATAATAAAATACCTATTTAACATGGTTATTCTTTTCTATTTTTACCAGATACACATTCTATATTGTAATTAGCTATAATGTAGTAAATGTTTCTTTTTAAATTACAGATATTAGTGCTCATCTAAGAAAACATGGTAGTATCAGTGAAAGTCAATTAAACCTCAATGTAGGCTGAGCAGTTAGCAATATTTTAATACTTAAGGATCACAATGTGTATTTTCAAAGCATTTGCTAGCAGCGTGAACAGGTTGTGTGTTATTAAGAGAGTATAATGATAAAGTCTACAGTATGTTTTGGAAAACAGTCTATATTTAAAGTGAAAAAAATTCTTTAAGTCCTGGAAAATAGACAAATCTGTTCTTTGATTGGCAGATGACAGGAAAAACTGAATGCACTTCGTACTGTATCTCACTTTACGGGCTGGAAATGTCTTTGACTGTTGTGATTCATTGGGTTGACACTCTAATGACAATCTCAAGTTCAAGATTTAGGCCCATATTCAATTTGAGCTGAGCCGTGATACTTTTTCGCCTCCCGGACTTTTCGCCTGTTTTGCAGGCGGAAAAGTATCGTGTGCGTGCCCGCGTATCGCCTTATTCAATTTGAAAGTAGCCGAAAACGGGACCCATCGAAACTTAAACAAGCGGAAAGTCATGTCAGATTTGGGGAAATCAGCCTGAGACCCCCCAAAAGATGCTCTGACATGGGGGTTCACTATGGTACCCCCCGATTTTGCTTGCTGAAGGTATTTGGTGTTTTTAAACGGGCTCAACAGCTGCTAAATAGCGTTTTTGTATAAGTGGTGCAGAATAGTATTCAGGAGTATTTTTTGCAGAAAATAACTTATCCCAGCAAATTTGGTGTACTTGAAAATAGGGGCCAGCATATTTTTAAGTTGCTAAAGTTAAGTTGAAAAAATCGTGAAAAATCCACCTGCCGCAAGCCCCTGCAATTAAAAGAACACTTGGGGCATACTTGGGGACCCCCCCGGAGTCAAGTTCACTAGTTTTTAACTTTGTCCCCCAACTTTTTTTTTGCCACAAATTCAAAGTGATTTGGGGTGTCCTTAAGTGTTTTTTTTTTTTGTAAATTTGATGCAGTTTACCTTTGGGGGACTGTCTGAAGGCTGCAGGGGGGTTCCCGCAACTTGCACCCCAAAACCCCGATTCTGCACTTTTTTCCGCCTGCTATTCATAGGCGAATCTTTTTTCGCCTATTATATTGCATTGACTTTCCGCCTAAGCAGAAAGACTTTCAAATTGAATATGGGGTAAGATCAAAACAGGCGAAAATTACGTCATCGGCGAAAAGTTTTTGTCAAATACAGGCGAACGGCTTTCCACTCCAAATTGAATACGGCAGTATATTTTAACCCTGCATGATCATAGACAAATTACTAAACACTAAGGAGCATATCTAATTAAACCCTGCAGCTAATTGTCAGCTTGGACCATTGCAATTAGGTCATGTATCCCCCGTATGTTAAGTCCCGGTGGTGCACTTTTCCTCGCAGCCTCAGGAGCTGTGAGGAAAAGTCTGCATTAAAATGCACCTTCTTGGATTTAACTCACGCTGAAACTTATTGATTCCGCATTTTAGATATGAATCTATGTATTACAAGCGTTGCATGTGGGATTACCACGCAGGTAAAATGTTGAATAATTGAATCGCTCTGGCCATGGAACCCAGAGCTTTACCCCGCATTTATGCCTCCATAAATGCGTAGACCACATTTTATGTGAACATCTTGTCAAAACCCAGTTCAGCCTCTTCAGCCCTAAGTGTACATGTGATTGAAATGTGTATTACTTTGTATCGCCTATAGTTGCTTGCGCTGATTTTTTAAGGATGCACAGTGCGACTTCATGCAAGAGATGCTCCGCAAATGGGTGCACATTCAACTGTATGGTACATCAATGCCTTTTTATGCGGTTTGTGTGTGTGTGTGTATGTATGTATATATGTGTATATATATATATATATATATATATATATATATATAGACATTTCTTATACATGTTATATTTGCTTTGTAAATGATCAAAGGTAAAGACATAGAGACATGAATACAATAGACAAAATAAATCTATTGAGCCTTTTTGAAAGATTTGATCCCATTGAGCATAGGATATACTTGTCCAAAATGTGTGTGTGTAAGGGGCCAGGGATCGTAATTTTACATCTCTCAAGTGGAAAAGGAACCCATAATTACACAGATCATTATTAATAACATCCATGGGTTTTGAACTTGAGACTTTGGGTTTACCAAAGTGTGGTATGGTATGTGTTACACACTTCTTCTAGAATAGAATGCATAGTATGAAACCATTAGAACATGGACCCAGTAAAAGAGTTTTGAACTGCATTCATTCATACATTGCATATTGCATAATGATTCTCTTCCTAGGCCCCGGGGCATTGCACCCCGGATTATGCTGTCAGCCGTTCCACTGTTGCTCCGGCCCTGTACATGACATAAGTGGAATTTGTATGTTTTCTGTCTGCATTGGGTTTCCTCCAGGTGCTTTGTTTTCCTCCCACATTTCAAAAACATACCAGTAGATTAATTAGCTTCAAGGTACTCTAGTCCATATGCTTGTGTGATAAAGTACAGGGACTGATGTGAATTGTTTAATCTGCTTTAAATTCATGGGGTTATATAAATAAATGATAATAACCTTGGGGGGAGCACGGAGCTATTTTGTTTGTAGAGTGACCTCATCAAAATGCCTGCATTGCAGATTTCCAATTCCAATGCAGTGCTACCTGCAAAATCATTTATTTGTGCAGCTTGGGACCAATAGCATCAGAGCGGTGGGTTTTGCATACGAAAATAAAAAAAAAATATTTGTTCAATTGTATTATGTTGCTTACCCATTTTATAAAAAGAACAAAAATAGACTCAAGTTCCCCCTTTTTCACATTTACTTATTAAATGTAAAAAAACACTACAAATTGGTTCATTATTTTATTCCAAGGACTCTCGCTGCCAGAAAGTCCTGCACACTGTGAGCATTAATTAGATATTTTCACTTACATTTATACATAGCCCAGATTATCATCTCTATTCGCACAGCTAGTGTGTGACATAACCTTGTCAAATAACTAATCTGTAGTAACCACATAACCACTAGCAGGGAATTTCAGGAAACTCCAAACTCTTTTGCATTGTCCTTATGGCAATATCAATCAAGTGTTGTTCAGTATACAGAAATAGCTTTACTGGCTATCTTCTCAAATGATGTGTAATAAAGGAGCTACAGATGCAAATAAGCAAACTATACAATGCAAGTGTTACTTTTGTGAAGACAGAAATAAAGTATGTTATGTTAATCATAAACTATTTGCATGTAATTGAATACATTACATTTCCTCCACTGAGATATCAGAGATAATTGCTGTAAACATGCACCCTATACAATAGTAAAGCTTTATACAAGCTACTGTATATTTTGCTTTCGTGCTTTTTTTTGGTATTGACTAAAAATGTTACATGTAATTGTTATGCAATTAAACTCTGCCTTAGTAATTAGTGCTTTATAGGGACTTTCAGGAATCTGCTGATTTTTTGTTTTTCGTTTAACAAACATTCCTTGGCATATTTATTTTTATTGAGGTATTACACTTGCATAACAGTTCTTGTTGGTTTACACCTGTGGCATGGATTTTTGAAAAATCTAATATAACCTAAATGCATATGTTGGTCCCATTCTTTACTTCACTGCCCTCTCCTCCCTGACTTGTTTAACTTAAAAGTCTTTTCACTAAAGTGTGAAAAAAATGCCAGAGTTCCTCATTGCTTAGACAGTTTATACAAAGTAAAAAAGTTGAGAGCATGATTACATGAGATATATTTATAGGGCTAATGCATAGTTGCCGACTATTACATTTTCCTCCCTGGGAGAAGCCCAGGGAGGTGAATCAGGTGGGCGGAGTTGGGGATGAGGCCGTCCAGATCACGTCATTAAGCACCGCCCCCTCACAAGAATTCACCGCAATTGTGCATATTTAAAATAGGGTGCGGGACTAAATGATGCGATTATCATAGAATTGCATCATTAGGCCCTGCCCCCAATTCTCGGAACCGCCGATCCCCCGCTAATTTTCTCCACATTCTGCCCACTTCACTAGGAAGTGGGCAGAACGCGGGAGAAGTGCTTACTCTTCTGGGGGTGCGGGGAGGGGGGGGGTTTACCTGAAAAATCGTGAGCCTCCCGCAAATTCCGGGAGGGTAGGCATGTATGGACTATGGTCCAAACAGAATGTAGGAAATTGTGTCATGTCTAAGAACTGTGGGATTTACTCAAAGTTGGATGCAGTTTGGTCGCATAGTGTAATTGGAAATTCCGTCTACTTACCCACGACACACCCATGGAACACTTATGGAGCGTACACACGGTCAGATTTGTCAGATTTGTCAGATGAACGACTGAACGATTAAACGATTTGAACGATTTGAACGATTTTTGACTGCATTAAAATGAATGGAATCGTCCAAGTCTGACTGCAAACCCATCAGATGTCAGATATCGTTATCTGACAAACGGGAACGCGCATCGTTGATCGTCCATCGTTCAGGCATGTCAGATATGAACGATTTTCCATCAGATATGAACGACTGAACGATTTTTAAATCGTTATCGTCCATATCTGAAGAAAAAATCTGATCGTGTGTATGCACCATTATCCTGCATGCAAACTTATTTCATAACACTCATTGGGGTCAAACCTATTACGTGGGAAGGGTGCGAGTTACCGCTGCAATGGCGTTATAACGCTGGCAACGGACCGGCACCTCGCACCCTTCGCGGCCCGATCAGAGCCTGAATTCGCTTAATTTTGCTCGGAGTCCTATGGGAGCAAAATTCAGTGAATCCAGGCTGCCATAAAGTGCATCCCTTGCCGCGATGACTCGCACCGTGAGATCATTACGGCTAATAGGATTGTCCCCATCATATCATATACATTTCCAATAGTGTGTATTATTAGTATTATTATTATTATATTTATTTATTTCCAAAAAAGTTTTGGGTGGATATCAGTGGTGTAACTAGGGGGGGGTCGGGCAGGGTGCTTGCCATAGGCGCCGTTGGACCAGCAGCACGGGGGGGCACCGCCTGCCACGGTCCAGCCCGCCCTAGTTAGCCACCAGTGTAGCGCCGACCGCAATGAGTGCGGTCAGCGCTACACATTTACACAGGACCGGCGCTAGGCTTCCAGCGCCGGTCCTGTACTGCATGCCTGAGCCAGTTTCCTCCCCCTGAGCGCTTTCCCAATAGCGCCAGGAGGCGGGCTCAGGCTGTGCATAACACACGCATTGCCGCCAGTGCTGGTGGCGATGCATGTGTTAAACAGCAGCCAATGAGAGTCAGATAGACTCTCATTGACTGCTGCAGCACCCACTGCAAGAGCCGGACTTCCGTCCGGCTCCTGCAGTGGGTAATGGGACAGATGTCATGACGTCTGTCCCATTATGCTGAGCGCGCCAGCCCCGGAGGACTGGCGGGCGACGGCGGGAGCGGCGTCGTGGACTGGAGGAGCAGCAGCACCGTGGATTCAGGTAAGTATGTTTTTATATATATATATTTGTACTGTATAAGGGGTACTACTGGGGTTAAGGTGCATATGGATAGGAATGTTCAGCGTGAAAAGAAAGGGGTGTGTCATGTTGACACGCCCCATTTTTAAGTGACCACGCCCATTTTTTTTCAGCGCACATATCGGGGTGGTGGCAAATTTGCCCTGGCCTCCAAATACCCTAGTTACGCCACTGGTGGATATTACCTTTAATATTGCAAGAATCCATCACCAAGCATCCACCAGCAAACATGAAGAGCAATGAGAGAAAATGAAAGCTTTCTATATCTCAAGTCAATACAATCACATTATTCCTTTCCTTATCTAGAAGTGATTCATAATTCTTCTAGTGGAACAGATTACATTTTAAATCAATAACACTGTGCTGCTCATAACTAAATTATGATGTTAAATTCTATTTTTTACCTTCTGCAATGCTTCAAGTAATTTTTTTTGTGAGCTATATATATGTAAGTTAGTAAATTATATATAAGGGGAAAAACAGATATGGCTTTGATAATAGTTCTGTTAGTCTTTCATTCTGGTAGACATAATTTGTTTATTAAAGAATTGCTGGTTACATTAACAAATTAATATTTTATATACAACCAGTGGCGTAACTAGGGTATTTGGAACCCAGGGCAAATTTTTAAATGAAGCCCCCCCCCCCCACCAGCACCCTCACACACACACACCTGCAGTGATCGCCGCCAATTAATGTCCGGGTTGATCATGGGCACAGTTGCTCTGCCTCCCAGTGTCTTCTTTAACTTATGTGTGCAATTGATGTGACGCAATGATGTCACGCTGCGCGCCTACCAGCTAGCTCTCTTCCCCGTGCCAGGCAATGAGGAGTATTACACATTCAGTGGCACACTTGCACTTACAGTACTTGGCAAGTGGCAGGCATTGACTCTGGCAGCAGTAGTGTGCGCTGTGTCAGGCTCTCCATGTACTCACCTAGCCATCTGCATTGTGTACTTTAAACAAGATTTGTCAGACCACATGAACTATTTACAATCAATTAAGCATTTCACCCTGTTTGCATCAGATAGCAATGGAGTACAGGCAGGCCTTCTACTTCTGTAGCCCATATGATAAAATGTGTGGCATACTGTTCACTGAGAGGCCATCTATAAAGGTCCCTGATAGCATGTAAGCAGAATTATGTAAATGCTATGCAGAATAAGAAGTACAACAGTAAGGATGAGTCAGCATTGAATGACAGCAACAGAAAAGATCGCTGGTACTACCAGGCATTTCAGCTGCAATGAGGAGTGGATCACTACAATGATTATGTGTGATCCTATAGCAGTTAAAGGAATTGGAAATGAAGTGCTTACAGCTACAAGAGTTGGGACAGTCATTACCCGCTAGAAATTTGGGTCTAAAACTATAGTTACAAATATCCAAGATGTGCTTTATGTACCAGAGATGGGAACAAAACTGAGCAATTAGTATTCTAGTCACAAAGTCCATTTTGCAAGAGGGAAAGGCATTGTGCAAAACAGAACAGGGACTGTAATAGCAACAGGTACCTGGCATCATCAATTGTATGTCCTTGACACACAACAGTGTTATGCGACAAAGACGTCTGACTCACAGGCCATAAAACTCTGGCAAGGAATGTTAGGTCACCTTAAATATGACAGTGAACAGAAACTACTGAATGGCATGCTTACAGGAATGTCAGTGACTGACACATTGAGACCCATATGTGAAAGCTGTATAACAGGAAAGCAAAGCTGTCAACCATTTCCAAAGTCAGCAAGTAGAGCTGAGACACCATTGGAGTTGGTGTATACAGATGTTGTGGTCCAATAGAGGTTAAGTCGATCAGTGGATACAGATACTTCATAAAGTTAATTGATGACTTCACCATAATTACACACATATACATTAAAGAAAAGTCTGAAGTAATGAAGAAAATTACAGATTAGAGATGGGTGGAGAATCAAATCGGTCACAGACTAAACACATTGAGATCTGACAATAGAGGAGAATATCTAAACAAAGATATGCAATTCTTTCTAAGGATATATGGAATTGAGCATGAATTGACAATCGCTTACACGGGAGAGCAAAATGGTGTTCATTCAAATCGCACATTAGTGGAGAAAGCTAGGTGCATGCTGAAGGATGCAGGCCTAAACAAGCAATTTTTGGGAGAAGCAGTGTCCACAGCAGTTTACCTGAAAAATTGTTCTCCCACATACCAAAAGAGAGAATATACAAGCTAGATTCTAAGTCTATAAACTGTATGCTTGGTTATTGCCATGAAAGTAAGGGCTACAGACTCAAATCCTTAGATGTCATATTCCACGAAAAAGCACAAATTAAAGAGCTGGAGATATTTCTGATCCAGAGACTACCAGCATGGACATCCAACCACAGAAAATGACTTCTGTAAGATCAAACATTGGAAAGACACCAAGAAGATATCATGAGGAATTTGCAATTATTGAACAGTGAACCTCTATATATCTTAGAGCCAAAGTCAAACTTACTGGTGTAGAAATCCAAATTAGGCAAAGAGACTTTGGGGGTCATTCAGACCCGGTCGTTAGCGCCGATGCGCTCGGACCGGGTCGATGGCCCCCCACTGAGCGTGCGCATGCGTGAGACCTGCTACGACCGACAGCGCCGGTCGTAGTTGGTCTCGATCCAAAGGGAGCGAGCTGTCGATGTTGATTGACAGCTCGCCCCGTTTGGAAGGCGGGCCGGGGGGGTGGCAGCCCAAACGGAGGCGTTCCCATGGGAACGCCTACCATTTAGGGGAGGCCCCACTGACATCACTAGTGATGTCAGTGGAGAGCTTCTGGCTCAGACAAGGGAGACCCTACCCTAGGGTCTCGTCGTAAGCCCCGATGGTCGCGATGGTCTCTGACCATCGCGACCATCACCGGAGCAGTCGTTGGCTGTGGGTTAACACCCACAGCTCTAACGACAGCAACAGAGGCAGGCGGTCAGGATGCAAGCGGCCGCCCAGTTTCTGAGCGACCGCTTGCATCCTCCGACCGCCTCTGAATGAGGCCCTTTGTGTGAATCAAGTTTCAAAAGTTTGTAAGACATTAGCAACATTGAGAGTAAAAGCAGTCGTGAGTTCATGAAGAAAGACACTGTTGATATAGAGCTGATAGAGCTTGAGGTAGGGGACATGGCTGGCCACAGTTCCAGGAAACGGTGGCATGTGTCCCCATTTTCCAGGAGGTCAGGCTGAGGTAAGTTCAGCTACCATAGCCTGGCCAAAGGGGCGCGATGGTTGCAATGGTGATCGCAGGCTGCGGCCTTGATCGCAGTGCTAGGATCGCAGATGCAGCAAGAAGGTGTCTGTTTCCTACAGACACCTCCTTCTGCATTAGCATTTGTGAAGGACGGAATTGCACAGTCACTTGTGTGTGGCTCTGCAATTCTGTTCATCTCTGAATCAGGCCCACAGTTCGCCCAGTCCGTGAGAGGAGCCTGAAGACTAGAATTGTCAGAAATGTTGATATTTTCTTGCTCGACTACCCTACATTTTTTACAAGTTGCTTCAAGAAAGCTGAAAGTAAATGTTTGTGTAACATGGAGAAGCTTGTAGCGAGGAGGGTTGTTAAAAACTGGAGAGAGATACTGTGTAGTCTCCATATTGGTTCCATCTGTGAGGCTTTATTTTTTAACCAAGATGGTCGACACTTAGACACTTAGACTTCTGCGCATGTGAGGCTCCATCTTGAGTCAAGGACCTGTTCCACTTAGCTCTATAAGACCCTGCCATTATTGCATTACATATTGTGTGTCACTGCTTATGTTCAGCTCCACTATCCCAGTACACTCACCGGCCAGTGCTTGTACATTCCGCTCAATCTCCGCTCCATGCTGAGAGTCTGTTACATACTAAACTGTGAGTACGGCTGTACATCCAGATTACTGTTGAATAAACAACCCCTCTGGTTAAGTATTAGGCTGCCCTGTGATTAGATGATCTGCTGGTGTGTACTATTACTCTGCTATACCACTGCCAACAGTACACACCCTATTTTCAACAATTTAAACTTAAATAACACATAGGGTCTTTACAATACATTTCTCATAGGCATACCTCCCAACTTTTAAGTCTAACCATTCAGGACATTTTGCGTGCCGTAGGCGCGCATGCCCGAAAAGAAGGTGGGGGTTTAATTAAAGGGGGCGGAGCTGCAATGAAACGGGGACAGAGACTCACTGCCCCCCCGCTAACGTAAGTAGGTTTTATTTCCTCGCACTGTAGGGTTTTCAGTGCTGAATGTTGTATATGCCCCATAATAGTGTAAAATATAAAGCTTAGGTCCATATTCAATTTAAGGCGAAAAGTCCAGACTTTTCGCCTGCTGGACTTTTCGCCTCCTTCGCCTGTTTTCCAGGCGGAAAAGTGTTGTGCGCGTGCCCGTTATTTCCCGTATTCAATTCCAAAGTAGGCAAACTCGGGAACCGGTGAAACTTTGGCGAAAAAATACGGGAATTTTTGGGAAATAATTGTAGGACCCCCCTAAAGGTGATCACTATGGGTACCCCAATTTTTGCCTGCAGAAGAAAGTGGGGTTTTTAAATAGCCGCGGCAGGTGCATAAATGCGGCTTTGAAGAAGGTGATGCAGAAGAGCATTTCAACGTTTTTTTAGGGAAAAATATCTTTACCCATCAAAGTTGGGTTACTTGAAAATGGGTGCAAGCATATTTTTAAGTCCCATAATTGATTTTTTAAAATTCAGCAAAAATGCACCTGCAGCTACTCCTGCAATGAGGAAAACACCTGCCGCATATAAGGGAACCCCTCTGGACTCCATTCCGCTAAATTACAAGTTTGTTCCATATTTTTTTTTATTTTAACCCCAAAATTGAACTAATTTTTTTCGCGGTGTCTCTCTATTTTTTTTTTCTTTAACTTTTTTTTTACACAGATTGTTATAAGGGGGCATTCCCAAGGGTGCAGGCTAATTTTTTTTTAAGCCTGCACCCCTAAACCCCAATTCTGCACTTTTTTTCACCAGCTAAAGGCTGGCTAATATTTATCCCTTTTTTTTTTTACATTGACTTTTCGCATTGGCGAAAAGTCAATGTAATTGAATACGGGGATAATTGAAATAGGTGAAAATTACGTATTTTTGCCGATTCCGACATTTCGCATTAAATTGAATACGGACCTTATTTTTGAAAGAATCCAGCAGGGAAAGTTTTTTGTAGATGTTATCCAAAAATGCTCCAATAAGTTTTATCTCAGCGGAAACATCCCATTATGCAATACTGCACCTAGGGCCTGATTCAGAGATGTATGTTAATCCGATGATAAATGTACATCTCCGATGCTGAGGGGTCTGCGTTTGCAATCTCGCTCCCAGAGCCCCCCAAGCCACAGATGATTGACATACTGCAGCGTTTAAAGAGCAGAGCTGAGGCGTGACTGATCACCGTTCCTGTAAACAGGGGCGTATCACCTCTCATAGTCCAGGAGGGACGAAGCCAGAGTCTGCGTCGGTGGATGCAGATTCCTGGCCTCTAAAGTGAGCAGCACCCGTGATCCCAGCCTATGACGACAGTCGCACTGCTGGGATCGTCAATGCAGCAAGAAAGTACCTAACACCTCCTTCTGCATTTGCATCTGATATGAATGGAATTGCACAGCTGCTTGTGTGAGGCTCTGCAAATCCATCCATCTCTGAATCAGGCCCCTAGTATGTTCCCTATCCTCCTATTCTCTGTCTCTCTATCTCTCCACAATACTACTGTATTATTTAGCACATATAACATACTTGCCTACCCTCCCGATTCCTCCGGGAGCCTCCTGAAAATCGGGTGCCGCTCCAGCCCCCCGGAAAACAGGCAAGCCTCCCCTCTGGCCTCCCCATGGTTATAAGAGAATCCTCCACAGCGGGGGGGGCGGTGACACGATACACATTGAATCGCGTCATTTTGGCCCCAACCCTGCTTCACAATGCCGGTAATCTTGGCATTATGTAACGGGTGTGGGACCAAAATGATGCGATCGTGTGGCCACGCCCTTTCTCAGCCTCCAATGTCGACCACGCCCCCTTGCATTGCCGATCTGGATGCCCCCTCCCGGAAGGAGGCAACCCTGACATATATTATGGAGTAATCCCATATGACTGGGTTATCCTGAGTTACCTACAGACATTGGATGCAGCCAGCGCCGGCTCCAGGGTTCTGAGCACCCTGTGCCGGCTCTTGAGAGAGCGCCCTAACCCCGCATGGCTTGCCTCCAAATAACGTCAGGCAGGGGGTAAAGCCCAGCACTCCTGTCACTGGATGGGCTTCTCCCAGCCCTCTCCCGTCAGTGAATGGTTGCCGGTGGGGGTCCCCAGCCTCCCGATTTGACCACCTGGGGGCCACTTAGGCCCGCGGGTGGAACAGCGGGACAGTACTGAAATTGGGATGCTGGGGAGGGGTGCCGCCCTCTACGGGTGGCGCTCCTGTGCGACCGCACTGGTCGAACACCCCTAGAGCCGGCCCTGGATGCAGCACACATACTGATGCACACAGATTATGTGCTGCATTCACCATTATACTCACCAAGCTGCAGGGGGTCCTGGTAAAAAGTATTGTGAAACACTGCTCAGGACCCTCAGCTGAGCCCAATGCTTTGCTGGAACAAACAGCCTGAACAGGTGTGGGTTACATCACATGTCCCTCCTAGTTAGATGTATAGAGTAACCATGGAGTACACATCTCTCTGTGCAGGGTCATGTGGTGGCCGAATGCTGCGTCACATGTCAGTCATCCCCTTCTGTTGGTATTATCCGTACAAGCCATCATCATACACATTATTTTTTTAGCATTCAAAAAAAATATATAATAGCTTTGTTGTTGTATGTACCTAATACTATTAAATGCATTCCATTTACCCCCGATGTACAACATTGCGGACAATTTGTGACACCTTATAAATAAGAAATAATGATAGTGTAATAAGATATCTTCCATTAACAATACTAAAACACTGCAGATAAAATCTATGAGTGTATTCAATAATTGACATAACCCAAGCTTGCTGCCTGTAATGGTTAACACTTTGCGGTAGGTATAAGAAACACACACACACACACACACACACACACACACACACACACACACACACACACACACACACACACACACACACCTACCTTGTCATCCACCTGCAAGTCTATTTTCTATGCAGTTATATTTAACACGCTGGTTTCTATTTAGTACTTTGTGCTTGCTGTGCACGAGGGCCTCCAAAGTCAGATCAAATACAGAACACAGCAGTTGTTATAATTACATTTCAGTGACTCAAGCTGGTTTGTGTATTGGATGTTTTAATAGTGTTAACTGCAATGACCTATACTATTCATTATGAACACCTATTTATGTAAGAGATATGCATGTAAGGTCAATATGACCGCTAAGTTCCCATAACAACCTCTGTTATTTATGGGGTCTGCCAATAATTCCAATAAGTAAAGAGAAGTCTCCCCTGGGACTCAAAATATTGTTTCTTCTTTTATGGCATTTAAATGCCTGACCGCCGCTAGTTCTACATGCTGTGCTTTCTTTGTGTGTACTGTATTCAGTATTCTTGTGGGCGGCTACAAAATCCACCTTTACTAATGTTGCTTTTTTAAATGTGCTTTAAGTTCCTACACATGACAACATGCTCTTGATAAAAGTTTTCTCGTTTTTTTTTTGTTTCACTCGTTTTCCATTTGCAATTCCTGGCATAATTATTAACTAGTGGTGTTGATATATTTTGCCAATGGTGGCTTAGAGATGTGTAGCTTCGGTTCCCAAAGAACCGACAACAACCACATTTAGGGGTTCTGAGTCGAACTGAGTCCGAGTTCGGAATCACTTTGGGTACCGAGTCTAACAGAGTCCCAATTCAGATCTTCCCACGGTTCAGAACTCGGATTTAAAATTTTTTTTTAGATTGCATGTAAACAGGTAAAAATAATATAATTTTATCTTTTTTTTAGTTTTATCTTTTTTTAAAAATGCAGAACCAAAACATGCGAGGGTGTTTTCGAAAAAAGTAAACCAAAACACGAAGAGTAATCCGGATCCAAAACCAAAATATGGGGGTCGGCGCACATGTCTAGCTTTTCTCCTATAGTATTATTGATATCAACAACATAAGTTTCAGTAATTCTCAGTCAATTTTCACACATCACAGCTCACAATATTGCTTTCACCAACATGGGCCAAAGGCTGCAGCGAGCTGACTGGCTAAACTATGCAACAGAGCAGCAGCACAAACACATGGCAGAAGAATATAGCACATCTATGAAGAACAATTGTAAGTGCAGCTCACTTCAAGTTCACTTCTTACAAACATACACAAGAGCAGTGCTATTTTTGTAGAAAAATAGGTGCAGGAACCCTGTAAGGGGGAGAGTGTTGGGAGGAGCTGTCAACAATGTGGACAGTGCTACAGTGGGGGTGGGGCATCAATTGGCACATAAAAAAGAAAAAAAATACATTGTCAAAGTTTGGGCTGTAGGGATTGGTGTTATATATACTTTTATGATAGATGAACATGTTAAAATAACTATACAATTGAGAAATATAGGAAGAAAACTGCTGTAAATTTACACACGCACACACAGAATACCAGAATCCATACTTAATATACAGTATAAGGAAAGTCACATCAAGCTACAACAGTACTATACTGTATAGAATAAAAGCCGGATCCATATTAATATTAAAAACGCCAGATCCACATAAAATACATTACAAATGCCAGATTCATGTAAAATACTTTGAAAAAGCCAGATCCACATAAAATGGGTATTATGGCAATACAAGTGCCACCATAATACTTGTGCAGTTTATATATTTTAAATCAGAAGATTGTGCTTACCTGCCATGCTCAGATTTCTCCACTTCGCTTTTGATATCAGCCAGTAGGACTCCATTGCCTTCAGTAGAAGAGAAGGAGGATGGTAGTTATGAAGAAGGGAGAAGTGGAAGATGAAAGGAGGTGGCGGGAAGAGGAAAAGTGGTTTGTGAAAGGCACAGGGGAAAGGAGGCTGGTGAGAGCACAGGGGAAAGGTGGGTGGTGGGGACACAGGGGAAAGGTGGGTGGTGGGGACACAGGGGAAAGGAGGCTGGTGATCGCACAGGGGAAAGTAAGCTGGTGAGAGCACAGGGGAAAAGAGGCTGGTGAGAGCACAGGGGAAAGGAGGCTGGTGAGAGCACAGGGGAAAGGTGGGTGGTGGGGGCACAGGGGAAAGAAGGCTGGTGAGAGCACAGGGGAAAGGAGGCTGGTGAGAGCACAGGGAAAAGGTGGGTGGTGGGGACACAGGGGAAAGGAGCTGGTGAGAGCACAGGGGAAAGGTGGCTGGTGAGAGTACAGGGAAAAAGTGGGTGGTGGGGGCACAGGGGAAAGGAGGGTCGTGGGGGCAATATATGGAAAACCAGTGATGTCTGGATATGGAAGAGCTAATACTGGAGGGTCACAGGACAGGGACGACTAGACCTGGGGGCACAGAGCAGGGAACACTGGACTGGGGGGGCGGGATTGGCACCGGCCGCGAGCTGGTTGCAGATTGTAGACCGGCAGCCATCCATGATGATTTTCTTTTTATCTCTGTCCTCTCCCCTTTTTAGCATTGATGAAACAAGTACAGCAGAGGAAGGGGCTGATAGCTTCCCCTTTCCCCGTTTTCTAAGACACAGGGCGTCTTAGAAAGCAGCACACAGCAGCATTCATAAACCGAACCACGCGAAAACGCTAGTTTCTGCATATTTTAGTTACCGGGACATTAATCATCAGGAGTCTGACAACGACCACTGAAATTCAGCAAACTCTGAAAATTGAAAGTTTTCAAAGTTTGCTTCCGAGAACAAGCATCATCTTCGGACGGCGCTTGCTCTTGGATCCCCGCTCCTTCCTATGGGAAGGAGTTCCGGGGATGCGAAGAGGGATCTGAGCGGATCCCTCTGCTGCCTCCTCACTACTTCCCCGGAGGCTTTGCGCATGCGTGACCTCTTAACGACAGGGAGGAGGTAAGTAATGCAGATACCTCTGTAGCTGCGATACTACCCGAGGGGACAGCTGCTTTTCTACTTTTCGGGACAGCTGCAGTGAGTTCAATACTTGATCATCGAAAGCCATACCGACTTCGATGATGAATAGGTCCCACAGAGAGGGAATATTATAGATGCTGATGCTGAGTCCTGCTGGATGTTATAAGGATCAGGAGCTCCTCTGCCGGTATACAGGCACTGGAGGGAAGGGAGACTAGAGGTGCTGCTCATTATACATGGCGGCTGGGGCTCTACTGCTGCTGTTGGGGCTTCTCCAGTTTCGAGACTACTCATCACCCTAAGCCAGCCAGATAGGAGGGGGTGAGAGGCAGAACTACTGCCTGCTTATGGCTGGCTGGTCTTCCCTGGTTTATGTGACAGCAGGGACTTGAGCAGAGCTACAAAGATAAGCGGTTGCTGGAGTAGAGCTAGGGAGCCAGATAAGGAGCGCAGCAGTGGGCAGTGCCCTGTGGCTGCTGTGCCACTCTATGGATCTGTCGGGAACACTGGACTAGAAGGCGGAAGAATTGACGCCGGCAGCAAACTGGTTGCCGATCGCGGACCAGCAGCCATCCAGTCTTAAAGAGACAGCAGCATTTTGAATACGATGCCGACCGCGAGCCAATGACTCGCGGACTGGCAGTCAATCAGATTGGCTGCCGGTCTGCGAGCCGTGATTGGCTTGTGGCCGATTCCATATTCAAAATGCAGCTGTTCCATATTGAAAATGCAGATGTCTCTTAAACACTGGGTGGCTGCCGCTGCCAGTCCGCGATCTACACCAGCTCATGACCGACTCCAGTCCACACTGCTAACACCCAAATGCCAGGCGGGTTCCGGAATGCCGTTCCCGATTTACGTAATTTTTCAAAAGAGCTTCAGGAACGTTGTTTTGGACCGTTTCGCCTGAAAAATAGCCCTGCATGTTTGCACTGGATTGTAGGTGCTAGCTAGTGTCTGACAAACAAACAAATATACACAGTGACAAAGATGCCTGCAGTCTTACACGCTTCCCATCCACTCCATCTACCTGCAAGACACTATAATGGTGACTAGTATGTAGTATTGCAGCATGAACTACAGCCCACATCCTCTCCATACACTCTCCTGTGTGAAATGGCACTTGATATCACGAGGGAGAGACTAACATGCAATCCAATACATGCAAGATAGGTTTTTGAGATCTGAGTTACGAAAATGGCGAGAAGTGTCGAGTCAGGACTCTGTTCAGCTCGGAACCCCAAAGTTCGGGTGTGTTCAGTTTTCAGCAAAACTGAACTGCACATCTCTAAAATACAGCTGCCTTATGTAAAAGTCCTACCGTACTAAATATGTTCACTAAGGTTTATGTAAAATTTCCATTTCTACATTAGAAATTTGGACATCATAGTATACAGTTTAATATGATCCCAATATGACCATATCTCTGGCTAAACTAACTATACTTAGATCGCCATTCATCATATTCATAAAGTATACAGGGGCGGAACTAGAGGTTTGGAGGTCCCTGGCAAACTCTCAAGGTGGGCCTCCTATTTGATGTCTATAAACCCTTAGGGCTACATGTTGTATCATATCCAAATGATTTCTGTATCATACATATAGGAATATTTAACTACTCTAAATACAGTTTACAGTAAAACTCCCAATTCATTGGTCAAGACATTCAACACATATATGTAAACCCGTTCACCCAAGGACATTCTAAAGAATTGGAGTTTTACTGTATATGCAAAATAAATAATCAGAATTGATTGCTTGTTAAATTTTATTACTATATAGCTTTTTTATACCTTAAAATTCCTTCTTAGAACTGCAGGCTTTGTGATTAGGTTGTCCATTGACATCTACTACAGTAGTCTAGTATATTTGGTCTGCTCATAGGTTTCAATGTTTCCTGTTTTATCACAGGTCGTAACTGGAGAAAAAACTCATTGATTTTAGGGAGTTTAGTGCACTGTTCTTCCTCCTCTCATTACCTTTTTCGTTTCTCATTACCACTTGCGTGATTTTTGGAGGACAGTATCACGGCACTTGAAAAATGTTTGCCATTATACTTGGCACCTGCACGAGGAGATGGTAATGTTGAAACCAGCAAGTTATTCGCAAGCATCAACAACAAAGGTCAACACAGTCAATACTATGGGTCGAATGTGATTCCCAATCACTAACACGTCACTTCATACCTAGCAGCACCTGCAGGTATAATAAACCTCCTCACACAAGTAATCACCTATTTGTCTTGAACTTTGCTGCTCGTTCATCATCTCCATCCACAACAGCAGCAGTAGCAGCAGCGTCCTACATGACCGAGCTCATCTCCTCCTCACTCAGCCCAGCATGTGGCAGCCAGCCAATCACCTCTGTCTGAGCTCACTGCATGTCCACGTGTGTTTCCAGCATTGGGGGCACGCACTGTTGCATTCCAGCCACTCACAGCAGCAGTAGGGGTGTCGTGGGCATCGGGTACACACTCCCAGATAAGTTTGGGACTGCCGACTCCAGATCACAACTGCATCACTACAAGCATCCTTAGGATAATTGGAAATGGCTGTATACAGCCTGCAGGGTATATGGCGTTGGGCCCCTTTCACCTAGTGAGCCCCTGGGCCTTTGCCAGTCTAGCCATCCTGTAGTTATGCCCTGACAGTATACTTACTGTATATGATTATTGATTGACCATCATTACTAGTATACTTGCTCAAAGATTGACCAATTGTGATTCAATTTAATATGGGAGCATTGAAGCATAGACTTCTCTTGTTTCATCACAGATTTAGATGTTGTCACACTGATAAATATATATAATAGCATACTTGGCTTGAATATTTTCCACCGAACCTTAAATTTTCTCTTCCTGCCAAATGAAAATAGCCAGGCCCAGATAAAGCTTTGTAGGTGGCATGTAACTTGTGGGGTCCTTTGGCCCGAAAATTTAATTTCCTCATGCGTTTGTCTGACCTGCCCTTGTGCAGCAAGGGGGCCTCCAAAAAGTATACACATGTACAGGTCAGACAAATTGAGGGGGTGACACCAAAATAGCAAAGCTGCTCTGCTATTTTAATATCATCCCCTGAGATGGTGTCACTGAGCAGAGGTGATGCTTCCGTCATCCACTGTGGCCGTAGAGGCTGGGGTATGCCCAGCAGCTCCTGGAGTGCTGGACAAGCTCCCTGCATGATGAGTAAGGGGGAGTCACATACGGTTACCCCCCCCTTTCAAAAAATGGCATAACCAGTGGGTGTGGCTTCTTGGGCCTGAGGCCACACCCCTTTTGCTCAGACTGCTGCACAGGGTGCCACCATGCATAATGACACAACTGTTTCATAGTGGCCACGCTGGTGATGACACACTTGCCACAAGTTTCCCTACGTATCCCTTGATGTCACTTCTGCATCCCTTCTCATCTTCATCTATAAACTTCTACTCACCTGAGTGCTGCTTACCTGGCCTCAGAGTACCCCTAACTTGTAAGATAAAATCCATTAAAAGATCTAAGCTAAAAGGACTGGCAAGAAGAAGTTAAGAATATATAACTTCAATTGTTTGCAAACATGTAGCGGTACTTGTGTACTTTACGGACTCATTGCAGAGAGAACCCAATGAATGTTTTAAATGGTACTTGTGTACTTTAGGTACACAAGTACCGGAAGTTGTCCCCATCTAAAGAAGAAAGTTGTCCCCTCGCCGGCTCGCTGTGCTCGCCACGCTTCGGGCTTGGTGGCTCGCTACACTCGCCACAAGGTCGTATTCCCCCTCTGTGCCCACTTGGATGGCAGGGAATGACGCTGGACATTGAGAATGACGCTGTACACTGGCTGATGACATCAGGGTCCTCTCCGTGAAGGGGATTTAGACATTACCATGATTGATAATAATAATAATGAGTGTAGGACACTTGGGTTCTCTCTGCAATGAGTCCGTAAAGTACACAAGTACCCATTTAGCATTATCTACAGAGGGCTATTAAGGTCATTTGTGAGGTTAACTATCAAATGAAACATTCACTTATAAGGATTTGTCTTCTAAAGGAACATTGTAAACGCTTACTGCGTAATGATATTTTTCCTTGAGTGAGGTGAATGAGTCCCATGCATCCTCTTTAACAGCAGCATATGACAGGGAATTTTGCTGTGTGCTGCTATTGTATGAAAAGAAAATAATATTGTTAGAATTGGATTATTTTTGTTATATATAGAGCCGATAAATTGGTTTGTAAGAAAAGTGCAGAGAATAGAAGGCACTTTTGCTAACTGGTATTTCTGATGGGTTTTGAGAAGAATGGTATGTTCATTTTTATCCACATTTATGTTCGTGCATATAATACTATGCTTTTTTTGTCACATCATATTTGAGAAAATAAATCTATATTTGCAAGGCACTTTCAGATATTCTGAATAATTGTAATGCTAAAATGTATGCCTTGTTGGTGGCCATCTTAGGCTTCTGTATTTCTACTATAGAATTTGTAGTGAGTGAAAGGGTTAAACAAGTAACCATGCCAGGGTTAAAAATGACTGGGGTCTATCAGCTTCTATCATTTTCAAACACAGCCTGTAAAGTGACAGGCTGATTGGTTGGTACTTTGGCCCTGATTCAGACCCACTCGAGAGCGGCTGTCCGCTCGCAAGTGGGTCGATGGTCTGCACTGCGCATGCGCACAACGGAGGGAGCTCCGTCGTGTGCGTGCGCGAGAGGCGATGAGCGAAGGTCTTTCCTTCGCTCGTAGTGTCTGATCAAAGGGGGCATGCTGTCGATGTTGATTGACAGCACGCCCCCTTTGGTGGGCGTGCCGGGGGCGTGCCTGCCAGACGGAGGTGTTCCCAAGGGAACGCCTACCGTCAGAAGCCGGCCCCACTGACATCACTAGTGATGTCAGTGGGAGTGATTTTGGCTCTGATAGAGCCAAAATCACTCCTGGCCTTGCGGTTGAGAAACTCAACCGCAGGCTTCAGCTCGCAGTGGCGATGGTCGCGATGGTCAAGACCATCGCGACCATCATCCTGCACGCTCGTATATGCTGTGGGTGGTGACCCACAGCTATACGAGCGTCCAGGAGGATGCTCCATATTTATGGAGGTGGGCCCTGATTCAGAGCGAGCGCTCTGGTCAGAGCGTCCAGCTCTGAATCAGGGCCTTTATCTCCATCCACTTTATCTCTCTCTCTCCAAGGCTTAGTACATAGATCCCTTCATTATAAGGCTTGGGGGGTATATTTATCAAAGTTTGTTTTTACTATTGTTCTGATGTTCGATTTAGCTCACATCAAAACGAAAGTTCAAATCCCTCTTCAAATCCCTCATTTACTAAAATTCGATTTTAGAAGCCTTTTCTATATTGAATTCGATTTTGAACAGTGATTTGCTGTTAGTTTTTGCATGTTTATGTACAAATTGAACACCAAATCCCACTTCAAAACGAACTTCAGAGCCCCAAATCAGTAGCGTCACAAGGGGGGTGCGGTCCGCACTCGGGTGTCACCCGCCGAGGGGTGACACCGAAGTGCAGACTCCCCCTCTGGTGACAGGAGCCGGGTGCTGCACTGTAGAATTACGTGCAGCACTCGGCTCCTATCACAGTGAAGGAGCCAGCACTACAAACACACTGGTCCCCGGGGGCAGCCCGCACCTCCTGGACCCCCCCGGAGATGCTAAAACCAGGGTTCGGGTGCGCGGCCCCCACATGTGAGGCCCCGCCCACTTGTCCTGAGGCCCCGCCCCTTTCCCCGATGCGCGCGGCTAAGCCGCGCTCCTGCTTGTACACCCGCACCGGGTGCAACTAAAGGTGAGGACGCCACTGCCCCAAATGAATAGAACTGCTTCATGCTTTTATTTTCAGCATGAGCAGTTCGTTTTCACACCGATACATGCATACATCAGTGAGATGCATGCAGGTATCTTACTGTAATTATCTTGTTAAATTTATTTTAAAAAATGACGTGGGGTCCCCCCCTAAAAGCACAACCAGCCCTGTACTTTTCATAGCCAGTCCTGGTTGTGTAAATAGAGGGAAAAAATTGCGTAGGGTTCCACTGTACTTAGCACAATCAGCACCAGGCTCTGATCTGGTTCTGCAATTACAGGGGAAAAAATGTGTAGGGTTCCCCTGTAACTTCCACAACCAGCAACAGACCCTTTCTAGTGGGGGGGGGGGGTAATGTCATCGGGTTCTCCAGCTGAAACATTACCCCTGACCGCTAGTCAGCCCAGGCCAGGGATCCCCCCAATAAAGGGGTCCCCCTCTCCAGGGCACCCCAGGCCTAGGCTGATAGTCCGGAGCTTGCCCCGCCACCCCTGGGCGGTGTGTTGATAGTGTAAGTGTAGTGTAAAAAGAGATAAGTGTAAACATTGTCTTTATGAGTAGAACTGCAGGTCCCAGCAAGCCTCCCCCGCATGCTTGTACTTGGAGAACCACAAGTACCAGCATGCGGGGTATTAAGAGCCCACTGGTACCTGTAGTTCACCTGTAAAAAAATGTTTAAATAAACACAATACGCACACACCTTGATAGTATAGTTTTAATACATACATACATACGGTACACACTAACACATACTCACCTACATTACATGGACTGGTCCTCTTCTCCCTGTAGACATCCATGGTCTTGGTAAAATAAAAAAAATGAGAAACGTGACCCACACAACAGGTAACAACCACGATGGTTGTTACCTCCCGAATGAAGAGCTCAGATGCAGCTTCTCCTTTTGTAGAGCCATGTCTGAGCGTTCATTGGCTGAGAGAGGTCAGCCCCCCCACTTTCTCAGCCAATGAACGCTCCCACCATTGAAGTCAATGGTGGGAACCACAGAATCAACTTTATTAACCTTGCGGCTCACCATTGACTTCAATGGAGGGAGCCGTTCATTGGCTGAGAGAGGCAGGGGCTGACCTCTCTCAGCCAATGAATGCTCAGACACTGCTCTGCAAAAGGAGAAGCCGCATCCGAGCTCTTCTTTCGGGATGTAACAACCATCGTAGTTGTTACCTCTTGCGTGGGTCATGTTTCTCGTTTTATTTATTTTACCAAGACCATGGGCCCTGTTACATTGTTGCTAATCATGCCACAAATGTGCGCACGCATCGTGCCATGTGATTCCCTATGCCCGCATAAGCTATGGTGCGTTATGGTTTGTACTGCGATCACGCCATGCATTCCTATGGAGTCACGGGTGTGAATGAAGTGCGCGAATCCGCTTGCGACATGTCTCGTGCCATGTGTGGCGCGATTTGCTGGGCCAGCGGCAAGGATGTAGCTGGGCATATCTGTAGGTGAGTATGTGTGAGTGTGTATGTATTAAAATTATACTATCACCGTGTGTGTGTATTGTGTTTATTTAAACATTTCTTTACAGGTACCAGCGGGCCATTAATGCCCCGCATGCTGGTACTTGTGGTTCTCCAAGTACCAGCATGGGGAGGAGGCTTGCTGGGACCTGCAGTTCTACTCGTAAAGACAATGTTTACACTTTATCTCTTTTTACACTACGCTTACACTATCAACTTGCATCTCACTGATGTATGCATGTACAGTATCTGTGTCAATCTGACCTGCTCATGCTAAAATCAAAAGCATAAAGCAGGTCAAATCGAACTTCAAATCCCCAAATGAGTAGAAGTTCAATTTTGTGCTCGATTTCAAATCGAATAATAGTAAATAAGGGATTTGTGTGTTGGTCTATTTAAAAGTACCAATGTTTTTCCAATGTTCGATTTTGAGTGGGATTTGAGTGAAATTCGGTTTTATGTTCGATTTTACAGTCGACTTTGCCTTTAGTAAATCTCCAAATGCAAAATCGAATGAAAATCGAATGGGAAATCACACTAAAATAAAAATCGAACCTTTGTAAATATACCCCTTGATATATTGAATAATTTTTGCAAAGCAGAATTAATTGAATAAGGAAATACATAAACAACACTGGAGCTGGTTTAAGAGCACACAGCACTGCTGTTACATGTATTTTTGTCTCAGCTGAGCTTTTCAGATGTGTTGTAAGTTTACCTAGAGCACAAAACAATTATAGCCAAAGAGCCCCTTGTGATCTCCAGGATGCAATGTGCTATATTTCTTACCTAAGCTTTTAAGCCACAAAAATAGTAATTTAAAAATGAAACATGTATTTTTAGGTAAGTGCCGAGAAGAAATTAGCAAAATTTAAATAGTGGCAGAAGCCGTAGCAATAATGTGGCTCATTATTATTATTTACAGAGAATATTTATGGCCTGATTCAGAGGCGCACGCTCGCTCTGAATCAGGGCGTCCCTATTTTTTTTTTTGACCGGCCTCCAGGCCGCTCGCAAAGCTATCCCATCGGGCTTGGGAGGAGACCCTGTGGTAGGGCCTACTGATGTCAGCAGGGCCGCCCACAAACAGCAGGCGTTCCTTCGGGAACGCCTCCGTTTGTGCAGCCACCCCCCTCCCCGCCTACAAAACGGGGCAAGCTGTCGATCAACATCGACAGCCGCCCTGTCTTGTAGCGAGCCCCAGAGCGAGTGATTTCTCACTCACTCCGGGGCTTGCGCACCCCGTGCGTGTTCACTGGCCGACCATCGACCTGCTTGTGAGCACTGAGCGCTTGTGAGCGGGTCTGAATCAGGCCCTTAGTCATTCACATTATTTCCTGCCCCAGTGGAATTTACAATCTGCACTCCTTACCACATGTACACACACATACGTTAGGGATAAGGTATTGTCAGAATCCAGTTAACCTACCAGATTTTTTTGTTTTGTGGGAGGAAACCGACGTAAACACAGGGAGAACATAAAAGGGTATATTTACTAAACTGCAGGTTTTTCGATTGGAGATGTTGCCCATAGCAACCAATCAGATTTTACTTAACATTTATCTAGCACATTATAGAAGATAATAGCATACTTGTCAACTCTCCCTCATTGACAGGGAGACTCCCTGAAATAGCAGCAAAAGTCTATCAATCTCTCTGATTGCACCTCACCCCAATTATGAAGCTATTTATTTATATATATATATATATATATATATATATATAATAAACAGCGATGTATACATTCAAATGGGATCATTAGTATAATTTCCCTGCATTGGTTGTAAGTAGGGGTGTGCACCGGCCACTTTTCGTGTTTTGTGTTTTGGTTTTGGATCTGGATCTTTCTTCGTGTTTTGGATCTGGATTGGTTTTGCCAAAACCACCCTTCCGTGTTTTGGGTTCTGGGTTTTGTGTTTTGGATCTGTATTTTTTTTAAAAAAAGCATAAAAACAGCTAAAATCACAGAATTTGTAGGTTTTTCTGCTCCTATGCTATTATTAACCTCAATAACCTTAATTTCCACTCATTTCCAGTCTATTCTGAACACCTCACACCTCACAATAGTGTTTTTATGTCCAAAACGTTGCACCGAGGTAGCTGGATGACTATGCTAAGCGACACGAGTGGGCGGCACAAACACGTGACCCATCTAGGCGTGAAACTGCAGTGGCAGACAGGATGGCAGTTTGAAAAACTAGGCCCCAAACTGTACATAATGCAAAGAAAAAAAAGAGGTGCAAGATGGAATTGTCCTTGGGCCCTCCCACCCACCCTTATGTTGTATAAACAGGACATGCACACTTTAACAAACCAATCAATTCAGCGCCAGGGTCTGCCACACAACTGTGGCTGAAATGATTGGTTCGTTTGGGCCCCCACAAAACAAGCTGGCAATTAATGTGTCCCTGCACAAACTGGCTCTATGGAGGCAAGATGTCATCCTCATCCTCCTCATCCACCGATTCCTCACCCTCTTCAGTGTGTACATCCTCATCCTCACAAAGTATTAACTCGTCCCCACTTGAATCCACCACCACAGGTCCCTCTGTACCTTCTGGAGGCTGGTCTCCCTGGAAGAGCTGATAATTCATTTTGATGAACATCATCTTCTCCACATTCTGTGGAAGCAACCTCCTACGCCTTTCGCTGACAAGGTTCCCGGCTGCACTAAACACTCTTTCGGAGTACACACTGGAGGGGGGGCAACTCAGGTAAAATAGAGCCAGTTTGTACAGGGGCCTCCAAATTGCCTCTTTTTCCTGCCAGTACAGGTATGGACTGTCTGCCATGCCTACTTGGATGCTGTCACCGATGTAATCCTCCACCATTCTGTCAATGGTGACAGTATCATATGCAGTGACAGTAGACATGTCAGAAATTGTTGCCAGGTCCTTCAGTCCGGACCAGATGTCCAAACTTGGTCCTGCCTGCCCTGCATCACCGCCAGCGGGTTGCTTAGGATACCTAAGTTTTTTCCTGGCAGCCCCAGTTGCAGGAGAAAATGAAGAAGGAGCCGTTGACGTGTCACGTTCCGCTTCAGCTGACAGTGTGTTCACCAGCAGGTCTTTGCACCTCTGCAGGCTTGTGTCGGCCGGAAAGAGAGACACCACATAGGCTTTAAACCTAGGATCGAGCACGGTGGCCAAAACGTAGTGGTCTGATTTCAACAGATTGACCACCCTGGAATCCTGGCAAAGCGAATGAAGGGCTTCATCCACAAGTCCCACATGCCGAGCGGAATCGCTCCGTCTTAGCTCCTCCTTCACTTTCTCCAGCTGCTTCTGCAAAAGCCTGATGAGGGGAATGACCTGACTCAAGCTGGCAGTGTCTGAACTGACTTCACGTGTGGCAAGTTCGAAGGGCTGGAGAACCTTGCACAACACGGAAATCATTCTCCACTGCGCTTGAGTCAGGTGCATACCCCCTCCTTTGCCTATGTCATAGGTGGATGTATAGGCTTGTATGGCCTTTTGCTGCTCCTCCATCCTCTGAAGCATATAGAGGGTTGAGTTCCACCGCGTCACAACCTCTTGCTTCAGGTGATGGCGGGGCAGGTTCAAGAGTGTTTGCTGGCGCTCCAGTCTTCGGCACGCAGTCGCTGAATGGCGAAAGTGGCCAGAAATTTTTCGGGCCACCCAAAGCGTCTCCTGCACGCCCCTGTCGCTTTTCAGAAAATTCTGCACCACCAAGTTTATTGTGTGAGCAACACATGGGACGTGCTGGAATTTGCCCAGATGTAATGCCCGCACAATATTGGTGGCGTTGTCAGATATCACAAATCCCCAGGAGAGTCTAAGTGGGGTAAGCCACTGGGCGATGATTTCCCTCAGTTTCTCTAAGAGGTTGTCGGCGGTGTGCCTCTTACTGAAACCGGTGATACACAGCGTAGCCTGCCTTGTAACGAGCTGGCGTTTCTGAGATGCTGCTACTGGTGACGCTGCTGCTGTTGCTGCGTAAGGTGATACATCTACCCAGTGGGCTGTCACAGTCATATAGTCCTTAGTCTGCCCTGTTCCACTTGTCCACATGTCCGTGGTTAAGTGGACATTGTGTACAACGGCATTTTTCAGGACACTGAGGACACTTTTTCTGACGTTTCTGTACAGTCTCGGTATCGCCTGCCTAGTGAAGTGGAATCTAGACGGGATTTGGAACCGGGGACACACTACCTCCATCAATTGTCTAAATCCCACTGCACTAATGGCGGATACCGGACGCACGTCTAACACCAACATAGCAGTCAAGGCCTCAGTTATACGTTTTGCTTCAGGATGACTGCTGTCGTACTTCATCCTCCTCGCTAAGGACTGTTGGAGGGTCAATTGTTTAGTAAAAGTAGTGGTGTTCCTACTTCCTCTCTGGGATGATGAACGACTCCCAGCAGCAGCAACAGCAGCAGCGGCAGCAGTAGGCGTAGCAATGCAGGATCCTCCAGAGGAATCCCGGATAGGAGAGTCAGTCATGCCAGTGACATGGCCTGCAGGACTACTTCCGATCCTGACTAAGGAGGAAATTGACGAGGAGGGAGTTGACGGTGTGGTTTGCAGGCGCTTGGATACAACAGGACAACGGGATTTAGGTGTCCCTGGACTGCTTACGGTCTTAGCCAAAGTTTCTGAACTTGACAGTAACTTTTTATGAACGCGCTGCAGGTGCCGTATAAGGGAGGATGTTCCTAGGTGGTTGACGTCCCTACCCCTACTTATTTCACCTTTACATATGGTACATATGGCAAGACAGTTGTTGTCCGGATTTGGATAGAAATATTGCCAGACCAAAGAGGTGGAATGTTTGGTCTTCTGCCCAGGCATGACCGTGATGGGCTTTTTCATCCCACGGACAACAACTGTCTCCCCCGGAGCCTGATTTAAACAAACCACATCACCATCAGAATCCTCCTCGCCAACTTCCTCCTCAGCGCCAGCTACACCAGTATCCTCATCCTGTTGTACTTCAACAGTGACATCTTCAATTTGCATATCAGCAAGTGGACTGTGGGTGCTCCTTTCAGCACTTGCAGGGGGCATGCAAATGGTGGAAAGAGCCACCTCTTCCCGTCCAGTGCTGGGAAGGTCAGGCATCGCAACCACCACCACACTTGGACTCTCCTTGGGGATTTGTGATATCTTCTTAGAAAGCACAGTTCTTCGCTGTGCTTTTGCCAGCTTAACTCTTTTGATTTTTTTAGTGGGAGGAGGGCTTCCATCGTCATGTGAAGCTGAACCACTAGTCATGAACATACTAGGGATCGACCTTAGCCGTTCCTTGCCACTCCGTGTCGTAAATGGCATATTGGCAAGTTTACGTTTCTCTTCAGCTGATTTAAATGTCTTTTTCAAGGTCATTTTCCTGAACTTTGCCATTTGGGATTGTATGTGCCCTCTACTATGACATTGGGCATCGGCCTTGGCAGACGACGTTGATGGCATGTTATCGTCTATGTCATGACTAGTGGCAGCAGCTTCAGCACTAGGAGGAAGTGGTTCTTGATCTTTCTCTATTTTATTTTTATCGGAGAAAGTTTGGTCCTCCATTTATGTTATATCGATTTGATATATACGTGCGGCTAAACACAGAAAATAATTTTTTTTTTGGTTTGGACTGGAGTGTACTTTGTGGGTTACAGCACCCTTTAACGGTCAAGCCAGCCGGCCCTTTACTTATGACACAGGCGCACTCTTGGCACTACTTTGCTGATGCACGTGCGGCTACTGCGCACACAATTCACAAACACAGAAAATAATTTTTTTTTGGTTTGGACTGGAGTGTACTTTCGGGGGTTACAGCACCCTTTAACAGTCAAGCCAGCCGGCCCTTTACTTATGACACAGGCGCACGCTTGGCACTACTTTGTTGATGCACGTGCGGCTACTGCGCACACAATTCACAAACACAGAAAATAATTTTTTTTTTGGTTTGGACTGGAGTGTACTTTCGGGGGTTACAGTACCCTTAACGGTCAAGCCAGCCGGCCCTTTACTTATGACACAGGCGCACGCTTGGCACTACTTTGTTGATGCACGTGCGGCTACTGCGCACACAATTCACAAACACAGAAAATAATTTTTTTTTTGGTTTGGACTGGAGTGTACTTTCGGGGGTTACAGCACCCTTAACGGTCAAGCCAGCCGGCCCTTTACTTATGACACAGGCGCACGCTTGGCACTACTTTGTTGATGCACGTGCGGCTACTGCGCACACAATTCACAAACACAGAAAATATATTATTTTTTTAGCACTTGGGGGGAGCAACCCTGATGGACAGAGCACCCCCTGGACAACACTACAGCACTCCTTTAGGACTGGGACACTGCACAGGACTTTGGAGTGGACACAGCCCCTATGGAGAACTGACTGCACAACACAGTCCAGCCAGCCCCTATGGACTTTGAAGTAGTGGACAACAGCAGCACTACACTACACTACACTACACAGCCCTAACTCCCACCCTCCCTCTTCACTGTCCACAGCCGAGTGAGAAAATGGCGCCGACGTGTGTACCTTATATAGGATCCAAAACCCGCGAGACTCGGAAGGCGGGAAGATGACGTTTTGCCTCGATTTCAGATCCGAGTCAGGCGGGAAAAGTCGAGCCTGACTCGGATCGGACTCGGATCGGGGGGGTTCGGATTTCAGAAATCCGAACCCGCTCACCCCTAGTTGTAAGGCACATGGGCCCTCATTCAGAGCCACTCGCTATTTGCGGTCGTTCGTTCTAAAACAAGGGGTGGCTATTCAAATGATCCGTTCGCAAATTGCAGTCTGTTCACACCTCTAAGTCTGAACGAGCGAGCAAAACATACGCTCGTTTATTTGTTAAAATCGCCCCCTGGCCGCTCGCACCATACGTCATGTCCGCTATTTATTAGATTAATCGAGTACATCGTACAGCGTATGAACTGCTCGCTATTCTTGTGGTTGGTTTTTTCAACCGCTATTTTGCGAGCAGTTCTGAGTTAAAAAAAACCAAGTGACGTGGTCAATTACGCTGCTGTATTAATTATGCACACCCTTAAAACGCCCGTTTTGACCTTTAAGCACACCTGCGTTCTGATCTCCACTCCCCGTTTACAAGCACCTTCCCCTGTTACCACCCACATACGCCTCATTCTGTCACTCAAAATAGCAGGCACTCGCTATATAGCGTACAAATGAGTTTCGGCCGCACTGTCTGGTTCACGCATGCGTACTAAAAACCGTACGCATGCGCAGATGTGCGAACATCGCTCGGAACGAGCGTACGGCCGCTAGCGAGCGGCTCTGAATGAGGGCCATTGATCCCTATGGCTACATGTATTTTCTGAAAAGTATCAGTGTGTTTTCATCAACAAGTAGCTCTTACTAACTGTATTGGGGCTCGTTTACAGTTGAATGTACAGTAAGTAACTTTTATGACACGCCTCTCAGATGTAGCAGTACACGCCCACTTTACGTATTGCTTTCACAGTCTACCTGAAATGCTTTTTCAAAAGTAGGCAAGTATGGATAATGGCTATAATCTGATTGGTTTTTATGGGCAACATCTCCACTTTTAATCACTCGCATTTTAGTAAATATACCCTTAAAAAGTCCATACAAATAAGGATTTGGTGGGAATCCAACCCAAGACACAGATTACTGGCCTCATATGCCGGTCAGCCTGCATAAGTGAAGGCTTACTCAGAGGGCCGGCGCCGTCCAATATCCTGACCGATAGTTGCGATGCTGATCCCTGGCTGCGACCACCGTTGCAGCGCTGGGATCGCAGATGCAGCAGAAGGTGTCAGACACCTCCTGACACATTTGCATTTTAGCAAGGATGGAGTTGCAAAGCTCTCTGATGAATCAGGCCCTTAGAGCTGTAACTAGGGGTGTGCCATCGGCAGGGCCGGCTCTAGGGGTCTTTGACCAGTGCGGTCGAACAGGGGAGCCAACCATAGAGGGCGCACCCTTCCCCAACATCCTGATTTCAGCGGGACAGTGCTGTCCCGCTGTTCCACCCAAGGGCCGAAGTGGCCCACGTGTGGTCAAATCAGGAGGTTGGGGACCGCCACAGCTGTGTGGCGGTGCTGGACCCCGGAGTCTGAATGGATGCTGCGTGCATGCGCACGGAATCTATTCAGTGATGGGAGAGGGCTGGGGGAAGCCAAGCTAGTGAGGCTCCCCCCAGCCTGACGTTATTTGGAGGCATGCCATGTGTAGGCGCGATGTGTGGGCGCAGTCTAAAGAGCACCACAGGGTGCTCCGATCTCTGGAACCGGCCGTGGCCATCGGTACTGCTGCACAGTGTGTAGGGCTCTGTGGGAAGCACCGTCTCTGCCCCATGACCATTTCTTCTGGCTAGGAGGGTGCCTGGAATGGAATTGGTATGAAATACCGTCGGCCGCATGGCCGGCGGTTCGATTCCCGTCAGCGGCAGCCCAACAGAAGCAGAGTGCGACGCAGCGGAAGCCCGACAGTACTGGAAATCCCGATTGTGGATAGGTAAGTATCCACTAACCTAACCCCCCTAACCCTAACCCTCCTTAAGGGTGCCTAACCTTAACTTCCCCCCCAAGTGCCTAACCCTAACCACCCACTTCCCCGCTGCTTAAACTGAAGTCCCCCGGGGGGGTGCCTAACCCTAAGTCCCCCCCGGGGGTGCCTAGCCCTAACCCTCCCTCCCCCTAGCCTAACCCTAACCCTCTCGGGGAGGTGCCTAACCCTAAGTCCCCCCCGGGAGCCCTAAACCTAACCCACCCCCCCCGTGGCTGTCTGCTCGCGGCGCCCGGCATCACTACGATCGTGATGCCGGGCGCCGGTCTCCCGGCGTCGGGGAAGTGCGGGCGTCTACATCTATACGCCCGGCATTTCACCCTTGCTGGGATAAGACAGTCGGGAAGCTGGCTGCCGGTATTTAGGCAGTCGGCTTCCCAATTGCCTCCCCCTGGAATGGCACCCTGCAGCCAGTAACGCTGCAGCAGTGCCAACCGTAGGATCCTTTACCATGTATCCAGCTGTCTTCCAGTTGTTCCATGCACTACCATGCTTCTGGGTGCTGGCTGATCCCACCACTATGCGCAACATGACTTCATGCACAAAATGGGCGGGGTTGGCACAAGACCCGTTAAAGCTCTGCTATGGCACTAGCCCGGCTTGTGGCTGTTACTCTTATAGCCTCCTTATGACTTCATGTTGGGACTATGTTTTGTTGTTGGGAATCTACACTATGTAGACAAAAGTGATTGGACACTCCTAGTGTTCACTCTGGGTCCGGTGGCAGGCAGGGTGCCAGACCTAGAGCAAGGGCACCTCTGCACGCATGCGCCCATAAAGGGGGCATTGCCAATGCAGAAAGGGCGTGTCTTTATGACGTGTCCCCTTTTTGCCACTCTTGGGGGCATGCCCTGCACATACGGACATGCCTAGGAAGCCCCCAAGCGCTGCGGTCACTGTGACTGGATGCCGGGCGCATGCTCTGGAGGCAGGGTGCTTCAGAAATAGGGCAGGGCGCGGCGCCAGGCTGAAACAGCCTAGCGGGAATGCTACACTCCTGTGCAAGCAAAATGCATACCATGCATACCATTGCACAGGAGTTTAAAAATGGCCACTAATGTGGCGGTTTCGACAAGATCACGTCATAGGAAGCCCATGCATTTGCAGTTGTCCGGAACAAACAAATGTTTTTATCGGGACAACAATCCCACTTGTTTCCAGGGCGACGCTGGACTGGTATAAAGAAAATACGGTAACCCGGATGGACTAGCCAGCTCAGACTTCAGATCTTAACCCCACTGAAAACTTCTGGGACGAATTGGAGTGACGGGTGCGTTCTAAGCTGACTTAACCTTCTTCAGTGTCACAGTTGGTAACTGTACTCAGTGGCGTAACTAGGGTCTTTGGAGCCCAGGGCAAATTGAAAAACGTGGGAGGAAAATGAGCATGGCCACATACCGAAGGGATGTTGCCACATACTGAAGGTGCGTGCCAATATGACATGCCACCCATTTCTCGTCACTCTGCAAACATTCCTTTCCACTCTATATGGTAGTCTCTCACAATGTGGAACCTCTGAAGAAATGTATCCTCCCTGCGAAGACAGCGCCTTCAGTCGGTATTCACTATTCATGTAGGTCACAATGTCCGAAGATGCCTGTTTGTGTAGGAATATTAAGAAGGTCATCATCATACAACAGCGGTTCAACCAGACTTGTTTCTCCTGTGTAACTTCCTTCCCCCTGCGTATCTCAACCATACAATCTCCCCCTGCATCGTCTCTCAGTACACCATCGACTCCCCCATGCATTGTCTCTCAGCCACACTATCATCTCCCCCCTGCATCATCTCTCAGCATACCATTGTCCCCCCGTGTCTCACCTTTCAGCCACATCATCACCTCCCCCCCTGGCATCATCTCTCAGACACACCATTGCCTCTTCCCTGCGTCGTCTCTCAGCCACACCATCGACTCCCCCCAGCATCGTCTCAGCACACCATCGCCTCCCCCCGTGTCATTTCTCAGCACACCATTGCCTCCCCCTCTGTGTCGTCTCTTAGCAACACCATTGCCTCCCCCCTGCGTCATCTCTCAGCCACACCATCGCCTCCCCCCCCTGTGTCTTCTTTCAGCATACCATTGCCTCCCCCCTGCGTTGTCTATCAGCACACCATCATAGATACACACACTGACAAAGATACACAAACACTGACAAAGATGCACACACACTGACACAGATACACACACACCTATACATACACACTGACACAGATACACCTCTTTAACACAAATGCACCCACCCCCATGTGGTAGTCTGGCCCCTCCCCTCTTCTCCCCCCCATGGCAGTCCAGCCCCCCTCCCAACAAAAAGGAGACACATCTGGGTGCTCCGAAACTGAGAGAGCACCAGGGAAGGAAGAGTCACTCTGTCACCCCGCAGCTCTCAGGATGGGAATGACTGCTTGGGAGGGGCTGCGCGCTTCTGCTGCAGCTCCCCCTGCTGTCAGGACCAGCAGGCACAGTTGCCTGCTCATTGCATGATTAGACTTTGGTCCCCTCTGCTGGGCCTGCCACGGCGCCCAGGGCACATGCCCTGCTTGACCCCCCTAGTTATGCTTCTGACTGTACTTAAGGCGGAATGGCAAAATATACCACCTTCTGTTGTCCAGGAACTTGTGGACAGTTTGCCAAGAAGGGTGTAGGCAGTAATAATCTACAAAATACTGACGTTAATAAAATCCCGTAAATCTATTTGCTGTCAGTGTCCAATCACTTTTCTCTAAATAGTGTATATGCTTGTTACACTGTAGCAGATTATTACTATAAGTACAGACCACCACCTTTACTGTATAGGTCTATCTGGAAAATCCGTTGCATAGCTTCCAAAGCTTTAAAATTTGTGTGTTTAATTCACCAGCTGCTTATTATTATCTTATGTCTGTTCTGTTCACATGGGATACCTGTGCTTTTTCATAGGTACTCACTATAAACAAACTCTACCTATTGGTGTCACATGGCTAATACTAAAGTGATCTACTGTATATGGCACTTGTATACGGCTTGCAGAGTGCACTCTGCAGCCTGGAGTCACTTGATAATGCATGCCGAGTTATAAATTGTCCTCCCGGAAGAAGTCTGGGGAGGAGAAGAAGGTGGGCGAGTTGGGGGCAGGGCTGGCCAGTTTGCATAATTAAACCCTGCCCCCTTACGAGAATTCACCGCAACCCTCGGATATTTAAAATTGGGCCTGGACTAATTGACACAATTCTCACAGAATTGTGTCATTAGGCCCCTCCCCCAAAGCGCAGACCCGCCGATCCTTGGTAATATTCTCCCCATTCTGCCCACTTCACTAGGAAGTGGGCAGAATGCGGGAGAAGTGCCTACCCTTCCAGAGGTGCGGGGGGTCACCCGAAAAATCGTGAGCCTCCCGCGACTTCCGGGACGGAAATATGCACTTGGTATGTTCTTAGGACGCACCAAGCTTCCTTCTCCAAGCCCCTTTTTCAGTGATGTCATGAGATCACATCTGCTCTGGGAGTAGGGCTGTGGGGCTTTCGTATGGTGTAGAACTGCCCTGCTGTGGCCCTGAGTGGCTCTTTCATTTGTTAGTAAGAGGAAACCATCTTTCCGCAATTTTCAACTACAGGGCTTAGAATGAAAAGCATGGAAGATTGTGCTGTGCTTTCTGCTGATGGAGTATTCATTCCCTCATCCTCAGCCTACACATTTTACATAATGTAATGGTATGCTTTAGGCATGAAGATCATAAGGCCACAATAGATTTAACTAAGTTATTTCACAGACATATAAATATACTACACTGATAACATTTGCAAAACACAATTTGATCACATTGATACTAAACCAAGAGCATTGAAAGCTTTTACCATTTACTATACATGCTTTTGAAAATACTAAACTGCAATGACCTATATTGCATGTGTACTGTTGGCTGATTGGTAACTACCGTGCCATATGTGTGCATACTGTACTTCTAATGCTTTGAACTAATAAAAAATGTAATTCAAAATAGACCTGTTGTCGCTTGTACATCAACCAGAGTCAGTGGATCACTAGGCTCCAACAATTTCTAATCTGAACTATGAAGATAAACTGTGTTCACTGTTAAACTGACATTCCACTTCAGCTTTGCTAAAAGTGAAGAATTACCTGCCCACTCCATCACAGACTGCTGTAAAACCTCCGATGATTCTAGGAAAGTGACCTCATATGATTTTATGTGTGTGGAAAGTCTGAGAATGTAGTTATTTGCATTGCTCTTACACTGTAGACTCCACCCCTTTGTATGAATCGACCAATCCATACAGTGTTTTTCTACACAGCAATCTGCCAAACTGTCACTTGTACTCTGCCTGCTTCAGTGCAAATACTCAAATATTGAGGTTATTTGACTTTTTAGCTAACCCATAAAGGAGTCTGCTATATTTAAAAGTTATTTTAGCTAATGTTCACCTTTAGGTACACCTTATACATACTTCCCTACTCTACCGGAATGGCCGGAAGGCTACCGAAAATCAGGTGGCTCTCCTGGCCTCCTGGAAAAGTGGGCATATGTCCTTGATGGCTGTCGCAACGTACGCCCCCCTCTCAGCCCCCTGGACCTCCTTCCCAGCCATCCACTTGAGGGCAGTCCTGGTGGGCAGATGGCGCGATTTACGTTGAATTTTGTCATCGTGGCCCCACCCCTTGCTTCACAATGCCAGTAATCTTGGTATTGTGTAGCGAAGAGCGGGGCCACGGTGATGCGATGGCGGGGTCGGACCCCCAATGGTGTATTAAATCCCAGCCATGCCCCCTTAAATCTGGAGCCATGACCCCCGCAATGCCGACCTCAGGTGGCAGCCAGAATGTCGGCAACTATGACCTTACACTGGTATTTATGTTGCATTACACATGTCATATAATAGATATTCTTTCTAGGCTCTCTCTTCAACTGCTGGTTCATGACTTTATGCCTAGCAAAGAATTCATGGGAATATTGGGCCTGATTTAGCCAGTATCACTATTCTGCTAACACACACGTTGCTACTGCAATATCAACGGTCAGGGCCGCCGTCAGGGGGGGACTGCCGGGCCTGGAGTCCCGGGCCCGGAGAGCGCGGGGGCCTGGGACGGTGATATGTAAATGTTTGCAATCGCATTGTGATCACAGCCTAACATAAGGACGCCCACTTCCTCTTACTCACATCCATATACTTGGGCAACATAGCAAAATAATCGGTAACATCGGACCCATACGCACAGTTGAGGCAGGTTAGACCTCACACAGGAATTGGTAACTTCAGCGCACGCTATGAGGCTTCAAGCTGTGTATGGCCACGAAGTGGATAATTTATGCACGCCCCTGCAACGGCATTGCAACACATTGGCAAGCCTGCGTTCACCCGACCACCCCTCCTCCCCCCGTCACCACCCACAAACAGCACTTCCTGTCAGTCACTGTGCTTTGGGTCTGCGTAGCCTCTGTAATCGCAGTTTGGATCACAAATGCTAGTCCGCGCACACGCTCCTTGCTGAATCAGGCACATTGTCCGGGGAACTCTTATTTGTTGTTTTTTTCCATAATCTGTCAAGTAGCATTTTGGTGGTTTCACCTCTTGTGCCTCTGATCTGTGCGTTTTCCTAATGATAGTGCCTGACAAGTTAAGGAAACAATGGTATTATCTTCTGGAGAGCATTATTTTAATACATAGGAGAACCGTTTGCATACCCTTATCATCATGCTTGTTTGGGAAAAACTAAAAATAGAATATCCCTTCCTCTAAACATTTTCATGAGTTAATCCAAATTCTAATGTTGTTTGAATATTTTAAAACTTCAGTTATTAAATGTAATTTGTAGCAGATCTAATTTCCATATGTAGATTTGATCAACTTTTCAAGAGTAAATGCTATTTCTCAGTATGTAGTAGAATTTACTTGCAATTCATATTGTGTTTTTGATTAGATTATTTTTGAACAAAGACTAATACAGTTAGGTAATCATGTGGACACTTCATTTTCTCATGTACAGTACATCTCTGCCAGACAAGATTGTTGAATAATAATGATTTATAAAAGAACAGCACTTATTCATTCTTAATAAAAAAAATTTAGCCGTCTCTATTATTTGCCTTTGTCAAGGTTTGTGAAGTACAAATTCATTATAATGTATTTCTAAATGTCATGAGCTTTAAATGGATAAGGCTAGAGAAGATTTTATATAACTTGTTAATTACATTACTAAGGGGGGAATTCAATTAGCCGTGGTAATGTACCGTGGGCTAATTGACCCCATGGGGCTATCCAATTAGCCCCGAGGCTCGATCGCCTGTAGAACTTATCAAAGATTTTCTTTTGGGACCTCAGCAAGCTAAAAAAAAAATCCCCGATAATTATCCTATTTTCGCGGATCTGGCAGTGAAAACACATAGGTCCATGGACTTATCACGGATTCTGTGTGTTTCCACCCTAAAGATCATTTTTCAGGTGCAAAAAACGGGCTCTAATTGAATTGAAAAGTCCAATTTTTTGGGCCCGAAAAAATTATCGGGGCTAATTAAATTCTCCACTGTACAAAGTATCGTGGGAGTGCCACAATTCTTTCCAGTGTACATTGCTGCAGGGACGATCATTATTTACATGATTATCCCCGGTGTGTACTAAAGTTAACTTGCAGGAACAACAGTAGCGATAACCGCTGTCCCTGCAAGTTACAACAGCGGCATATCAGTGGAGTCTTTTAACATTTTGAAAGACTCCTCCCGGGAATCTGCTATTGCGCTTGTGCACAGTGTCAGTTTCTGAAGCCAGACAGAGGCTGCTGGAGAGGGATCAGGAGATCCTTCTCCTGCGAGAATGCCTCTATAAACATAAAGTAGTTTACGCCATCTGAGGATGACATAAACCAGTGGGGCCAAACTCTGAAAAGCTCGCAACTGTGCCAGATACCACTGGACACCTTCAGCCATTACAGGTCAGAGTTGTTTCGGTAGCACGAAGGGGACCTACACAATATTAGGCAGGTGGTTTTAATGTTATGGCTGATCGGTGTATACTGAACTTAAAAATGTTCTCTCAAGGGACTAAAATTCTATGCTGTGCAAACACTGTAGGATCTTTTGAGTTTTATAACCTTTTGTTGTTTGTTCTGCCAGTAATAGCAGCTTACAAGGTGTAATACTCTCTTCAGATTGATATCAGCAATACAGTAGTCGTGTTTTTTCAAGTAATTTTCCAAATAAATTTATTTAATTTCCTTTGCGAAGCTGCGATCAATAGTCGTAACTACAATAACACGCAGCTAAGTAGCCTTGAGACAACATATACAGATTATACAATCAGAGGCCAGTTCTAGAAAGCTATTTCCAGGCAATATACTTTGAATTCTAAACAGAGAAGCTTTAACCTGTTTTTGAAGTAGGTGGAAATTTTATTTCTAAAATTTATGTAACTTGAATGATTCTTTATAACTAGGTTATATCTTAGCTGAAATGTTTGAACTTCTAATATAAGGTATCTTCAGAGGAATGGAGCTCAGTAAAAGAGAACAGATTCTACACCTAGAGGGTTGCAAGTAACAGTCTGACTCTGAACCTCGGTAGTCGGTTCATGTTAAATGAATGTATAAGCATCAAGCATTCAAGCTTGTGATTTGGTGAGCTCCATTTCATGCAGAATATTTATTAAGAATTAAGAAATATGTATTTGTTTAATTTGTAAACTGTATTTAGGATTTCTGAAAATGCTTCCTGTGAAAATGACCTGACACAACTATTTCATATTCTGACAAGGTTGTAGTTTGTCTTCTTAGATTATTCACATAAATAAATAATTGACCTATTTTACAGGTGTAGCAGTCTTCAGAAGGAAGTGGCCCACTTGTAAGCCATTCTGTACATAGTGCATTGTAGTGAATGCAGTCAAGTTACAATTATACCTGTAAAGTACACAGTATACTCGAAGTACAAACAAACAAGGGTGTGTTGCAATACTGTTTTTCTTAAACAGAAATACATGGTTTGCACCTGTGCTAGAATAAGGATACATCTTTTTCTCTGGCACTTCATTTAATACCCATGTCCCGTGATGTATTTGGTCATATGTACAGCCTTTATCTTGACATATAAGGGAGGACAATAGCTTGGAGAAGGAATTACATAAGTTCTACACTCAAGTCTTCAGTTTGATTCCACCCTACAGTACTTGCATGGAGATAAAGGTTTCCCCATTTTCACCTGGTTGTCTCTATTGTCCACTGGCTACAAGTTGACTGGCTTAAAGTTGTCTCAAGTGTTTTTGTCCTTGGCTTAGGCTGATTCGATTGTAAACCCCTCTGAGGCCAAGGTACGTGTGTCTGAATTAAACACTCTGATATGTAGCTCTTAGGAATATGTTAGCACCAGGGGCGTATCTACCCATTGGCCAGGATGGCACTCACCAGGGGTGCCAGCCAAAGGGGGGGGGGCGCTGTCCGGCTGTGCCACCAGCAGCCAATGGGTGGACTACCCAGGGGCTTGAACTAGCCCCGCTAGTCCCGCTAGCCCCGCTAGTGTCAGACAGACTCTCATTGGCTGCTGCGTCCACGGAGGGAGGCGACTGGAGCTCACTCATGAGCTCCGCCTTCTGGCTCCCTCCCGTAGTGTGTGATGGGAGAGACATCATGACATCTCTCCCATCCCATAGTGCAGAGCGAGAGCGGGCCTGGAGTAGTGGACAGCGGCGGACGTTGGCAGGAGCGGGGATCATTTAAGTTGCTTTTTTTTTTCTTCTGTGTGTGTGTGGGTTTTTTTTTTTTCTGGCACAGCACAGGGAGCGAGTGTGGCTACTAGGGGGCACTGTATAGGGGGTGGTCGCTACTGGGGGCACTTTATGGGAGGGTGGCCGCTACTGGGGGCACTGTATGGGGGGATACTACTGGGAGCACCATATAGGGGGGGCTACTACTGGGGGCACTGCATAGAGGGGACTACTACTGGGGGCACTGCATAGGGGGGCTACTACTGGGGGCACTTCCTGAAATTATGGGGGGAGGGGGGCGCCATGTCCATTACCTTTGCCAGGGCCTCTTGGATCCCTAGATACACCCCTGTTTAGCACTATTTAATTTAAATAATTATAAATCAAATTTCCCTAACTAGCTTGATGCTAGGGGCGTGTAACCAGAAATATAGAGGGCCCATACAAACATTCTGTTACCCACATGATAACACTCTACCTACAGTACACTGCTCATTAAATAGGAAACAGCACATGTGTGCTTGGAGCTGCTTTGTTTATAGTCTATGTATTTATATACTGTGTTCCTACAATGGTATGTAGTCAGGAAGCCGACGGTCGAAATGCCGACCGCCAGATTCCCGACTGTCATATCCCGACAAGGGTCTACTGATAGGTGTCGAAATTCCATCGCCTATCATTATCCCTACGTCTGGATCCTAACGCCCGGCATACCAAATGAAGGTAAGCCGGGCGGCGGATTCAGGCAGCTGCGCGGGGGGTGTGTTAGATTAGGGGCTCCTGGCGGGAGGTTTAGGGTCAGGATAGGTGAAGGGGGGTTAGGGTTAGGCACCCCCAGGGGGAGATTAGGGTTAGGCACCCCCCTGGGAGGGTTAGGTTTAGGGAACGGGAAGGGGGGGTTAGGTTTAGGCACTTACGGGGAAGGTCAGGGTTAAGCATCAGGCGGAGGAGGTTAGGGTTAGGTACCCCTAAAGGAGGGGTAAGGTTAGGGGGGGAGGGTTAGAAATAGTACAAATACTTACTCTGTTGGGATCTTCTAGTGCCGGTCTTCCGGCATCAGGATTTGAACCGGCAGACTTAGGTCCGGTAGTAACTCATACCGATTCCAGTACAACCCCTTACAGGGATATTTATCCAAATTGAAGTGTTACATATTGCAAATAATCATATTTTTCTAGTACATTTCGATAAAATGAAAGCTAATATATGATTGGTTGCTGTAAGCAACACCTCTACTTGTCCTCTTTAGAAGGTTTGATAAATTTCCCCATCAGTCATACTTTCCCACCTAGAGACTCATGAATGTGGCATAGTTGTTTTGGGAGAGTAGGCCATCTTCCCAGATGCCATCCAGTTTTCTAATGCAGTGTATGGAGCAGGAGCTTTCAGGGTGGCCCATAATTTTTCCCTTGAATCCTCCCAATACGTAGGCAGGCATGCCCGAGGTTCACACAAACACTAACAGCAGCATTCACAGAGCAAAAAGAGGCTTGTGTGTCTGGAATTTAGCTTTTGTTGTTTATATGTCTATAGTGTTAGGTAGCTGAATTTAACTAGCTCTCTTGTGGTCCCATAGCAAATACATGAGCTGATATGGCTATTGTTACACCCCTGCCTGCAACAGTCTGAAGGTTATATATTTAATGTTTTATAAAAACAAAACCAAATTACTTGGGTAATTATGATAAAATGTCTGGTTTATCAGAATCCAGAAACCAAATGCATTTGGATTTACATAATTATTATAAATGATGAATTCTATAAATGTTTTACTGAAATTGTCATCTATAATTTAGGCAGGAAGTGTTTTTTTTATGAACTGAGAAATGGGTGTCCTGATTTTTTATTTTAAGATTAGAAATTCCATAACTATAACTCTTGTTATCCATACCGTAAACTGAAGATGTCCAGGGGGTGCGTATACTGGGGTATCCCGAGGAAGCTGTCTCAGGCAACAAGTTCTTTGTTGACAACAAAGTAAAGGGAATTAGCTTAAGAAATTGCAATTTCATAAGGGCAAATGCCAAATTGTATGCATTTATCTTTTGGGTGATCTAATAATGCTTAAAAATTGCATTCTTTTTACATCCACGACTCATATCCAAATGATTGTGGTAGTCTGCGTAGGGAAAAAGAAGGGAAGTATTTCAGTTGTCACCTCGTACACAACCCTAGATATAACTATAAACAAACTGATTATCCCATGACAGTAGCAAGTTTCTGGCATTGGCAAAAATGGCTGCAGATTTGTGGATCAAGTTGTGTCATCAGACACTGACGTAGCCGATGCTCTAGAAGCCAGACTAGCATCCAAGGTCGCTTCTCCGATATAGGAAGCTGCATCTCTTATGTGAGCTATATAAGACATCTGATCCCTAGAGGTCTCTAGAGAGAAAGACTCTTCTAGGGCATCTGCTCAGCACTCAATTTCTTTCGTCACGCAATCAATGGCAATGGTTGGGTGAGCAATGGCTCCTGAAAGGAAATACACAGATTTAAGGCCAGTTTCAATCTTTCTATCCATAGGGTCCTTTAATGAGGAAGCTATAGGGATAGGTAATGTGGAGCTTTTAATCAATTGCATAACATGGGAATCTACTGCTGGGGAGCCTCCCATTTTGCGCAATGAGCTGCAGGAAAAGGGTAACAGTAGGTCAGGTGTTTTTTGGAGCTGAAACCTCTTCCCAGGCATCTGCCAAGCTGCTGCCATGTGTTCGGCTAGCTGATCAAAGAGAGGAAACTCTGCCGAAGCAACTTTTTGTCGTTTAAATAGTGGGTGCTTTGATTTGGGGGCGGGCTCATCGTCTTCTATTTGGAGATAGATCTGACAGCTCGCACCAAAGCAGGTGTATTAATTTTAGATTGATGCTCTCCTTCCCCTGAGGGAGATTCAATATCAGAGAGATTATCAGCATCTTCTGCCTCAGATAATATCTCAGGTTCTGAAAGTTGCGTAGACTGTGAGGACAACACAGTATGCTTGGTAGGTTTACTGGGTAGGGACTTCTCACCTTGCAACGTATTTTGGAAGGCTGTAAAGGAAGCTGCTATAGTCTGTACTGAAGTAGAGAGGACATCGACCCATGGAGGTAACGGTACTGCCTGCACCTGTTGAGTCAACTCCATAGGGGGGAATTACTGCTGGGATTGTCAGGTGGTCTGCAATAGTAGCGAGCACCTGAGTCAGGGATGCCCAAGAGGGCACCTGGGCAGGGCCATCTCTTCCATTGGGCTTGTTGGGCATTTGCCCAAGAGCCCGAAGCTTGTAGGGGCTTGCCAACCCGTCCCCCTGCAGCCGCGGCCAGTTGGTAAATTTGTGATCTTTTTATAAGCCGGCTGCCAATGGACTGTATTCTGATCTAACCTCCCCCACCCCATCTCCCCCGTGTGACGATTACTCAACTAAATGTCCCAGTTTCACTTCATATGCCGACTTCAGACCAGTCAAGAGTCTCTCTGCATGTGTGGGAGGTCTGATGAGCATGCAAGAGGGTTTAATTTTATTGACCATTTAAATTTTTTCCCCGTGAATAGGTGGGTAGGGGTCCCAGTGCATTGCTTTGCCCAGGGCCCACACTGCTGTTAAGACAACCCTGCACCTGGGCAAGGGCAGAAGATGTACCTGGTGTAATATAACACGTTGTACATAGTCCGTCCTGGACAACATCCTCTTCAATATTTAAGCTTGCTGCATAGGATTTACATGAGAGCAATGTAGGTGTAGTCGCTTGTTCGACAAAGTTGCAGAGAATACACTAATATGCGACAGAATACACCAAATACAAATGGGTATGCAAATGCTATTATGCGACAGAATACACAAAATACAAATGGATATGCAGACGCTATTATGCGACAATGTATACAAATGGGTATGCAGTTTAGTGATCCTGCCTATGCTTAAATAAGCTTCAGGAGAGCACAGCACAGAATATGGTACTGTGTAGAGTGTGTTATGTTCTGGGTTGTTTGTGGACCCGGGGTGGTAGCAGGAGCGATCACAGAAGCAGATTTGAAAATAAAACTAGGATTTTTAATAAGTGCTTGAGTAGACATATAATGTGGCAGTAAATAAAAGTCCAGGAATATATAAATGTGCACAAGAGTTCTGTGGTGGGAGTAAAAGGGTTACACAAGTGGAAACAATTAGAGCTGTCCAGGTATGCCTTTTCATACTTTTTGGAGAAGTGGGAATAACAATTTTTTGGTGGGAAAATGGATTATCACCACTTCATACATGTATCCCTAAATCTTACATAACTAATAGTAGTTGGTTCGTATCTATATTCAAAATATTATTTGTAGTCACAGATGCTTAAATTCAATTAACAATCATGGCCTCTTGTTCCCTCAATATTAAAATAACCCCCTTAAATACTTGCTCTTCTGCTTATTCTGTGTGTTATGTATTTTGTTGCAGCGCCTGACATATTATGGATCAATAGTGCATTAAATGTTAAACCTATTCTCCACTCTCTCAATCCACTTGGAAAAAAAGACCAGAATAAAACTTGCAGCATAAGAAGAATGTCACTTTAAAGCTATTATACAGGCAGGAAACATCTTACAACCAGGAAAAAAAAAACAATAAAATATTAATAAAACAAATATGTGTTACTATAAAGCATGTTTTTTTGGTGCATGAATGGGGACATATAATACAAGTATAAAACAATTATGTTAATTAAATATAGGTAAGGGGGATATTAACTGGAATTAAGTAACGTATTACTGATTCACTCATTAGCTAGTTTTAGGATTATACTGTATGTTTATTTTAAAGGATGTATTGTATTCATAGGATGGTTACTTAGGAAAACGTTAGTGACACCTCACGTTGGATGCAGTCATAACAGTACTTACATTTGCAGCAGGGAATGGATGGGGGTGGAGTTGACGCACACTTGCAGCAAGCGCAAGTAAATATAGAAGGCATCATCCAAAGGATCAAAGGCGGAAATGCAAGATAGCGCATTGGCATTGGAGCCAATAGGTACTATATCCTCCATACTCTTTCACATGTTTTACAGCATTAAATGACAGTAGACACTTGACTTTTGATGCTAGTGAGTAAGTTCATTAAACATTATTCTGAACTGCATACTTGCCTACCATCCCGGAATGACCAAGAGGCTCCCGAAAATCAGGTGGCACTCCTGACTGCCAAGAAAGGTGGGCAAGTCTCCTGGAGGCTGGGGCCATCCGGTTGAATTAGGGGGCACAGGCAGGTGATGAATTTGCATTGAATCGCGTCATCGTCGCTCTGCCCCCGCTTCACAATGCTAGTATTTGTGACATTGCAAAGCGGGGTCAGGCAACGATGAGGAATTGCATCGTCACAGCCCCAGACGCGCCCATCTCTGCCACATCAGGCCCTCCCACAGTGTCGACCTGGCTGCCAGAAGGCAGCCAAAATGTTGGCAAGTATGCTGAATTACACACAGATATGCAAGTGTTGCATATCAAGTTAATCAGCACAGTCTGCTGGTACTAGTCACCTTGCATTGCAACTTAGATACATTTTTGGCAAAAAAGATGCCCAAGGCACTAGCGCATGCACAGGGGGTTGCTCATTACCCAGAAATCCCCTGACCAACCAATTTTTTTTTCAGAGACAGAGACAGCGTTGTCTGCGTCTCTGCACAATCAGCGGGCCACCCTCTTAGCTGCCCAGCTGCTGCCTGTTCAGCTGTCAGCGCTTCTGCGTCAGGTGGCTTTTATACCACCTGATGTGGAAGTTCTGACAGCTGAACCAACAGTAGCTGGGTAGTGTGCAGCTATCACCAGGGCCGCCACCGACCCACGCACCCGCCAAGCCTGCAAGATTTTTTATCTCATTTGGAAAGAGAGTGAAACCTAGCAGTCAGCGCACGTGATGTCATGACGTCACATCGCGCCACTGAGAGAGAGAGCAGAGGACTCGCTGCAGCTTTTGACTAAGAAGCTACAAGCATTATGTAAGTGTGGGGTTGGGGCTGGCTGTCTGGGGGCATGGGCTGGCTGTCTGGGGCAGGGGCTGGCTGTTTTTGGTGCTGGCTGGATGTCTGGGAAAGGCAGGCTATCCGGCTGGGGCTGGCTGTCTGGGACAGAGGCTGGCTGTGTGGGGCAGGGGCTGGCTATCTGGGGCTGGCTGTTGCAGGGGTTGTGTGTTTGTGTTTGTAAATATGCTGTGTGTGTCTCACATATACACACACACACACTCTCCACACACACACCACACACACACACACACACACACACATATATATATATATATATATATATATATATACAGTCAGGTGCATAAATATTGGGACATTGACAGAATTTTCATATTTTGGCCTCTATTCACCACCACAATGGCTTTGAAATGAAACAAACAAGATGTGCTTCAACTGCAAACTTTCAGATTTAACTTTTTAATTTGAGGGTAATCACATCCAAATCAGGTGAACGGTGTAGGAATTACAACGGTTTCTATATGTGCCTCCCACTTTTTTAGGGGCCAAAAGTAATGGGACTATCAACTCAAAAGCTATTTCCTGGACAGGTGTGGTCTATTACCTCATTATTTCATTATCAATTAAGCAGGTAAAAGGTCTGGAGTTGATTCTAGGTGTGACATTTGCATTTGGAATCATTTGCTGTCAACTCTCAATATGAGATCCAAAGAGCTGTCACTATCAGTGAAGCAAGCCATCATTAGGCTGAAAAATCAAAACAAACCCATCAGAGAGATAGCAAAAACATTAGGTGTGGCCAAATCAACTGCTTGGAGCATTCTCAAAAAGAAAGAACGCCAGGAGAGCTCAGCAACACCAAAAGACCCGGAAGACCACGGAAAACAACTGTGGTGGATGACAGAAGAATTATTTCCCTGGTGAAGAAAAACCCCTTCACAACAGTTGGCCAAATCAAGAACACTCTCCAGGATGTAAATGTATATGTGTCAAAGTCAACAATCAAGAGAAGACTTCACAAGAGTGAATATAGAGGGTTCACCACAAGATGTAAACCATTGGTGAGCCACAAAAACAAGAATACCAGATTAGAGTTTGCCAAACAACATCTAAAAAAGCCATTACAGTTCTGGAACAACAATCTATGGACAGATGAGACAAAGATCAACTTGTACCAGAGTGATGGGAAGAGAAGAGTATGGAGAAGGAAAGGAACTGCTCATGATCCAAAACATACCACCTCATCAGTGAAGCATGGTGGTAGTAGTGTCATGGCGTGGGCATTTATGGCTGCCAGTGGAACTGGTTCCCTTGTATTTATTGATGTGACTGCTGACAAAAGCAGCAGAATGAATTCTGAAGTGTTTTGGGCAATATTATATGCTCATATTCAGTCAAATGCTTCAGAACTCATTGGACGGCGCTTCACAGTGCAGATGGACAATTACCCGAAGCATACTGCAAAAGCAGCCAAAGAGTTTTTTAAGGCTAAAAAGTGGAATATTATGCAATGGCCAAGTCAATCCCCTGACCTGAATCCGATTGAGCATGCATTTCACTTGATGAAGACAAAACTGAAGGGAAAATGCACCAAGAACAAGCAGGAACTGAAGACATATGCAGTAGAGGCCTGGCAGAGCATCACCAGGGATGAAACCCAGAGTCTGGTGATGTCTATGTGTTCCAAACTTCAGGCTGTAATTGCCTGCAAAGGATTTGCAACAAAGTATTAAAATGTGAAAGTTAGATTTAGGATTGTTTAGTTTGTCCCATTACTTTTGGCCCCTTAAAAAGTGGGAGGCACATATAGAAACTGTTGTAATTCCTACACCTTTCACCTGATTTGGATGTAATTACCCTCAAATTAAATCTGAAAGTCTGCAGTTAAAACACATCTTGTTTGTTTCATTTCAAAGCCATTGTGGTGGTGAATAGAGGCCAAAATATGAAAGTTCTGTCATTGTCCCAATATTTATGCACCTGACTGTATATATATATATATATATATATAATATATATATATGTGTGTGTGTGTATATATATATGGAACCCCCCTAAAAGCCTGCGTTTGCCCCTGCAACGCTAGCAGAGTAGCACGGGACCTGCCGGCTCACCTACGCCAGGCAAATTACGCTGCGTGGAATAATGAGGCTAGATTATGAGGATACATCTGTAATTGAGTGTTTTGTATGCAGAATGTTGCATGTATATAGTGAAAAATAGGGGATTTGATATATAGGGGAGCATACAAATGTAGTCAAGAATGAAGAAAAAGAAGCATTATACTGGGTGCACGCTAAACCAAATAATACATAAAAAATTATATTTTATTGCTATACATAAAAAAATATAATATTGAATTTCTGAGAGACAGTGAAATATTAAATGTTAGTGTGAAAAAAGAAAAAGAAAAGAAAAAAGAAAGAACAGTGCATTAAAATATACAGTATATTAAAGATTCTTCAGGCTACTGTTCTTTTATTATGAACCTTATGTATTTCACTAAATAAAAAAGCTATGTTCCCTATTCCGGGATGCAGTCAGAAAGCCGATGGTCGAAATGCTGACCGCCGGCTTCTCGACTGTGCAATCCAGACGGGACTAATGATAGGCATCGAAATCCTGATGCCTATCATTATCCCAACGCCAGAAGCCCAACGCCCGGCATACCGTGGGGGGGAGGGTTAGGTTAGGGGTTCCCGCGGGGGACTTAGGGTTAGGCACCACCCCAGGAGGGTTAGGCTAGGAGAAGGGGGGTTAGGGTTAGGCACCCCCAGGGGGAGGTTAGGGTTAGGCACCACCCCGGGAGGGTTAGGTTTAGGCTGCGGGGATGTGGGGGTTAGGTTTAGGCACTTAGGGGGGGGGGGGGTTAGGCACTATGGGGAAGGTTAGGGTTAGGCACCCCTAAGGGAGGGTTAGATTTAGGGGGGAGAGGATTAGGTTAGCTAGTATACTTACCTATCGGGATCTTCACTGCTGCCGGTCTTCCGGCGTCGGGATTTGACCCAATGCCCTTATACCCTGTGAGAGCTTGTGCCTTAGATTGTTACATTTGTATCCTTGTCCAGTGAAATTATTCAGATTGTTATTTTGTTTCTAATCTCACACTGCAATATGTCAGTAGTGAGTATCAGAGAGGTGTGTTGAGTTATATTATTAGAAATGGTAACTTTAATGCCTGGTGTCAAAAATCTAGATCAGGTATGATATGCATATCATGGGATATATTCCCACGATAATAGATGATCATGTGCCGCATATAGATCTCACTATACTGGGCTCTGGATATCAATTATAAACACGATTGTTATAGTCACCTCATAGCTGGAAGAGCATAGCGGGAGCCTCCCGTAAACTGCAAACAGCTAATAGATGCGGCCGTGGCCCGGAGAGACTGAATAGCAGGCTGGAAATAGAAAAGGGTTTCCTCATTGGAAATTGACAAAGTAATACTTACTCAATATATAAACTGAATAACAATAGTGATATCCAAAGCACAGTATACTGAAATCTATATGCGGCACATGATCATCTATTATCGTGGGAGTATATCCCATGATATGCATATCATACCTGATCTAAATTTTTGACACCAGGCATTAAAGTTACCATTTCTAACTCAACACACCTCTCTGATACTACTGACATATTGCAGTGTGAGATTAGAAACAAAATAACAATCTGAATAATTTCACTGAATAAGGATACAAATGTAACAATCTAAGGCACAAGCTCTCACAGGGTATGAGCAACATAGCTTTTTTTTATTTAGTGAAATACATAAGATTCATAATAAAAGAACAGTAGTCGGAAGACTCTTTAACAGATATTTTAATGCACTGTTTTTTTCTTTTTGCATACTAACATTTTAATAATTCACCGTCTCTCAGAAATTAAATATTATATATTTTTTATGTATATCAATAAAATCTTTTATATTATTTGGTTTAGCATGCACCCAGTATAATGCTTATTTTTCTTTGTTCTTGAATATATTAGTCTCTGACTCATAGCATTAGGGTAGCACCACATAATTTCCATAACAATTATGGAAAGTATATTCCTATGATAATTAATATATGGATACAGAACCAATGACCATTGGACAATAAATGATATACAGTAGGTTCATTGGATACTGGTGCGGGATCGTGTTATTATAATTGTTTGAGCATACAAATGTATCTAAACATGAAAAACTCTTCCAAAAGTGAACCAAAATAGCTATGATAGTATGTTGCCCAATATCTAAGGATCGGAAAGGTGAGTCTACTGTATCAGCTCAAGCAGGCCAATTTAGAAATTTGAGTAGATGGCATTCGTTGAGGAATCATGGACCAGCAAGAAGGGGCAACCAGTGACAGTATTTCAGTAGATGTGGACCAGTTTTAGACAAAATTGGGACCAAAGAGAACGACCAAAGGTGGATGATAGAACTGTTTATAAATGTTTTTCCATCCTAAAAATTATTATTATTATTATTATTATTATTATCATTATTATTATTGTTATTACCATTATCCTTTATTTAGGAGCAACAGGATATTACACAATGCTTCACAGAGATCATTCCTCCTTTAGGGGTCATTACAATGCGAGTACCCGAGAATTCTCCAATCCAAGTATTAATGCCTATTCGCGGTGCTCGCAGAGGGGATTTGTGAAATGACTGCCAAATGCTATGTGAGAGAAGTGCATGAAAAAGTAGGGAGACCATCCTGGACCCCCCAAAATGGATAATTTCGTTAGCGGGACCATATAGAAAGCTGTTTTTGGGCATAAAGAAAGTACTGTAGGTTTTTAAATGGTGTCAAATGGCTGATTTGTGCTTTTTTTAAGAATGCAAATAAATGATAAAAAGCAAGCTTTTTCCATTTAATCTCAAATGAATTAACTAAAAAATGCAAAAAAAAGTAACAAAAAGGTAATTTTGGTGTATTTTGAGGGCACTTTAAAAATGTTAAAAAGTTGTAAAAAAATTATAAAAAAGCAATTATTTATTAATCTAAAAAATACTGTAATTAAATTTGCATTGCATAAACTAACAAAAAAGTTGATTTTGGGGTACTAGGAGGCAGGTTTTTTATCCCAAAAAATAATGTGTAAATATTGGACTATTTAAGCTATTTGGAAACTTCCTATTGCCTAATTAGTGATTAAGGGGGGTTGTCCAAGGGGTTCTGCATGGTGCCCTGACATTTTAACCTAAAAATAAAGATTTTACCTTCCATCTCTCACCCTCAGGGAGGTGCTAATGGAAAAATGTGGGTTTACTCTGACTGGTTCAGTGCGAGTTGCTATTTGGATTGCAAAATTAAATTGCAATGACGAATTTGCAGAGAAAACAGCACCTTGCACCTCGCATCTCCCAACTTGCACGTAATTGGATTGACCCCTTAGAACAGTGGTTCTCAAACTCGATCCACAGGATCCCACACAGGTCATGTTGTCCAGGTCACCCAGCAGGTGCACTGGTGTATTCATTACTCACTGACACATTTTAAAAGAATGACAGGTGGCGCTAATTATTTCACTAATGATTCTGTGAGGAGACCTGGAAAACATGCACTGTTTGGGGTCATGGGACCGAGTTTCAGAACCTGTGCCTTAGAATGATAGCAGTAAAATAAAGTACTTCTGCTCAGACCACTCCTATGTATTTTGTGTAGGTAGTCTATAGTAGGAGGACCTAGGGCAACATGTAGCAGATCCAAGCATCTCAACATTGACAACAAAACAGGGTAACAATGTGAGGGTAAAGATGTGAGACTGATTTATGCATAGAGATTATTATATTCTCTGATGAAACATTCAAAGATCAGACTGAATACGTAGGTCATAAATAAATAGGAACATAGCAGAAACAGAATGAATGCAAAATAATGCTTTGCATATAAAAATGCAATATCAGGCTCACAATATGGTTAAAAGCAATAAATTCCAGTGACAAGATGATGGATTACTGGATAATACATCAGATGGGTAAACTGGAAGTCTGCATCTGAGGAATGGCTCTGTTTCTCTAGTATAGCACTGGAACTGTATGTTCCTTCTTATATTACCTTCCTGTCTTTTCCCAACTAATTTTCCAGGGTGCATCCACTATACAAATGTTTGTTCCATTATAAATACTAGTTTCAAGAACCTATTAAAATGTTAAGATCCTATCACTTCTACCCCTTTCCTCCTATAAGCAGTAGATGTTCAGCTATATAAGTTAATTGACAAGTTTATATATACTTATTGAACACAAATATTGTAAATAAACTCAGCATATAGAAAATGAGAAATAATATAGTGCACTGTAATCAGTAGTGGAAACAAATTCCATTCAGTTGTCTGCATACAAAGAAGAGCCCATTAATTTTTAATAGAAAATATAGGTTCCCCCCCATTATGGTGTCAAGTCCATAGAGCATCACCAATTCTGGAGGTAAAAGAGGAGAATGCACAGCATACCACATCATATCCACCACAGTCCAATACCCACTATACATAACCACCTGCTACGGATACCAGCCAGGGTCCAATTAGCGATGTCACCAGCCTGAGGTGCTGTGTTTGCTGTGGAAATGGTAACACTTTGGAGGGTCTTGTGCTCCTATATCCCATGTGAGCTAATGAATGCTACACTGACCTGCTGGATATGCGACTGGTAGAGTCAGGGGCGTATCTAGGGGTCTGAGAGCCCCTGGCAAGCTAAGGGACAGCGCCCCCCCTCTCTCTTGCATTTTCCCCTACCACACAGTAGGGGGGGTGTTCAATAATTATACATATATATATATATATATATATATATATATTATATAGACATACACACAACATGCTTACAAACACTCACAGCATACATACACACATAACATGCTTGCAAACACACACACAGCATACATGCACACATGACATACTTCCAAGCATACATACACACATAACATACACACATGACATGCTTACAAACACACACAGCATACATACACACATAACATACAGACATGACATGCTTACAAACACACACAGCATACATACACACATAACATATACACAACATACTTACAAACACACACAGCATACATGCACACACACACAACATACTTACAAACACACACAGCATACATGCACACACATAACATACTTACAAACACACACACACACACACACACGAGACTGACCTGTTAACACAAACACACACACACACACACACACACACACAAGAGACTGACCTGTTAACACAAACACACACACACACACACACACACAAGAGACTGACCTGTAAACACAAACACAAACACACACACACACACACACAAGAGACTGACCTGTAAACACAAACACCCCCCCACCCAACCAACACTAACAAGAGACTGTCACTGACCTGTTAATAACACACACACACCACCACCACCCCCTACCCTGCCAACACTAACAAGAAGAGACTGACCTGTAACCTCACAGTGCTGTGCCGCGCCGAACAGCTCCTCGATCCCTTGCACTGGGAGATGAGTCACTGCACCATGCGGGAGCCGAGGGAGGCAGAGCAGAGCTCACAGCAGGGTTGTGGACAGATCCCCTTCCGTAGATGTACCTACTGAAGGGGATCTATATACACAACCCTCACAGCAGCAAGTGAGGACAGCCGGGTGCGCCGCTGATATACACCGCAGCGGGCACCCGGCAAACAAACTTGCAGCAGCGGCCGGGTCAGCATTTTGTGCTCAGTGTTGCTGTGGCCACCAGCACCCTACCTACCTATCCTTTCCAGCGGGTGCCCAACACACCATAACCTATCTGTCCACAGCACTGCAGAGCGCATCTATTGCTATGGTGGCACTGCCAGGTGGCGCCCCCTGGCGGCCGGCGCCCCTGGCAAGTGCCATCCTGGCCAAAGTATAGATACGCCCCTGGGTAGAGTATCTCCTGCATTGAATGTGGATATGAATTGAGCCAGTTTTGCTTGTCTGTTACCAAGGACAATTCTGGTCAGATGCCACTGGTCACGATCATCAAGCACTTGTGGTCAGCCACTGCGCAGTCCACAGTGGGTGGTAATACCTTCCATGAGGTATTCCTGGTACACAAGTGACAACATAGATCGAGGAATGTTCAAAGTCCCATCTGTTGGGCATCCACTATCATGCCCCACTCGCACACAGATAATTCACATCATCTTGCCATGAGCAGCCTAGTTGGTGTTCAAACTGACTCATGAGATGTCATATTACAACTGATGCAGTTTTGGGCATTCCCAAAATGTCACACTTTAGTGACGCCAACTACCATTAACTTTACATATTCACATGATTTTTGACACTTCAGCGTGTATATAAAGCTGTTTGCTAGTGATTTATAGCTTCCAATATCCTTTTATTTTACTATTGCTGATGCTTCCCTAAAATAATTAGCCAGTAATTGTTGCTATGATAATATAAGTTTTACTTTGAAAGAGTTCAGGTAAGGGCTGTGAGCGAGACCCAACAATGCCATATGGAATCACTGCTTGAACAGAAACAAAGAGATATAGGTCAACAGATTGGGTACATAGATTTGTCACCGATATGACTCTGCACATTCATTTCGGCACCAGCTGTGTATGTTAATAATGGTATAAGCTATAACACTGCACAGTAGTCTTGGCACCAGGTATAGCTCTGTACATTAGTCATGACATGAGGGATGCATGATACATTAAAGTTGGTACTAGATATGGCTCTGCACACTTGTCTTGTTGCTACAGTATTACAAGTCGCGGTCACGACTTGACACTTTCTGACACTATGCCAAGACAGGATGGGGTTACTCCAGTTCTTCCTGTTGCTAGGAGATCGGCACGCCTCAGGGAGTGATGTGTATTCCACAAGTGCAAACCTGATTGGGACTTCAGCCTGTTTATACTAACATCTATTGCACCTGTGTCGACTATAGAGTGTCTGTGAGTTCCCTCAGCCTGGCTGCAGAGTCAGGTTGTTCCTGTTCACTGAACTCCCACACAGCTTCCTAGCCACTAAAAGTAGCTTCCGTGCTACCACCAATCTCCAAACGGCTTCCTAGCCACATCCAGCAGCTCCCGTGCTGCCAGCGTTTACCATACGGCTTCCTAGCCGCTCCAAGTAGCTTCCGTGCTACCACTGATCTCCAAACAGCTTCCTAGCCGCATCCAGCAGCTCCCGTGCTCCCAACATTCATCATACGGCACACTTGCGCAACATCGGCTCTCAAAGCCATTATCAAACCCTAGATTGTTTATCTGTGGCAATTGCCCCAACATCGGCACCATCGCTGCAACATCGGCACACTTGCTGCACCATCGGCTCTCAAAGCCATTATTAAACCATAGACCGTTTATCTACGGCAATTGGCCCAACATCGGCACCATCGCTGCAACATCGGCACAGTTGCCGCACCATCGGCTCTCAGAGCCATTTGCTAACCCTAGACTGTTTATCTATGGCTATTCCCGCACCATCAGCACAATTGCCGCATCATCGGCATAGTTGCCACCATCGGCATCATTGCCACACCATCAGCACCATTGCTGCACCATCGGCACAGCTGCCACACCATCAGCTCCCAAGCTATTTGTCCAAAAAACCAAACTGTACTCTCACAACATCTGGACCATCGATATCCTTATCATCATTAACTGTGTCAGTCCTATCTGTACATTCTTTACCTATTGCATTCCCCTGTATCTCCATGTGAGCCGCTACTACCTTGAGCATTAGTCCAGGCGGCCGCCTAAGTACCGGTCAACGAATCCTAGTTCTAAGGGAACAACGGACGGTTGTTATTGGCAGAAGATCTCGCTAGCTGGGTTCTTGTGGTGTCACATGGGGTAGGCATCGGAATTCGTAACATTCAGTTGGTATGGATCTGCATATTAAACTAGGCATCATGTACAACTTGGCACATACTTTGATGGAGAAGCCATAAATTAGACATCTATACTGTACATGGTCCATTTTCTACCTCTGTTCAGGTAACACATATAGTACTGTATTTCTCTGCTAAGTTTTATCTGCTTTATATATCACACTACAAACACACTACAGTCTAAATAGAAAAAAAAAACACAGGAAAGGAAAACCAAAACAATTGGCCAGAAATTGTATCGCTCCACACAGCTAATGGTCAGTATATTAAAAATAGATAAATCAGTTAGAGAGATGGCAAGAAAATAAAGAGAATATAGAGTGGAGTTTAGTATTATTTGGTAAAGATGGTTTTCCATTTAACCTTTTTATTGTGTATTTTGTCTTGACTGGTTACCTATTATGCTTTGACTTCTTATCTGCCTGCTGTCAAACACCATCATACACTTGACAGTTACCACATAGTAATTTGTTTCCAGTTCAGTGAGTGATAAAAGCAAGGGTTTCATTTTCTCAATGTGTCAAATGGTTCTTTTACAGTAGAAAGCTGTCACCTAGTCCTCTAGAGATGCACAATGGTGCAAAACACATTATTCCGCTGAGGAGCAGTACATATGTAAAAAAAGCTGCTTTTAACTTTAAATTTGACCAGATAATATAGATCTAAAATATCCTTTAAATGTAAAACACATTATAATTAAACTAACATGACTGTTGTAGGATATGTTGAAATGTTTATGACAAACTTTAACGTAGTTTAAGTAAAAGTCAGATAAAATAAATTGTCTAGTAACAAGCATTTTATTAGTTCAGTGTCATCCATATTCTCTTTCTTCCTCTTTGTGAAACAAATCACCTTTGCTTATTGTCCATCTATTTGTGACTGTTAAACAAGACAATGAAAATGGCTACAAAAAATTCCATCTTGCCCCATAAACTAATGTGATTATATTCAACTAATGCGTATATCTATATTGATTTAATCATTACTGTAAGGGGAGGGTGGGACTCTCCCAGCAAATCTACCCCACAACTGTGAAGTGCACGTCCCAGTCTCAGCAGTGCACAGGATTCTTGGGAAAGAAGATACTAATTGGTCATAAAGCAGCATATCAATGGATATTCCCTTTTTTGCCATCATAGGAAGTGGGTGGAGCGAGTACCATCATCAAGCGCATGTGTAATGGCAGCACAAAACATCCATCATGTCCTCTGTCTAGAGTAAAGATCCCAGGGATGTGGGGAGGATCTAAGAAAGCCCATGTCTTCCTCATCCTGGCATCTCCTACAAACATGTGGACACCCCTCTTTCAAAAGTGGAAGATATTCGTAGATAAACTGAAGGATTTTGTCTAGTGATCACTCCTGGTACCTGGGCATTATACTGTACTCACTAGACTACAATACATAAGAAATAGTCCAGTGATGGAGCCTTAATCTCCCCAATCATGGATGCTGTTGGCATGAAGATATTTTGTTTGAAAGAGGGGAGTCCCATCTTTCCAGTAATGGTGCTATTAGTGATAGTGGGGCTGACACACAGTTGGTAGAAAATGGACATACTGTAAATTGTGTATTTCAGTCTCCATATGCAGAGCCAAGAATGCATTCCAATTGGCAACAAAAGCATATATGTCTGGTTCACACCAGGCACACAATACAGACAAATTCCACTGGTGCTCATGTTGTAAATCATTTATTTAATCTGCAACAAGAGCATCAGTTAACCTATAAAAAACATCTCTAATAGAGCAGAAACATCTCTCAGTCTTCCGTACGCTCATGTTCAAGCACAATAGCATAATACATGCTTGAACAACTAAAGGTGCCTATCCACTAGACAATTAAAATGAGCGATTGAACGATAACGATATCGATATCGTTCGATCATACGATAATTGTACGAATATCGTTTGCAGATTGTTTAAAAAATTGGTCTTTTAGACATCTATGATCGTGCAAACATGCTGGTCAACCTAACGATAACATCAGGTTCAGCATGTTTGCAGATGATTGATTGTGCCTACACTGAACAACTGCTCGTTCAGTACAGGCTCATCACAGACTGACAAATGACTGCACGATTACAATGTCGTAATTGTGCAGTGTTTTGCCTGTCTTCTAGTGGATAGGCACCTTTCGAAAGCACCAATCAGAGTGAGGGCAGCATTCATAAACAGTCAATCACAAGCGGTTTTCTAGTGCTAGTGACCATTATCATTATCATCATCTACTGTTTGCATTAACACCTGACATGCAAATAATGCATCTTTCTTAAATATATATGGATCTTTTCAATGGTCTGTATGTAATCACTTGTGAGCAAACAGAGCTTTATGGGTATACGGTATTTACTAAAGTGCAGGTTTTTAGAAGTGGAGATGTTGCCCATATCAACCAATCAGATTCTACTTAACATTTATTAGTTCCTTGTGGCAACATCTTCACTTCTAAAAACCTGCACTTTAGTAAATATACCCCTTAGTCAACCTGCTCTATGCGAGAACACCCCTCCCACCTATGTGATGCCATTCCATTTTCTGACAATGCAGAGTTGTGCATGCACCCAAGATGTACTGTACCAGCTGGTACAATGGCTAATGGAGGTCGAATGGGTGGTTTAAGAATTTTAAAGACCTCAAAACCTAAAAGCTAATTCTTAATAACTAGAATTAATAAACCCTATTTTAGTCAAATTCTAGTGGCATAACTAGCATAGTGCAGGTGGGACCTGGTGTCCTGAACACCAAGTTTTGGAGGCAAAAAAAATGGTTAAAAATGCACGAATCCACTTCTCCTGTATGACAATTACATTGTGTATGTGAAGAATGATTCAGGCGATGTTGTGCTGCAGAGTAGAGCAACAGCAACAGCTGAGAGTAATTTTGGAAGGGAGAGGTTGGAGGAAGTGAGTAGTTTCAGATATGTAGGGTTGCAGCAAAAAGAGAAATTGGAATAAAGATGAGGTGCTGGTAACACTAGTCTGCATTTTACATTTTGTTTCCTGAGGCCAAGGTTTTCATTGGTGATCTTTTATATTTAGTGGATTGTAAATTAAAAAAAGAACTAATTTAGCTCAATCGGGTCAGGTTTTTGGCTCACATTTAAATAAGTTTATATTTCATAAATAAAATATATAATACTTTGGAAATTATGTTTATTGTTTCAAAGCAGACTTAAATTCACATAAAATGTACAGTATATATATATTAAATGGTACACAAATATAGTTATTCTGGAAGAAAAGACCTTTTCAAAAACTTTTGTGTGTGTTTTGCACCTGGAACATCTCTCTTAAGGCATCAGCAATTGTCCGCAAGCATATTCACATCCCAGCGGCCCTGGTACCTCTCTTCAATCACTCGAATGTCTTGATGAAAGCACTCTCCTTGCTCCTCACTAAGATCACCGCAGTTTTTAGGAAAGTAGTCTAAATGCAAGCTGAGGAAATGCAGCTTTATGGAAATACATGCACCAAGAGCCTGGAAGCTCGACAATATGTTCATACTCTGGGCTTCAATGGTTGCCCAGAAAGTTCATGATCATGGACTTGAATATGAGCCAGGCTCTCCTCTCATTGTCATTCGTACTCTCAAATTTAGTATCTTTTATGAAGTCCCAAAGACCACCGCCGGCTCCAGATACAGCAGATGACGACATCACTGCGTCCATGTCAGTAGCCACGCCCAATGCGTTTCATCATTGTATCTGGAGCCGGCTGTGGTCTTTGGATATTATCTCGAAAGGACATTAGAGTTGAAAGCTGGGAACCTTAAGACCAACTATGGCTGAGTTTGCTGTCTTTTACCTTAATGTATGTGCGCAGAATTATTTGAGTAAAGTATTGTTTTATACATTCTCGCGAGTGCGCTCTCCATGTCTGTTGCAAATATATATATATATATAGAAATGTCGGATTTACATACATTTTTTTTTTTAAAAGCCAGATACACATAAAGTATCACTTGTGCAGATTATATGGAAAAGCCTTCACTGGCGAAAACTGGAAAATGTTACTACTGTCAGGGCTTTCACCAGCGTTAGAGGGGAAAAAATATTTAAATCAGAAGATTGTGCTTATTTGCCATGCTCAGGTTTCCCCACGTCGCTTCTGATCGTCGACCAGTAGGATTCCATTGCCTTTAGCAGTAGAGGATGGTAAGAGATGAAGGGAGAACAGGACGATGAAAGGGGGTGGTAGGATGAGGAACAGGGCAATAGGAAAAGTGGATTGTGAAGGGCACAGGGGGAAGTTGGGTGGTGGGGGCAATGTATAGGAGACCAGTGATGTCTGGATATGGGAGGACAAGGAGGGCTGCAACTGAAGGGTCACAGGATAGGGACTCTGGACCTGGGGGATGCAAGGCAGAAAGGGCTGGACCTGGTAGGCAAGAAAGGTTAGACTAAAGGGAAGTGCACGACAGGGAGGGCTGGACCTATTAGTGGCACAGGGATGGACAGACATGGTGGGGGGGGGGAGTGGCACAGGGCAGGGAAGGCTGGATTTTAATTAGAGGGCACAGGGCAGGGAAAACTGGACCAATGGAGATGCAAGGCAGGGAGGGTTGGACCTGGAGGGCACAGAGCAGGGAGGGTTAGAGTAAGGGGTTGTGCAGAACAGGGAGGGGTGAACCTATTGGGGTCACATGGCAGGAAAGGTCAGACCTTAATGGGGGACAACAGGGCAGGGAATGCTGGACCTGAGCGGCACATGGCTGGGAAGGCTGGGGGGGAGGCACATGGCAGGGAAAGCTGGACCTTAATGGTGGGGGCACAGGGCATGGAAGGATGGACTAGTGGAGGACACAGAGCAGGGTCAACAGGAACTATGCCATAATCCATGTACCTGGTTCAGGGGTGGATCTAGATGTTTGTTATAAGGGGGTGGTCTATATATATATATATATATATATATATATATATATATATATATATATTTGTAGAATATATAAACTACAGTAACCTTTCCACCAACAGGTTATATGCAAACAGCACCTGCTGAAAACCTCTATCCCATCTTTAGCCACTGCTGTGACCCCTGCCCAGAGCTGCACTGCTGCAATATCAGTACATTAGTGGCTGAGACAGTGGTGGCATTTAGAATATGGTGCCGGCCACGAGCCAAACACAGCTCGCGGACTGGCAGCCAACAGGAGTGGCCGCTCCTGATTAACTGCCATTCTGCGTGCTCCAATTGGCTCATGATCGGTCCCATATTCGTAATGCGGCCACTGTCTCAGCCACTCAGCGCTGTTTCTCTGCCAGCCAGTGTGCCACCGTCTAACGGGCCGGCAACATATGCGCACTGCTGCTACCCAGGCCCCCCTCTCTGCCCAGCCTGGGACTTCAGTCCCAGCAGTCCCCTCTAATGGCGGCCCTTCACCATCTACCCTAGTTACGCTACTGGTCAAAGCACTGGGATGTACCAATTATGTAGATAAGTAAAAGTAAAGTTCTAGGAGGTGAGAAATATGCTACATAGAATTAAGAATCCTGCATATTCGTACTACACCACAATACCTAACATTAACTTTTATGCCCTGAGAGAGTGACAGACAAGGCATGCTAAGTCGCAGGATAAGTGACCTTATAGTGGGATATAAGAAAGAATGAACTTCTACAGAGGAGAGTACATAGAACACTATATATATTTATACTATCACATATTAGGTAATAGTATTTATGCACTATTGAATGTTATTGCAGTTGACAAATGTTTTGTCCAACAAATATTCTCAAGAGACGATCTGGCCCATAGAATAATACCATCTACATTGTGTAATGTTTGATGCACTTATATTGTTCCAATGTCCACTTGGTTTTCAATCTTTCAATTGCAGTTCATGGACCATGAAATTAGAACCCCAAGAGCCGGCTGTGCACCTAAAAAGTGTTCTACAATTATTGTATATTTGTAAAAATTTTCACTCGTCAGAATTTAAGATATTTAAATAGGAGGGATTTTGTGTTACTATGCACACAAAACATCTTTAGCCTTATTGAAGGACACTACTGACAGACTATCAGAGAGTGAAATGACTGGTAACAAATCAGAGGATGGACAGAATTTTAGAAAGAATAGTAGTGTGTATATAAATGATGTTCTTCTACCCTTTGCTCATGTAGAATTTACAAACAAAATAGTGAATATTCATTGTAGACAAAAAATATTGTGAAATATTCATGGTAGACATTTAGTATTCTATGTCTTTGTCTCTTTAAAAGCATTCTTAAATGAAATGCTCAACTTCCATTGCTACAATTATTGTGTTGTGCTAGAACAGCATGAATGAACCGCTGTACTTTAAGATAAATGACAGCTTGTGACAGATCTAGTGATATTTGTTTTGTATGGCTTGCTGGGGAAGCATTGTTTTTTAGAAATGCTAATTTTCTCAAGTATAAATAGACCATTGTATTTAGCATACTATGTTGGTTCTCAATCAAGTTGTATATATAAATAATCTAAACATATTTACACACACACACATATTTTATATATATCTATATATATATATATATATATATATAAAATACAGCAAAACAGCGGCACTCTGTGTTCCTGTGGAAGGGGGAGACCCCGAAACGTAGAATAAAAAAGACACCTGTTTGCACCTTTTTTTAAGTCTCCAGAGTGCCGTTGTTTAGCTGTATTTTGCATTAAGGGAGTGATCTCCACTGCTGAGGGCACCTGGAGCAGGTAAAACAGACCTACAGCGTGGTCTGCGGAGTGCCGGGCTTTTGGAACAGATTATATATAGTAAGAGGGGTCGTCTCTCACTTGGACTGCCCACATTCTGGTGGGATCAGCTCCCTCCACGGGAGTCTGGAGTGAACCCTGTCCAGTTTGCAGCAAGGGAGGTGTGGACCTCCATGTTTTCACAGTTGCGCAGGTCCAGCTGCAAATCCTCACTGAGCAGTACAGGAAGGTTTTAAGCTCTCACACACCTGTTGCTCATTGCACTGATGCTGACTAGCAGCCAAGTAGTAGCTGTAGTGTTGTAGTGCCAGGGTCCAAGGGCTATGCTGGGAGAGCATGGCCAATTGCTGACTATTAAGCATGAGGAGTGCTGGGAACTTTTATGTTTTTTTGCTTATTTTCTGTTATATGCCTGTGCGTGTCCAGGCCTATGCTCATGTATGCTAAGTTGCAGTGTTTGTCGCCATTAAAAGCCACTACCTTACCAAGTACTTGCCTGTCTGGAGTCCTCATTTCTATTCCCTATGTTACAATGTATGTATATATATATATATATATATATATATATATATATATATATATATATACAGTCGAGTCACAGTATTATGACCACCAGCTAATAGCCAGAGCAACCGCTGTGTGTAGCACGAACAGCAGCTAGATGGGCTGGGAGTGACTCAGTAAGGTGCGTCACATATCTGGAGCCATGCTGACTGCAGTGCATCCCACAGCTACTGGAGGGTGCGTGGTGGAGTATCCATAGAGTGAACACAATGATCAAGATGGTCCCACAGATGCTCAATTGGGTTCAAGTCCAGGGAATTAGGGGGCCAGGGAAGTAGTTTGAAGTCTTGTTCGTGCTTGTCCAACCACTGTTGGACATATCTAGCTGTGTGACATGTTGCATTGTTTTGCTGGAAGAACCCATCCGCCTCAGAAGATAATCAGCATGTATGGGTGTACATGCTCTGCAAGGATGGATTCATAACAAAATCGGTTGAGGGTGCCTTCCACATGGATGAGTGGGCCCAGAGAATGCCATGAAAACATTCCCCAGACCATAACACTGCCACCACCAGCTTGTGTTCTTCCAGCAATGGTTGCAGGGTGTTTGTTTTTGATGTTTCTCACCTGACACACCAACGTCAATCTGTTCAATGAAGCAGAAAACGTGACACATCGGAGAAGGCAACCCTTAGCCAATTAGCTGAGGTCCAATTCCGATACAGGCTTGAAAATTGAAGCCTTTTCTGCCGATGGACCTTTGTTAGCTTAGGTGCAGTGACCTTCTGAGCCCCATACGCAGCAGGGTTCGCTGAACTGTCAGTTTAGACACACGTCTTTTGGCCCCCAGGTTCATTTTGAACTGCTCCACTGTAGCATGTCGGTCGACCCTCAAGCACCTTCATAGCCGACATTCATCTCTCGAACAAATGGCACATGGTGCTCCACAATTTCCATGTCGGTTCTTCACAATGGTGCCATTTGTCCAGTCACAGTACACCTTCATCATAGCAGCACGCGAACCATTCACAAACTGTGCAGTTTCAGAAATACTGACACCCTTATCCCAAAAGCCAATAATCATCCCCTTTCGCAACTCGGAGAAATCACACTTTTTACCCAGGACAGCAACAAGTGATATGTGTGCAGATGTGTGCAGATGGCCTATCGCACACATTATAGACCTACCAAGCCAGCCTACGGCACGTGACGTACTTCATGGGCTAAGCGCTGCCGAGGTCAAATGTAGGAGGTGGTCATAATAATGTGACTCGACTGTGTATATAAGTGTATATATATATATATATATGTATATATATATATATATATATATATACTATACAGTATATATATATATATATACTATACAGTATATATATATATATATATATATATATATATATACTATACAGTATATATATATATATATATATATATAAATGTAACACGTTTATACTGTGCAGTCACAAGGGCACTCACCTGATTTGTGATATATAAAGCAATGTAAAGAGACAGCTCTTATTGCATCAAAGCAGGAGACAGCGCTGGTCTCCTATTTTGATTTGCAATGAGTGCTGCCTGTCTATTTTGTTTTATGTGACTTGGATTCCCTACTATGGGTCTCTAAGTGAGGAAGTCACCTGAGCTGAAGCATTTAGTATACTGATTAGAAGTGCTGCTGGAAAGGATTATCATATATATATTTATATATATATATATATATATAAAATATGTGTGTAAGTATATATCTATCTATCTATCTATCTATCTATCTATCTATCTATCTATCTATCTATCTATCTATCTATCTAAAAGGCCTCATTGACAGTTAGATGTTTTAAGTTTTATGGTGGCTGTACTGCTGCTGGATTTGCCAAGCTCAGAGATACAAAGCATTCCGGAGCTTGGCCCTGACAAAATAATACAATCTCCAGGTGGCAATATCCTGTAGTAGCCTATGGGCTCCTATATAACCTATTTCTCTGTAGAGGGAGCCCCTGGTGACTCATGTGACGGCCACGAATACACAGTGTGCGCCGGGGACCCAGACCAGGAAGCAGTGTAATAGCGTTACGCTATAACACTGCTTCCAGCTCTTCCAAAGGACGGACTCTTACCTCCTAGAGTAGTAAATATAGTGAAGGTATTCATCTTACACACAAAATATTTATTACAACTGCATTAAAAATGTGGATTGTGATAATTATGCCCTTTATTGCAATGTCTTTATTACATGTAAAACTTTTGCATGATCCAATCTATTTTCCACATCATCCAAAAAGCTCATAGTAAAGCTCCTCTCTCCTGATGGTCATCTGGAAAGTGCACAATGTCAGCTCAGAGCTGGGGCGAAAGTCAACTTTTTAAATGTGTGAAAAGGGCTGTTTGCCCTTTTTCAAAGCAAGGGACACTCCTAAAATGCACACTCTCCACCTCTATATCTCATTGTAATAATATTGCTCAACAAAATATATCTGCACTGATAAACTATGTTAAAAAGTAGGGATGTGCAGGCTCGGATAGGTTCGAATGTGCACGCCGAGTTCGGATTTTTGCATGGACAAACATCATCATTCCTGGACAAAAGTCCAGGAATGATGATGTTTGTCCATACAAGATGACGTTTTGCCTCTTTCTGAGTCCCGTTTTTTGGAGGAAAAAATCCGAACTTGGCGTGCAAATTTGAACCTATCCTAGCCTGCACATCCATATTAAAAAGGTGAGAAATAGGCAAAAAAAGAGAGGAGGGAAAGCTCAGTCTATGCATTCCTGTGTTTTATCAGTGTTAAACTTGGTATATGTCAATGTTAATATGTCATTGTCACTATGTCTGTTTGTGAAGATAGGATATTCTCTTACTAAGATGTGACACAGCGGATAAATCATGGGAATAGTCAGGCCAGGTCAAGAGATTTGTAAGATTAATCTTTCTAGTTTTTCAATCGAGAATGTTGGGTATTTATTGCTGACTTATAGCACAAGCATTGTATTAATAATCACCACAATTATTTACTTGGCGATCACCAAGAGACGCAGGTTCCCTTTTAAGAATAGTTAGGCAATAAAAACAAAATTTCCAGTTACCTAGTATTTACTTTTTTCCCAAAGTAATCCATCCCTAGACCAGACTCAGATATACATTGTATAACAGACAAGCACTGTGAAGTGATATAACATAATATCAGATGACATAGCTCTTGACAGGTTCATTCTACAACACCTGATAGTATACAACCCACAACTGATTTGAGATCTTTGTCCCATTGCCCCAAATGGGATTGCGTTGTCTCTTTCGTACTGGAAGTTAGGGAAGGATGTCCCATTCACTGCTGCTATACATGACATAACAGCAGAGAACAGGTGGCGAGCATATCTGCCAATGGTGGGTTGGAGGAGAGTGGAAGGGAATAAGGGGTAACCTGGGCTACATGCCCCTGCCCTCTGTCCTGATTCACTGAGCTTAAATGTTGGTAGTCATGCCAGAGTAAGCTTATTAGAGGGTGTGTTCCATAATCAGATACGCTAAGGGGTAAATTTACTAAAGTGAGAGTTTTTAGAAGAGAGTTTTAAAAGTGATGTTGCCCATAGCAACCAATCAGATTCTAGCTATTATCTCCTAGAAGGTGCTAGTTAAATGTTAAGTAGAATCTGATTGGTTGCTATGTGCAACATCACTTTTAAAACTCTCTTCTAAAAACTCTCACTTTAGTAAATTTAGTCTTAAGGAATTTTGGAAGACACAGAGCACAGACAACAGCAAAAAGTGCCATGATATTGACTCACCACCACCTGCAGCTGGAGGCAAGCACCATTGTCTTTTAGATGGACACCTGCTAAGAAGAACACTAGGTCATTTGATGCAGGTGGCATATTAAAGCAATTTAGCAACACACCTAAACTGCATTTAATACATATTGATCTATACTTAGATTACACCTAAAGTATAGTTCTCGCTCTTTATACTCCTCCCATTTTTTAGACCACACATGCATACCACCACATTTATTCTCTGTGCAAAACTGCATTAAAATGAATTAACTTCATTATATACTATGCTCCTATAACATCACTGTCGCTATACTGTAACTGAAACTTGGCCCAAACTACCATTAAAAGAGTGGAAAATGTATTATCTAAGCTAATGCTAATGTATTTATTTCAGTCAACAGTATTTATGACTGTAAAAATGAAAAAAACAAAAGCATGATTCTTCACAGAGCAAATACATAGGGTTAAATTGTAATCCTGTTAAGAAGAAAATTAATCTAATTTTGTGTATAAATGAAACTGAGACAATTAACATTTAAGTGCTCTTATGCATGCCTCGGAGTGAAGCAGAGTAGGAACTAATTTAGTTCTGTGGATTTACCCTGATTGTTTGTTACATGCTTCTTTTTTTTATTTTTTTTCTTACCAATGTTGTCTTTTTATTTTACTTGGATGGTTTTAGAAAATATAATCATTTATATTACTAAAGATGATCCATATAATTTTATTTCAATGTACTATATATGTTTTTTAGCTGATCATGCTATGGTGCTATTATTTGCTCCAATATTCTGTTCTAGAACTATTCTTCAGCTATGACGTGTCACTGTGGCGGAGATGTAGGAATGCCCGTTATGTGCGCTGATACCACTTCTCCCCCATGTATTATTGTGGGATTCGGTGTGAAATGACAGAGGCCCCTGTCATTATCGGTGCTGCTATCTGTCCCTGTTGCGGCGGCTGCAGGGCCGTAGCTAGGGTAGTGCGGCCGGTGCCATCGCACAGGGCACCACAGGTCAGGGGGCGCTGTTTGAGCCTGTCAAATTTCTGTTTATTATCATTCTCACTTGTAGATTCCTCTTATTTCATCCCCAGAATCTCCTGGCCTTCCCTATCTCTTCCCTGGCCCTTCCCGATGAGGCCATTCCCCTTTTTTGGGTGCATTATGTCCCTTTGAAAAATGAGGGGGGCACCAATGATTTTTCTGGCACAGGGCACCAAAAAGTCTAGTTACGGCTCTGGGCGGCTGCCACCTTCGGGGGCTGCATGCGAGCTCCCGCGCATTCCCATTGGACCCAGCCGGGAAGAGAGGCACTGTGCATCAGCACTAGGCTGATGCTCTTTGTGCTCAGGCAGGGTTCACCAGAGGGGGCAGTTTCCAATGGCCACTTCGGCAGATGACATGTTCATACATCTCATTGGTAGTGCTTCCTGCTTCGCTTCGGTAAAGAGGCGAAGCAGGAAGAGTTACAGCAGCACGATCCGTGACACTATAATATATTCTCCTCTATATTCTGCAGTGTAGGACTATAATATAACTTCCAGTAAAAAAAATTGGTGCAATTTGGACCACACCCAATCTACTCTTTCCAATGCCGTTATTAATCCATTCCCAATTCCAAGAAGTCACACCACTTTACTTGTCAGTAGTCTAGATTGTTGGAGGAAATGCAATAGAGAAATGTTGATAATAAAATATATACAAAATATATACATTGAGACAGAAGATTAAAGGGCCATGCTCACTAACACAGACATCCTTTACAATCTAAATGATGTGTTGTTATACAAGTCCTTTATTGTGTGTTTCTCTATATCATATGCACAAAGGGAAAGGTTTAAGCAAAACAATGACAGAATTAAAAGGATAAAGGTTTACTGTATAATATATTAGTTGTTTTTTTTTATTTAAAAACTACAGCATCTGGCTAAATTAAATTACTTTCAGTTTATTTGGTAATTGCAAATTGCTGAACCCTTGTTCTAAACATGAATTAAGGTACCACATTTATTTGTTATAATAAAATGACATCGTGCTGGGTCACAGTGCAGACACTTCCACAGCACAGTAGAAGATGAAAATATCGAAGAAGGTTTTGACAGAAGTAATGAAACTTTTTTCTTTGCTCTGCAATTATGCTCTTGTATAATAGATGCATGTGTAGTACAACTGCAAGATTTCACTTAACATTAACAAGCTACAGCATCTGATTTCACCATTAGTGAAAAAAAATAAGTAAAAAGGACTGGAAACGAAATAGTAATTGTTATCAAATTCTGTTCTCAGATTGTGAGTTTTTCATATCCATTAAACTGGACAAAGCATCTTTATTGATGGGAATATAGATTCAGCAGTAAATACAGAGGTGCTTAAACTGGTTGATATCTGGTATGATAAATCCAAGTTCACAGTCCACAATATTAATCGGATTAATCTATATAGATCTAAAAAAAGCCATCGTCTGGAAGGAAGTGAAAATCCTCATTGACATTAAAGGGCATTACAGCCACTGCATTGTCTATGATGTGTTCAATCTTTTAATCCTGCACAGAACATATGTTTTATGTTTTTTATTAGTTAAGCCAGTGGTTCCCAAACTGTGCACCGTGGCACCGTGGGGTGCCTCAGGACACTTGCAGGGGTGCCTCAGGTTGGTGGTTTAGTTTTTTCAGAATTTCTCAATAACAAACTTAAACCTAGGGGTGCCGTGAAAATAATGCTGATATTCTATGGTGCCATGATTCAAAAAAGTTTGGGAACCACTGAGTTAAGCTTTTTGGTAGAACATATCTGGGTCAAGGGAATATATATGGTTGTATATGTATATATATATATATATATATATACACACACAGTCAGGCGCATAAATATTGGGACATTGACAGAATTTTCATATTTTGGCCTCTATTTACCACCACAATGGCTTTGAAATGAAACAAACAAGATGTGCTTTAACTGCAGACTTTCAGATTTAATTTGAGGGCAATTACATCCAAATCAGGTGAACGGTGTAGGAATTACAACTGTTTCTATATGTGCATCCCACTTTTAAGGGGCCAAAAGTAATGGGACAAACTAAACAATCCTAAATCTAACTTTCACTTTTTAATACTTTGTTGCAAATCCTTTGCAGGCAATTACAGCCTGAAGTCTGTAACGCATAGACATCACCAGACGCTGGGTTTCATCCCTAGTGATGCTCTGCCAGGCCTCTACTGCAAATGTCTTCAGTTCCTGCTTGTTCTTGGGGCATTTTCCCTTCAGTTTTGTCTTCATCAAGTGAAATGCATGCTCAATCGGATTCAGGTCAGGGGATTGACTTGGCCATTGCAAAACATTCCACTTTTTAGCTTAAAAAACTCTTTGGTTGCTTTTGCAGTATGCTTCGGGTCATTGTCCATCTGCACTGTGAAGCGCCGTCCAATGAGTTCTGAAGCATTTGACTGAATATGAGCATATAATATTGCCCGAAACACTTCAGAATTCATTCAGCTGCTTTTGTCAGCAGTTACATCATCAATAAATACAAGGAAACCAGTTCCATTGGCAGCCATACATGCCCACGCCATGACACTACCACCACCATGCTTCACTGATGAGGTGGTATGTTTTGGATCATGAGCAGTTCCTTTCCTTCTCCATACTCTTCTCTTCCCATCACTCTGGTACAAGTTGATCTTTGTCTCATCTGTCCATAGGATGTTGTTCCAGAACTGTAATGGCTTTTTTAGATGTTGTTTGGCAAACTCTTATCTGGTCTTCCTGTTTTTGAGGCTCACCAATGGTTTACATCTTGTGGTGAACCCTCTATATTCACACTTGTGAAGTCTTCTCTTGATTGTTGACTTTGACACATACACACCTACCTCCTGGAGAGTGTTCTTGATTTGGCCAACTGTTGTGAAGGGGTTTTTCTTCACCAGGGAAATAATTCTTCTGTCATCCACCACAGTTGTTTTCCGTGGTCTTCGGGGTCTTTTGGTGTTGCTGAGCTCTCCGGTGCGTTTGGCCACACCTAATGTTTTTGCTATCTCTCTGATGGGTTTGTTTTGATTTTTCAGCCTAATGATGGCTTGCTTCACTGATAGTGACAGCTCTTTGGATCTCATATTGAGAGTCAACAGCAACTGATTCCAAATGCAAATGTCACACCTAGAATCAACTCCAGACCTTTTACCTGCTTAATTGATAATGAAATAACGAGGGAATAGCCCACTCCTGTCCATGAAATAGCTTTTGAGTTGATAGTCCCATTACTTTTGGCCCCTTAAAAAGGAGGCAAATTTAGAAACCTACACCGTTCACCTGATTTGGATGTAATTACCCTCAAATTAAATCTGCAAGTCTGCAGTTAAAGCACATCTTGTTTGTTTCATTTCAAAGCCATTGTGGTGGTGAATAGAAGCCAAAATATAAAAATTCTGTCAATGTTCCAATATTTATGCACCTGACTGTGTGTATATATATATATATATAGGTTATAGATTAATTAGATTTTGGATGATTTTTATCATCTTAGCAAAACATCAATTTTTTCTTGACAATGTAGGAAAAGTTACAAAGAATCCAATAATGTCAGCGCTTCTTCACGCACCAAGGATTGTGCTGCATTATTAGGTCATACTCTCACTAGTATTGACAACAAAAAGCATGATTGCAAGCAAACTGGAGCTGTCATTAGGCTGCAAGGTCAGGGAACATGTTCTAAAGGGTAGAGGGGAGAGGTGGAAGTAGTGATCAGTCATAGTTATGTACTTTTAGCCAGCTGTCACTGTGCTATTATCATTCATACTGTACAACTGCTAGCAGCAGAATAACAAAGAGCACACAACCTCATTTATGGAGAACACTTGGTTTTGCACTTGTGAGCTTAGATGGTCTTCCCAGTGCACTTCAAGGTGCATCTTCCTGCTTTCTATCAGCTTTCGGGATACACCTACACTAACTAGCATTGTGCCTAGGTTTGTAGGAGACAGAAAAGTCTGATGAGGTGCAAGACGCATCAAATTCCAACCTCCTACCACTTTACAATCACCACATTAATGAAATAAAATGTCAAATATTTTCACGCTAAAATGCTACTCGATTTATCCTAATTTATGGTTTAAGGGATCCATAATACTCCATACTCCATACATAGCATGGAAATCCCTCCGTCTGTCTGATTCCGTCCATCAGTGCAAACTTCTGCTCTTCAGCAAATGCAGCCACCTTGCTCTGTAAATGAAATGGCACAAATTGAGGTGCACAGCGCAGAACAATTGGTTTTGTACTGCGCCTCTCCTGGTTTGCACTTTGTAATTTATCATCACAGTGCACATTTTAGAGGGTTTCTGTACACAAAATTAGCAATTTATTATATTAAATGTATTACTCATAGGCAGTGTACAGCATAAATATTAGTACTCGTTACCTTCTGTCTTCACCATTTGTTTAAACACTGGTGCTTTGGTGCACTCTCAACACCTGTGCTCCCACTGCACTTCTCTATGTACTGTATCTTTCCCTCTACACATTGATTGAGAGTAATCCAGGTTGGGCAATTATTGTTGAAAATGAACTTGATGAAACTTTTAGTAACCATGGAGACTTTTTGTCATCACAAATGTTCTTTTCCTTTTACAGGCATTCATAAGGTGTTGTCAATTTTTAGATTTTTGTGGAATCTGGAACTGTAAGCCAGCTAACCCATACACTGCCAGGCACCAAATTGGCCCGGCAAGCAGTAAGACTACTCTACCGCTGTGATGAACGATAGAGGGGGATGGATAGAAGAGAGGATAGAGATAGAGGGGAATGTGGTAGGAGAGGCTACCACTGCTGTCTGTCTCATTAAAGTACTTGGTTGTGTACAGGCAGTGTGATAATGTGCCCTGTGCTAGCCTCGCACATGTGACATCAAGATGTCACAATGAGGGGGTGGGGTTGCCGGGAACAAACTCCACACCAAGAGCATCCTAAGTACAAGCCAGATGACTCTGTGTTGTGTCTCCAGGCTACAGCATGCTGATACAGGCACCCTGCAAGTCAAATATAGTGCCATGGAGCAGTGATAGTGCTGTCTCCGAGGTTTTGAACTATATAATACCCCTAGTTACGACCCTGGTTGATGTGTCATTTTGATATTGCAACCACTGTTGGACAACAGAAATATTTTCTCAGTCATTGATGATTGCTCAAAATTCACAACACTTTTCCTGCTGCACAGTAAGGATGAAGCCTCTGAAAAACTTGTAGAACATCTTGCTCAAGTAAAGAATAAGTTTGGACATTTTTCAAAAACATTACATGCAGATGATAGGGCAGAATATACAAGTGTCAAGACACAAGTAATTCTAAGAAGATATGGAATTATGTTCCAGATGACAGTACTATACAATCCAGAGCAAAATGGTGTTGCTGACAGGCAGGGCCGAATTAAGGTTTTTGGGGGCCTCCAACAATAAAACTGACAGCCCTTCCACACCTCTATTCTACCAATAAAATTGACACCACATGCACTTCGCCACTATGTTAAGCTATGCAAAAATTACTTATATACGGTAATAGTATTTCTTTTTTCAAATCTATTTGCATTTAAAAAGGTGATGGTACTCCAATGTATACTAATACAGACTTTTAATGGAGTATTTGAAAAAATAAAGAAATATGTGTTTGTCACTCACTGTGCTATGTGGGAGCACAAAACAAGCTCCTCCTGGCAATCCCCAGCCCGCATCCATGACAAAGCTGCAAACACAGCAGCACAGTACTGGCTAAGGTGGCTGGCGGGTACTTATTCTTCTTGTAAGAGGGAACCGGACGCAGATCCATCAGCACACCATGTCTATGTCACCAGGTCTATCTCTGTGCCCAACCGCATCCATCAACCAACAACACTCAGCTGTATCACTAATCGAGATGTGGCCACAGTGCATGCTGGGGGGTGTAGTTTTGCCTCCATGCACTGAATGTGGAAACTGCACATACAGAACTACAAATCCAAGGGGAACTGGCTCCCAGCAGCATTTGTGATTTAATACACTCTTGCCGGTACCCAGCCTGGCCAGGCCAATATCTGCGGCAGTGTGGGGGCCTCCAATGTTTGGAGGCCCTGAAGCGACCACCCCGTCCACCCCACTATAATCTGGCCCTACTGACAGGATGCATCGGACACTCTATGAAAGTGGGGTGAGCAGGCAAATTGATGCAGATATGCCAGCAATTTGCTAGGGAGAACCAGTCATAACAACCTGCTTTCTTCAAAGTTGCTTATTGGGAAAAACAATTGAAAAAGACTCCATATGAACTGTGAATGGAAAGAAACTTGACTTACAACATATAAAAATATTTGGAAATAAAGCATTTGTGCACATTCTAAAGGAGACATTTATGTAATTCAGCATAAAGAAACCAACCAGGTGACAATAAGCAGAAGTATTATTATGACGAAAACTCACTGTACCATTTCATGAAAACTACACAAGCAGAACAGCTTGAGGAAGAAGTTCAAAAACCACCACCAGAGGAATAGGAAAATGTAATTGAAATTACTGTGGATGATCCAGTTATTGTTGAGGAGGGAAGATCACCTTTGTCTTTAGTCAAGAGATCTATTAGGTGGAATAAGAGTGCATCACCAAATGTTATCTTATATTGCTCGGACAGCACTGTTACCTGAACCAGAGTTCTGGAAAGAGATGCAGAAACTGCCATATCCATGAAAAGGAAAAACGGAATAAAACTGCTGATGATAAAGAGATGGAATCTATCAACAGTGGCGTAACATGGGTGAGGTGAGTGGGGCACGTGTCCTGGGTGCCGTGGCAGGCCCATCAGAGGGGATGCCACAGGCCAGGGCAGCATACCCATACCGCTTGCCATTAAGCCACCCACCACAGAGTCAGACCAGCAATTGCACCTTCAAAGACCCGCCGAGCACCATGTGCCTGTGCCCCCCGCTTTGCTTTCGAGAACTTAACGTGTCCTGTTGGGAAGAAGAGTATCTGCGCCTACCTGGCCTCACCGTTTGCCGGCTCATCCAGACAGGTGAGGGCGTCTGGCAGTTAACGGGGGAGGGGGGAACACAGAGAGAAACACACAATGACAGGAGGGGGGGCACAGAGACACAATGACTGGACGGGGCAAACACAGAATGACTGGAGGGGTGATTCAGGAAACACAGAGAGACACACAATGACTGGAAGGGGAAACAGAGAGAGACCCACAATGACTGGAAGGTGAAACAGAGAGAGACCCACAATGACTGGAGGGGAGAAACACAGAGAGACACAGAATTGGAAAAGGGGGGTTCACAGAATGAAGGGAGGCACAGAGAGACACATAGTGAAGGGGGAGGCTGTTTGACAGAGTGAAGGGAGGGGGAGACTAAGAGATACAGAACAAAGGGGGATTGTGAGAGATGAAGGCGGAACATGATGGTGTGACAGAGAGACGTAGACGGAACATGGTGGTGTGACAGAGAGATGCAGGGGTAGATTATGGTGCAGCTGAGAGAGTTGCAGGGGGGAGATGATGGTGTGGCTGAGAAATGCAGGAGGGAGTTGATGGTGTAGCTGAGAGATGCAGAGGGTAGATGATGGAGTGGCTGAGAGACTCAGGGAAGAGATGATGGTGTGACTGAGAGACACAGGGGGGAGATGATGGTGTGGCAGAGAGATGCAGGGGGCAGGAAGTGACATGGGCATGAGTCTGGTTGATCTGCTGTTGTATGATGATGACCTTGGTAATATTCCTACACATACAGGCATCTTCTGGACCATCACATTTGAGGGTCTCAATGACTTGTAATAAATACCTATATAGGTATTTATTACAAGTCATTGAGACCCTCAAATGGAAAGTAAATTACCCTTTGTACTAATGACGTCAAATCGCTTTATATATGTATAGAACATGAAGATGGATATGAAGTCACAAGACACTATCTTTCAACACAGTTGGATATTCCTAATGCACAAATCAATTTTATCCTGGAAAATATTGACTTTAAGAAAAATTATTTCTGGTATAATGGAGATGTTTATCTTCCAAAAAGAGTCACAGTGATGGGAACATCCTTCGCATCTAGCTATGCAAATCTCTTTGTGATGCACTGGGAAGAGACCAATATATAGGGATAACAATATCTACAAAAAGATTCTCATTAGCTGGTATAGATATATAGATGACCTTTTTTCATTTGGAGTGGCTTATAAGACAATCTAAAAAGTTTCATTGATTACATGAATGAAAGTATACTGATTCTAGATTTTACCAGTACCTATAGCACAGAAATGGTTATTTATTTGGATCTGGAAATTTTCATTAAAAATAACCCTATTCAAACAAGATCTCATGCAAAGAAAGTAAATGGCATGGCAACAACATGTTATTGTATAACAGCAATCATCATCAGAAATAGGTCAATAACAATCCAGGAGGTCAACTACGCAGATTTAAAAGAAACTGCAGAGAAGACACATTCCTGCTGCAAAGCAGGATAATTAAAGAAAAATTCCTCCAGAAGGGTTACAAAGAATCTTTCTTTCAAAAAGAAATCAATAAAGTCTCCAAATTAAATAGGAAGGACTTCATCCAATACAAACCTGAAAAAAAAGAAAGAACACATTTCAACTACTTTTATCATCAAGTTCAATGGAAACCATAAGAAAACAGAACAGATAAACATTGGCAGGTTCTACTTTTACATGACGAACTTAGGATGCAAATTCCCCCCAAACCAAAAGTGGGCCAAAAATCTTAAACAGTAACTAACCAAAAGTTTTGTTACAATAATAAATCAAGAAAAGAAAAATACACAAACTACTGTAAAGGTTTTCATTTCTGTTTAGCATGCACGGGCTGTAAAAATCAAACAAATGGAACTAAACCAATACAGAAATTCCATTCAAACCAGAATAAAAAGAAATACCAAATCAAAGACCATATAACTTGTGAAACTGACGGGTCATCTAACTTTTGGAGGGCCCATGTGGCCTTCAATATGTAGGACAAACTAAAAGAAAAGTGAAGATTCGAGTGGCTGAACACATTTATAATATAAAGAAAGGATTGAGTACACATAGTGTATCACAACATTTTTCTGAATGCCATAATAAGGATCCCACAGGATTAAAATTTATTGGCATACAAAAAGTCAGACCCCATTGGAAAGTGGGTGATATAGTGACCACATTGAAAATGAATGCGACAAGATGGATTTACTTTCTGAAAACTTTAAAGCTATCAGGTTTCAACATCGACTTCGAATGTATTGTATTTTTATAATTTTATATTTTACATTTTTAACATTCACATATCTTTTATACATATATCTTTATTTATTATCTTTTATTTTATTTTTCCTAATACTTTTTATATTTTTTACCTTTTTGTTTAGCACGACCTGATTGAAGAACATGAGCTTGTGTTCTTTTTTAGAACTTCCGTTTTTTCCTACTTACGTTTTTTAATAACAATTTTCCAGTATTAAAGTAAGAGAAGAAAAAAAGCTTATTTATCCTTGAAAAAGTTCCAAGGCAGGTATGAAACATGTTGGACAGATGTTTGGAGTAACCAGTGGGCAGTATAGGCAGTTAGCCGTGAATCACATCGCGGACATCTGACATGAGCAACGCCCTCTGCAGCCTGCCACATTGATTCTAAGCCAGGGGAACAGGCAGATCGAAGGGGAACTGCCAGCGATCCGGGCAAGTAAGGACAAGGTAGTGACAGTTAGGGTGAACTACAGATTTTAAGATGAAATGTGACTCTGATAATAAAGTTTACATACTTAAAGAAGGATTACTGACAAAGGGTTATTCTCAAACATATGGTGAAGATTATGAGCCTACTTTTGCACCAGCTGCTAGTCAGAGCCCTTTCAGAACCTTGATCACCATAGCTGCCTTAGGAAATATGCAAGTGAGACATTATGATATCAAACTGCTTTTCTTAATTGTCATATAGAAGAAGAATTCTACATGACAAAGCCTGAAGGGTTTTATTGGAACAAGAGTACACAAGAAGTGAAGCTGATCAGAAGAAGAAGAGGAAGAGGAAGAGGAAGAAGAAGATACTAGAGACCTGGGAGAGGTGACATACTACCTAGGAATCCATGTACAGTGAGATGATCTCTTACCAAATAATGAATACAGACAAGCAGTGGAGGCGCTTTTATATGTGGCAACTACTACTAAGACCTGATATTTCAGTACCTATGTCTCCTCTTTGTAGACGTGTGAGAAAACCCTTCAAAGAGATTGGAATTAGAAGAGTGATGTAGTAGTACCTTAAACACACAGGAAATGAACCTGATATTGTTAACAGAAGGTAAGCTTGAATTGCAAGGATATGCACAGTAGATGCAGATTGAATAGGTGATTACAGGATTCACAGGTCAATAAGTGGCTACTTGTTCAAACTTGGGCACAGTCCAATCACATGGTCCAGTAAAACACAAAAGCAAATGTCAGTTACTTTATCATCAACAGAAGCCAAATACATTTCAGAGGCCTATGTCAGTCAAAAAGGTGTTTTGTTACATCAGCTGCTACAGGATTATGGAGAACCAGCAGCTCAACTGGCAGTATTGTTTGAGGACAATTGAGGTTGTATAAAGGTTACAAACATTGTAAAGATAAACACTAGAACCAAACCAGATGTAGTTTAAATTTCAGTGGTCGGGATGCCGGTTCTCAGAATCCCGACAACAGTCTGAATCCCAGTGTCGGCATCCCGACAACTGGCATCCTGATGGTAAGTAGTGGAGTTAGAGGGAGGGTTATTCACTAGGGGGAGTGTAAGGGTTAGGTACTAGGAGAGGAGGTTAGGTTTGGAGAGCAGTGAGGGAGGGTTAGCTTTAGGGGTAGGGTTAGGATACTAACCAACAGTTGTCTGTATCCTAACCCTTTAGGGATGGCGACGTCAGAATCTGACCGCAAGGCTCCCGAGAGCAGGCATCCTGTATCCAACCCAACCAAACATGTTGATGTGAAGCATCATTACCTTTGTGATCTAGTGGACCAAGATGTGATTCTGTTTAAATATTGTGAGACTGAAAATATGCTGGCAGATATTTTAACAAAGCCAATGGCAAGGTCAAAATTTAGGGACCTTAGATTCAAGACGGGACTGGTTTGAGAAGCAGTTGTTGAGTGGGGGTGTTAGACATGTGTGTTTTTTATATTGCAGCCACTGTTCTCAACCGTGTTTATGTCTCTGCTGACAGTCCCTTTGTACAGGAGTAGGGACTTGTGACCTAATGGGTTATTGGGAAGATGTATAAGACCTTTGAGAGAGATAAAACTGGAGAACTTGTCCACGGCAACCAATCAACTTCATAACTGTAATTTCAAAGATTATGCTGGATAAATGACAGAAACTGATTGGTTGCTATATGTATACAGTATGTGAGTAACTCTTCACAGGTAAGCAGAGTAATACTCCAAAATATTCCTTAACATAAGAAAGTACATCAAATATTAAGAGCTAATGAAAATCTTGGAAGAAAGCGGATAATGATCTGCTGTTTGATCAAGCGGCATTAAGCTGCAACACACGGTACGATCTGTACCACCAACGACTTGAAAGATATCTGTCAGTGAAGTCATCCTGACACATTCATAACAAGCAAAGTTGACAATATGCATGTACGGACGATCATAGATATCGTTATTGTCCCTGCGGGAACGTGCATCGTTGGTCGTTCACTGCATAAAAATGTAAGATATGAACGATAGATAACGCACCTTAACACCACCATAAATATTTTGTGTCTTGCTTTACCGCTTATCTGCATTACCCATCATGCTTGGCATGCTTGCATCTATGTTATAGATACAGAAATTTATAATCATAAATAATACATTAATATTAAATTACCAAAGAGATTTTTAATGCTTGTTTACTCTCCAGTACAGCAAAACTTGCCGTAGAAACATCAGGATCAGCGCGTCATCATTTAGTTGAAGAGCCAGGAATTACCCTTGCGTGTAGTTGTCATGACACCAAATACAGAACTGTAGTTTCAGCTTCATGACTGAGTTTTGAGAACAGTGAAAAGGGCATTTCTAGCGTAAAGGCTACAGGGACTGTTACTTGCAATGGATTTTCTAACCTTCATACTGTATCTTTTTTCCATGATTTGCTTTCTCTTAAGTGTTGCTCGAGGCCTTTCCGGGGCACTGTCTTACAGAATATGCTGATTCAGTTTACCTAGGGGGGAAATGAAGTGGAAAATTGAATCTGCATTAATATAAGATGTGAGGGTTAGACTTCTTGCACTGAGAAAGTTTAAAGGAAAGCTTCTTTTCGTTTTAAAATTAACATTTTATGGTCCATCATTAGCTAATGCTTACAATGGTTCTGAATATTTATTCTTATTTTCCATAAAAAATAACAGCTCAGGTCAGACTAATACAATGTAAGGCTTTAGATAATACCATGCTGCATATTGTTGAATATTTAAGTCATATTTCTTCAGCATTTTTTATTAAACATGTTTCTTCAGTTTTCATGGACTACTGTAAAGAAAGAAAATAGTACAATAGAGATTGCATATAATATTCAAAAAGAGATACTTGCTAGATATTATGACCTATTTACGGTCGGAAAAAGTATGTTTCCACCTGAGGCTGTGCACTGCAGCTTGTTAAATGGCCTCCATCCTACATGTACATGTGTGTGTGTGTATGTATGTGTATATATATATATATATCTTCCAAGGAAGCCTGGCACTCCGGATGTAATGATCAGCGCAGGGGTGCCTTCGCAAACAAATGCAGTCTCCAAAAAGTCCCTTTTAAAGAACAAGGCGGCACTCCCAGTGGTTATAGTACAAAAACGTGTATTAGGTCATTACAGTGACATCCATATACTCGACGTTTCAAAGTCCTTAGACTTTTTCATCAGGATGGGTCATGCATCGTGTAACAAAACATTCAAAAGAATGACCCATCCTGATGTTCTTTAAAAGGGACTTTTGGAGACTATATATATATATATATATATATGTATATATATATATATATATATATGTATGTATATATATATATATATATATATATATATATATATATATATATACATACACTAGGTATGAGCACAGACCCCTGTGTTTTGGTTTTTATTCTAAATAATCGTCATGTTTTGGATTTCTTTGAAAATGTATAAAAACAGTTAATATCATGTAATTTGGCAAAAAAGAGAATAATAAAAAGCGCTGCTGATTGGAGACCCTTTAGCTTAATAATAATAATAATGACAATTTAATGTCACATACAAATGGCCATATATAAACACACAAAAATACAAGACAATTTACATAAATGACAGTATATAAAATTGTTTTCTAAAATATCAGGTTAATATCTGAGCATATAGTTGTAGAGCAGCCACAAGATATAGCAGGCCGCTAACACCTCCACATATGTTGCTGTATTGTGGAAGTGAATAATATACATATAAATAATACACATAAAACAGCTCCACAGATCACTGGGCGTTCCTCTAGCTTATGTTCCAGAAAAATAACACTTCAAGGGTCCAAGTGTATTTTAATCTATACCATTTTGTTGGGTCTTGGACCAATTGTATAGCAGTTCTTTTTGTCCTTGATGGTTGAAGGGACTTGATCATAGATATGTGTGAATACACTGTCTCATATGTTTTCTGTCCATTTAATAGTTTAAAAATTTCTCATGGAGAGATAGGGATCTTCCCATTACCCTTAATGGGATATAATGTCCAGCCAGGTAAGCGTAATATCAGCTATCATTCATCCACTTTGTATGCAGAAATAATTGTCAAAAAGTCTTATTATTACTCACAGTAAAGCTGATCCAACAGAGCGCCCTGTATTGGTGGATGATAATTTGGACCTGTTTTGGGGCCTAATTCAGAAATGTACACAATGCCGATATTTATAGTCAACAAATAATAGCGCCAATTCGCCTGTAATGGACCCGTGAGACACAGAAAGGTATGCAGTCGGGATGCTGACGGTCTAAATGCCGACCGTCAGCATCCTGACTGTCAAATCCCGGCAAGGGTCTAATGACAGGCATCGTAATCCCGACGCCTGTCATTTTACCTACGCCGGGAACCCGACGCTCGGCATCCTGATCAAAAGGTAAGCCGGACACCGGGCGCAGACAGCCGCGGGGGGGGAGGGTTAGGTTAGGGGCACCTGGGGGGGACTTAGGGCTAGGCACCCCCTGGGAGGTTTAGGGTTAGGCTAGGGGAAGGGGGGTTAGGGTTAGGCACCCCCGGGGGGAGGTTAGGCACCCCCCTGGGAGACTTAGGTGTAGGCTGCGGGGAAGGGGGGTTTTAGGTTTAGGCACTCTGAGGGGGATTTGGGTTAGGCACTTGGGAGGGAGGGTAGGGTTAGGCCCCCCTAAGGGAGGGTTAGGGTTAGGGGGGTTTAGGTTAGTTAGTACTTACCTTAGCTGAAAAAATCCAAATAACATATATAAATAAATGTATAGAAAATCATAAGCGAATACAAAGTAGTGGTTATTTAGGATCAATATACTCAAATAAAGTCTAATCTCCAAAGTCACAAAGGGCATGTGCATGAAACATTTTATCCTTGCACTATAGAAACTTGGGGCCTGATTCAGAGCCGCTCGTAAGCGGCAGTACGCTCGTTCCGAGCGATGTTTGCACTTCTGCGCATGCGTACGGTTTATAATACACATGCGCGAACCAGTCAGTGCGGCCGTAAATCGTTTGTTCGCTATATAGCGAATGCCTGCTACTTTGAGTGACAGGATGAGGCGTATGTGGGTGGTAACAGGGGAAGGTGCTTGAAAACGGGGAGTGGAATTAAGAACGCAGGCGTGCTTAAAGGTCAAAACGGGCGTTTTATGGATGTGCATAATTACAACAGCAGCGTCATTGACCACGTCACCTGGTTGTTTTATAGTCAAAACTGCTCGCAATATAGTGGTAGGAAAAACCAACCACAAGAATAGCGAGCAGTTCATATGCTGTTCAATGTACTCGATTAATCTAATAAATAGCGGACATGACGTATGATGCGAGCGGCCAGGGGGCGTATTTTTCAAATAAACGTCTGCAAGTTTTGTTCGCTCGTTTAGATATGGAGGCGTCAACAGACCGCAAAGAGCGAACGGATCATTTGAATAGCCACCCCCTTTTTCTGAACGAACGAGCGCTAATTGCGTCTGGCTCTGAATCAGGCCCTTAGTATCCATGTATTATAGTTCTTAAGGTAATCGACCTGTACTCCAACAGTCTAGCTGGCTCGGTGACTCAGTATTGTAAACAGCACATATTAAAATTCCACATAATCAATTATTATTGTTGTCATAATCGGCAAATGGTTGATAATAGAATTCCACACAGTCAAGCCCACCAATAATGTGGTCGCAATATATCCTCCCTCCACCAACGTCAGTGGTAGAAGGGGTCTGTATGGTAGTGGTTGTGATTATGGCTCCTTTAATGGTTTTAACCTATGTGGGAACAGCCAATGTTAATTGCCGCAATATTGCCCATATGCCGATATTTATGTAGTTGAGTTTTTTTTTCACAAAGTGATTGACAGTCAGGGACCATTTGGGGGGCGGTTTCAGGGAGTGGCAGCAAAAATGTAGGCTTGTTGCGACTGTTTTGGTGAGGTGTCTCAGCCTACAACTGCAAATCTGCAGATATATCAGCCACCGGCTGTGCTGCACAGTCGACGTGATATGTCTGTGAGCAACGTTGTTCACAGACATATCATCTGTACACACTGGCGGATGCACACATGATATATCGGCCTTTCAATTGTCGGCCAGTGTGTACCCAGCATAAGAGTGCATTTGTACCAGTCTGTCCTTGGTGTAAGACATCTGTTTGAATTGAAATGATTCTCTGTATGATTATCTCTACATTGCCTGCAATTCCCCTCAGACATCCACGGCACACTTATCATATATGTGAACCCTGAGTTGTCACAAACTTACATCCACTAAGCCATGAGAAGACATGTAGCTGAGATGTGTACAAATCTGAATTGCCCATAGTTGCTCAAAGCTGAATATACAGACTCCTGTGCACTGGCGTAACTATGGGTGGTGACACCCAGTACGGCACTGAGAGACTCCACGAGCGTGTCACAGGTGCGCATGAGGGAAAGGGAGCATGGCCTCCTTCCCTGCAAGGTTATGCTCCCCAGCACTGTGGGAGCTGCAGGGCAGCCCCCAGCCTCTCCGGACAGTGTCACCCATCACCACTGCTGCACTGATCAGTGACACCATCCAAGGGGGTGACAACAAAATAGTAGAGCAGCTCTGCTATTTTGGTGTCACCCATTCGGATGGTGTCACCTGCATCCCCCTAGTGAAGTTGTTGCTCCTATGCATGAGCAGCTGCTAGAGATGATGAAATCCATCCACAAAGTGGACATGCATGTAACTCTGAAACAGACCCTATGGGCCAAATGTACTAGGGTGAGAGGTTAGACAATGTGAGAGATTAGCAGTAACCTGTCACATTGGTCGAGTTTTATCTTCAAAATGGGAAAACATCTGGATGACAGTTTAAATCGTGAGGTTTTTTAGTCTAAAAACATGCGAGTGTCCATGTTCTCAGACTCTATTACATTGGGGGAGTTTAACAAGTCTGAGAGTTTATTCTCACATTTTCTAAACTCTCACTCTATTACATTTGGCCCTATATAACTATTATGCACAGTGTAGGTGTGGGTACTCGTATCTTTGTGATGTCTGCGTGTAATTAACACTATAGAAGGTGCATTAAAGCTAAGATGTAGCCAATTCGCGAAGCACAAGTTAGCAAAGTCAACTGAGAACTAGTATTATACAGCATTTCAACAAATACAGAGCCGTAATTGTTCTAGCTACAGTATATTGAAGCTTATTGTCAGTACATAGTTATACATTCAGGGCCTGATTCCAAGATGTATGGTAATGCAATCGCAACTACATTCTCACACAGTTCGCAGTTGCTAAGTTATGCTAAATGCCTTCCAAAGCACAGCCGAGCATAGGGACGCCCACTGCTGCCTTCTCATATGCGTCCGACAATGTGCAACAGCATAAACATCGGTAACATAGACGCAGATCAGGCAGTCACACAGCATGTAAGTCAAGAATGACTAGCTGCAAACACTGCAGCTCTCCTGACACGTAGAGAGCTCTCATGTTGTGAAGGAGATCACAATGGCTAATTTATGCACACACATGAAACAGCGTTTAAACAAAACGACACGCATGTGTTTTTCTAACCCCCCCTTCCCCCATTACTACCCCCAAACACTGATTACCTGTCACTCACTTTGCAAGTGGTTCCTCTGTACGAGTGTAATCACAATGCAATCGCTGTGCGTGTGAAGTACGGCTTTCACGCATGCACAGTGGCAAACAATCGCTGGATTCGCATAAATATCGGCTTTGAGAAAATCTCTGAATCAGGCCCTCAGTATGTATTGAAATTATTTTTGTAAGACTTCTTCTCAACATCGGGCAACTGAAGTGCCTCTTAATAATTAAAATGAAATATTGTCATAGCAATAGCTGAATTATTGGAACAACTGAAACAGCCAGTGTGTGCGTGCCATGCTGCACCGTGAGACATAACAAATGCCTGTTCATTTCTTGTCAGAATGGCAGCAGCTAAACACGTCAACAACTCCTTGTAAATTAAATTGGGCTATATCTAAAAGTTATGTTTCTGACACCAGAGTTTACAGCACTTTCACTTACTGTATTTATTTTTTTGGTGTTAGATGCAATATTTTACTTATTTATATATACATATATATATATATTTACTATCATTTAGTTTTCAATGTCTATGTACTACATGATTGAATGCATGTTTACCAGTAAGCATTAGTTTCAGTCACCTATGGCTGAAGTCATATAAAACTTTAGCTGTAGACTCATTATATTTTCTAGGTCTTCACCTAGCATATAAATTTCCTTGTCAAGCTTAATTCTTCCGTTAAATTTCCAATATGTCTATGTTACAGGTCTGCTGATATTACAGTTTCAGTCTGTTACTTGAGAGCCAGGCAGGGAGGTGATTAAATTAATATTAATATTTCTACCCACTAAAAAAGTGAACCTGTCACCATGAGCTACAGTCTTCCTGAATCAATAGGACACTAATATTAACTAGGTGTCATGATAGAACTGTATCGCAGAAATACTTACTCCTTTTAGTTGCTAATCTCTCTTCTTCAGCTCATTTGCTTGCAAACCATCCTCTTTTTGGACAGGTTCAATTATGATCACTATCTGCAGATCACTTAAACCTTCTATCAGCATAGGGGTGTCATATGTGCACATCACTTAAAATAGCTTATAACATACTAATAACCATAAATAAAGACATGGATCCATATATTTTGCTGAAAAAGTTATCTGTTTTTGTAAATATATTTAATGAAGGTTGTGGATTCAAAGAAAGGACAACCAGCATCAGCATAATCCAACAATAAACAATACCACCCAACAGCTGTGCATTGCAGGGAGATTCCATCCATGGTGCATAAACACAATCATAAGTAACATGAATAGTGGTATCAACTCAACCTTCTAACTTGGCTACCCACCCAATAGGCATGCTGTCCCTGTCAAGATGTCACAGTCAACTAACCAGTCAATGAAGGTGAGTGCACTCAAAACAGTAAACAAATTGCATCTGGACTGGTGACCTGCAATTCTTTCCTGTCACACAATAGCCAATGAAAACAACCACCAAACCAAAACAGACCATTAGGGAGGGAAGACACAAACAAAGAACCGTTAGCCCAACAACCAAAGCCTTAAATATCACCACCATAAAACAAAACCCATGAGACCTAATAGGAATACAGATATCATGTGACATTCACTCAAGCTGGCCCCAAGCCTAATGGTCTAAACCACCTCACTCTTATACCAATCATTTGGTTTCTCTTAAATGCATATAGTGAAGCCATGTTATGAGACAGGAGTGTGAGAAAAGCCAGATCACATAACTCAACTATAAATTAATTTCTAATAAGGTAGTGTATGTTTCTGTCATCTCAAGCTCTCTACTATTTCCTCCAAATACGCTAACATCCCCAGACAATGAAAGACCATAATCACCATCAGCCCCAACCTCTTACAGAGACTAGTACTGTCCTGGTGAGCAGCAGTTCTTCCATCCCACCCCTGCCTCTCCCTGCTATACTTACCGGTCCTCCTGTCCTCTCCTGTCTCTGTTGCTGCAGTAGGAGTAATTGGGGAGGGGGGAACGTGCCTTCTCTTCCACTGCTCATGAAAGAGACAGGACAGACCACCCTTGATTATTGTATAGATATGTATTGCTGAAAACCTCTTTTTCTAGGGAGTGGATGTCCTAATTTAGTGAAATAATGGAGTTATGCTTTCCCAGGTTATGTTGGCAAGCAGCTTTTGTGTGATCTTCTCATAAGTTGATGTCTTGGTTGGTTATTTAGGGGGAGATGTACCAAGTCTTGGAGAGCAATAAAGTGGAGAGGCTGTGTTTGAAAATAACAGTAAAATACCAACCAATCAGCTCCTAACTGTAATTTTTTCAAACATAGCCTGTAACATGACAGGTGCTAATTGGTTGGTATTTTACTATGTTTGAAAAAATTACAGTTAGGAGCTGATTGGTTGGTATTTTATTGTCATTTTTAATTTTCCTGTTATGTTACAGCCTGTAGCATAACAGGAGTTTATTGGTTGATACTTTATTTCCATTCACTTTATCTCTCTCCAAGGCTTAATACATTTACCCCAATTCTGATCAGAAATATCCAGCAGGACTTGTGGATTTTGAGGATCATGTTATGATAATATTTATATATTTTTGTATTTTTGATTGACAGGAGATGTGTGTGAACCCAACCCATGTGAAAATGGAGGAATCTGTTTGTCGGGTTTAAGCGAGGAAGTCTTTACATGTGAGTGCCCAGCTGGCTTCCTTGATCCCAACTGTTCTAGTGTTGTGGAGGTTGGTAAGTGCAAACTTTTCACCACACTGCAGTTTTATTTCTCTTTACTATTGGCATCATTAAATTTGTCCATTAAAATAAAATGGAGGTACAGTTCATCTATAAGGAAACCACATCATTATAGGCTAGTAGAGGTAAAGATTCAACATGGTCATGGATGACCTTTGTGGTATTTTGTATATTTAATATACTGGTGGACATTTTTGAAAGCGTATGTACATTTATCTGTGTAACCAGACGCATTTGCTGCTGTCGCTGCCCAGAACACATTTTCGAGCTTTGCTTATGGGCGGAATCACATTATTTCTCTGTGTGCTCTGAGTAATTTATGCTCAATTTACTCTGCATTGGACCCTTCATGTACTGCACCAACAAAATAAATCCAATAACGCACAGATGGCAAATAAAGGTTAATTTCCTTGTTAATGACTATTAGAACATTCAGGTAATTTTCAGCAAAATAAGTCATGGTGTGACATTTTTCATACATCTGTTCCCACATTGATTTCAGATAGAATTCCTGTGTGATCCATCTTTTTGGTAACTTATGTATGTACATGTTGCGTTGCCAAGCCATTTTGGCAAATCAGTGTGTTTGAGCAAGCAAGGGGTTAAAGCATACTTGGTTATTCTCTCAGAAGTTGTGGTAGACTCACGATTTTTCAGGTAGTCCCTAGTACTCGCAAGAGTGGCCCAATCTCCTTCATCCTACTGAAGAGGGCAGTATGGGGAGATAATATTGGGAATCGCTGGTCTGTAAGGAGGGGTTGTGGCTAAAATGACACAAATCACATCATTTTAGCTCTAGCCTGTCCACACAGACCCACGATTCACACCATTTTGTCGTGATGGGGCTCCACCCCCTAAAGTGGTATGCTGCATCTCCTCTCCGGGATTTCAATAATCAGTGGCTCTATATTCTACCCAGTTAAAGTACCATCTGTAGACTTAACAGGAAGCACCTCGATTGACAAACCATCAGTGAGAATAATGGGATACCTACTTGAGTACTTACTTGAGCAGATGTACTGTAATAGTTGAGCTTTCTTTATTTAACTCATAAAACTATACTCAAATAGTAGAAAAGGTATCCGGACTATAGATAGACAGTTAAAAGGTCGACAATGTCTAGATAGACCCCAGATGTTAGACAGGCAATAGGTTGACAGGGACAAAAGGTCAACACACTAAAGGTCGGAATGGAAGCATGTCGACGGGTACAAATGGTCGACAAGTTCAAAGAGTCAACATGAAAATGGTCAACATGTTTTTTTGTTGTTGTTTTTTAGGGTTAGGTTTAGGAATAGGCACATACTGGAGGGATAGGCACTTACTCCAATGGTTAGGGTTAGGCACCAGGAGTAAGGGCTAGGGTTAGGCACTTACCGGAGGGTTAGGGTTATGGTGAAGATTAGGGTTAGAAAAAAAAATTATCAAACATTTATGTGTCGACCATTTTATGTCAACCTTTTGACCCTGTTGACCATATGCACCTGCTGACCTTCTTCCATGGTGACCTTTTGTCTCTGTTGACCTTTTGTCCCTGTCGACTTATGGCCTGTCTAACATCTGTTGTCTATCTAGAGACATTGTTGACCTTTTAACTGTCTAACTTTTATACCACACCCAGTGGGAAGTTTCATAAAGGGACATTACTTATTAAAAAACAAAGCCATAGACAAAGTATGCTACCAAGAACAAAGAGCATATTCACATGTATATGTTGAGTCCGACACATCTCAACATGAGTCCAGCTCAAAACACCAGTAGTTTTTGTGCAGGACCAGTAGCATTTGTGCAGGTGCCCATCAGGTGTACTGATTGTGTACAACAACACCCCACAATAACATATCAGTAGCATACACATAATAAAACCAGCAATTTTAAGAAGAAGCGCCGTTCAAATACTCAATTCCACATTAATTAGCCACAACAATAACAATTTATTGACATGGCTTTAATAAAATATAAAACATCCATAAAAACATATTACCACATAAAATGCGCATATGATTGTTAACCACCTTAGAAAACCGCTAAACCTTGAGCTCAAGTAAGGTTATTAATAGAGCCGTATTTCTATGGCTTAGTCCAGCCAAATTGTGTCAGTAGTCTTAACCACTCAGCCTCTCATTAGTATTCTCAGTCCCAAAAGGTAAATGAATAAATCCAATTTGCAAAAAGACTGTCAGTCCAATATATATTCATTCAAGCTTGCTCCTTTGGACTTTGTAAGTACCACATATGGTGCAATCAACGCTGTTTCAGACCATCCTGTATTATACAGTGTACCTCTCCTCTTACTCCGCTGCCAGGATCCCCACAATGCAATCCAGAATGGAGGCTCAATAGGTCTCTGGTCCACAGCTCCACCACAGGTATCTTCAAAATTATATCAGTAGCATACACATGATAGACTTAAGTAAATAAAATATTACAAGCTGCATCTCTGGCTGTAACTACAAGTAATTGTGTCGAAACAAGAAGACCTCCAGAATTATACAGTCCAGTCACATTTACATATCTCCTGGCCTTGAGTGTCAATATGCCCCCCACCTCCATCTGTCACACATTATGTGTTCCCAGCTATCCCTCCTCTTCTCAATATATTCTCTTTTCCTTTGTCACATGTGCTCAATGATAGGAGGAATGGGGAACATTTGTGACAAGGAGGCAGAGGATAGGCTATGTGACAAGGTGTGGAACAGGGTAGTAATATGTGACATGTGCAGAGTGGTGCGGCATATACAAGAATAATATTGTGGGGGTAATGTGTGACAAGAGGCGCCAGCCAATCCGTTCATAACTGACATCTCAGAGGCTGTTTGAAAAAAGGCAGTTGGGAGCTGATTGGCTGGCACCTTATCACTTTTCTCTCTGTCTCATAACACTGCTTAGTAAATAGACCCCATTTTACTATCTATTCCTTGTATTGCCATTATTCCCTCTCACTAATTACTTTGTGGTCGATCAATAGTTCTTTAAACGTTTCCAACTTTTTTTCTGTGCTAGTTAAGTCACACACCTCCAGAAGCTGTAACTAAAATTTCGCTCGTTTGTCTTATCAATCCATCATCATTTATATTTTTGAATTAGTTTTTCTTTGAGGACAGCAACTATGCATGCTCAGTCACAGATAATCACTCAAATGCACAAACATCGGCACTGCGTCCACCTCTGTGCCAGTCTGTTGTTTAATGGAAAAGAGACCATTACACCTACATATTAAAATATAGGGGTCCTGAGCTGAGCCCTGTAGGACTTCCCTTTTCTAGCAAGATAAACAAGACTCAGGTGTAGGCACCTCTAAGACACCCACGGGGAGATGCACTAAACCTTGGAGAGGGATAAGGTGGAGAGTGATAAAGTACCAACCAATCAGCTCCTAACTGTCAGTTTATAGGCTGTGGGATCTATTTACTAAGCCTTGGATGGAGATAAAGTAAACAGAGATAAAGTACCTAACTGCCATGTCACAGGCTGTGTTTGAAAAATGGCATTTAGGAGCTGGTTGGTTGGTACGTTATCTCTGTTCACTTTATCTCCATCCAAAGCTTAGTAACTAGACCCCTGTGTTTGAAAAATGACAGTTGCAAGCTGATTGGTTGGTACTTTAACACTCTCTGCTTTATCACTCTCCAAAGTTTAATGCATCTCCCAGGGCCGTTTCTAGACAGAAATCTGGCTCCCAGTGCAAACAGTGCAAATGTGTCCCCCCTCCTCACGGGAATTTACAAGATTAATAATATTCTTGTGTGCCTGCCGAAGGCACGTGTGCCTAAATAGGGTGCGTGGCCTCACAGCAAGGGGCATGGCCTTGCGGGAATTCTGGCCCTGCCTCCAGCCAGCCCTCAGTGTCCCTTCAGGCTCCAGCCAGCCCCAGGCTACCTCCAGCCAGCCCCCCATAATTATTATATAATAAACCTCACCTGGCTGCGGCTTTCATATAATCACACCTCTGAAGAAAATGATCCTCCCTGGGCAGATGTTGTCTTCAGTCGGTATTCACTATTCATGTAGTAGATCACATGGTCCAGAAGATGCCTGGTTGTGAAGGAATATAACCAATATTATCATCATACAACAAAGGTTCAACCAAGCTTGTGCCCTATGTCACCTACTGCCCCTGTATCCCCTCCAGCCTCCTGTCCCCTGTGTCTCTCCAGCTTCCTTTCTTTACAGCCTCCTGCCCCTTCTCTCCACCTTCCTGCCTCCTGCCCCGTCACTCAAGCCTCCTGCTTTTCTAGCCTACTTCCCCCTGTGACTCTCAGCCTCATTCCATCCCCTGTGGCCCTCAACCTCCCCCTCTGTGTCAATCAGCCTTCCCCTGGATGTCGATCAGCCAGCCTCTCCCTTGTGCCAATCAGCCAACCTCTTTTGTGCCAAACAGCCAGCCTTCCCCTTTTGTGTCATTCAACCAGCCCCCCCTGTGTGTCAATCAGCTACCCCCCCCTTTTTGCCAATCAGCCAGCCTCCCCTGTTTGTAAATCAACCTCCCTCCCCCTTTTGTGCAAATCAGCCAGCCTCCCCCTTTTGTGCTGATCAGCCAGCCTCCTCCTTTTGTGCCAATCAGCCAGACTACCCATGTCTCTCAGCATCATCCTCTGTCTCCCCAGCCACCAGCCCAGCGCAGCACAGACTTACCTCCTCCTGCTGCTGCTTGCTTTCTTGTTGCTCAGCTTCTCCTCCTATAGTGCTGCTCCGTGTGCTCCCAGTCCCAGTCCTTTCTGTGCAGCATGGTGGTCCTCTACTCTCAGAGAGAGAGTACGTTCTGTATGATGTCATCACATAATGTCATGCTGCACGAGTAGAGGTAGCAAGAGAGGTAGAACTCCAAGTCCTTGCAGCCAGCAGGGGTCGGGGCAGGGAGCCCCGTGCGATTGCACGGCTCGCTCCCCCCTAGAAACGGCCCTGCATCTCCCCAATGATCATCACGCTTAGTTAGTGTGTCCCTGTCACTCTTCACAAGAGTCAAGAAGCAGTGAACCGGTAAAAGTATAACACGGAACATCATTTTAGCAATATCAAGCAATGTAAAGAGTGGAGAACTTGTGCATAGCATCCAATCAGCTTTGAGGTAACATTTATCATGTAAATTCTATAAAATGATATGTAGAAGCTGACTGGTTGCTATGGGGATCTTCTCCACTGGCAGGTTAGGAATACAGTGACTGTACAACTCACAGACTACTGTCATTAGGGCTGATTCTGAGCTGGACACAGCGGCGTCCATGTCTGTGTCTTTTGGTGGTCGTTTCTCTGTGACTTTATACAAATGCCGCTACAAAGCCCTTCCCTGGTGTACACCCGTGCGTGCGAATGCGCACATAGATGCTATCACACCATCAAAACTTGCACCTGCCCTCTGCAGGTGGAGGTTCTCTGTCTGAGTATGACCTCCAATGTTAGCGGTTCAGTGTCTGTGTATGCAACCACTTTCACCGACATGCCCATAAGACGCCCATCTCCGTGGCTGCACGAAGCCCCTGTCGTAGTGTGCGCACACTACGCAGTATGACATACATGCAGTTGCAGAAGAAGAAAATCACTCCACTGAGTCTGACATCGGCCAAAATGAATACATTATTCTAAATTCACCACTATAGTTCTTATGTCCAAAATTATTTAAAATTTAACTATAATAAAGTTCCTGTTCACACTTTTTTTTAATTTTAAACCAATTGAAATAAATCATCATCAACTGGCATTAATGATCATTTTCTCACTTACATGAATGTAAGACGCTCTATACTGATTTCAGTCACATTCACATTTAACAAGCATGTTATAAAAAAGTTGACATTCTCACCATATTGCTTTTTTCACAGCTGCTATATGCTGGCAGAAAGCTTACTAAATAAAACATTTTATTTACATGTACTCAGGAAATTAATATATAAATACATTTTATATTACCTATTGTTCTACTGCATAAGTAAACTAACTGTTCAGTGCAAGCATATATACAGTCAATTAAAAGAAAATAAATAATTATGGGTATTTCACTACAGAGGTTACTGTATGTACTGTATTGTACAATGCCGTTTTAATGCTACATTTGACTTCAGGTTCAGTATGTACTGTATAAATTGACTTCTGTAAACATAATACTAATGGATTAATATGTGATATAATAAATAAGTTATCCTTATTTAATTTGTATTCAAAATAAATAATAAATGATCACTCGCTTACATTTTACATTATATTTTCCATTAGCTTTATAAGGTGTTTGTACTGTGCTATATAAGAAAACAAGATTACTGAATCTTTCTGTTTTCATGTAAAAGCCACAATCCCTCCTAGTAATGAGGTACCAGCTATGTGATAATCCGTTTTGCAGGTTATCGTAAGCTATATATAAACGCTTACTTGTTTTTGCTAATAAACAAGAGGCAACTTTGCAGAGTTAGTTTACTCAACACAATATCAGGTAGGTCAGGTAGGTGATGGCTGGTTCACGCCTCATGGTGTGAAAAGCATATACAGTATAAGAAGATATATTTTAAAGATATAATGAAGGAGATATTAACCTGGCTCTACCAGTTACAGTATGGATAATCTTCAGTGGTGGAATTTACCTAAAGACTGCAGAGCTACAGTACCCCCAATAAAAATCTGCCACCACAAGTGAACCCTCCAGTAATTGCAGTAGCTTTCCATGGGAAACAGTTTCTGCTAATCACAATCTGGGTTGGCAGTGTGGACTGCGATTGGCAGATAGTGTTTGCAATGCAAAGCCACTGCCATGCATTTCTGCCAGCTTTAATATGCTTTTAGGGGCTGCAGTTGATGCAGTTATTAGAAGCGCAAGGGAAAGGGGCGGGTGCGCAAGTGCATGTTTTGCTTATGGCCGTAATGTGCTTCTAGGGGCTGCAGCCGATGTAGTCACTAGAAGCCCCTGGGGAGAATATGGTGAGGGCGCGCATGTGCATGTTTCGCTGATGGCCATAATGTGCTGCTAGGGGCTGCAGCTGATGTAGTCACTAGAAGCCACAGGGGAGAAGAGGGTGGAGGAGCACATGTGCATGTTTCGCTGATGGCCGTAATATGCTTCTAGGGGCTGCAGCCGATGCAGTCACTAGAAGCCGCAGGGTAGAAGAGGGTGGGGGAGCGCATGTGTATGTTTTGCTGTTGGCCATAATGTGCTTCTGGGGGCTGCTGCTGATGCAGTCGCCAGAAGCTGCAGGGGAGAAGAGGGTGGGGGACCGCATGTGTATATGTCGCTGATGGCCGTAATGTGCTTCTAGGGGCTGCAGCTGATGCAGTCACTAGAAGCCATTGGGGAGAAGAGGGGGGGGGAGTGCATGTGCAAGTTTTGCTGACGGCCGTAATGTGACTGCAGGGGCTGCAGCTGATGCAGTCACTAGAAGCCAGAGGTTTGTGCACGTGTGATTCTTATTCTTACTTACTCTTATGGTGCTGCAGCTTGTGCGCATGCATGAGTCTCATCCTTCCCCTACACTCACTTATGGTGCTGCAGCTTGTGCGCATGCATGAGTCTCATCCTTCCCCTACACTCACTTATGGTGCTGCAGCTTGTACACATGCATGAGTCTCATCATTCCCCTACACTTTGCTCATGGTGCTGCAAGATGTTTCTGCAACAGCATCTGAGCAGAGGATCCAAACACAGTCAACTGTTAAGAGTGCACTCACCGACTTATAGGAATTTTAATGCAGATTCACATCTTCCAAAACAAGGTCAAAGGTCTCTCCAGAAATACAAAAGGTTAATGTTTCAGTACACTTTATGTACCTTTATGAAGTTAAAATACATAATAGCTGCAGTATTGTAAATGTTCACACGAGTAAAGTGTACAGTAGGTGTTTAAAGTTTTATATATGTGTATTCGGCAAACCAAACCACAAATATATGTAATTTAGAGTGCACTCACCAGGAAATTTTCAATAAAGAAATTTGTATTTAGTACAAAAATTCATCATAAAAGTCGACGTTTTGGCCATAAACTGCCCTTTTTTCAGGACTAGACCATCACCATAAGAGGAGATGGACTGCATACATCACAGTGCACTGGAGAACAGCTTTATACCTGAGAATGGTCACCTGATGTCCCAGCATGCTCTGCATGCTGGACCCAAACAAAAAAGGCTGTTGCCAGCTAAAAAGTCCTCCTACACTATCCTATCAGCTGTTGAGTCACCAGCAACCAGTGAAAGAGCCAAAAACACCAAAAACTGTGCAGATTACAACTAAAATTATTAAGAAAAACAAACCATTACCCCACTTCCGGTGACACGGCATACTATGCTATTTCAAAAAAACACATAAACACTACACTAGTGGGAAATCCACAGAGGACTCTCAGGGCGACTAAAACGCCATGTGATAGATACCCAGAGCAGCAAAATAAACTAAGCACATAATCATAAACACATGGTGCTGCACTTACGGTTCCCGGAATCCCAGTGCACTGTGGTGTATGCAGTTTGTCTCTTCTTGCGGTGGTCTAGTCTTGAAAAAGGGCAGTAAATGACCGAAACGTCCACTTTTATGATGTAATTTGTACTAAATACAAATTTGTTTATTGAAAAATCCCTGGTGAGTGCACATATATATATATAGGTCTTTTCATCAGGGTGTGTAAACGTGCACGTGATTAAAGCTTACGTTATATAACAGTGTAAGATAAGCTCACGGAAAGACACCTCCATGACACTCACCACGCCAACAGAAAGTCTACTGCATTGTATTATTGTTAGCAACAACAGCAAAAGCCTTTCTGTTATGTATACATATGTGGCATTAACAATGCCACGCAGCTGGTGGCATGTACAGTATGGGTAAAACCAAGCATGGGCATCAGGGGCGTATGTATAATGGGTGCAGGGTGTGCGGGGAACACGGGCCCCTGGGTCCAGGGGGGCCCCACACCGCACACCCTGCACCCATAATAATACCTCTCCAGAGTCCCATGTCGGTGCTGTAAAACTACTGAAAAATTACTGCGGCGCCAATTTTCCTGTCGTTTGCGCATGCGCAGTACAAGGAAAATGGACGCCGCGGCCATTTTCCCGGTGACCTGTGCATACACTATAGACTCTGGGCACACTCTAGTGCCCAGAGTCTATAACTCCGGCGCTGGCCACGCACAGCTCAGTGCGCTGTTGACCGCCAGGCGGAGAGGAGGGGGCCCGTGTCGGAGACTGCACATGGGCCCCCTCCTCTCTAAAAACGCCCCTGATGGGCATATAGTATTTATTTTCATATATGTAATATAATTCAGCAACAACAGGTGGAACATTATATAAGGAATCAATCACAATAAACAAAATCCACTTATTATAACAGTGTACTGCTCCTGACAACTAAATGACATCTCTTGCATGATATATCTGTGAACGCCGTCGTTCACAGATATATCACTTTAGCCATGCAGCACAGAATATGTGATCTATCTCAGAGATATATTGTGCACATCTGCCTGTGTATACGGGTGACAGTCCGACTGACCCGTTATACTGGCCGCAGGCACCAGCTTCAATGACATCAGAACTGGGCGGGCAAATTTAAATGCCCCCTCAGTTGTGATGTCTGGCCAAACATATAGAGCTGCCGATTGGTAAGTGTGTATGATTACCAAATTGGTCGGTCTGTAGGCAGGACAGAAGGGCGGTTGCTGTGTCTTTTAGGTGTGTACCCAGCATACCCAGGCACGGCATAATAATAACTGCTCCATATTTCTATGCTGTATCTAAAACTTGACACTATCCATTACAGCTATGAGATAATCCTATGATTATGTCTTGTTTCCTTGTTCACTTCTACATTATTATCGGGATCACATTCCATGATTAATTGTCTCTTTATCGGATTACATTTTAATCTTGCGTTTTAATTTATTGACATAATACAGTTTATGTTTCATTAGTCACCTTTTTGTTTCTTTTTTTTTATTTAGAAAACATACAAAACAGTGTTACATTAGAATAAGTGAGTACATATACTATCACTACTTCACAGGAGCCTTTCACTGATGCTGAACATATTGGTATCATAATGCTCCATTCTGATCATTTTGTCGCAATTCATCTGAACTACCATTATGCTATTTGAAACCTGTGTTTGTAGTTGTCAATATCTGTAGAAGACTGCCAGTTATCCTTTTGTACGTTTATCACATATGTTCTAATAATCTCGGTACTCACGCGATTATTATGTGTCCAATTTGCAGGGGATATTTTCATGTTTAATGAAAATGTCCCTGCTATGTACAAAGGGGAACTTGCAGCGGTTGCAGTAACCGCTGTCCCTGCGAGTTTTATCCCTGGCATTTAGGAGAAGTCTATCACAGAAGTGAAAGACTTTCACGGGGGAAGCTGACACTGCTCATGCAAAAAGATCTTTCTCCTGCCCCTGGAGCCTCCATCGGGTTATACTAGTTAACATCATCTGAAGATGATGTAAACTACAGGAGCTAAACTCTGAAAAGCTTAGCATTTGGAGTATAGTACAAAGGGTTCAGATCGTAGTCCCATAATAATAATGGAGACTGCGCTCTGCAGCATTAATTAGCACTTTGCTGGAGATTTCTGTGAAAGCTCCTCTGCATTGTGCTTTTAGTACATAGGAACAGTACATAAAATTATGCAGAAACTGCAGTTTTTACATAGTTTTATGTAAAAAATGGGTTGATTCATAGGCCCCTTTGTTTTAATATGTTTGCTCTTGTCTAATAATAAATGTATATGTTTTTTTAAATAACAGCAGATTAGAGATTAAATTTATTTTCATTGATTCTGAGTGTTTAACCTCTGATTGTTATTCTTGCTAGGAGTTTATGGTGTTACCATTTTTCTTGTTTAGTAGTCAAGAGCATCCACTATATGCACATATATGGTAAATATAACAAGCATGCCCTATAAATTATAAGTAACCTAAGAGAATAGAACCCTGCCCATACAGTATCTGTGATAAAGGAAATTGATCTAATGAGTAGATCCCTTTAAATCACTAGGTATGTATAGAGACTATAGGTTTCCTTCACGGTAATATTCACTTCAATTAAAAAACGTAATCGACAGTTATACAGAATGGCCACTAGGTGGCTACGAAGAGGAAATGTTTCAGTCAAACTATAACAAAGCAAGAGAAGAAATAACATAGATCTCCAAATTATAAAATGCAGCAAATGTAATCATCAAGTGAGCTCTCCAGTGATGAGCACTCAATGGAAGGGCAATTAGCAATGTTCCAAGGGAGTTCACTACTCGACTGGAGTCAACTTCAATCAAGTGAATGTGCAATACTACTGGGCATTGTAGAAAGGAATGTAATACCATAGAAACCCCTGATGGGAATCTGAGGAATGATCAACAACTGTCTCTGTCCCGCACAAGGCGAGATGGAACCCTAAAGGAGGTAATGGAAGTGGAAAGAGGGACAGAGGGAGGTACTGGGACCAAGAATGTGGAGTTGAAAAAACACATAGTGGAAAAGAATGGAGCAGATGGATAAAGGGAAAGAACCAATGTAACCATCAGATGCCACGATTGGAAATCCACTACTGGGAGCCTAGATGGAGAGTCATTATGCAGCATAGTTAGTGTGGAATTGATAGCAGCAAGGGATTGCACTGTGAGAACTATTCACTGATCAACAGATGGAGGGACTAGCACAAAGCAGGACTGCACCATTTGTATAAAACTTAAGATAATAGACAGTGCATTGTGATTGAGAGTAAAGCTGCTGTATAGCAGATCGTGGGAATAACAAGTAAGGCAGACGGACCAGGAGTAACACTGGGCAGAAAATGACTCAGTTGGCCTCACCCTAGGCAGCAACACAAGTGGAGAGACAATGTCCCAGGCCAGAAAGCGGTAGACACAGGTCAAATGGGGAGAACCAAGCAAAGTATTAATCTAAATAACAACTGCTGGGTTTTTCGGGAGGGGGGGGGGGGGAGATCCTCCTCTCTGAAGAGAGATTGCTATGACAATCTATGCTATGACAATCTATGCTATGTCAATCTATGTGCGGCCGGTCAGAATACCCTAGAGGATTGGTAAGTACCATCATACTCCAGAAAGTCACTATGCAGGAGCAGTCTGGGATCAGGTTAGGATACCCATGGCAGATATCCAACAGCACAGCTGGCGATCTATGTGAAGCTAGGGAGGTAGTAGACCTTTCTGAGTTTGCGCCCAAAGAAGTCGGAGGGTGGTCATAAAGCCTGTAATTTTTCAGGCTGGATTCCAGTGCAGAAATCATCTCCTGGCCCAATAAAGAGTTCCAGGATGTTCACACATCTGGAACTGACAGTCAGGGTTTAGTTGTCCAAGAAAATACCCTGTTTCAGAGGTTATTAAAGACTCCAGGTGCAGGAGCTAAGATAAGATGTGCCCACTCCTACCAGAACTTCAGCCATTTTCTTTATTACATTCACTTTCTATGGTCTCGGTGTCATTGTTCACTCGTTTCATGTATTTTCTTTCATTATGTTGTGTGATCCTTGAACCATGCAACACAAAATACACGAGTTAAGCCCCAGAATGAGTTCCATAATGAGAATCTGTCTGCAGATTTCACACTGATGTGAGATGGGTGATAATAAATTTCTGTTTATTTTCTTTCATTGTTGGTTACACTATACTATTAGGAGGAAACATATTCAATATGGGTAGTTTTATTATGAATAATAAGCTCACCCTGCTGTTTAAACTCAATAGACTAATGAAAAGGATTGCCCTATAGTCACAACCATGTTTTTAAGCAGCCGAATACATAATATCGCTGTTGTGTAATGATCCTTGTCTAGGAAAAATGAGTCTCTTTGTAATGGGATGTCAGAGTATTGATCAAGTGTCCTTAGTTTTTCATAATGACACTTTGAGAATGAGGCTACTGTTTGATATGGTACAAAATTGAATGGAAAACAATTGAACTGTATTAATTGTCTACTTAAAACACACACATTGGCAGTTAGATTTGCTTTTGACATGTTAGTTGTCTGTGTGATAACTTATTTTGTGATATACAGTATAGGGGATGATTCTGAGTTGAGAACTTGAGAGCAAAGAAAAAAAACAACAAGAAGTAACTTTGTATCTGAAACAAATCATGTTGCACTCAATGTACAGTAAGTGGTACAAATGCATTTATTATTATTGTATGCAGGGTAAATACTGGTTGCTTTTGCATGTAGCCCACAAATGCTGGACAGCTTTATTATTATTACACTACAATTTAGATTTGAGTTTGCACACACCCCTCTCACATCTAAATGTCTCTGCATATTTTCAGTCTGCCCCACCCGCAGCGCAGCATAGTTTTAGCAATATCTACAGTTATACCCCTTTCAAATCAGAGCAAAAACCCGGGGTATTGCCGGATCGAAAAGGGTCGTGCCTTTGTGGAAACGGCTCCAAAAAAAAACTACCCGAGTAGGTTGACCCAGCAATCGAAGTGCAGTGTAAATGGTGTCTGAAGCCGGGCCTGAACTGGGAAGGACCAGTGTTCAAATTTATGTACAAGATGTAAAAGAGGTATTACTTGCTCTTTTTTTATTTGCTCCCAACTCAGAATGAGCACCATAATATTATTTACTCAAAAATGTGTAGTAGGAGAAGGTCAGTTTACAGGATTTTTTTTCCAGATAAACACTGGAAAATGAAACATTTAAAAAATGATGACCAAACAAAGGGCCTGATTCAGAGCCGCTCGTAAGCGGCCGCTCGTTCGCTCTGAGCGATGTTTGCCCAACTGCGCATGCGTACGGATCATAATACGCATGCGCGAACCAGTCAGTGCGGCCGAAAATCGTTTGTTCGCTAAATAGCGATTGCCTGCTATTTTGAGTGACAGAATGAGGCGTATGTGGGTGGTAACAGGGGAAGGTGCTTGAAAATGGGGAGTGGAGATCCGAACGCAGGCGTGCTTAAAGGTCAAAACGGGCGTTTTAAGGGTGTGCATAATTAATACAGCAGCGTCATTGACCACGTCACTGGGTTATTTTGTAGCCAGAACTGCTTGCAAAATTGTGGTAGCAAAAACCAACCACAAGAATAGCGAGCAGTTCATACCCTGGTCGATGTATTCGATGAATCTAATAAATAGCGGACATGACGTAGGATGCGAGCAGCCAGGGGGCATATTTTTTTTAAAAAACGACCGCAAGTTTTGTTCGCTCGTTCAGACATAGAAGCGTGAACAGACCGCAAAGAGCGAACGGTTCATTTGAATAGCCACCCCTATTTTCTGAACGAGCGAGCGCAAATAGCGTCCGGCTCTGAATCTGGCCCAAAGTCTTGATAACCCTTAGAAACAAGAACAAAGAAGCAAAATAGCTAATAATAATAATACAGATCTGCCCAGCTACATTGTTGTCCATAGCGCAGCGAATCGCGTTCTGCATGGGGCGAGGTGGACTTCCGCGATCTGAGATGCACATTCGCGTCTCCATAGGATATCGATTGGGTCTGAATGAGCTCCATAGCGCGATTTGCGGACATGTTTGTGTCACACACATACATAAAGTCCCACAAATATACACACACATACATACTGCCTCACACAAATATCATAGATGCCGACATTCTGGCTGCCCCTTCTGGGGGGGGCGGGGGGAGCCAGATAGGCAAAATCGGGGAGCGTAGCCGGCGTTTGTGGGCGGAGCAGGGGGCGTGGCCTCATGGGTGCATCATTTTGGCCATGTCCTCGCTACACAATGCAGAGATTTCCGACATTGTGCAGCAGGGTGCGGGGCTAAAATGACGCGATCCAGCATGGATCACATCACCGTCACACAATCACGGACAAGAGGGGTCGGTGCCTGCCGGGAAGTTTGCCTGCCTTTCCGGGGGGCCGGGAGCGGCACCTGATTTTCGGGAGGCTCCCGGCCTAATCGGGAGGGTAAGCAAGTACTGTACTGTCACACACATTTACACATACATAGATATAGTCACAATTATACACAGTTTCCCCCCTCCCTGTTACTGCCTTACACTGTGTACACTCACACTGTCTGCAGTGCTCCTGTCCCACATGCTGCTGCAGTGCACAGTGCCTGCCATGTAGCCCCGCCCCCTACCTCTGCACGGACTTCTCTCTCTCTCTTCCCTTCATCGTTCAGTTCCTGCAGCACACAGTGCACTTTTGCACTACTACAGCTGTAAGATGAAAGGCTGGGGACCCCGATAGAAGGAGGCCCGGGTCACTTACCCTCTGTACTCTCCTCCCTCCCTTAATCCGGCCCTGGTCTCCTGTTATTGCTAAAAAACTGCTCTCTTGCCTTACTCACCATCTCTGCCCCTCCTGGTTATCTCGCCCAGCTCATATCATAGGTCAGTGTCACACACCCCGGAGCACTAAACACTATTAATTACTTACTCAGGCAGGGGGGAGAAGGAGAAGCCACTGCTGCCGCTGAAGCTGGAGAGAACTCAAGTATCGTCTCTGCCTGTACTGATGATGACAACTCAGGCTCCGCCTCTGTGTTACAGCTAGATCTCCTTCAGTCCTCTGCTCTGCTGCTTGGCGCTTGCTGGCCGACGCTACCCACACAACCCCACGGTGCATGGCCAGCCTAATTCATACTGCTATCAGGCCCGGCTTCTGTTACATCTGGATTCGGGCATGCACAGTGCAGATTTCAGACGGGGCTGTGGAGAATGCGGGGTATTTAACAAGTTTGGGGGGGAGCGGGAAGCTTGTAAAAAAAAACAGGAGCCTCCCACTTCTTGAGTTGGCATGTATGCCATGGATAGAGGATACCCTTGTCACATGCTAAAATTGTTTTATTGAGCTACAGCATAATAGGGAATTAATGTAATCAGAGTACACAGCATATGAAGCACAATTATTTATTCCTTGTGTCATAGTCAGGGGCACTGAAGGAGGAGGCCCAGTCACACCACCAGGATGGCATTCTACTGGCTCCAAACTATCTCATGGCAGTCCGGAGCACAGTCATGCACAGTCCAAAAACCCTGTGCACTGGTTTGCATAACGGGATGTAGTCGGGAACGCGACTGTCTAAATGCCGACCGCCGGCTTCCAGACTGCTTTGTCCCAACTAGGGACGAATGACAGGCGTCTAAATGTGGACGCCTGTAATTTGCCCGACGTCGGGAGACCGGCGCCCGGCATCCCGATCGAGCGGATGCCGGGCGCCACAGCGGACAGCTGCGGGGGGGGAGGGTTAAGTTTAGGGCTCTTGGGGGGGGGACTTAGAGTTAGGCACCCCCTCGGGAGGTTAGGGTAGGCTAGGGGGAGGGAGGGTTAGTGTTAGGCACCCCCGGGGGGATGTTAGGGTTAGGCACCCCCCCGGGGGACTTAGGTTTAGGCAGCGGGGAAGGGGGGTTAGGTTAGGCACTTAGAGGGGGGGTTAGAGTTAGGCACAGGGGGGGAGGTTAGGGTTAGGCACCCCTAAGGAGGGTTAGGGGGGTTAGGTTAGGTTAGTATATACTTACCTTTAGGACGATCGGGATTTCCTCCGTTGTTGGGCAGCCGCTGTCGGGAATTGAACCGCCGGCCATGCGGTCGGCGGTAATACATATCACACCCTGCATAACAGTAGTATATAATGATGGATCGTTGATGGCACATTTTGCGCACTGGTGGGCACCTGCTCATGCCACAAAATATATATAATCATATTATTATTATTATTATTACCAGTTATTTATATAGCGCACACATATTCTGCAGCGCTTTACAGAGAAGATCTGGAAATTCACATCAGTCCCTGCCCCACTGGAGCTTGCAATCTATATTCCCTACCACATGTACACGCACACACATACACACTAGGGGTAATTTTTGTTGGGAGCCAATTAACCTACCAGTATATTTTTGGAGTGTGGGAGGAAACCGGAGTACCCAGAGGAAACCCACGCAAGCACAGGGAGAATATACAAACTCCACACAGGTAGGGCCATGGTGGGAATTGAACCCATGACCTCAGTGCTGTGAGGCAGTAACGCTAACCATTACACCGTCTGTGCTGCCCATATCATATGCCATATTTATTATTGTTACTCATTTAAGATTAGATAAGTATGAGAGCCAGGGAAGTGGTGTAAAATCCACCATTATATGTTCTAAAGATAAGTAAGATATGAAACATGTCATAGGTATTGAGGGCAAGGCACAGTGTGTATAATATTACATGTGATTCTTGTTCTGTTAAAGCTTCCAAGTAAAGTGATACATCTCCTTTAAGGCAGATGAAATTCCAGTTTATTACATAAATATTTATATACTATGTGATGGCTGAATCATACATGAACCCAGCAATGTGATGATAATAGTTTATCCAGCAAATCAGGAAACAATAATTTCCATAAAACTTCTTGAAATAACATTAGTTTCCCTGAAGGAAGGGTTTTATTGTTTTCTCTACAATGCAATAACAGTTTCCATGGAGTTTATCATAAGTCAGAAATGATAGCTGTAATATGTCGATTGCAGGTCATTATGTCAATAATGTGCCACTAACTTAGTTTTATCTATTGTGTTCAGTGTTGGTTCTTATTATAAAATCCTGGTTAATTTACATTACTAATATTAAACTTATATTAATAGAGGTTAATATATAATAAAATAATTTATTGATTTTCATGTTCATTTGCCACATGTCTCTTATTCAGCAAGTATGCAAGAATAGGATTTAATTCTTACTTTATCTTATCTCTGGAACTCTCTTTCCCAGCTGTTCACAGAATCTCCAGACTACTTGACCTCACAATAACTTGCTTATGTCTTAGTATTTTGCCACCAGAATCTAAATTGAGATAAACATTCACATTATCACTATTAATGCCTGCTCAACACAACCACCACTGGTAAAGGTACACAGCGAGGGTGCCCGCTGCACATGTGCTTTCTCATCTCATAAAGGCCCTCATTCTGAGTCGATCGCAAGAAGCGATCGCTCACTCTGAATGAGGGCGGGCACTTCTTGTTTTGAAGTGCTGCCTCCAGGTCGCAAGCTAAGCTGTGGGTTACAACCCACAGCTTAGCTTGCGATCAGGGTGATGGTCACGATGGTCATCACCATCACCATCACGACCATCGGGGCTTACGACCAGACCCTAAGGTTGGGTCTGGGCACTCGTAAGCCCCAGGGAACTTCCTGCTCTGTTTGAGCAGCAAGCGTTCCGACTGGAACGCCTCTGTTTGGCCGGGCATGCCTCCGGCCCGCCCAGCAAACGGGGCGAGCTGTCACTCAACATCGACAGCTCGCTCCGTCTGCTACGAGACCCCTAGCGACGGAGTGCCCGTCGCTAGCCGGATCTCGCGCATGCGCACAATGGAGCCGGCTCCGTCGTGCGCATGCTCTGTGGCGGCCATCGACCCGGTTGCGAGCGCATCAGCGCTTGCGACCGGGTCTGAATGAGAACCAAAGTTCCCCCGTCACTGAGATGATTGGCTGCACACATTTCTGCCCATTATGGTAGCTCAACATTACTTATTTTCTACGTACCTCTATGGGGTTCAAGGGAAAATTAGTATTGTTGATGGTCAGTAAGTGCCATTCCAGAACAACACTTTGCAGCCATCACCAGTAATTGAATTTCCTCCTTATTGTGACTTCGCAATTAATTTATTCAGACAGCTTATATTATTTGGATGATAATGAGAATAAAATCACTGTATAGATAATTCTGAATAATTTGACAATTTATACTAGTGACATTTTTACTCTGCATTATTGCGATTCCCAAGGGACGAAGTAAGTACTATCAGTGCCGTAAAAAGGCTTCTGATTGCTGTGTGCCGGCCTCGCCCCCTGAGTGCATGATGTCATACAGAGGGGGCGGGGCCATCATCACCAGGAAGAGCACTAACGGCTTAGAGCATCCTGAGGATGATCCGAGCGAAAGTACTTACAGGTGGAAGGGTTCATGGCATGCTCGGTTGCACAACCCTAGTTACAGCCTCCAGTACTATAACAACTTTATGTACTACTAATATACACAGGGCCTAATTTAGCATTGGATGTACTGTAAGTTTAACTCTCAGGCATAAAATTATGATATGTGCAGCTCATGCTGCTGATCCCTCTCTTATAGTGTGACCAGCTAAGCCAATCATAACCTCCTGCTGGTTGTGGCTTTTGCATGCTATGCTGTTGCCACCCCCTTTCTTTTCAAACAAAAAGTAAAAATAAACTAACAGAGCCAGTCCAAGCCTTAAACAATGGTGCTGGCTGAGGGAAGGGCTCATATTTGATTTTTTTTTCTCATGATTTAAACACCAGCGTCATTGAGTTGATAATAGCTGGCATACTGTAGCTAGTATGCGGATCTACTTAAAGCTGTAAACGTGTCTTGAGGCAACCGTATGCTTACACTGTAGTTTAATTTGCTTGTATTTTAAGATACATGTCACTGAAAATACACATATATCGCAATTTTTCAGCATTTTTCAAGTATACATTCTGCCTGTAAAATTGTCTGCTACTATGAAACCAATAATATTAATGTGCGAATTTTCATAAAGCCCCAGTGTTCTGTTTTTGGAACACAGTGATGCCATAGGTAATATTGAGGTGTTGCCTAAATGCAGCTCCATATTAAAAAAGGTAGTATATTAATTTTATAGACATTTGATAGGGAAAAAGACAAAACAAAATGCAAAAAAACCCCCAGTTTTCATAATTGCTTTTCTGTACGTGGGTGTACGTTGATATTTAGCTAGTAATCAGTTTGCATGTTATTAACCAAATCTATTGGACATTATGAAAATGTATTAATTGTGTTTTAGTATAAAGCTGCATACACATGTAACGATTTTTTGAACGATTTGTCGTTAGCGACGTCATTATCGTTCAATCGTTCAAAAAATTGTTCAGTTTCTGAGTTATAACGATGAACGAAAATCGTTCAAGCGCACTCCCATTTGTAGCTTGTAGTTCATCGTCCATATTAGACTGTCCAACATGACGAATTTCATTAAGGGAAGGAACATTTTTTGTTCATCGTTGTAAAAATCGTTCATTACACTTCAAAAAATCATTCACTTTTTCAAGGGAAAATCTGACAGATAATCTGGCAGATAATCGTTGGTTACAAAATTGCTACGTGTGTATGCACCTTAATTGTGGAAAAATACTGTTACTAATTAATTTGAAATAAAAGGTAGTTTCTATTTTTTTTTTGCAAAGAAACTGTGCAACTTCAAAATAGTACTTTAAGCTTTTTTCTTTGACATTTTTGCTTACAGTACAGTAGGTAGCTTATGTAGCACAAGTTATATTTGTGCAATTAAATTACCTTACAGTACTTTAAATATGATGTTCCAGTGTGGATCCCCAGTGTATAAAGAGATAGTGTAGCATTGATGGAAAATGTCCTCATTAGCACAAACACATCTACCAATATTTGAACTTTTTGTTGAACCAGTCTTGGCAATATTGAAATTCGCTTTTGGTCTCCCAAAGTTTGAAGTTCAAAGTTTAAAGTTTGAATTTAGAGCTTGAGGTTAAAAGAAGGTTTTTTTAAAATATAAAAAAATAAAAAAGAATACTGTATACAATGTTAGATTTGCTGCTTACTATTATTAGTAATATTTTTATTTCATTCAAACAATGAATATAATTGTGCCACAATTTCAATTTGCATAAAAAAAGTATTTTTTAGTCAATTAAGCTTTAAGGTGGTTGAACCTGTCTTCCTTATAGCTCAGATATTTGTCATCTATATATTTGAATTTTTTTTTACTTTAAACTGATTAATTTAACGTGTTCTAGAATTGCTACCAAACACTTTCAAGCTTTGCTAATAAAAACGTCATCATTAATCAACAGATAAAGATATTGAATTGTTATAAATAATTGATAAGCTTTATATATACTGAAACCTAGATTATATTATTTCTTTTGCATTTCCATGCTTGTGTTAGACAGATTCACTTAACCAAACTATGCTTGATGCTTCCATTTAAATTCACTCAATACTTGAACATGCCTATCTATAATTGACAAGATTAATGATTAGTACATGGGTAGGCAATGTTTTTCTCTTCAGGTGCCAGACATCCACATTACAAGTCAAAAAAATATTCTGGATTGACACCACTATTACAGCATATACAAACATGTACAAAAGTAATAGATGGGTACTAAAAATGTTAGTGGCTTCCCTGTCCTAAAATAGTTTGCTCAGGATAGGTTGATAATTCGCAGGGCCACATTAAGGGCCACATGGGCCAATGGCTGAAAACGATCAAAGACCTTTTTTTGAGGTGTGACCTAAACTATGAATCCCAATGTCTCCCTAAATATGTAAAAGTAGAAAAATTGCATCATTTAGTTAGGCAAAATAGAAATACAATTTAATATTAAGATTTATGGCCAACAGTTTGTCCAGCTGGGTGGTTGGTCATCATCATGCTGTCATGGTGATGGGCCTACTTTTATGTGGATGCCTGGAACTGTAGTCCCATCTGCCCCATTGTTATCTGGCCCTGATAATTTGTTTTCTGGAGACGAAGATATTCTTTAGAACTTTGTACTTTTATTTGACTGAGAGAAGAACGTACTGTGGCAGGGTTCACTCAACAGAGTTCCAGGCTTCACTCGATATGCAGGGCACGCTTGGGTTATTTTGTTTGGGAAGGGTCTAGTGCTCCAAGACAGTCTTCCCCTTGTGTGCCTAGTGGGAGACAGGCTGTGCCTGCAAGTGGGATTCAGTCAAGATGCCGGCATACAGGGTGCCTGACGTCAGTATACTGAAGCCGGAATGCAGATGCCCATCAGAATGCCGATGCTGGCATCTTGAAGGGATCAAAATACCGACGCCGGCATCCCAAACTCCGGCATCCTGAAGTTAAGTATGCAGGTTATGGTTAGCGTTAGGCCAGGGATGGGGCCTAACGCTAACCAGGTGGGTTAGAGTTAGGCACCAACCAAGGGCGGGTTAGGCTGCGGGAGGGGGGGTTAGTGTTAGCCACCACTGGGGGGAGGTTAGGGTTAGGCACCACCCAAGGAGGGCTAGGTTTAAGGTGCGGGAAGTGGGGGGGGTTAGGTTTAGGCACCACCAGGGGGAGGGTAGGGTTAGGCACCACTGGGGGAGGGTTATGGTTAAGGGGGGGGATCGGGTTAGGCTACTTACTGACCTCTGTCAGGATTTGCAACATCAGGATGCCGCTGTCGGTCTTCTGACCATCGGCATCCCGTCTGCTGGTAAATCATACCGATTCCCTGTGGGTGCCAATCTAAACATCCTCGAGTGCCACCTTGTAGCACTAGCACTAAGGGTTTCCTATCCCTGGGTTAGTAAATGAGTTGTGCCCTCTATAGGGTGCAGCAATTTGCATGTAATACAGTGGCTGAAACCCCTAAAGAAACAGTGGCTTTGAAAAGCACCGCATTGTAAATTTAGCAACAAGTCTTTTCAGGACCTGAACAAATAGACCTAGCAATTAGGATATAAAGCACCTTAGCACAATTCTGTACCTTACCAAGAGGCGTAGAGATGACAAGCACAAGATGGAGCAGAGGTTAAAGTGAAATGCAGAATGGTTACATTAATGCTCAAGAGTATTTGTTTTAATATTCCATAATTGTATATTTCATTAATATTTGATTGATGTGTTTAATATGTGATTAATATGCAGTGGACAGATGAAGCCGATGTTACTCCTGTGAACGGTGAACCATAGCTAATGAGAGGTGAAGAATCTGTGTGACAGATTTCTCATTAGTTTAGCTGTGATTCTGAATAGTTTACCTAGTTGAGAAACCATAATATGGATCTCTTTATTAGTTTACTTTATCTGTGTAGAGCTCTGGGTATTCAAGTCAATTGCAAAAGACATTCTATGCCATGGGTTGCAATTCCGTGCAATAAGTTCTGTATTTGTTTTTGTGTCCGTAATAATTGTGTATTTGATATGCATATGATGAATGTGTAATTGCTATTTAAGTAAAAATGTGTTTGTTTTCGAGCCTTTGATTAAAAACTAGAGTATTTTCTGGTGATCACTCATTTATGTATGGATCTAAATGATGCTTTCATCACCCAGTCATCTAACATATAAAAGATAATTCTACTTGTGCTCACATACAATTTAAAAGGCTGTTTCATGTAAGAAAACAGTGAAGACTAATTTAAGAGCTTAATTATAGCTCTAAATGTGGAAAGACTTTCTTATTTCTAAGAATTGTAATGGGGAATCATACTGCTTTTTTAAATAGATGGAAGATTATCTCCCTAGAGAGATAATCAATGCAATTCCTTTATAATAATGTATTGTTAAAGATATCTCTTTGATTTTAAAGAATAAAGCATATTATAAGCATTAGTAATGTATATCGTATTATATAACAGATGTACAGTGGCAGCCAGAGGTGTCAGGGGGCTGGTAACACCTGGTGTGTACTCCGTATCCCCCTCCCATATTCAAAAGGGGGCATGACCTAACATAAAGGGGACATTATCCACAGTAATGCTGAGCTGTTCCCGGAAGCTAGTGCCTGCTGCACTGTCAGCTCTTCCCCTGTGACAGGAGAATGCAGTTGTGTACAAAGATGCACAGCCCCTAACTCCATTGGTCATACTCAGATGGAGAAACTGCAATTGCCAGAGGGCAGGTGCAAGTTTTGATGGTGTGATAATGGTGCATCTAAAGAGATTTTCATAACTCACAATTTTTTAGGTTTAGGAGCGCGCTGTAATGGTAATGTACAATAAGGGGGCATGACTACAAGTCATGGGGGTGCGTCCTGCACTGTCGATGCATTGGCCTGCCCACCAACCCACAACTAGCAGCACAATTATCCCCATTTCAACATGTTGATGGGTGTGCAGTTCTGTAAATATGGGCACAGTTACTAAAAACTAATTGCATGATGCTCAAAAGCAAGTGTGGCTAAGATATCGCTGACTTACATCATCATTATCTTTTTTATATCATTTTGATACTGGCTTAATATGGTCTTTGAACGGGGCCCACCAGTCTTTGGTTGACCTTGTGCTCACCCTGATAAGAAACGACAAATCATACTTGCCAATTTCTTCTACCTCCTCTTCATGCCATTGCTCAGCAGGGTCGGGGCCACAATGATAGGGTCTGGTAGGCTGTTATACTGTCCTGGAAATCTGAGAGAAGGCCTCAGAGTCAACCGACATTCCAGGAGAGAAGGCAAAGTAACAAAACAGCTTATCCATGTGTTACGTGTCCCTTTCTAGATACCAAGAGTCAGCATGAGTAGGAATTAAATAGAAATGTAGGGAAACAATGAATGTAATATATGCTATATAGCTAAATTTAATGCATTTATTATTGTTATAAATATGTACTTATATCCTAAGGATTAGTGTATAGTAATATCCAAATATGCTGCACTTCTTAAGACCAGATTTATTTCTAAGGTACTTCAATGAATTCTTGTTTATTCCTTTCAGAATTATGTATATAAATCACAGAACAAATATATTAGCTTCTGAATTTGATTTTGCCATCAGTGCTGAAATAGCCTGACTTTTACTCCCAAGAGCTAGAATAATAAGAGAATATTCATAGATGTATGGAATATGATAGTATGGTTCTTTTTATGCTACTAACCTTTAGCAGTACCCGTCAGGGAGTACTAAACAAGTTGGCGCTATGTATGGGAGCTCAAGAGTGATATATTTATGGGAATAGGGTTATTCTACAGAGATCTAGACACTGTTGACATATGAAAACAGCAGCGGTTTACAACTTAAATATAAATTATGCAAAAGTGTTTGAATATGCACTAAATCAAGTTATTTTGAGAGCTTATAATTGCTTCTGAAGCTTGCCATGATTAAAATGAATTGTCAACCAGTGGTGAAACTAAATCTTTCTATTTAGCATTTTTAAAACTACATTTGATATTTCAGAGCACCTAAAACATAAATAAATCACATATATTGTATGCAGGGCTACCTTGATACTTGCTGGACACTTTTACCATGGTGCGAGACCAAACAGGTGAGGGGCATGGAGAGTGAGCCAGAAGAGGGAAAAGTCACTGCCCAGTTTGACTAGAGTGCCATCATGACCAGGTGTTGGATTGAGGTAAAACTAGATGGCTTGGTGTCATGATGGATTGGAACTGTAGCCTATTGTATACCCTTTCTTTTAACTTAACGAGTAAGGAGAAGTATGTATAGGATTTTGTGTTGTAATTAGGGATGTGCGCCGACCGCTGTGTTTTGGTTTTGGATCTGTATCTCTTTCAAGGTTTTGGATCTGGATTTGGTTTTACAAAGCCACCCTTGCGTGTTTTGGTTTTGGATCTGTATTTTTTTTAAAAAATCATAAAAACAGGTGAAATCACATAATTTGGGCCTGTTTTTGTTCCTACAGTATTATTAATTGCAATAACATTTATTTCCAGTCAATTTTGACCACCTCACAGCTCACAATATTGATTTCATCCAGTTTAGGTCAAATGGTTGCATAGTGCTAGCTGGCTAAATAAGCTAAGCGACAACAGTGGGAGGCACTAACATGTGGCAGTTCAGCTTCCAACATGGCAGAGTGGCACTGCAGTGGCAGACAGGATGGCAGATTAATAAACTATAAAATAAAAAATGCGAGGCAGCAATGCCCCATACAGAACATAATGCAAAGAAAAGAGGTACAAGATGGAATTATCCTTGGGCCCTTCCACCCACCCTTATGTTGTATATAGTAAATAAGGCATGCACAGTTTAACAAACCAATCACTTCAGCGACTGTCAATTGAGGCTGAAGAAATTGGTTTGTTTGGGCCCCCACAAAACAAGCTATCAACGGGCAGCTGACTTTGCTGGCAATGATCTCTCCGGGCACAAACTGGCTTTACAGAGGCAAGATGTCGCCATCATCATCCGATTTCTCATCCTCACCAGTGTGTATATCATCTTCACACAATATTAATTTGTCCCGGCTGGAATTCACCATTACAGCCTCAGGTGCCTCTGTAAATTTTGGATGTAATTGGCGGTAAAGGTCTTCCTCGTGAAATCTGTAGTTCATTTTGATAAACATCATCTTTTCCACATTTTGAGGAAGTAGCCTCTTCCGCCAATTGCTGACAAGGTTCCTGGCTGTGCAGAAAACTCTTTCTGAGTACACATTGGAGGCTAGGCAGCTCAAGTAAAGCAAAGACAGTTTGTGCAAGGCCCACCAAATTGCCTTTTTTCCTTCCAGTAGTGAAACTGACTAGTGAAACAGACTGTCTGACATGCCTATTTGGAAGCTATCATTAAAATAGTCCTCAACCATTCTTTGAATGGTCACCGTATCAGATGGAGTAATGGTAGAAGCCTCATTAATTGTAGCCAATTCTTTTAGACCTGACCAGATGTCAAAACTTGTTTGTGTTGACTCATCTGCATCACCAGTGGGTTTTTTTTGGGGAAAGTTTAGTTTTTTTTCCTGGCAGCTGCACTTGCTGGAGAAACTGAAGGAGGAGTCATCGCTGCATCATGTGCCGGTTGAGCTGACAATGTCCTTTCCAACAGCTCTTTGCATCTCTTCAGATCTTTGTCCACTGGGAAGAAAGACATGACGTATGACTTAAACCTAGGATCCAGCATGGCTGCCAAAATGTATTGATCCGATTGTAAGATCCTGACAACCCTTGGATCCTGGCGAAGCAAATAAAGGACTTAATCTACAAGTCTGACATATTTAGTGGAATCGCTTCATTGTGTGAGCAAAACATAGGATGTGTTGGAATTCACCCTGCTGTAATGCTCTCACAATATTGGTGGCGTTGTCAGAAATCACAAATCCCGAGGAGAGTCCACACGGGGTAAGCTATTTTGCAATGACTTCCCTGAGTTTTTCTAAGAGGATGTCAGCAGTATGCCTCTTAGTGAAACCGGTGATACACAGAGTTGCCTGCCTTTGAATGAGCTGCTGTTTTTTAGATGCTCCTGCTGCTGTTGGTGCCGCTGAAGGCAGTACACCCATGCAGTGACCTGTTACAGTCATGTAATCTTGTGTTTTTTCTGTTCCACTTGTCCACATGTCTGTGGTTAAGTGGACAGTGGATACAATGGCATTTTGGAGGACACTAATTAAGGTTTTTTAACGTCCCTGAACAGGCTAGCAATTGCTTTTCTAGTGAAGTGGAACCTAGCTGGGATTTGGTAGCGGGGACACAGGACCTCAATTAATTGTCTAAAACCCACTGCACTAATGGTGGATATCAGATGCACATCTAATACCAGCATATATGTTATGGCATCAGTGATCCTCTGTCCAACTGGGTGACTGCTGTCATACTTGCTTCCCCTTGCAAAGGATTGTTTAACAGTCAATTGTTTTTTGAACTACTACTAGTAGTCTTCCTGGTCCCCTTCTCAGATGAAGATCTACTTCCAGCAGCAGCAGCAGGCGTAGCGCTCAAGTATTCTTCTGATGAATCCAGTGGAGGACTGAGTTAGCCTTATGAAATTGGATGCAGGACTAGTTCCATTCATGATTGAGGATATTGTTGATGAAGGTGTTGGTGGTGAAGATACCAGGTGCTTGGATCTAGCAGAGAGAAAGGAGTTTGCTATTGCTGGACTGCTTGTTGTTACTTTTTTAGTCAAAGTTTCTGAAATTTGCAAACACATTGGATGGATGCATGACAAGTAGAAATTATTCCAAACATAAGAAGTGTATGTTTTTTCTTTTATGCCCAGGCTTGATAATGGGCTTTTCCTTATCATGGGCAACAACTGTTTCCACTGGAGCCTGATATACACAAACAACACCCTCATCAACAACGCCCTCATCATCAGCATCCTCATCCTCATCATCAACATCAGTATTAGCGTCACCTACACAAATATCCTCCTCATCCTGGTGCAATTCCACAGAAGCATCCTCGATTTCTATGTCAGCATGTTGACTTGTGTTGCTCATCCCCACATTTTCAGAGGATGCACAAGTGGTGGAAGGAGGCTCCTCTTTGAGTACAGTTTTGGAAAGGTCAGACTCACACATGGCACCCGCCGACACACTTAAACTCTCCTCAGGGATTTGTGACATTTCTTAGCTTGCAGTTGGTTCCTGTGCCTTAACGATTCACATTTTTTTTAAATGTCTACAGGGAGAAGGGCTTACATCATCATAAGAGGCAGAACCACCAGTCATAAATAAAGGCCTTAGCCTTTCCTTGCCACTTCGTGTGGTGAAAGGCATATTGCCAATTTGATGTCTTTCTGCAGCTAACTTTCCATTTGATGTTTTTTTCTTTACTACATTAAAACATTGGTTCTTTGATTTTGGATGCCCTGACTTAAGCCCTGTATGCCCTTGGGGATCGGCTTTAGTAGATAATGTAGACGGGCTAGTATCTTCATGACTGATGGCACTGGCAGCAACTCCAGCACTAGTATGTGGTTCCTGCTCGCCTCTCAACTGACCATTCTCCATATCAACAAACGAATTAAGTGGGGTACAGCACAAATGTCAATTTGTACCAATTTTAAATATTACACTGCAGTATCAATGACCTACTGTGTCAAAATATTTTTTATGAATAAGAAAAGAATAACACATTATGCTACCACTTACAGTGTCACAAGATTTTTTATGAGTAAAACACTGCACTACCACTTACAGTGTCACAACATTTTTCAATATTTTCTTATGAGTAATAAAACTACCTGCAGAGTCACAAATATGTGGATGATAAACTGCTGTCTGGCCGGCAGTGTCACCGAATAATAATAGCATAGCTAGCATACACAGAAAAAGATCTCTTTTTTGTGGAATGATAACTTTTAATTTTAACTTTTATTTTTTTTACACTGGGGAAGAGCACCCCTGGATTGACAGAGCACCACTGGATGACACAGCACCCCTCTATGAACTGCAGCCCTATCGCCTTGATTGACAAGACAACAGTGAAACAGCAGCACCCCCCACTTTATGTACTGCAGCCCCAGCCTGACAACATTGCACCCTTGAACAACAGAGAAGAACAGAACACGTCTGTTCTGTACACTCTCCACAGCCGGAGTGAAAAATGACGCCGATCACCGGGACCTTTATAGAATCCAAACCCGTGAGAATTCGACAGTGGGATGATGATGTTTTGTCTCATTTTCGGATCCGAGTCAGGCGGGAAAACCTGAGCCGGACTTGGATCCGACTTAGAATTGCAATGTTCGGGTGGGTCAGGTTCTCGGAGAACCAGACCCGCTCATCTCTAGTTGTAATAGACAAGGTTTGTCCTCCCATTACATTTTAGCATTACAAACTGATTTTCCTAGCTGCCTTTAAAATTGCACTTTGGTGCTTGTTTTCCCGTTCTGCATTTCCTGTCACTCTTTCGTATCTCTGTTGTAAATGAATAATGAAAAGGAAGCATTATCAGGAGTGTACGAGCAGGTCTTTTTCTGTCTAGCCCAGGATATTTATGGATATTTACATTACCTTTGTCGTATATCTTTCAGAAGTGTGAAAGGGAATGCCCTTCTAGACATGTTTGATCTAGGCTTAACAGCAACTGGCAATTTTAACTGCCAAGACACAACAAAAATCTCTTTCACTTGAATGGCATAAATTCATATATACATATTCGTAAATAGAGTGGGAGCAGAATAATAATGGTAATGGTACATGACATTTTAAGTAGCAACCTCTTGCTTAGGCTATTTTTACTGTATCAAGCACAGTGTGAATAAGTCAGCTCCATAATCAACATAAAAATAATTCTGCTATAGCAGTGAGATGTAGTTTTATATACTTATAAATACAATATAGTAACATAATACAGTGTACAGAGGCTCTATGATCTCTTATGTTATTCATCATGGACATATTGAGTTCTTTGCAAATAAATGTGTGTTAAGGAAAAAGGCTTGCAGTTTAGATGAAAAACCTGTGTCATCCTAATTACGAATTTTCATTCTTATATACTTGCCTGGCAGCACAATGACCAAGTAATGTACTTATGTACATCATGGCTCAGCCAAAATCATATTGTTATTATAGTTGTCATTCCATCATGCATATATGCACAGAAAACAGTGTGTTTGTGTGTGTCCTGTGTGTCCTGTGCTTCTTTTTTTCCTGACCTAGTGGAAATTTATATCATTACATAAATCGTCCAACAGTTGTGTTACATTGCTTTAAAATTTCACAACAATTTTCTACACTTTAACACATTTCAGGTAAACCTTTGGTGCTTTTTCCTCCATTTCAAAACGTCCAATTATTTTTTCTTGAACCTCTAGCCCAACAATCGCTATAACCACATCCATATCTTTTTGGCAGTACTTGAGAACTTTAACAATTTTCCCCACATCAGAAGACACACCACATCCTGCACACTTTTGTGATGTGACCGTAACTGTCTCCAGGAGGTCAAGACCTTTTAATTTCTCTTAATTTCCAACAAAGTAATCAACACGACAAGAATTAAATTCTAGAGTCCAGCTTCTTTACCTTTTCTGCTTTTCTCACTTCCAAATGGCACTTTGCCTCAGTTGCAGAGAGTTGTTCTTCCAGCTGGGTAATTTTTCCCATTGTGCTTTCCAACTTGTTCTGGATCTACAGAAGATTGCTCTCTGTATCTTCAAGTTTACGAAGTCCCAACATTTGTTTCCGCTATTTCAGATTCTGCAACTTGTATTTTACAATCAAGCTCTTGTTTTCTGGCAGTCATTTTCACCTGGTGATTGTGCAAATATTTCTGTGCACTTGATAGACATTTTTCAAGGTTCATATTCTCTCCTTGCAACTTCTCAATCACATCACGTACATTATAAAGTTCTTCTGTTTCATGCAGAATTTCCTCTAGTAATATATTTATTTCAGAAAGACACTCTGAAATTGCTCTGGATATAGCCATGTTGGACTGGAACATCTATTTTTGCTCCTCAAAGCTTGCTTGAAGACATTCTCCATGTCTTTTGCATTCCTGTCTCTTTCTAACTAAGCATCATTCTGTAGCTTATGGAGATATTCCTCTTTTTCCCCAAATCATTTATTGGACTTCCACATGCTTTTGGTGCACTTTAACAATGTCTTTCTCTTTCACTGCAAGAAGCACATCATTTTCACGCTCTCTTTTTAACATAAACTCTTTCAACACTCCAGCCTCCTCAAGAAGTTTAGACATAACTGCCAGTTTGAGATCTGCTCTGAAAGTGATGTACTAAAAGGAAAATGCGGGCAAAAATCCAAAACCTGCCATTTTCTGAATGTGCCTGCATATGCCATATGCAGGGCTGGATTAATAATGGGGCGGGTGGAGCTGCAGCTCCAAGCCCACCACGAAAATAGGCCCACAGGATCCACTGCACGGCACTCAGTGTTGACAGAAAAAAAATATCCCTGGGTGGGAACACTGTCTGCACTGCATTGAATCTGACAACAGTGCATTGCAGTATAAGGATCCGGTGCCCGGACTATTCACCCCCCCATCGGGGATCCGGAAGGGAACTCAATAATGGTCCCAGTGATGATGGGGGGCAGCATAACGGACAGCTGAGGAGGAGGGAGGATGAGAACTCTAAAATGGACACAGATGAGGAGGAGGAGGGGGGAGAGAGAACACTGTAATGGACACAGATGAAGAGGGGGAACAAAATAATGTAGCAGAGGAGGAGGAGGTGGAAGAGCAAAATAATCGACATACAGATGAGAGAGGGAAGAGCAGAATATAAAGATGAGTGGGCATTTCTGTGTCCATTATGTGGGCAGGGCATGATGGGAGTGTGTGTCAATTATTGGATCAGAGTGTGGCAGTGAGAAGAAATGCAGAGGGTGAAATATGGAGTCAATGAGTGATGGTGAGTGAGAGGTTTCTAAGTGGATAAGGGAGTGGTAGTGGCTGTTGTTTGGGGTCAGCAAGTGAGGGGTATTTCAGTGTTTGATAGAT